>JARQOD010000005.1:86780989-86806319 GCA_033576555.1 Oophaga sylvatica
AAAGTTAGAGAAGGAAGATGACGGGAGGAATCCTAGAACTTAGGGGTTTCCTTACAATTATTAACGAGTTTCGGTTTTCTGTTCTCTTGTTACTTTGACTTTTACAATGTTTATTTTATGACCATATCGGCTGCGACCGAGATGTGTAACGCCTTATGTGGCATTTTTGTTTTGAAATACAAATAAAAAGGAATTTAAAAAAAAAAAAAAAATCCCTCTTCAACAGTCTACAAGACAAACAAGCATGATGGGTGACGCTGCCTTTATTGAGGTACAGTATTAGATCGACATTGTCCATGAGTAACTATGCACTGTGATAGCTATATAGCATTATTAATTTATATCTGTTGTGGTTGTTTCACCAGCACTTGCAGGTCTAACTACCTATTGTTAGTATGCATGATGCACTGTCTAGGTGTAATTATTTATTATTGCGCATTATTACCAGGTTTAGATGCTGGCCATTTCATATATGGTGTGTGAAGTTACAGTTGTCCTCAGTCTTTGTATTTTATTATGTCTGTCATAAATAAAACTCGTGAGGATGATGATGATGTTTATGATTCGTACATCCATTGACTGCATTATCTTACAGGTACAGATAACGTTCCTTAAGAACCATTAATTGATAATTATGAAATTTAGTTTTATGCATTAATTTCCAAAAGTAAACACTATGTTTTAGTTTTTGTTACCATTTCTACTAGCCATGTGCAGATATGCGCTGTGATGACAAATTAATATTTGTCCATATTTCTTAGAAAAATGTATCATTTTAGGCCTTGAAAACTTCAATCTTTCCTGTTTTAAGCATAACAATCAGGGTGACGGCTCTTCCCTATTTGGAGCATGTTCGACATGGGTTTTTCTGTGCATGTGTAGGGAACAGGAGACTTCTTGCCGGTGTGGTACACCAAAGGGGATCTTGCTGGATGGGAGATATATTTCTTCTAGCAGACTGAAGTTTGCTCATGATTTTACATGATCACAAGGACATGTGATAAGGTCATAGTAACGTGATCTGGTCAGCTCATGTGTGGAGGGTGTGGAGTAGGCCTATAAAATAAGGAGCTGTTGTAGTTGGTGTGTGGAAGGAAGGAGTTTGGCTGGAGTCAGCCTGGAAGATTGTTTTGTTACTGTGTGCCAGTGTGCACCAGAAGCGAGTACCAGACCACCCGTAATGGGACCTGGCGGTCTCTGCTGACCTGCAGCCGCTTAGTTAAGCCCGTCCCAAGCAAGGGTGAGTCTGGGACCAGTGGTTCTCCAAACTGTAGTGATTTATGTTCTGTTTTTATTTTGTTATCTGGACTTTTTGTTGAAATCATGATTAAAACCACTGAAATTTGAACTAAAAGGCTGTGTGTTTGCCTCATTACTGCGGCCCAGCCCTGCCTACCAGAGCGGATCCCTACAATTGGTGGCTTCAATGCGGGCAACGCAGTGAGGTCAGGCTGTTTTTTCCTGCATGACACTAAATGTCCTGGGTAAAGAAAGTGACGCAAAACCCGGTGGATAACTGTCCGAAGATGGAGAACACCGTAAAAATGCTGGTGGAGGCCATGCGACAGCAACAGCAGGCTACACAGCAGCAACAGCAGGCTATGCAGCAGCAGCAGGCTATACAGCAGCAGGCTATGGAGCGGTAGCAGGCTATACAGCAGCAGGCTATGGAGCAGCAGCAGATATTTAATCGACAGCAACAGGAAAACAATAGTCTACTGATGCAGCACATCACAGCGCCGCAGACAGCGGTGGCTCCCGGGGATGCCAGGATGTCCGTAAAGCGGTGCGTACACCGATCGAAATATGGAGCAATCAGATGACGTCGAGGTGTAGCTGGAGATGTTTGAAGGCGTGGCAAAAAGGGAGAGAGTGCCCCGGGACCAGTGGACCGAGATCGTGGCTCCGTTTTTGATTTCAGGACCCGCAAAAGCCTATAGGGACCTACCCCCCGAGCAACAGGAGGACTATGAGAGCGTCAAGGGTGAGATACTTGCACGTCTTGGGGTAAATGTTTTGGTCCGGGCCCAGCGGGTACACCAGTGGAAGTTTTCCCCTTCCGAGCCAGCTCGGTACCAGTATTATGACTTGATACACCTGATAGAAAAGTGGTTGCAGCCGGAGGTGTTGTCACCCCGCGCTATGCTGGATCGTATAGTGACTGATAAATTCTGGAGAACTTTGCCCCACACCTTCAAACATGGGTTGGACAGGCACCCCCTACTGATGGTCTCCAAATGGTAGACCTCATTGAAAGATATGGGGCTACCAAGGAGATACAGGGAGAGACTACCCAGAAGGTATCAAGTAAATTCCCCTAACCTTCACCACAGCTCGGGAGCAGAGACTCGGAGGGCTGCCCAGGACTGGTCGGGGAACAAAAGGGGGTCCCCATAATCTGTTGGTGGTGCCAAGAACCAGGAAATGTGAGAGCTGATTGCCCCCACCTGACTGAGCCCATGGACAACAACTTTGGCTACTATCAGTCTCACTATGCAGAACACATGTGTGCAGTGGGCAAACCAGAGGGACCCAGTATGAACCATTTGTGTAAAGTGGAGGTGGAGGGTAACCCTGCTGTGGCTGTACTGGACTCAGGTAGTCTCGTGACCCTAATACGAGCCAGCCACGTCCAAATCAGCGAGTATACTGCTCTGAAAATGGGTGTGTTGTGTATTCATGGGGACTTAAAACATTATCCTACCGCCCTGGTGATGATAAACACGTCAGCGGGGAGGAGGTGAGACGAGGTGGGGGTGGTGGTTAATTTGCATTATGAGGTAATAATGGGGAGAGATTTTCCGTTATTTTCTGTGCTTTGGCCTGTAATTACCCCTCCCACAGAAAAGTCGTCGGCACCAGTGGCAACCAGGTTGCATTCTCCTGAAATCGGGCATGAACCTGGTGGCCCAGATTAAGATGTACTGGCGGTAGGATACTTTGCTTCGGTGGAGGAGGAAAACCCCTCTCCTATAGAAGTGTTAGCTGGGGAGATGGAAGATTTGCCACCGGGACCAGAATTCTCATAGTTAAATGTGGCAGGTGACAATTTTGTTACGGCGCAACTACGTGACCCTACGTTGACTCCAGCCCGTGAAAATGTACTGGTTGTCAATGGGGAACCCCAACACCCCGGGGCAGCTACAGTATTTCCCCAATTCGAGATGAACCAAGATTTGCTGTATCGGGTTGAAAAAATACATGGGGAAATTGTCGAGCAATTGCTGGTACCGCAGTCATATCGGAGGTTGGTAATGGACTTAGCGCATGCGCATGTACTAGGGGGACATTTGGGACAAAAGAAAACCCTAGACAGAATTCTATAACGGTTTTACTGGCTATGGGTCTATGAAGAAGTTAAACAGTATTGTAACTCTTGTCCCGTGTGCCAGGTAACCAGTCCGCAGCCTCATTTTCGGAGTCCCTTGGTGCATTACCATTACCAATTATAGAGGTACCGTTTGAGACAATAGCCATGGATCTGGTGGGTCCGGTTAATAAATCACCAAGGGGTCATCAACAAATCCTCGTAGTTCTAGATTACGCTAGCAGGTATCCTGAGGCTATTCCCCTGCGACACACCTCGGCCAAACAGATCGCAAAAGAACTCATGGGTATGTTCTCTCGGGTGGAATCCGTCAAGAAATCTTAACAGATCAGGGACCCGCTTTATGTCAAAAATCATGAAGGAACTGTGCCACTTGTTAAGTGTTAAACAGTTGCGCACATCGGTCTATCATCCCCAAACAGACGGTTTAGTAGAAAGGTTCAATTAAAAACCCTGAAGAATATGTTTAAAAAAACAGTCTCGAAAGATGCTTTGGACTGGGATCTCTTGTTGCCATATCTGATGTTTGCAGTGCGGGAGGTGCCCCAGGCATCTACGGGGTTCTCGCCCTTTGAACTATTATATGGCAGACATCCCCATGGCTTACTCGATATAGCAAAAGAGGCCTGGGAAAACCATCCAACTCCCCACAAAAGTGTGATAGAACATGTGGCCAAAATGCAAGAGAGAATGGAGACAGTCCTACCATTAGTCCGAGAACATATGGAAGCAGCACAAAGGTCACAGAGGCAGGTCTATAACCGGGAGGCACGGG
Source organism: Oophaga sylvatica (assembly GCA_033576555.1). Taxonomy (NCBI): domain Eukaryota; kingdom Metazoa; phylum Chordata; class Amphibia; order Anura; family Dendrobatidae; genus Oophaga; species Oophaga sylvatica. Next base: position 86,785,093 of record JARQOD010000005.1, read on the forward strand.
TAAGGTCCTTTAACCCTGGGGATCGGGTGTTGGTACTTGTGCCTACAGTGGATAGTAAGTTCCTTGCAAGGTGGCAGGGACCCTACGACATTATAGAGAAGGTGGGACCAGTAAACTATAAAGTACAGCAACCAGGGCGGAGAAAGCCAGAACAGGTATACCATGTGAATCAGCTCAAACCATGGAAAGACAGAGACACGCTTGGTGAGGATTGTCCACGGCCTGCATTTCCAGTACAGATGGCTTCCTTGCCTCAGGAGAAGGCAAGAGAAGTCCTCTCCGCCGTCAAAATACCAGACACTTTGTCGCCCAGACAAGTTCAGGAAGTCCGAGAGTTTGTTAGCCGAAATACAGATGTTTTTTCGGAACTTCTGGTCGTACCTCCCTAATCCAACATGACATTGTCACTGAGCCGCAGGGCAAAGTACAATTAAAGCCATATCGGCTGCCTGAGGCCCGGTGACAAGCCAGCAAGGAAGAGGTCAAGAAGATGCTGCAGTTAGGGGTCATTGAAGAGTCCCAGAGTGAGTGGGCCAGCCCAATAGTCCTAATACCAAAGCCAGATGGGACACTAAGGTTCTGTAATGACTTCAGAAAACTGAATGAAATTTCAAAGTTTGACGCCTACCCCATGCCCCGGGTCAATGAGTTAATAGAGCGGTTTGGGCAGGACCGTTATTTTTCAGTCATTGACCTCACAAAAGGGTATTGGCAGGTGCCCCTAACAAAAGCAGCGAGAGAGAAAACGGCTTTTGTAACACCCGAGGGACTGTTCCAGTATATAGTCCTACCCTTCGGGTTGCATGGCGCTCCAGCGACATTCCAGAGGTTAATGGACGTTGTTCTTCGTCCTCATCGCCGATATGCCGTGGACAATCTGGACGATATTGTGGTGTACAGTACAGACTGGGAAAGTCACTTAGCCAAGGTACAGGCGGTGATACATTCGCTGAGACAAGCAGGGCTAACTGCCAACCCAAACAAGTGTTCCATAGGGTTGGAGGAAGCTCGGTACCTGGGGTATGTGATTGTGAGAGGAGTTATCAAACCCCAAATAAACAAAGTGGAGGCAATCCAAAACTGGCCCCGTCCCCTCACCACAAAACAAGTGAAAGGGTTTTTGGGGTTAGTGGGATACTACCGGCGGTTTATTCCCAATTTTGCAACCCTGTCGGCGCCGTTAACTGACTGCCTAAAAGGCAGGAAGTCAGTAATGGTGCGATGGAATGATCAGCTTGAAGAAGCGTTTGTAAAACTAAAAGGGGCACTGTGTGTGTCACCATTTTTGATCACACCCGACTTCAAAAGAGAATTCATTGTCCAGACAGATGCGTCAGAGGTAGGTGTGGGTGCCGTGTTGTCTCAGGAGGTTAACGGGGAGGAGCATCCCATTAGTTTCCTGAGTCGAAAGCTTACTCCAGCTGAAACCAGATACAGCATTGTAGAGAGAGAGTGCCTGGCGATCAAGTGGGCACTGGAGTCGTTGCGCTACTATCTGTTGGGGAGAACATTTTGGTTGGTAACTGATCATTCCCCTCTGACTGGCAGTGTTGTAGCCCAGGGAGTAGAGTTCAGGTGGTAGATAGATGAACATAACAGGAAACATGGATAATGTTGCCAACCAGTTATTTAATCGGAAACGGACAGGCAAATTCAGGCGAGATCCATGCCTTGTTCATTTTCACAAAAAGTAAGCGGTCTACATTATCGGAGGATAGTCGCATGCGACGGTCTGTTAGTACACCACCTGCAGCACTAAAGACGCGCTCCGATAATACACTGGCAGCAGGGCAAGCCAGCACCTCCAATGCATACTGGCTAAGCTCTGGCCATGTATCCAGCTTAGAGACCCAAAACTTGAAAGGGGAAGAGCCATCTGGGAGTACACTGAGAGGGCAAGACATGTAGTCTGTCACCATCTTACGGAAACGTTGCCTCCTGGTGACTGGAGGCGTCTCGGATGGTGTAGACATTGGTGGCGCTGCCACAAAACTTCGCCACATTTGGAACATACTGGTCTTGCCTTGTGCAGAGGCGCTGCTTGTGCTCCCTCGTGTTGCAGAGCTGTCTCCACTGCCTCGACGCACAGAGCTGCTTTGTAAAGCAGTAGCAGCAGCGCTCTCGGCTGGAATGGAGAACATTATGGATTGCACCAGTGTGTCTTGGTACTCCCACATTTTACGCTCCCGGTTCAACGGTGTGATGAGGCTTTGTAAGTTGTCCCGGTAGCGAGGGTCTAGGAGGGTGTACACCCAATAATCAGACGTGGTGAGAATGTGGGCGATGCGGCGGTCGTTTCTCAGGCACTGCAGCATGAAATCAACCATGTGCTGCAGACTCCCAACTGGCCAACAAACGCTTTCCTCTCTAAGAAACGTCATCTCTGCCTGCTCTGCATCACCCCACCCTCGCTCTACATACTGACTAGAGCGTTGTGTACCTCCCTCTGTACCGATTTCTTCCTCCTCCATTGACTCCTCCTCATCCTCCTCACAAAGTGAGCCCTGCCCAGCCCTTTGTGAGGAACCACGTTGCGCTGACTGTCCAGAAGGTGATGGAATTTGTGACTCCTCATCCTCCACCTCTTCCAAAACCTCATCCCTTAGTGCTTGCAGTGTTTTTTGAAGCAGGCAGATAAGGGGGACAGTCAGGCTGACTAGTGCATCATCTGCACTCGCCATCCGCGTTGACTCATCAAACGCACGCAAAACGTGGCAGATGTCCTTCATAGAGGCCCACTCAGTAGTGGTGAAGTGTGGACGGTGCAAATTGCGACTTGATTGCGCCTGATGCAGCTGATACTCCATTACTGCTGGCTGCTGCTCACACAACCGCTCCAACATATGTAACGTGGAATTCCACCTGGTGGGTACGTCACATATGATGCGATGTTCAGGAAGGCGAAATCTGCGTTGCAGAGCTGTAATGCGCGATCTGGCCATGCTGGAACGTCGCAAGTGAGCGCACTCTAGGCGGACCTTGTGCAGCAGTTCATCAAGATGCGGATATTCCCTCAAAAAACTCTGCACGACCAAGTTGAGCACATGTGCCAGACATGGTATGTGAGTGAGGTTGCCAAGGCCCAGAGCTGCCACCAGATTTCGGCCATTGTCACACACTACCAAGCCTGGCTGTAGATTCGCTGGCAAAAACCACACGTCGCTCTCCTGCTTGATGGCATTCCAGACCTCCTGCGCTGTGTGGCTTCGATTCCCCATTGAAATTAATTTGAGGACGGCCTGTTGACGTTTGGCCACGGCTGTGCTCATATCGGTCGCAACAGGTAAGCGTTCACGGGTCCATGTGGAGGTAGACCGTGACGGCTCCTGCAGCGATGATTCTGAGGAACTGGAGTAGGAGAAGGAGTCAATGTGTACAGACTGGATTCCTGCAATCCTTGGAGTTGGCAGAACACGTACAGCGCCACTCGCAAGATCTGTACCCGGCTCCACAACATTGACCCAATGGGCAGTAAGGGAAAGGTATCGTCCCTGGCCATGGGTACTGGTCCACGCATCGGTGGTCAGGTGGACCTTGCTACTGACGGCATTTAGTAGCGCATGTTTAATTTTTCCCTCAACATGCTTTTGCAGACCAAGGACGGCTTGCCTGCTGAAATAAAATCGGCTTGGCACATTGTATTGTGGGACTGCCAATGCCATTAAGTTCCGGAAACTCTCAGTCTCCACCAGCCTGAATGACAGCATTTCAAGGGACAGGAGTTTTGCAATGCCACCATTCAGAGCCTGTGCTCATGGATGGTTTGTCGAGTATGGCCGTCTTTTATCCCATGCCTGTGCTACCGATGGCTGTTTTGTGGCCTGGGAGTGTGAGGATGACAGGGAACTTGCTGCTGTGGGTGGAATAACACTTTTGCTCTGGACAACAGTGACCGAGGTTCTTCCATGGCGATCCTGTGAGGAAGCCGAACCAGCTGTGTGTGAGCTGGAGGAAGAGGCTCCAACACGAGCTGAAGATGTAGGTGCTGCTGTAGGTTGGCCTACATCTCCAGTGTGTCTTTGTAACTCAACTACGTGCTTTGTCCGCACATGTTTCCACATATTTGTGGTATTGAGGTTACTGACACTTTTACCTCTTTTTACTTTTTGCTTACACAGCTTGCATTTGACATAGCAAATATCATCTGCAAGTGTGTCAAAAAAGGACCACGCAGTGCAAGTCCTGGGAGCGCCCATTTTGACTTTTGTAAGAGAACTGCTCCGAACAGGTGCCAAACTGGAGGCTACAGGCAACCGAGTCTGCAGCCTACCTCTCCCTCCTGTTTGTACCGTTGGGGCAATCTCTTCCTCAGAGCTGCTCCCACCACCTTCCTGTTCCTCACGCCATGTTGGGTCTTGGACCTATCATCTCCACTACCCTCTTCCAACACCTGCTGCTGTTGGGTGGTCTGGACAGCACCATGCTAACAGAAACTGGAACCTGAGTCTCATCATCATCAGATGCGTTCTGCGGTGTGTGACCATCGGCACTGGCTCACCCGCCTCTTCAGATTCAGAGAGACACAGCTGTTGCGCATCACTGCATACTCCCTCTTCTTCAAATTCCAGAATGCTGCTTGGCTGGGCCCCTGTTTGCAAGCCAACAGATTCTGAGAACAGAAGCAGAGACTCAGCTGCTCCAGTTCAGAACTCTCTGACTGCCTGGGCAATTTGACAGGCGGTGAAGAGACAGATGGTTGCTCAACAGTGTTGTGGACCTGAGAGGAGGTGGAAGCAATTGAAGTCGATGCATTGGCTGCCATCCAACCAACAACGGCTTCAATTTGTTCTTCCCGCAGCAGGGGGTACGCCGACTCCTACAAAAGTGCGCATAAAGGAACGCTCACGGGAAAACTGGTGGATGCTGTGTCACTGGGGCGGCAGCAGCCACAGAATCACCACGTCCTCTCCCTGCTGAAACTCCACGGCCACGACCACGTGCCTTACTCCCTGCCTTCTTCATCTTGGTAGATTGATAAAGAAAGTCAGAAAAGTTATAAGGCCTAAGTGTGGTTATTACGCAGAGACTGCAGTGAACACTACAAAAACTGTTCACTAGGTGTGAAAGGCTCCTTTGTGTACTTCTATAGTGTTTGCAACCAATGTATTGATACGGATGGAAGCCGTCACATAATAGATTAAGTTATTTTAAATAGAATGGAGCAGCACCAATTAGAGAAAAATGTCAAGATGAGGCAGTGACACACGTTCAGCAGACTACAACCAGCAGTGGTTGAAGAACTAACTGGAGCGTGATCTGCACTCCAAAAATGAAAACCTCAGACTAGAGTGAACACTGCACACAACTGTTCACTATCTCTGAAAGGCTCCTTTTGTGTACTTCTATAGTGTTTGCAACCAATGTATTGGATACGGATGGAAGCGCGTCACACTAATAGATTAGAGTTATTTTAAATAGAATGGAGCAGCACCAATTAGAGAAAAATGTCAAGGATGAGGCAGTGACACACGTTCAGCAGACTACAACAGCAGTGGTTGAAGAACTAACTGGAGCGTGATCTGCACTCCAAAAATGAAAACCTCAGACTAGAGTGAACACTGCACACAACTGTTCACTATCTCTGAAAGGCTCCTTTGTGTACTTCTATAGTGTTTTGCAACCAATGTATTGGATACGGATGGAAGCGCGTCACACTAATAGATTAGAGTTATTTTAAATAGAATGGAGCAGCACCAATTAGAGAAAATGTCAAGGATGAGGCAGTGACACACGTTCAGCAGACTACACCAGCAGTGGTGAAGAACTAACTGGAGCGTGATCTGCACTCCAAATGAAAACCTCAGACTAGAGTGAACCTGCACACAACTGTTCCTATCTTGAAGCTCTTTTGTATTCTATAGTGTTGCAACCAATTATTGATAGGATGGAAGGCGTCACACTAAGATTAGAGTTATTTTAATAGAAGGAGCAGCACCAATTAGAGAAAGTCAGGATGAGGCATGACACACGTTCAGCATACAACAGTGGTAAAATACTGAGCGGATCTCCTCCAAATGAAATCACTAGTACTACACAACTGTTCATACTCTGAAAGGCTCTTTTGTACTTCTATAGTGTTTGCAACCAATGTATGGATGGGATGGAAGCGCCACACTATAGATTAGAGTTATTAATAGAATGGAGCAGCACATTAGAGAAAAATGTCAAGATGAGGCAGTGACACACGTTCACAACACAACAGCGTGGTTGAAGAACAATGAGGTGATCGCACTCAAAAATGAAACCCAGACTAAGTGACATGCAACAACTGTTCACTATCTCTGAAAGCTCCTTTGTGTACTTCTATAGTGTTTGCAACCAATGTATTGGATAGGATGGAACGCGTCACATAATAGATTAGAGTATTAATAGATGGAGCAGCACAATTAGAGAAAAATGTCAGGATGAGGCAGTGACACACGTCAGAGACTACAACAGCAGTGGTTGAAGAACAACTGGAGCGTGATCTGCATCCAAAAATGAAAACTCAGACTAAGTGAACACTGCACAACTGTTCACTACTCTGAAGTCCTTGTACTTTATAGTTTTGCAACCATGATTGGTGGAGGAAGCGGTCACACTAAGATTAGAGTTATTTTAAATAGAATGGAGCAGCACCAATTAGAGAAAATGTCAGGATGAGGCAGTGACACACGTTCAGCAGACTAAACAGCATGGTTGAAGAACTAACTGGAGCGTGATCTGCACTCCAAAAATGAAACTCAGACTAGAGTGAACACTGCACACAACTGTTCACTATCTCTGAAAGGCCCTTTGTGTACTTCTAATAGGTTTGCAACCAATGTTTGATAGGATAGTGGAAGGCGTACCTAATAGATTAGAGTTATTTTAAATAGAATGGAGCAGCACCAATTAGAGAAAATGTCAATGTGAGCAGTGACACTCGTTTCAGCAGACTCACCAGCAGTGGTTGAAGAACAACTGGAGCGTGATCTGCACTCAAAATGAAAACTCAGACTAGAGTGAACACTGCAACAACTGTCACATCCGAAAGCTCCTTGTGTAACTTTAAGTGTTTGCAACCAATGACTGACAATGATGGAAGGCGTCACATTATAATTAGAGTGTTTTTTAAATAGAATGGAGAGCACCAATTAGAGAAAATGTCAGATGAGGCAGTGAACACGTTCAGCAGACTACACACAGTGTTGAAGAACTAATGAGCGTGACTGCTCCAAATAAAAATCTCGAGCTAGAGGTGAACACGCCACAATGTTCACTATCTCTGAAAGGCTCTGTGTACTTTATAGTGTTTGCAACCAATGTATTGATAGGATGGAAGCGCGTCACTAAGATAGAGTTATTTTAAATAGATGGAGCAGCACCAATAGAGAAAAAGTCAAGGATGAGGCAGTGACACACGTTCAGAGACTACAACCAGCAGGGTAAATAACAGGAGCGTGATTGCACTCCGAAAATGAAAACTCAGACTAGAGTGAACACTGCAACAATGTTCACTACTCTGAAAGGCTCCTTTGTGTACTTCTATAGTGTTTGCAACAATGTATTGATAGGATGGAACGCGTCACACTAATAGATTAGAGTTATTTTAAATAGAATGGAGCAGCACCAATTAGAGAAAAATGTCAGGATGAGGCAGTGACACACGTTCAGCAGACTACAACCAGCAGTGGTTGAAGAACTAACTGGAGCGTGATCTGCACTCCAAAAATGAAAACCTCAGACTAGAGTGAACACTGCACACAACTGTTCACTATCTCTGAAAGGCTCCTTTCTGTACTTCTATAGTGTTTGCAACCAATGTATTGTATACGGATGGAAGCGCGTCACACTATAATTTCAATTGAATGGAGCAGCAAGAATTACACTAAAGAAAAAAAAAAGAGTCTGTGAGTGACACGTGCAGATGCCTACAAACAGCGTTGGATGCAGAGCAAACTGCAGCGTCACCTGCACTCTCACACACACACCTTGCACAGAGCTGTTAAAACAACACTGCAAGGCAAAAGGAAGCTTTACACAGAGGTTGGTAAACTAGCCTGCCTAAAGCACAGTACACAAAATCGCAATCTCTATCTGTCCCTCTGAGTCAGCAGAGCAGCGTTCTGTCCCTAACTGAATTCACAGCACAGTGACGCTAAAATGGCGGCGGCGCCTTTTATAGTGCATTCTGACATCATTTCATCATCCAATCACAGCCATGCCATTAGTTAACATGACCGCAGCATTACAGGATGTGCCCACACTTCTTAGGATTCCTCATTGGCTGACTAAAATCACATTGCCTCTCAAAGAATTATGGGAACTTCCGATTCCGGTATACGATATATGGAAAATATCGGAACTAAGTATCGGAATTCCGATACAGCGAATATCGGCCGATACCCGATACTTGCGGTATCGGAATGCTCAACTCTACCCATAAGCCCTGGTTCGTGCGACTCAAATCCCCTTTTCGATTGTTTGGGACATCAGGAAAACGCCTCATTCGGAGAAGACAAGGTGAGCGCTACCACCAGTCTTGTCTCATGCCAACTGTTAAGCATCCTGAAACCATTCATGTGTGGGGTTGCTTCTCAGCCAAGGGAATCGGCTCTCTCACAGTCTTGCCTAAAAACACAGCCATGAATAAAGAATGGTACCAGAATGTCCTCCAAGAGCAACTTCTCCCAACCCTCCAAGAGCAGTTTGGCGATCAACAATGCCTTTTCCAGCATGATGGAGCACTTTGCCATAAAGCAAAGGTGATAACTAAATGGCTCAGGGAACAAAACATAGAGATTTTGGGTCCATGGCCTGGAAACTCCCCAGATCTTAATCCCATTGAGAACTTGTGGTCAATCATCAAGAGACGGGTGGACAAACAAAAACCTACAAATTCTGACAAAATGAAAGCATTGATTGTGCAAGAATGGACTGCTATCAGTCAGGATTTGGTCCAGAAGTTGATTGTGAGCATGCCAGGGAGAATTGCAGAGGTCCTGAAGAAGAAGGGTCAACACTGCAAATATTGACTTGCTGCATTAACTCATTCTAACTGTCAATATAAGCTTTTGTTACTCATATGTTTGCAATTATTATATTTCTGTCTGTGATAAAAACATCTATCAAACACACATAAAAACAAGAGAGCAGCAGATCATGTGAAAATATAATATTTCTGTCATTCTCAAAACTTTTGGCCATGACTGTAGAGAGAAATGTGCTGCCCAGTGTCAGAAAGCTTCTCTCTGTCGCAGGTCGTGGGTCTTGCAACAGGATAATGACTCAAAACACACAGCTAAAAACACCCAAGAATGGCTAAGAGGAAAACATTAGACTATTCTGAATTGGCCTTCATTGAGCTTCATTGACCTAAATCCTACTGAGCATCTTTGGAAATAGCTGAAACATGCCGTCTGGAAAAGGCAACCTTCAAACAAAGACAACTCCAGTTTGCATTTGAGGAGTGGGCCAAAATACCTGTTGAGAGGTGCAGAAGTCTCATTGACAGTTACAGGAATCATTTGATTGCAGTGATTGCCTCAAAAGGTTGTGCAACAAAATATAAAGTTAAGGGTACCATCATTTCTGTCCAGGCCTATTTCATGAGTTTTATTTTTTTATTAATTCTGTGGAAGCATGGTTGAAAAGCAATGTGTGACTTTCATTTGTTCATTTTCATAGATTTTGGATTTATTATTACTTTTGTTAGACTCAAGTTATTTCTGTCACCATTGTGGGTTTTTCTGTCATTAAACAAGGGGTACCAGTAATTTTGACCACGTGTGTAAGTACGTCCATGTATATATAGGGAGGGCTGGCAGAACTTGCTATGTGACCCTAGGAGCGGGAAAGTGTATTCCCTATATCAATGTAAAGTCAACTTCAAGGACCCCGATACACCCCACCACTAGAGTATTTAAAACCTCATATGCTCAAAACTTTTTTCCTTCAAAACATTGCTTGCTTGATGCCCTCCTGTAACCCCAAAGACCATAAATCAATACCCATGGTATTCAAATATACTACGTTTGCTAATCAAAATTGTCACTATCATTCTTCAACTCAAAATGCCACACTGCCACACCCCCATTCTGAGAAACAAAACTTAAAATTGCCTTGTTCACCATTTTGTGAGCTTTATTTAACTTTTCCACAGGCCGCGCATGTTGTCACTTCATCCGGGGAACAATCACTGACCAAACCGTTATGATCTCAGAAAAAGATGTCCAAAACCATAGAAAATAGGGCTTCATGTCCCTGATTAAATCCCTACATGGACGTACCCCAAATCGTTACCCAGACTTGTAAAAACATTATATCTGGAGGACGCTCTAAATGAACAAAATTATAACTTCTTTTAAAATCCTGTTCCACTCCATACCCTTAAAACTGAGCCACCTGATAACTGCTATTTCCTTTTGAAAACCGAGCTGCCTCCAGGCTCTTCTCACGTAATACTTTACCTAACTAACTACAACTAGTGCATTATTCCTAACGTACAACTAAAAAGCAAAACTAGAAGGATCCAAACCCAAGTGACCTTAACAACTTCTAAAATGTCATAAATTGATATTTTGATAATAACGTGCCATCCTCATAGCGCAGCAACGGGACATCTGTACTATTACAAAACTACCTAAAACATTCAAAAGTTCGTAAAGGGTACATAAATGACTCCTGAGCAGCCCCTAAACACACTCACTCACTATTACCCATTTGATCCGTCTTTGACTTTCGTACAAATTTACATTGGCTCTCATTAAACTGCCAATGCAAACCCGGCTTCTGCCCTCCTGATTGACTACCCGCTCTCAAACTTTCTGATTGGCCGGGGACCCGGTCCTGCTTTGAAAAGGATGCTAGTATCTAAACGGGGCCATTACTCTCAACCACAAACAGATGTCCTTTCAGCTATCTAATAGCTGGACTAATAGCTAATACGGTAACTAATTTGCTGACAGAACTGCTCGTCATATCTCAGCCAGGTTTGACCCTTGTAAACTATATGCCGCATCCATAGAATCAAAATAGAAAAAATTAGAACAGTTCTCAGGTGCCTTTTCCCATGTAACACTTGCCAAAATTGCAAATGCTTGCAAATGTCTGCGGGATCAAACACCAAGGGAAAAAATTTCAACATACTCATCCTTCCAAATCCACAATTGAGCTGGAAGGTAATCAACATCGTTCAACCTCGCCAAAAAGTCTTTAATGTTAGACAAAATATCCCTCACACAATCCGGAACCATATTAGTGCCCATATTAATATTACCCAGTATCCCCTGTAAACCACTATGTGGTGAATCCTGAACCTGTTACACCTTGCAATGAAATTAAAGGGGGTGCCGCAACACTCCCTGTAACTGACACTGTGCCTACAACTCCTGTAACCTGACTACTCACTATACCCTGTGACATTAGAGTAGGGGAAAATGTACAAGACAGAGACTGATACTCACCAGGCTGCGCGAGAGCTGTGATCCCGCCAGCCAGAAACCAAGCATCCAGATGCCTGTCCAGACCTTCGGTGCCTGAAATCCTGGCAGGTGGACCCCAGCAGGTGACGACAAGGCCGCCGCCTCCGCCCACTGTGCTAACCTAGTTCTCCAGCTTCTCCTGTCTATCAGTAGGCATCATGAGGGGAAGCATAGAAATTTACTGTATACTGCTTGCACCCAGAATATTATAACTCTGAGTTGTAGCTGTTTTAAACTACTTGACCTAAAGACTATGACCTTGATTCCTTCAGACCGGTGTCATTATGAGGTTACGGTACACAACTCTTAATAAATCAGGAGCGTCTGATACATAGTGGACTCCTCCATATGCGCCTCGCCACAAATCTTCAGTCAGAATTAGGGCTCCCTCTCACTGACGTATAACATGGCAGAGTGCTATCAGTACAGGTATGCGATTATTTTCTCATGCCGATACGGTATTAGAGAACAATTGCAGCATGCTGGGAGTGCATCCGATATTTGGATCACGTGTACTCATATAAATTTATGGGTGAGTTTGACACATTGGACTGCACTCCGTGTGCAGTCTAATGTACTCTTACATAGGCAATGCAGAAGATGGAGAAATACGAGAGAATTGGATCACACAAAGGTGACACTCGGATCAGACTCTGACAGAGTGTGCGCAGTGTCATTAGCATAATCTGCCTGTTTCTCAACGCCAGTGTGAGTGAGACCTTGGACAAATCAGATGAGCTATGTCGTCACGACCCTGTCGCACCCTGCCCCTTCCCAGCTCCACTCATGTTAGCGGTGCTGACTGAAACTAATGTGTAAACTGCCAAAAGACGCCACTTTCTTTAACAACTTCGTTTCGCGTAAAATTTTGCAATTTTTCTTAGTAATTTAAGACAGAATTTTGGCATTGTCACCTTAATGAATCAGAACCAAACTCTTTATTAAAGATTTACATTAGGATTAGGCTAATTCACACGAGTGTCTAAAAAATCGTCGAGTTGTCATCCAGAATAAACAGATGATTTTTCATCTGTATTGTCATCCGTATGCAAACCATATTTTTTTTACATCTATATATCCCCCATTTTTATACATCAGCAGTTAATTCAATTTACAAGTACAAATAAAGTTTCCTCTGTTAAATACTGCAATCTATCTCTAAAAATTGGATGCTGTACGGTTATTCTGTATGTGATCCAATTTTTTTGGTGCACCGATACACTTAAATAGATGAGTTTTATCCAAAATATGGAAGAGATATTTTTTCACATCTACATTTAGGCCCAGTGCACATGTTGCGGATTTTACCGCGTGGATTTTGCTAAATGACCTGTATTTTACCTGCGGATTTAGCACGGATTTACTGCGGTTTTGCTGCATTTTTTGTGGGATTTGCCCTGCGGTTTTACACCTATAATGGAATAGGTGTAAAACCGCTGCGGAATCCGCACAAAGAATTGACATGCTGCAGATTTAAAATCTGCGCTGAAAAATCCACAGCATGTGCACAGCGTTTTTTTTTTACCATTCATTTACATTGTACTGTACATGGTTTCCAAATCTGCTGCGGATTCGCAGCAAAATCCGCACAGGGCTTAGTCTGTGTGAAAAAGATGTGATCTGTACAGCCCAAGAGAATACCTTGCCCTAATACTCTTTGTGAGGTTAGTATTTCCATGGACCGAAAATACGGACATGTGAACGTAGTCTACTGAACAGTAACACTATAATTCTAAAAAGATAACATACATCTTCATGAAAAGATAGCCCTGATCTGAGTGATAAATCAGGACGATGTGGAAAGTGGAAGTGAGTAATATTTTATTTTGTTGCTCACAAATTCAACTTTGTACATTGTGCTCCTGTCGACCATGCTTTATACGGTGTAGCAGCTGGGGCCCTTATGTGTGAGGCTGGTTGTACATCTTAGTGCTTTTCTGATTGATGATGTTGCACCGGAGCCTGCCATTTACCCTTGTCCACTTACATAAATTTCACAGGAATCTGGCATGAATATTAAATGCCTCGCTTTATTTATCCCAATCCAGCTGCCCTATCTGGACAGCAGAGCTGCGTCCCATACAAGCTCAGCAAGCAACACCCAAATTATACTTGTGACTTTTTGTTTTTTGGGTGCGTTTTTTTTTATCTGTTTAGTTTTTTGGATTGGCCACATTTTTTTAACAAACGTAGCATGCATTGTAACATTTTTTGCTTGCGATTTTACATAGACTTCCTTATTGGAAAAATAATGCAGGAAAAAATTATGTATATAAAAAAGGCCACCAAAATACTTAGAAATACATAATAAATTGTTTGTTTGTTTTTTCACAACCCGTGTATGTGTTCCAGAGAGAAGGACACAACAGATTTCTCTGATTTTCATATTTTCATAGTTTTTAAGGTTGAAGGTAGACATAGTCCCATGTCTTTCGACTTATGGCCTGACATGTTGATCCAGAGGAAGGCAAGAACTCCAGTGAGGTTCTTTCCTTCCCAAATCCACATACGGCAATCAGACTAGTTCTCTGGATCAACGTCCCATCTTAAAATCTGGTGCTTATAAGTTACCTGTAATATTATATTTATCAAGAAAGGCACACAGCCGCCCCATCTATTTTCCTGTAGATAAGTGTATGTGATTTGTAGGGTCTACTCCTTTGTATTATTAGATTAATCGAATCACGTGTGTCACAGCTGCGCTTTCTATAGTGACGGCCTTAAAATGCTGCAAAATTAAATTTGCAGCATTTTAGCAAAATGAAAGAAGAGCGATGCATCAGGAGCCCAGATAGAAATTGTTCAGTTCTACTTCTGCACGTCAATATTGTCCCATGACTAATAAGGGATATCTGTAAATATTCAGCGTCTAGTAACAAAGACGAGATCATGGCGGATGAATGTATTTATGGACAGAGGAGAATCAGCTGGGAGAAGCGTGCTTCTAAGTGTCTGAACAGAGGTCTCCTGGGGAGATGTGGAAGAGAGTAGTTATTCTATCGATTCGAGGTCAATACTTGATTTCTCTGGGGAACTTTTCATCACGACTGCATTAATAACACAAGGTTTACATATCGCCACGGACGGATCTGAGGATTCCAAGTCAGCAAATAAAAGCAGAAATCCAATTCATTATCAGACATACATTCACTAACCATTTTAGGAAGGATCTGTACATGCAGAATAGAGACAATAATTCAATTCCAGTATAGTGGTGTTGAGAAACTTGGTGTCATGATCCAAGTTTTCCTGAAATTGGTGTGTAAAAGTCAAAAAACTGAAGCTGAAAGATATTCAACATGTTTAAAATGGTACTCTGTCAGAAATCTGGGATACAAATGAATAACAAAAAACTGACTGGCACATCCAAGCTAGCGTGAATAGGTGCTAACTTAGGAGCAGCTACCTCCATGTATAAATATACAAAAAATTGGACTCTATCATGATAAAGCATGTCAATATGAAATATGAATAGCAATACAGCTTCTGAATACTAGAAAAAAATGAGCCGTATAGCTATTCATATTTCATATATTTCACATTGACTTGCTTTAGCACGATAGAGTGCAACCTTTTTGTATTTTATATAGAAATCTGGGATACATTAGTGGCTAATAGCCTTTGATCAATGGTATAAAATGCCCGTGTTAGGAAAATATTTCACATACCTCACATTTTTCACATATTCATATTATTCGCAAAGACTAATACTAATCTAACTTATAATTATTTAGTCCTGTGTAAAAAACATTATGCAAAAAGAAGAGTGTGGACACCCCATTATGACAAACATATGGGGTTTGAAATGTATATTATTATTATTTAGTAGTTCTGTAAGGTAGATAGATTTGGTCTTGGATACTCTAATACCAGTGAATAAAACGGGAACATGGGAGACCAGCCAAATTGGCACACCCAGAAGTTTCCTATGTCGTTTTATTTCTATGGAAAACAAGAGCACATTTTCATCTAAGGCCTAGAATTAGGAATTGGAGCACCTTGATCTCATCAATAATTGGCCTTCACCTTTATAAACTCTGACTAACGGGTCATACAAGTAAAAAGTTGCCATGGAACAACCTCTTAAACATTTCTCATCTCCACTACTCCTTCTAGTCCCCTTCTAGCACACAGTCGATTTATGCCAGTCTTGCTAAAATAGAAGGGGAAAAATTCATTAAGAGGCACATGCCACTTAATGAATTTGACGCCTCTAGTTAATGGTATGCGCATCTGTGCGCTGCACCAGAAATGCTACTCCAGGCACTGACCTCAGGTTCAACTAGCCCTCTGTCAACACTGTGTGCCATGACATCCTGCGCACATTGTGACATAACATTACGACAAGAATAGCCCGCACAGTACTCAGTTGCAGGGACGTACGGACCTTAGTCAAGGCTGAAGCCAGAGTCTGGAGTGAAAAGCTCAAATGCGTGTGATGGGGTGACAGAGGAAAGAGGAAATGAAGAGGCGTGGAGGATCGAATGGCGGGCTGGGGGATTGAGGGACAGGTTGCAGTGATATGAACATTAATTTTTTTTTAACATCCTATCCCTGAGACTCCAGAACATAATAAGGAACATTCAATTCACAAACAATAACTGCTGTGCCAATCAAGTTTCTATAATCTCTAATGCGGATCAAAATATCGTATTCACTTCACTGGAACTAGAGTTTTATCTATCCTACTGTAGGGATTGTACTCACTCAGGTGCTGCAGATGAAAACAGGAGGCGTGCTTCTTTAGTTTACTCCATAAACTCAGCAGTAACAACACACGATAAATGGCCTTCGGAGCAGGCAAAACAACACAAAACTGTCCTTAGCCGGGCTCTCTTCTCCCTCAGGCCTGTGGGCACACAGGCTGGGCAATGTCCAGCATGCAGGCTCGGTCTGGAGCCACACACACAGGTGGCCTTCTACCTCCAAGACACAGACCATGTGCCAAACAACAGCCTCCGTTACATAGGCTGTAACCACACCCAGATATGAGGTATGTGGGTAGCCAGACCCGCCCATCTCTCATAGCTACCCGCAACCCGGACCCATGTGCACTAAATGACATCTCAGTGCTTACGTGCACTAAAGCAAAATACTCTGGGTTGCATCGCAGGGAGAGCCATCTCTGTAACACATACCTCCCATTGACTACACGGCCATTAGCCTCCTTACATACCTCCCCCTCTGCCTAAAGCCATGGGGCTTGGCACCTTCCATTACCCTACCAGAGACCCCTCTCGGTTGCCTTTGATAGTACACTCATTGTCAAAGTCGGGCCCTGTCACTGAACCTTTTTGGAACAATGTAACATCTGACTCCTCATATCTCTCATTGATTACATGGCCATTAGCCTCCTTACTTTACTTACTGAGCGCCACCATCTGAAGTGCTAACCGTAACCCTCTTACCTGAGAAAAGTGAATATATTCACTGACAAACTTTTAGCATAATGTAGGTTTGTAAAAAAGGAATACATAAATGTAAGCAAGCATGCCAATGTTCTTCCATCACAACAGCAAATATCAAGTAATTAAAACCTTTTCCGTTAAAATATTAAATTCTATTATTTTGTAATATACTGTACAAAACCTGACTCTTTGTACAGTGTACTGCAGTTATAGCACTACACAACCAATCATTATAGTACTCACATATAATGCTACCCAATGGTTGCTCTATAATCTGCGTGACTTACTAGATCTTTTTGGAAGATTAGCTCACGTTTTCTTCATTTTAACACAACACTTTGTCTGCTCTTTGTTTCGGCATAAAATTAAGCTGTGGTTTCTTATTTTCTGATCCTATACATAGAGATCTGTCACAAGTCTCTGATACTTGTCTGTGTTGTCTCATAGATGTGTTCACAGGTCCAACTAAAGACATTCAGGTCAGTAGAAAACAGAATCATGGTAATCAGTAGAAAAATGTATCTAATACATTGGTGGGGACAACTATGTAGTTGCTTTGGAAAATGGATTGCACATACAGGTGCTTCTCACAAAATTAGAATATCATCAAAAAGTTTATTTATTTCAGTTCTTCAATACAAAAAGTGAAGCTCATATCTTATATAGAGTCATTACACACAGAGTGATCTATTTCAAGTGTTTATTTGTGTTAATACTTAATAGTGATAATTATGGCTTACAGCCAATAAAAAACAAAAGTCATTATCTCAGCAAATTAGAATAATTAACAAAAACTCCTGTAAAGGCTTCCTAAGTGTTTAAAAAGGTCCCTTAGTCTGTTTCAGTAGGCTCCACAATCATGGGGAAGATTGCTGACTTGACAGATGTCCAGAAGTCAGTCATTGACACACTCCACAAGGAGGGTAAACCACAAAAGGTCATTGCTAAAGAAGCTGGCTGTTCACAGAGTGCTGTATCCAAGTATATTAATGGAAAGTTGAGTGGAAGGAAAAAGTGTGGTAGAAAAAGGTGCACAAGCAACCGGGATAAACGCAGCTTTGAAAGGATTGTTAAGAAAAGGCCATTCAAAAATTTGTCGGAGATTCACAAGGAGTGGACTGCTGCTGGAGTCATTGCTTAAAGAGCCACCACACACAGACATATCCAGGACATGGGCTACAAGTGTAGCATTCCTAGTGTCAAGCCACCAATAGACAATGCCAGAAGCGTCTTACTTTGGCCAAGGATAAAAAGTACTGGACTCTTCCTCAGTGGTCCATGGTGTTGTTTTCATATGAAAGTAAATATTGTATTTTGTTTGGAAATCAAGGTCCCAGAGTCTGGAGGAAGAGTGGAGAGGCCAGCAATCCTAGCTGCTTGAGGTCTATTGTGAAGTTTCCACAATCAATGATGGTTTGGGGAGCCATGTCATCTGCTGGTGTAGGTCCACTGTGTTTTATCAATACCATAGTCAGCGCAGCCGTCTACCAGGACATTTTAGAGCACTTCATGCTTCCCTCTGCCGACAAGCTTTTTGGAGATGGAAATTTCATTCTCCAGCAGGACTTGGCACCTGTCCACACTGCCAAAAGTACCAATATCTGGTATAAAAACAACAGTATCACTGTGCTTGATATACCATAGAGAATCTATGGGGTATTGTCAAGAGGAAGATGAGAGACACCAGATCCAACAATGCAGAAGAGCTGAAGGCTGCTATCAAAGCAGTGCCATAACACCTCAACAGTGCTACAGGCTGATCGCCTCCATGCCACACCACTTTGCTGTAGTAATTGATACAAAAGAAGCCCCGACCAAGTATTGAGTGCATTTACTGAACATACATTTCAGTAGGCCAACATTTCAGATTTTAAAATCATTTTTCAAGCTGGTGTTATAATGTATTGTAATTTAGTGAGATAATGACTTTGGTTTTCATTGGCTGTAAGCCATAATCATCAACATTAACAGAAATAAACACTTGAAATAGATCACTGTTTGTAATGACTCTATGTAATATTTGAGATTCACTTTTTGTATTAAAGAACTGAAATAAATTAACTTTTTTATGATATTCTAATTTTGTGAGAAGCACCACATACTTTTAAGATGTTTTATGACAACAATATGTATGAGACATCTTATGACTCTCGTAAATGAGTGTCATCATTGTCCCTATGGGACTGGAAAGTGTTATATATTCATCATATTCTGCTTTCTGCCACATTTAATCATAAAAGAAGACTGGTAGGATATATCCTTGTATGTTAATCCTCTTATACACATTAGCTGGCTATTGTGCCAATGATGGTTTGGCCAATCAATAACCAACATCAGCTATCTTCTCCAACTATCCCATACACAGATCACTCCTTTGTTCTCAATGAGATCTCTAATGGCAGCTTACATTCAGGAGAACAAAAGGATCTTCATTCTGAAATCGGACATGCTGGATCCTTAACTCCCCCAACAATTATCCGGGGTTCCCACACACATTAGACTATCATCCGAACTTCGTCATTATCGGCAGGTGGTCTGTGATTGGGGGCTTAGTCTTAAGGGTATGCCACACTAAACAGCGTCGCTAACGAGATCGCTAAAAAACGTCACTATTTAGCGATCTCGTTAATGACGTTGTTCTGTGTGGCATGTAGCAACGACGTGGCCCCTGCTGAGATCCTGCTGTGATCTCGTTCGTCGTTCTCATCGTTCCGGACCCTATTTTTATCGTTGGCGTCCCCGCTGGTAAGTATATATCGCTGAGTGTGGCACCTTTTTTTAGCGATTTAGCGGTATTTTGTACCGCTAAAGTCTTAAGGAGATCGCTAACCGCGATAGCGTCCTTAACGACATCGCTAAGTTAAGCCGCTACTAGCGATATTGAAACTATCCCGCTAGCGATCGCATTAGTATGCGTCGTTATCGTGATCGCTAGCGGGATAGTTTAGTGTGGCAGTACCTTTACAGTATGTGGTTTGATTGGATCGACACACATTTTACATTTATCTTCTAAAGTAATATATTTTATCTGAACATGATATATTCCTATGTTGATCTCTGGTCATTTTTTAATTACCGTATTTAAATAGATTTTAAGTGGTTATCTGGGTTAGGAATCCCATATTAAACATACCATAAGAGATTGGAGCATCTCCTATTCAAGACCCTGAACTATTACGGGGCTTTCACACTTCATCTTGGTACCAGTTCGTTGGTGTGAAAGTACCCTTAGCTAAAGAGGAGAGTGACTATCAGGAACTTCTCGACCAGTACGTCCATATGCTACATGGACAAACGTTAATTTGAAATGCTTGTAATTTTGTATTTTCTCTGTGGTAGCGCTTCCTGGAACTTGATCATTTGCTGCTTGATTTTGCAACAGACTAAAGCAGATTTTCAGAGTTCCCAGTGCTAGGACGCCATGGAATTTGCTTATCTCGGTGGAGTCTTGGTCTTGCTCCTTTTAGACAAATCTCATCTCTTTGATAGTTAATGTGATGATTTAATTTGATTTAACATGATAAATAGACCATTTGTAAATCACTTTATTTCTAAATTATGTTGGTTTACCTCCAAAATATCAATCCTAAGTGAGGGCCACAGTCAAATATTATCAGTTTCCAGCAGCAGAGACACCTAGATGGATTACAGGGAGTGTGAGAGGATGCTTTTCTCTCTGGTCGGCTTTCCAGAATGTCACATTGTATATATACAAATTGCCTTTTCCGAGAGAAGGAAGACCAAAACTCTATTGCTACCAATTGGAAATAGCAATCCTAAGTCAACATTGACACTTTAACTAGCCTTGCCATATGACTCAATTTGCAGACATGGTGTTTCGGGGTGTTGCCCCTCATCAGTTCAAAGCATGTGATCTGATTTGACTTTGTGAGAGGCTCTAACTGGGGTCTAAGGGCTAGCATTTCTCCATGTGGAGTGACATACCAGGCAGGGTCGGCGTCAGCACCCGGCACACCCGGGCAAGTGCCGGGGCCCTGAGCAGGCGGGGGGGCCCACTCGCCTCGGGCACCCCGGCGCCCGTTAGCGGTGTCAGCGCTGCCACTGGGCCCCCCCCTCTTGCTCAGGGCCCCGGCAGCAGCCGGAGCAATACTCACCTCTCCCCGTGCCTCCGCTGCCGCAGCTCCGGGCTCCAGGGGCGCCTGCAGGAAGCCGGCGCTTCCTCTCACAGCAGCGCCGCTGAATGACGTCATCATTCAGCGGCCGGCTGTGGCAGTGAGCGTGCGGACGCCGGACAGGTGAGATGTTTGTGTGTGTCTGTGCATGTGTCTCTGTGTGTATCAGTGTGTGTGTATGTAGGGCGGTGCTTTGTGTGTGTGTGTGTCTGCTGTATGTGTGATGGTGGTGGGGGGAGGGC
>JARQOD010000005.1:86806419-86828943 GCA_033576555.1 Oophaga sylvatica
AATTGTATATAGTCATACCAGAGAGGAAAGCCTTAAGTTTGTGTCAGGACAGACATTGAACACAGACACAGCGCATGATGGGAAGTGAGTGAAGGGGAGTTCCAGTTCCTGTAGTGATAGCAGGATGCTGATAAATAGGAACCTCCCGCTGAAAACAGTGGATGGCAAATTACAGAGCATGTGAATCGTCACTGCTCCTGGTTATGTTAGACTGGTATATGCACTAAATGGAATTTTAATTTTTGAGGCACGAGAGAAGCAAGACCATGTTTTTGTACGGGATTTGTGTGAAAAGAAAGTTACGCTTTGAGCAATATGACTTTAAAACATCTGTTAATGTATTTTAAATACCTTATCCTATGCTCTGCTCATAGTTATAAATATACAGGTACCACACTGCTAACCTATGGTTTAAATGGAGAGACCACACTCTGTCTGACGAGTGGTGATGATTGCTCCGTAGACATAGTTTAGATGCCTGCTTCCATAATGGAGATGGCGCAGTGTTAGATCTACTGAATTTCTGGCGTTCCTGTACTGTAGTCAGTTGTGACTTGTGTGCGGACTATCTCCTTGATGGCAAATATAGAATTTTTCCACTTATGTAAAATAAGGATGCAGAGGTTCGTATAACGGCACACTCCTACTAGCGTCATTTGTATTTAAGAGAATGACTCACAGGATCCAAAACTGTAGTCAGATTACATTCACTTCACAGATTTTAACTGATCACAAAACATGCATTTTAGTTAACACTTATTTTAATTAAAGGGAACCTGTCACCTGATTCATCCAAACCATGGGCAGCATGAATCAGAATCTGACAGCACGATTGCCTCCAGGAATGTTTTTCACTGGTATGAAAAGATGGTCACGGACAATAGGGAGAGTCATGACTAGTCCTGCGCTGTCCCCGGTCGACTTCTCCTTGATCCACTCTAGATGACTTTCAGTTCTATCCCTATGTACACACATGAGGGTGACCTGTCAATCAATTTAAGAGATGCGGGGAGAAGCTTTTCAAACCATGTTTTTCTGATATGCCAGAGCATTTGAAAAGGCGGCTGGGGACTACAGGGAGAGCCATGACTAGTCCTGTGTAGTCCCTGGCCGACTTCTCCCTGCTTCACTCCAGATGACTTACAGGTCTTTCACACATGTCAATCAACTAAAGGGGTGGGGGGAGAAGTTTTCCAAACAATGTTTTTGTGATCAGTCAGAGCATTTGAAAAGAGAGCCGGGGACTATAGGGAAAGTCATGACTAGTCACTAGTCAAGAGCGGACGCTGGCCAGTGTCTCCACACTTCACTGGAGATAACTTACAGGTCTCTCGTACATGGGAGAGACCTGTCAATCAACTAGAGAGGTGCAGAAATAAGCTTTCTAAGCTATGGTTTCTTTGAGACGCCAGAGAGTTTCAGAGCAAGACATAAGATCTTCAATCATGCATCCAGGCTCTGATTCATGCTTCATAAATTTTGAGTCGAGTGACAGGTTACCATTTTTGTTGTGTTTTCTTTTTTATCTGAATACCATAATTACTTAGTATTGGCTTTAGTAAAAGATAAAAAATATGTGTTTTTAACGAATTTACATCAGTATTACGAAATTAAATGAGCAACTGTACTTTCTATTATTCTGATCAATTTTTACTCTTCACATTGAAATATAGACATGGATATAAAACCACAAAGGGAACAGTATGTATCTACAAAAGTTAATTGCAAGAAAAATGACTGATTTTGTACCAATCATCTGCCATTGTCTGAGAAGCTGTAATGTGAAACTCAAGTGCAAAGCATATTTTTGTATACGTGATTCCATGTATAAGGTCGTGATGCCTACAGTGAAGACCATAACGTTTTACTTTTTTTTTAAAGAATGATTAATTCTGTCTGGTTGTTGTGAGGCCATTTTCCTGGTGATTTTAGTAAACCAGAAGCAAATGGTTGTAAGCTATAAGGATGAAAATTGTGTTTGACATTGTTTTATCCCCTTATGTGTTAGTTTTCAAAATTTTTTTGTTTGTGTGGTTTTCGGTTAAAACATGGCAAAGACAAAGACAAATTTATCACCAGATATCCGGAAGCTAATTATTCTGAGAGTGAAGTCAGGCAAATAGAAGGTTATGGAACAGCTGACAAACCTAGAAGTTGGTAAGCATGGAAAACGTTCTCCAAAGTTGATCACATTATTAAGAAATAGTCAGTATCTGATGTCCAGAAAAGTGCTGTACAGATTTTTAAATGAACGAATAAAATAGGGTCAAAATTAGTTGCCAAACTGTGGTGCGACGGCTAAGAGCTGTAGGATTGAATGCACGAGTTCCAGTCAAGAAGCCTTTCATCTCTGCAAAGAACCGGAAGGTCCAACTTGAGTTTTCTGAAGAATACAGCCAATAAAAAGAGACAGATTGGTCTAAGGTGTTGTTGTTGGATGAATCCAAGTTCAATCTGTTGTGATGGCAAGTACTATATATACCTTCCAATTGGAAAATGTAATGATGTAAGGCAACAAACACCTACTGTGAAACCTATTGGCAATGTCATGGTTTGGGGCTGCTTTTCTGCCTCTGCTCTTGGCCCTCTGCATAGAATTGATGGAAATATAAATGCCACCATGTACAAGGATATATTGGAGAATGTAATGCTGCCACATGGTAAAACCAAAGTAGACGGGGACTGGAAATTCCAGCAAGACAATGATCCTAAACACACAACCAATTTAGTCGAAAAATTGGTTATCAAAGAAAAATGTTCGGGTGTTGCAATGGCCAAATCAATCACCTGATTTACACCCTATAAAGCACCCTAGGGATGAGTTAGGGTGATGATTTGGAGCCTGTACCCATAGCAATAAAGATGAATTGTTTGCAGATTTGCAAATGGAATGGAGCAAGATCCTTCAGGATGTCTTGAATACGCTAGTGGCTTCAATGCCCTGTCGGTGTGGTGCAGTAATTAAAGCAGGAGGTTATTCTACAAAATACTAAGTTATGACACTGTAAACACTGAATTACTCTCCATGGTGTGATCAATAAATTGTATACGCAAAACTTTTGGCAGTGAGTTTTCTTTAATTAAATGTTCATACCTAGATTCTAAAGCATTTTGGTTAAAATTAAGGTTTTGCATGATGACAACTTAATGCACTTTCAGTTCATCACCAAATGACATCCCAACAACCAGACAAAAGTATTCACACTTTTAAAAAAATGCAAATCTTTTAGTCACCACTGTATTTTAAACAAAACTGATCAGCACACTTTTACATATGAAATAGTTTTATAATTTTTAGGTAATTTTTTCCCTGTATAAATGACTCCTTTGTAGAGATCTAGACATGAGAAATCTAGCATAGCATATGCAAATCAGTCTGGAAGTGCACCGGGGAGTGTCAATGCACTTGAACTGCTTCTTCCTAGGGCATTTACAGCCCGATTTACATGTGACTTATATTGTTGCTTTCTCATGACTGACACATTAGATCTCCACAAAGAATGGGACATATTTATAGTGGGACAAGCGCCTATACCAATATATTACTACTTCCATATCTACAAATGTGCTGACAGGTTCTTCTTTAAAGCATGACTGGTCCACCACAGTGGGTGATTGTATAGTAGATTCAGTCCCTGACACAATAATGGGCCTTAAAGATCCAACAGGAATTTATCTCCATTTAGAGTTGACTTGACATTAGTGTTTATGCCTTGGGCTAAGAGGAACTGCATGTACGTGGCCAGACATATACGTCAAGAACTTTCCCAGACACATACTTTGTTACAGCCTGCCGTTTACCAAATACCAAATAGAGGCCAAAGGTTTTCTATTTTGTTCTTCATCTGGCAGCATACCGTGTGTCTAACTGTATAGCAAACCTCTACAGACTGCGCTTTGTGATACAGAGAGGCCCCACTAATAACATTTACATTACAATATATGTTTTTTGCAATGGTTTTCTTTGGTGGAATAATGCCTGTACTTCTGTCTACACCAGTGATCCCAGCCTTTCTTCACTTGAGATCCACATTCAGCTCTGAGAGATGGTTGCGAGCCACATTCAGCTCTGATAGAGGGTTGCGAGCCACATTCAGCTTTGATAAAGTGTTGCAAGACACATTCAACTCTGATAGAGGGTTGTGAGCCACATTCAGCTCTGGGAGAGAGTTGCAAGCCACATTCATCTCTGAGAGATGGTTGCAAGCCACATTCAGCTCTGATAGAGAGCTGTAAGCCAGATTCATCTCTGAGAGTTGGTTGCAAGCCACATTCAGCTCTGTGAGATGGTGCGAGAAATATTAATCTCTGAGAGATGCCATATTCAGCTCTGATAGAGGGTTGCGCGCCGCATTAATCTCTGAGAGATGGTTGCGAGCTACATTCAGCTCTGGGAGATGGTTGCAAGCCACATTCAGCTCTGATAGATGGTTGTGAGCCACATTCATCTCAGAGATGGTTACGAGTCACATTCATCTCTGATAGAGAGTTGCGAGCTACATTCAGATCTGATAGAGGGTTGCGAGCCACATTCAGCTCTGAAAGATGGTCACGAGCCACATTCAGCTCTGAGAGAGGTTTGCGAGCAACATTCAGCTCTCAGAGATGGTTGTGAGACACATTGTACGAGACACCTCCCACTTACACCATAGTGACACCAAGAGCCCCACAGTTAAAATATGACAGCCATTGCTTCCCCACAGAAATGACACTGAAACCTTCTGCCCCCTTATACGCAGTATTCTTATATCCAGGGGTTCCCACTTTAGCCCCATTCAGTATCCTTGCGTTAAGCACACTAATCACACTATCGTACCCAGCTTCAAGCACTTGTGCTATCTGGCAGTATCTTCCCTTCCCCACCAGTGTACACACATTCAGATCTGCTCTTCTGTGCACAGCTACTCACAAAAGGCACCATCTGAAAATGTTTTCTTCATAATTGTTTGCTAAACCTGGTGCTAATGCAACAAGCTGGCAGGTTGCCGCAAGCCACACAACATGGACCCATGGCCCCACAGATTAGGGGCCTCAGGTCCAGACTGTGACAACTGTTGGGTGTCTGCCTCTTGACTGTATGTGCCCATGATTGCAGTGTACTTATGTCTTGATTTACAAATAACCTTAGATTAGCCATCCGTTGTGCTCCCTTTTCTAATGGATCCATTTTTTGCTTGCTAGATCCGTTAGAAATGGAAGACAATGCATGGCTAATTAATGGAGCCGTTGTCTGTAGACTTCAATGTTAAAAAAACAGATTCAGCAGAGACCGGTTTTTAAAAACGGACTAAAAGGTTGTCTGCGCAACTTTTTTGCCAATAGATTGCTGCAGGATCCGTTTTAATGGATCATTTCTGGACATGTGAACATAACCTAAATTTGCCTCTTGCCAGATAGGAATCAGCTCACAAAGGGCAACATATGCATGAAGTTTGAATGTTTTCCAATATTCTCCGTTTCCTCTCACACTCTGTAGAAACATACTGACAGGTTAATTAGCTTTCTTTAAGACTGACTTTTCTCTTGTGTCTGAGATACAGAGATGAGATTGTGCGTCCCTGTCTCCATTGATCAGGTCACTGTACTGCGCTGCAGAATAGATTGCTGATATATACTGTAAGCAAAGAGAAATGTGATTCCGGTTAATGCCAAGTCTATCACAGTGAGAAACACTCTGCCCTGGCTAGTAGAGGAAAGAGTAGAGTTATGGACTCCCTCAATGATATTCATAAGCTGATCCTGCTTGTAAGATAGGTACCCTGCTGACAGGGCCAGCTCCAGGTTTTCGTTTGTCCCGGGCGAAAGAATCTCAGTGGGCCCCTTTAACATTTACCACAATTCACGATGCACAAATAAAGCAGAGAAATATAGGTATAGAACAATACAAAAGATTTCATTTACTTCTTACATTACATGAGTGATATCTATTGTAAATTCTACAATAGCTCAAAAACCAGACAGTATAGTCCTCCATACAGTATTATGCGCACCACATAGCGCTCCTTACAGAATAATAGCCCCATATATTGCTCCATAAAGCATATTGCGCCTCATATATTGCTCCATAGAGTATAATGGGCTCCTATATAATGCTCCACACAGTATAATGAGCCCCATATAAAGCTCCATACAGAATAATGGACCCATATAATGCTCCATAGAGTATAATGGACCCCATATAATGCACCATACAGAATAATGGACCCCATATATTGCTCCATAAAGTATATTGTGCCCCATATATTGCTCCATAGAGATAATGGGCCCATATAATGCTTCATACAGTATAATGAGCCCATATAAAGCTCTATACAGAATAATGGACCCCATATAATGCTCCATAGAGTATAATGGACTCCATATAATGCACTATACAGAATAATGGACCCCATATATTGCTCCATATATAATGAGCACTATATTAGACTCCTTAAATAATGGGCCCCATATAATGCTCCATACATAATGGACCCCACATAATGCTCCATACATAATGGGCCCTAGATAATGCTCCAAACAATATATGATGGGCCCCATATAATGCTCCAGTATTTGATAGGCCCCATATATTGCTCCATATATAATGTGCTCCATATAATGCTCCAGTATATGATGGGCCTAATATAATGCTTTATATAAAATCGGCCCATATAATTCTCCATACAGAATGAATCCCATATATTGCTCCATATATAATGGGCCCCATATAATGCTCCAGTATATGATGGGCCCCATATGATGCTCCGATATATAATGGGCCCCATATGATGCTCCGATATATAATGGGCCCCAAATGATGCTCCAGTATATGATGGGCCCCATATGATGCTCCATATATAATGGGCCCCGTGTGATGCTCCATATATAATGGTCCCCATGTGATGTTTCATATATAATGAGCCCCATATGATACTCGATATACAATGGGTGCCATATAATGCTCCAGTTTATGATGGGCCCCATATATTGCTTGAAACATAAAAAAATGAAATACTCAACTCTCCTCGCTGACTGCTGTTCTGCTCTGGACTCCTCAGTATCACCATCTTCTGGTTCTCTGCACTGACTGTTCAGGCAGATGGCACACAGACGTGATATCATCGCGCCCTCTGACCTGAAACGTCAGAGTCAGAAGACGTGGAAGATGCCACAGCGCAGGAACAGAAGACATAAGTACTGCAAGTACTGGGGCCCTGACCAAGTGGCGGGGGGGTCCACTTGCAGGTGCTGGCACCGGGCTCTCATAGCACGCCGGTGTCCCCAACGGTGAGTGGGCCCCCCACCTGCTCAGAGCCCCAGCTGATCACACATTCATTATTTTTAGCAGGGGTGGGGAAACTTTTTTACTGCTAAGGGCCATTTATTTATTTATACCATCCTATGGGAGCCTAACAAAATTATCAGCTTGGAAATTACCCTGCTATATTTGGTCAGTTAATTAACTCACCCCTAAAGTGATGGCTGGAGCTGCTTCTCTTTGGTGCGGCTGTGATGTTAGGTGGTATGGATAATGTTGCTTACCTGTAACTGCTTTTCCAGATTTGTGTAGGCACAGGCGATTCTTTGCAATGATAAGTTCTGTAAAGAACTCAGAGCAGTAAGTTGTATCAAACACAGATGTATATTACACTGCAGGTCTCCTCACAGTGGGAAATTCATCACTGCTCATGTTACATTTACAGAATTCAAGTAGTCGGAGCTCTTTTTTTCTGTTTCTCAGATACAGAGTTAAGATTGTGCATCCCTGTCCCCATTGATTAGTCGCTGTCCAGTGCTGCAGAATAGATTGCTGACATATACTGTAAGCAATAGAAATGAGATTCAGGTTATTGCTAAGTCTACAACAGTGAGAAACACTATGCCCTGGCATGGATGGAGTCCACATCACATAAGAGACACTGAGACTGCTGTATACACATCATATGGGCGACACAAGACTGCTGTATATGCATCACATAGTCAACACAGACTGTTATGTACACTTCACATAGGAGACCCCGAGACTGCTGTGTACACATCACATAGGAGGCCCAGAGACTGCTGTTTACATATCACATTGAAGACAATGAAACTGCTGTATACACATTATATAGGAGACATCGAGTTGGCTGCTGTATAGCACACATTCGAGATTAAGAGACTATCGTATACATCACGTAGGAGACATCAAGACTGCTGTAAATACAACAGATAAGAGACACTCAGACTGCTGTGTATACATCGCATAGGAGACACTGAGATGCTTGTATATATGTCACGTAAGAGACACCGGGCTGGACTTTATACATCACATAGGATGCAGTGGGGATGCAATATATACATCACAGGAAACATGGAGCTGTAGTAAATACATCACAGGAGACATGGTTCTGCGATACATACATCACAGGAGGAGACATGGAGGCTAGGGTATATACCTCACAGGAGGAGACATGGGGACTGCATTATATTTATCACAGGAGGAGACACAGGGAGTAGGGAAAATACATTACAGAAGTAGCCATGGGGGCTGTGGTATATACATCACAGGAAGAGGCTTGTTGGCTGCAGTATATACATCACAGGAGGAGACACAGGGGCTGCGGTATATACATCACAGTAGGAGACACGGAGGCTGTTGTATGTATATTAGAGGATCTGGGGCATATCATGGGATTGGAGTATATTCATCACAGGAGGAGACACAATGGCTAGGGAAAATACATCCCAGAAGTAATCATGGAGGCTGTGGTATATACATCACAGGAGGAGACATGATGGCTGAGGTATATACATTACAGAAGGAGACACGGAGGCTGCACTATATACATCATAGGAAGAAATACGGGGGTTGTTGTATATATGGATCGCCTGGCAGGGCAGTGGGGTACTCGGTATCGGGACGATGTCTTAAAGGGATGACACCCACCAGTCGGCAGCTTCTAAACTCCTGGCCCTTAACTTCATCCTTTGGATTTACACAGTGGTCCTCTTCAGCCACCCACACAGACGGACACACTGGTCTTCACTCGCCTCTGCTCCCTATCTAACTTCACAACCTCCCCTCTCCCTCTATCTGACCATCATCTACTCTCTTTCTCATCCCTGTCCTCCTCACCTGTCACCCATGTCCAGCAACACGCGCACCCCCGCAGAAACCTTGTACACCTAGACACTCACACACTCTCTGACTCTATCCTACCACTGTCCTCCATATCTTCACTCCACGACACAGACACTGCCACTAGTTTCTACAATGCCACTCTTGCATCAGCCATCAACTCGGTCGCCCCTGTCATGCATAACAGAGTGCGACAAATCAATAGACAACCCTGGCACAATAGCACCACCAAAAAGCTTCGGCAAGCATCCAGAATTGCTGAACGGCGCTGGAAGAAAACGCATTCACAAGACGACTTCACTGCACTTAAACAAGCAAAACTTGCATTCAAATCAGCTCTCACCTCTGCTAAACAGGCCTACTTTACATCCCTTGTATCTTCCTTATCCCACAACCCCAAACAGTTGTTCAATACTTTTAACTCCCTCCTCCGCCCACCACTGCACCCTCCTACCTCCCTCATCTCTGCTGAGGACTTCGCCATGCACTTCAAAAACAAGATAGACCAAACACGGCAAGTCTTTATTAGTCAATCACCATGACCCCTTTGTATACCTGACCAATGCCCAAACCCCATAACCTCCTTATCCAACATCACGGAAGGGGAGCTTGCTCATCTTCTCTCCAAATCACACCTCACCACTTGTGCACTCGACCCCATCCCATCCCACTCCTCCCCAATCGCGCCACCACTCTTATCCCATCACTAACCCACCTCTTCAACCTATCACTAACTTCCGGTACCTTCCCTTCCGCTTTCAAACATGCCACAGTCACGCCTATCCTCAAAAAGCCAACCCTCGACCCAACCGCTATGTTTAGCTATCGCCCAATATCGCTGCTCCCATTCGCTTCCAAACTCCTGGAGCAGCACGTCCACGCTGAACTTTCCTCCCATCTCTCATCTAACCTGCTCTTTGACAATCTACAATCTGGTTTCCGCCCCCATCACTCCACTGAGACAGCCCTGACCGAAATTACTAACAACCTAGTTACAGCCAAAGCGAACGGACAATACTCTATACTCCTCCTTCTAGACCTGTCCTCTGCTTTCGACACAGTTGACCACTGCCTCCTACTACAGATCCTCTCTTCCTTTTGGATCAAAGACCTCGCCCTATCCTGGATCAAATCATACCTCTCCAACCGCACATTCAGCGTCTCCCACTCCCACACTACCTCCTCATCCCACCCTCTCTCTGTTGCAGTCCCCCAAGGCTCGGTTCTAGGACCTCTACTCTTCTCAATCTATACACTTGGCCTGGGGCAACTCATAAAGTCCCACGGATTCCAGAACCATCTTTATGCCGATGATACTCAGATCTACCTCTCTGGCCCAGATGTTAACTCTCTGCTCTCCAAAATCCCGGAGTGTTATGTTTCGGTAGCTGAGGAGTGCAGGTAAAAAAGGCAATACACCAGAGCAGTTGGAATCTATGAGATTGCAGTACCCTGACTAACCACCGCAACTAGAGGCAGCCGTGGAGCGTTCCTACGTTGGTCCTAGACGCCTCGTCACAGCCTGAGAAACTAACTACACCTAAAGATAGAAATAGGAAAGCTATCTGCCCCGGAGCAGAACCCCAAAGATAATAGAAAGCCCCCAAACATGTAATGGCGGTTAGACAAGAGGAAATACTGACACAGAAAGAAATAGTATGAGCAAACGCTGGGGCCCAAACTATCTAAATAGAAAAGGACAGGAAGGGTACTTACTGCAATCCCAGAAAACCTGAAAAACACCAACTCTACTAATTTCAAAATCACCTGAGATCACACGACCTCTACCACCTAAATTAGTTCTCTGGTGTAAGAAAATCAAAACAGCAGCCACTGAAAAAAACTGGAAAAAGCAAAAGAACAAAACTCAGTGGCTGAACTAAACTGAGAGGGCAGAAGCCCCGGAGGGGACCCCGAAGGCCCCAAAGAAGTGCAGGACAAAATGCAAAAATATAGCAAAAACACAAAATAAGAAATTGTCTTATCTGATAGCAGGAGATGCAGATACGACACAGCAGGCTACAAGGGAAACTGGAAAGAAGGATTCAGACCAGAACAATTGATCACCGGCAACCCTGATGGGAAAATGACTCCCTTATATAAGACCAATCAGTAACACCTGATTCCCAGTCCTCACAATCCTCACTAGTACCGCTTGTAACCACCAGAGGGAGCCTCTGCTCAGAACTCATCTCAAACCCATTCACAACAGTACCCCCCCCTTGAGGAGGGTCACCGAACCCTCATTTGAGCAACCAGGTCGGTCAGGATGAGTTCTATGATACGCACGGATAAGTCTCCTAGCATGGATGTCCGAAGCAAACACCCAAGAATTGTCTTCCTGACCATAACCTCTCCATTTAACCAAATACTGGAGTCTTCGTCTAGAAAAACGAGAATCCAATATTTTCTCAACCACATACTCCAGATTGCCCTCAACCAAAACAGGGTCAGGAGGCACAGCAGCAGGAACCACTGGCTCAACAAACCTCTTCAACAAGGACTTGTGGAACACGTTATGGATCTTAAATGTCCCTGGAAGAAGCAAACGAAAAGAAACAGGATTAATAATCTCCATGATCTTATAAGGTCCAATGAACCTAGGCTTAAATTTAGGAGATGCTACTCTCATAGGAATATTCTTTGAGGACAACCAGACCAAGTCCCCCACTTTAAACCGAGGACCATCAGTCCTATGCCGGTTAGCAAACCGCTGGGCCTTCTCCTGAGAGAGGGACAACCTCTCCACTACCTGGTCCCAAATCTGCTGCATACGCTCAATAACAGAGTCAACACCTGGACAGACAGAAGCCTCCGTCTGTCCTGAAGAAAATCGAGGGTGAAACCCAGAATTACAGAAAAAACGGAGACATCAAAGTGGCAGAGCTAGCCCTATTATTAAGAGCAAACTCAGCCAAAGGCAAAAAGAGACCCAGTCATCCTGATCAGCAGACACAAAGCATCTTAGATAAGTCTCCAATGTCTGGTTTGTTCTCTCAGTTTGACCATTGGTCTGAGGATGAAATGCCGAGGAGAAAGACAATTGAACACCCAGTTTAGAACAAAAAGTCCTCCAAAATCTGGAAACAAACTGGACTCCTCTGTCAGACACAATGTTCTCAGGAATGCCGTGTAAACGAACCACGTGCTGAAGGAACAACGGCACCAATTCAGAGGAGGAAGGCAACTTAGGTAATGACACAAGATGTATCATTTTGGAAAACCTATCACAAATTACCCAGATGGTGGTCATTCTCTGAGAAACAGGAAGATCGGAAATGAAATCCATAGAGATATGGGTCCATGGTCTCTTGGGCACAGGCAATGGCATCAACAAACCACTAGAGCGAGAGCAAGGCTTGGAGCGAGAGCAAGTCCCGCAGGACTGCACAAATTCCCTGACATCGCGAGACAAGGTAGGCCACCAAAGGACCGACTAACCAAGTCCTGGTACCAAAAATTCCGGGATGCCCAGCCAATGCGGAACAATGAATCTCAGACATCACACTCTTTTTCCATTGGTCCGGGACAAACAATTTTCCAACAGGGCAGCGCTCGGGCCTATCCTCCTGACACCCTCCAGAGCAAGTCTCAAATTGGGCGAGATGGCGGAAAGAACTACACCCTCCTTCAAAATAACAGAGGGATCAGATAGCTCAGGAGAGTCCGCAAGGAAACTCCTCGAGAGGGCATCCGCCTTAACATTCTTAGTGCCAGGAAGAAAGGAAACCACAAAATTAAAACGTGTGAAAAACAAGGCCCACCTGGCCTGTCTAGGATTGAGTCGCTTGGCAGATTCCAGATAGACCAGATTCTTATGGTCCGTAAGGACCACCACCTGATGTTTGGCTCCCTCCAGCCAATGTCTCCACTCTTCAAAAGCCCACTTCATGGCCAATAACTCCCGATTACCCACGTCATAATTACGTTCAGTAGGAGAAAATTTTCGAGAGGGGAAAAGGCACAAGGGTTACTTTTAGAGGTCTCTGGATCTTTTTGGGACAAAACGGCACCTGCCCCAATTTCAGAGGCATCAACCTCCACCTAAAATGGCAGAGAAACATCAGGCTGCCGTAGAACAGGAGCAGAAGTGAATCTCTGCTTAAGTTCCTGAAACGCAGAGACTGCCTCAGGAGGCCAATTCACCACATCAGAACCCTTTCTGGTCAAATCAGTTAATGGTTTAACAATAACCGAGAAATTCCCAATAAATTTACGATAAAAATTGGCAAAACCCAAAAATCTCTGAAGAGCCTTTAATGAAGTAGGTTGGACCCAATCACAGATGGCCTGAACCTTGACCGGGTCCATTTCAATAACAGATGGGACAAAATGAATCCCCGAAATGAGATCTTTGTACGCCAAAAAGACACTTTGATCCCTTCACATACAGAGCATTCTCTCTCAAAATCTGGAATACAGTTCGAAATGTTTCACATGAGAGTCCCAGTCATTAGAAAAATCAAGATATCATCCAAATAAACAATCAGAAACTTGTCCACAAAATCCCTGAAAATGTCTTCATGAAGGACTGGAAGACGGAAGGAGCATTAGTGAGCCCCAAAAGGGATCACAAGGTACTCAAAATGCCCTTCAGGGGTGTTAAATGCCGTCTTCCATTCATCCCCGTGCTTAATGCGAATAAGGTTATACGCCCCCTGAGGTCAAGTTTGGTAAACAAAGTCGTTTTCACCCTGGAAAACGGGGCAAGAAATCAAGGGTAACGGGTATGATATTTCACGTAATATTGTTCAAGAGAAACGATAATCAATACACGGCCTTAATGAACCATTTTTTTGGGCCCACAAAGAAAAAACCGGCACCTAAGGTGGAAGAGGATGTCTGATATGACCTTCTCCAATGATTCCTGTATAAGCCCCCCATAGCGCCCATGTTCAGGTACAGACAAGTTAAAAAGGCGACCTTTGGGGAATTTACTACCCGGCACTAATTCAATGGCATATAGCTCCTTGGGGAGGCAAGGATGCAGATTTACTTTCGCAAAACCATCAAAAAATCAAAAAAAAGTCAGGAACATCCCCAGCCTGGGGGGAGGCAGAAAAAACAGGAGTGTTGGTATTAACACTTTGGCAGCCCCAGCTGGTTACGACACAGATTTCCAATCCAAAAACGGATATAAAGACTGTAACCAAGGGAAACCCAGCACATAATTTCATGAAATTATATAGAACCAAAAATTTGCGACACTCCTGGGATCAGGTTAAACCCTCATTTCACCTGAGTAGAAAACGGGGTTTTTCTCAGCCAAAGGGTAGAATCGATCCCCAGTAAAGGAATGACTTCTGGAGGGGATCAAGGGAAACCCAAGTTTAGCAAAATCTAATCCATGGGGTTAATAGCGCTCCAGATAACGAAAGCCTGAGCAAAAAGAGGACAGAGAGCATTCAGGTGACAGTTAAAAAACTTAGTCTGAACCACCCAAGACAACTGAGTGTGCAAAATGTCTTCCCCGCTTGGGGGCAGACTAAAATAGCATGAGAGGATCCCACAGTGAAAAATAACCCATTGCGCTTCAAAAACTCATGACGGGGCCCCAGACACCACTCTATCACACTGCATGGGCTCAGCAGTGGCTCACGGCAACCACTCCACGCATACTTCTCCGTCACGCAAAAAGTCTGTCAATTGAATGCTAATGACATAGAATCATTGAGACCAGAGGGGGCAGGAATCCCCTAACACCTTTCATTATCCGACAAAAACCTTCCGGAAAAGGGCCGCAAAGCTCGTCATTCCACCTTGGTCAGGACTGCCCACCTACGAATCTCTGGGCAGTTAAATCAGCGTCATAAGCCCCTGATTTAATGCCAAAAAAGGCTTTTTAGCTTGATCAGTGAATTAGGCTCATGTACAATAAACCCCAAAGCTGAAAAAAGCATCAACATCACTCAAAACAAAGGGTCCCCATATCAGGAAAAAGCCAATCCTGAGGACGCCGCGCAGGGAGAGATGATAATTTGAACCCGCTGCGCTGCATTTCCTGAGGAATAGATTTTAAGGCAAGAAACAATTTTCAATTTTTTTTGAAATCTGAAATTAGCTCGATCCCTAAAAACAAATCTGGGATGGGTCCTAGGTTCCACAACAGGCAACCCGCAAGATAGATAGCAATACTCCGAACCTCAGTGGCAAGCTGATCCCCCCCGGCCAGACAAAATGTGCAAAATCCATTGGAGAAAATCCTCCCAGCACCCGAGATACGAGGGAAAAAAAAAAAAAAAAAAAAAAAAATGCAACAACAAAAAATATCTCTACAATTTTCTTCCTTCAAAATATTTTTCCCTTTGTGAGTTACCATCAATTTTTAGGCGGTGATATGTTAAGTTTCGTTTTTTGAGGAGTGAGGTAAAAAAGCAATACACCAGAGCAGTTGGAATCTAGGATTGCAGTACCCCGACTAACCACCGCACTAGAGGAGCCGTGGAGCGTTCCTACGTTGGCCTAGACGCCTCGTCACAGCCTGGAAACTAACTACACCTAAAGAAGAAATAGGGAAAGCTATCTGCCCGGAGCAGAACCCCAAAGAAATAAAAGCCCCCCAAACTGTAAGGCGGTTAGAAAGAGGAAATATGAACAGAAAGAAAATAGTATGAGCAAACGTGGGGCCCAAACTATCAAATAAAAAAGGGGGGAAGGGACTTACTGAAAACCCCCGGGAAAACCCTGAAAAACCCCAAAATCTACTAATTTCAAAATCCCCTAGATCCCGACCTCTACCCCAAAAGTTTTCTGGTTAGAAAATCAAAAAAAGCACCCCCTAAAAAAAAGGGAAAAAAACAAAAGAAAAAACCCAGTGGCTGAACAAACGAGAGGGGAAAGCCCCCGGGGGGGGCCCAACCCCAAAAAAATGCAGGAAAAAATTTAAAAAAAATATACAAAAACAAAAAAAAAAATTGTCTTATTTTTGATAGCAGGGATGCAAAACCGACACAGAGGCAAAAAGGGGGAAACTGAAAAAAGGGTTTTTAGACAAAAAAATTAATCACCGGCAACCCTGATGGGGAAAAAATGACTCCCTTATAAAACCCCCAATTTCATAAACCTGTTTCCCAGTCTCAAAATTTCCTCCTGGGCCCGTTTAAAAACCCCCAAGGGACCCTCTGCCAAAACCCATCTAAAACCCATTAAAAACACCGGAGTGTTACCCCCCCAACCCCCTTTTTCTTCTCCCCCCGTTCCTCAAACTGAATGGGGGACAAATTAATTTTCTTTTTTCCCCCCCTCTCAAAAGATTTCCCCTTACTGACCAAACATAACAATTGAAACATCACTCTTTCGCCCGTATGGTGGTCCCCTCCCTTTGGGAAAAAAACCCCTTGTTTCTGCATTTCCCCCTTAAAATTGCCATCCAACCCTCTCTCCACATCCTCCCCCCTCAGCAAAAAATTTT
Source organism: Oophaga sylvatica (assembly GCA_033576555.1). Classification (NCBI taxonomy): domain Eukaryota; kingdom Metazoa; phylum Chordata; class Amphibia; order Anura; family Dendrobatidae; genus Oophaga; species Oophaga sylvatica. Next base: position 86,822,931 of record JARQOD010000005.1, read on the forward strand.
TTTCCAGGGGGCGGAGCCTGGAGTGCATGGGAGAGGAGGCTTAAAGCCACACTCCTCCCCCCACTGCCCCCTCCCCTAAGGCTATTGTTTTAAAAACTGCGGGGTGGGGGCAAATCTAAAAAGATTAATATGGGTGCCCCCCCGGAACACTAAGACCCCAAAAAACACAGGGGGACTGGGGCTTTCTGCTGGAAGGGGTCAGCTACCTCGGCCCCCCGTACCAACAGGGGTGGGTTTTCCGCCATGACCAGTTTGGGAAAGGGGACCCCCAAATTTTTGATGGGGGGGAGCCCTGAAAAACCGTTTTTGGGGTTTAGAAAAACTCCCGATGCAAAATTTAAAAAAAGTGTCGTTCAGACACATGCCCCCTTTCCCGGGAGTTTTTCAAGATAAAAGCAAAAAATTTCTTAGATGGGTAACAGAGGGGAAAAACCCGGGGGAAAATGGCCCTGGGGCCCCCTTTTCTGTTTTAAGCCTGTCTCAAAGGGTAGCCACCAAACAATATCGCTAACGGGGGCAAAAAAAAATCCCCTTTTTTGCGTTGTTAGCGAGTTTTCAGTGGGGGAGTTTTCCCCCCGACGGCTTCTGCGTGACTCGCCCCGCGCAAAACTTTCCCCGGCCCATTTCCGTCGGCCCCCCCGCTGGAAAGAAATCTAACCCGCTTTTGTGGCACCTTTTTTTGGGCGATTTGGGGGATTTTGTACCCCAAAAGGCGTTAAGAAGACGCTAAGGGGGATAGCTCTTTTACTATTCGCTAAATGTGGGGGGGATTTAGCGATAAAAGAAAAAAACCCGTAGCGATCGCATTATTTATGCGCGTTTATTTTGATCGTAGGGGGGTTGTTTTTTGTGGCAGTCCCTTTTTGAAAAACTACAGTAACCCAGAATCGACATTTAAAATACTGCAACCCCCCGCTGGGGGATTGGGGGAAACCAAAAAACAGACGATCTAATTAGTCTAAAAGGGCCCTTCCCCCAAGTCTTTTGCAGGGGGGAAAAACCTGGAACCCCTCCCAAATTCTTTTTTTCCCCCCGCTTGGCATGAACGGGGGAAAAATTTTTAAGTAGCGGATCCATCTCCCCCAAACCCGACCACTGGGGGGTAATCCCCCCAGGGATGTATTGGGGAAACCCTACGTATGTGGATTACCGCCGCAGCCCCGTCTGCTGCGGGGAAAAGGGGCCCCCCAAACCCCTTTTGGGGGAATATCCCCGGGGCTTTTCCCCTGATTATCGCGGCGACATAGAAAAAGGCTTTGGGGTTTAAACCTCTTTTGGATCATTTAGGACCAAAACCCCCCTTTTCGAGGCTTTCCCCTTTTGGGGTTTCTGGTCCCCAAAAAAACCTTAAAGCTAAAATTTTGCCCCCTTGATGATGGGGCACAGGCCGGACAATTGACATCCCCAGAAAAATTTTCCCCTTCCTGGCTGCCGATTCCGATGAAGGGCCCGCCACATTTTTCCCCCCCTGGGGCATTGAGCACCCCCAAAGGAAGATAAGTTGAAAAAAGTCGGGGGGGGGGGCACCGCTGAATAGTTTTGGGGGGTTGCCGGCATTGTTCCTTCTTATGTGTCTTTTTTTGGGTTTGAGCCTCACTCACAATGACCCCCTGCCCCGGGGGCAAAAGGGAGAGGATTTTTTTTTTTGGGGGGCCCCCTTTTTTTCCCCGGGGGCAGGGGGGACCCTCGAACACCGGGAATTTGGGCTGTTTTGGCTGTTTCTCCTGACTGGGGGGGGCCGGCCCCCCCCAAAAGGGTTATTTCCCCTTTCCCCCAGGGGCCCCGGGGGGAAAGTGACACACTTAAAATTGGGCTGTTTTTCCCCATCTTTGCCAGGGGTTTTATCTCCCTAGTACTGCTGCTTACCAGTGGTTTTTAAACTGTTATTTTTCTTTTGGGGGTTTTTTTTTAACTGAGGGCAATATGTGTTTTACAGTTTGGGGGGTTTAAATTTCACGTTGTTTTACTGCGTCACGGTTATGGTTTTTTTTCCGTGTGCCTTTGCTACCAAAAGCCCGCGCATAAAAAGAGCCCCCTTTACAGGGGCCAAAAAGTGAACCACGTGTTCATTTGCAAGCGGGCCTTTGCTACTTTGGCGCCCCCCCAGCCCCCAGTTCCTTTTTTTTTTTTGGTTTCTTTTTTTAGACATTAAGAAAATGGGGGGCCATTTTTGTATTTCGGGTAAAACAAATAATTTTTTCCCCGCCGCTTGAATTTTGGTTTTAAAGTGACTAATGTGCACACGCACATTGTTTCCCCCCGTATTTAAATTGATTTAGCGCGAGCCCCCTTCCCCCCGTGCGTGTTTTCCAAAATTTTGGTTAAATCCCCCGACGGCACCCCCCTTTTCCCCGTGTTACAGTCCCCTTTGGGGGCTTTTGGGCCCAAGTTTTGTTAGTTTTCTGGAGGGCCCCCCGCGACCTCCCCTCCCTCCCCCCCCCCCCCTTTCTGCGCAGGCGCCCCTGTGGAGAGGGGGGAAGATGAACGCCTTCATTTAAACAAGTTTTGGTGGGGTTCCTTTTTTCCTCCATTTTTCCTTTTTTGCAAAAAACGTCTGTTTGCCTTTTCTCACCCCCCCCTGTTAGGCAGCGGTGTGGTGCGACTGGGTTTTTTTGGGGGGTTTTTTTTCTTTTTTTACCGCCCTTTTTGCCCTAGGTGATGCCCATTCCCTGCTCAACCCCCCAGAATCCTCGGGCAGTTCAGTGGAGATGCTCGGGTTTGGATATTTTTTCAGGGCTTGGGGGGCCCCCCTTTTGGGCCCCCCCCTTTTTTGAGGGGGCCCTTTTTTTTCAAGTTCAGAGTTCTTTTGGTTACTCCTCTTTTTTTTCCCCCCTTTCCCCCTATTCTTCCTTCATCTTTTCTTTCATGAGCCACCAGTTTTTTTTTTTCGGTCTTTTTCCCCCGTTTTGCCCAGAAACCCCCCCGTTCGGGGGGGCCCCTTTCTAAGAAAAAGGTGACATTTTCCCCCCTTTCAACAAAAAAGGGCCAAAAGTTGCCGAAGCTTCCCAGGTCTTTCGTTATTACAAAAAGAAAAACCTAGGGGGTTTTCCCCTTCAGGAAACGCTTTTAAAGGGAAAACAAGCCCCCCCCAACCCCTCACTAACCCGGGGGACCCTCCGGCATCATAGCAAAAATGGTTCCCACGTTCCGGGGGGGTAAGGTTTTTCTTTAAAGAGGTTTTACCTTTAAAAGGGGTTTTCACCCAGATGGAAGGGGGAGGGGAAAAGGGTTTTTTTTCTGGGGGGGGGGGGCCTGGGTTTTGCGATAAAATTAAGGGGTTTGGGTTAACATTTATGCCCCCATGTAATCACCCCCTTTGGGGGTTTTCCTCAAATTTTCTCCCCACCTGTCTGTTTTTGCTGGGGTCGTGGCCCCTTGGGGGGGCCTCAAGGGTTGGAAACCCCCTTTCTGGACACACCCCCCCAGCGTATTCGGGTGTCACCCCCCAAAAATTGGGCCCAAAAAACAAACGGTCCATAGTGATGTTTCCCCGGGGACCCCTTGGCGTGTCGTGCCCCCCAGCCAAGAGGGGTTTTAAAATTTTTTTTGGGCCCGTGCATCCCCCTTCCCCCGCTAATGTTTTTTGCTTTCCCGGCATTCATCCCTTTCATGGGGGCAACCCGTATTGCTGTTTTCTGGGTTTATCTGATCAGCCCATTTTAAAACCCCCCTTTTCCCTCCCGCGGGCTGGGTTTGCACTTCAATTTTTTTAAATACGTCGCTATTAGATGACAAGATTACGGAAAAAAATCGGCCGCGAAATTTCCCCCTTTTTTAAAGGTGAAATGTTTTTTTCCCGGGAATTTTTCCAAAAATTTAAAATTGGGGGAAAGGAAAAAAAAAGGGGCCTTTATCCGAGGCGAATTATTCTTGGGCTTTTTTATGGAAAAAAAAGGTTTCCAAAATTTTGGCCCCCCCACAGCGATCACTTCCCTGGGGGGGCCCCAAAAGGGAAAGGGCCCGGGCAAAATTTGAAAAAATTAAATTGAAGACGACTGTTTTTTTTTTTTTCTAATTTTAAACGCGAAATCAAGGGCAAAAACCCAAGAAAAATTCAGCTTTGGGTGCAAGGGGCGTTGTGTCATTTTATGAAAATGACGCAGGAAATTTACCCCGGGGGGGGGAAAAATGTTTGGGGGGGCCCCTTGGCCTCATGCAAAAACAGATTGGTAAAAAATTTAGTTTTTTTCTACGGGAAATTGTAAAATTTTAAAAAAACCCCTGACAGAGTTTAAAAGTACATGGGGGCTGCTCTTTTTATGCGTAAAACCTTCCGACCCCCTTAAAACTTTCCCGACTTTTTTTCTGCTTTGGAAAAGGGTTTTTCCAAAACCGCGCCCATTTTTCCAGCGGGGAAATTTTAAAACCCCCTTTAAGTGGGACCCCCCCCGGGGGAAATGGGGGGCCCCCCTGAGGGATCCCATTCTATATTATAAGAAGTTTAGCGTTTTTTTCCCCCATCTGGAGAAAGGGGTGCAATGCCCTTTTTTTGGGGGTCAGAGTTTCCCTTTTTTACCCCCGGGATGCCCCCTCCCCGGTCATCCCGGGAAACCGGGGAAAGACCCTACAGCCTGGGAAGCTATGGGCCCCCTTAAATTTTAAACCCCCGTTTTAAAAAATTTGGGCAAAAAAATTGGCGAATCGATTGAAAGGCCCTCCTCCCCCAACCCATTAAACGCGACCCGGCGGGGTTTGTCCCAGGTCGTGAAAGGGGGGTTCAAAAACCCCAAAAGTGTTGTTTATTGGGACTAAAGCGAGACCCGTCCCCTTTGTTGGTGAAGGGGGGGACGGACGCAGAGAAGGCCTTTGACCGCGTTGATTGGGCCTTCATGGCCCCCGGGTTTTCCTCAAGTTTGGCTTTCCACCAAGTTTGCTCTGCGATTTTTTTTGTATACCGAAACCCCCCGGGTTTGGGGGTTTTTAAAAAAAACGGCCTTTTGCGGTCGTTAGGATTGCCCGGGGCAAGGCGGGTTGCCCCCCCCCTCGTTGTTTGTCCTTTTGTTAGAAACCCCCCTTTAACGTCCCAGGATCTACAAAAAATTTGGGAAAATTTTTGGCAGGGGGGCCCAAAACACCTCCCTCCGGCCCATGCCCCGAAATTTTTTTTTTTTTCCCCCGATTTCCCCTTACAAATTTCCCGCTCCCCCATAAATTTGCCGTATTTGGGTCAATATCCCAAATTTTTAAAAAATTAAATTTTGCTAAACGGAAGCAGTGAACGTCCCCATCTGGGGCAAAGGGAAAGAACTACGGGGTTCTTCCCTTTCGCTGGCCGGACTCCGGGATTTCTATTTGGCACAAGGGGGTGGTGAAACTACTTTTTTCGACCGGGGTTTTTTCCCCCCGTTGGCCTCCCCCAAGTCCCCCAATTATTTTTTGAAAAGGGGCCCCCCCATGGCTTTTGGGGGGAAGGAAAGCTTTCCAACCTCCGTTTTTTTAAGCTTCTGTATCTTTTTGCAGGCGGCTTTCCCATATGTGTTTTCCCCAAAAATTTTTCCCCGGAAAAAATTTAAACCCCCTTTTTAGGAATTTTTTGTGGGAAAAACAAAAGACCCCCAAAAATTTACATCAAAAACCCTTTTTTAGACCCCCCTCCCAGGGGGTATTAAACTCCTGGACCCTCAAAATTATTACGAAGCAAACCGTGCTTCGGGGCTGGGGGTGCAAGCTAAGGCAAATCAATCGGGGGGGGATTTTTTGGAGTCCCTGTCCTATGGGGGGGGAAAGGCCCCCCTTTGGGTCCCGAAAAAGGGGTTTTTTCCCCCCCGTGTGGTGGGCAAACCATGGTCCCCAAACGCATGTCCCCATGGTGGAGGTGCAGCTCTGACCCCCTCGGGGACCTTTCCCTCCCGGAGCCGACCCCCTTTTTTTCCTAAGGGGGGGGGCATCCCCTTGTGACCCAGTTTTTGGGTTTTCCCTTTTTGGGAAAAGGGTTGGAAGCCAAAATTTTTTCCCCCTTCCCCCCCCTTTGTTCTTTTGCGGCGAAATTGGAGGGGAAAGAGCGGGTAGGAAA
>JARQOD010000005.1:86829043-86876689 GCA_033576555.1 Oophaga sylvatica
ATTCTATGATTCTAAATACAATATGTCACGAGAAAACAATGTCAGAATCACCTGGATCCATGGTAGCGTTCCAGAGTTATAACCTCATAAAGGGACAGTGGTCAGAATTGTAAAAATTGGCCTGGTCATTAACGTGCAAACCACCCTTGGGGGTAAAGGGGTTAATGAGAAAAAAAAATTAACTTTTTTGAATTTACCAAATGGATACAATGAAACAAAGAGTGAAAAATTTAAAGGAGTCTGAATACTTTCCGTACCCACTGTATCTTGTTGCTCCACCTCACGGGAAATGAAGTATTATACAGGTCCCATCTCACTCAAAGACTCAAAGATCTGCCTGTGCACAGTTTGGATGTGTTGTGTCCTCTAGTGCGAAAGACTATTTGCAAATTCTCTGCTCTCCATCTAATAGATGTGGATCCTATAAATGGAATACTTTAAGGCTATATACACCATCATACAGAATTTTTGAAAATAGTGCTCCCTAAAGATAGGTAACTTTCTAAATGCGCTTGACTAAACTTTTTGTCACTATTTTGCTACTGTAGATTTTAAGTATTTTAATTAGCTGAGCGTTTAAGAACATATAAATTCTTCAGAGCTGCTCCCTCTCTTCATTCAGTGTTAGAGATAGCAGGGAATTGCGCATAGATCTCAAGAGTAGCAAGCAGAAAGCTTGTACAGTCTCAGGGAGGGCAGAGAAAACAGGCTAGAGGTAAGGAGACAAGCACATGATAATGACATTTATTTTACTTTCTTATGTAGTGCCATCATATTAATGCTTTACAGACATTATCATAAGTTCAATATTGGGGGGTGCTGATAAGCCACATTACTCATATCCAGCCTATATTACTGGGGGAGAAATCCCATAAGAGAAGACAAACTTATTTCACTTTTATTAATTAAAGGTAACCACTATCACATGTAAAATAATTTTTTTATTCATGTTAAAGTTGTCTACAGGCTATCCAGACAGAGTGGTCAGAAATTCCTAATGTTTTCCTTATGCATCAATTGTCCAATTCATCATCTACTGACAATAAAGAAAATATAAAATTCTACCACAGATGCATTATAAGATCCAAGTATCCTTCATGCTCTATTGTTTGGGATGATTTCAGAAATGTCAAGATCATCTGTTAGGAATAATCTGAATTCCATAGATATGAATGGAATCCATCCATGGGCTTTTTACTTTTCAACTATTAATTCCAAATGCTTATAAGAAAATAGCATAAAAGACAAATACTATAATGAACGATCCAGTAACAACATCCAAAATGCTTCTTTTCCCCATTTGCTCATTATTTTATTTGTGGTTTACTTGTGTATTTTAGATTTTACTTGTGCGGACCGTAAAAGGCTCCATGAAGCTAGTCCACAAAAGTGACAATAAATTAAACTGTAAAAGTTATTAAGGAGGATGATGCATTTCATTACACATGTGGTAATCATTTACTAAAAATGTCAGAATGTGTATGTAAAAAGGATGTACTATGTGTGACAGCCCCTGCCATGACTTTATCTGTCTCACGTGACCACGTCTCCCTCCCGACACCCCCTGTCAGTGCCAGGAAAAAAGGCGGCCAGCAGCGTCAGTGTGACGAGCGCCATGGGAGCAGCCGAGGACCAAGCAGGCTCATGCAGACGGCCATAGTTTCGGTCCAAGTGCGATCCGTCAAAACATTGGATCCCACTCGGCCCAATGTTATTCAGTGGACATGCCCGAGTTTTTCCCTTGGTCTGAGGAAAAAGATTGCAGCATGCACAATTTACCTGTGATAATTGGAAAAGCTGATGTCACATGTCCACCAAGACCTGCTCCTGCGACGTCTTCTTCTGTCACCAAGCGCCATAGTATTCATTCTGCGAGCGGCGCTGGTGATACAAGAAATGTTGGGAGAAGAAGCTCTGGATGGCGCAGGCTCCGTCCAGCTATTTAGAATAGTGTGTCTGGGACCTGCAGTGCTGTCTAGTCAGACACTATGGGTGTGTGCTGCCCAGCTGGAGTTATCAGGTCCATGCTCCAGCTCATTGGAGAGCACCACACCCTACTTAAGCTTCTAGCTATGATCTTGAGCTCCTCTGGTTGAGTCTTGCCCGTTTAGCTCTTTGTTGTAATTAATTGTTCATTGTTTTGACCAATTATTGAGTTTCTGACTATTCTCATGTACTCTGATGTTGTACTTTTCCTGCCCTCTTGGGTCTACCCCAGCTGACTGACCACTCTGCCAGCCTGCCCCACCAAACAGCAGCTTATTCCGTGGCTCCAGCCCAGGGGTCCCTGTTTAACTCCAGATCCCTTTACAAGGGTTAAAGGGTGAAGACCAGGGCAACCCCTTGGTTCTGGTAAGTGAAGTGGCCTGCACTAAGCCTGTCCATGGAAGTCATTTTAGAGTTACCAGACAACCACTGACAGGATGTCATCACACCTGAGTCGCGACCAAAGTTACCCTGTATCCCTAGAATAAAAATTAAAAAGCCCAGCTGTGTACATTATGTCTGTGTATGAGGATGTGGGAAAGTGATCAGAGATTGTGGAGGTTTCCAGATTATAAAATGATACGAGCCTCTAAACATTTATCAGAATCTGAGACCGAGGAGAACATGACATAAAGGAAGATCATGTAAGCATTTTACAGGTGTCTGAAAAACCACTTAGCCCTTCTCCCTTCATAGAAATAACACATATTAGATGAGGGAGTGAGAGTAATAACTTCCAACTGAACGTCCTCGCATAACTGCTCAGCACATTGATATATGAATGTTATTTCTGTTGAGGGAAGTGAAGCAAGCAGCTGTCAGACACCTGGGAAAAACCAGGGAGCGACCAAAACAGACCAGAAGTGGCCAAAGACAAATCCTCGCAAAATCTATGGTATTTCTAGTTATGGACAAGATTTTCAGGTAAGGGTCCAACATCCGGCAAGTGCAGCATCCCTACGATTATTTCCATGGTGTAATTCTATACTAGCGGCTGTACCTGAGACTGAGCTTTAACACAAAGACTAAAGGTACTGCCACACTAAACAATCCCGCTAGCGATCACGATAACGACGCATACTAATGCGATCGCTAGCGGATTGTTTCTATATCGCTAGTAGCAGCCTAATTTAGCGATGTCGTTAAGGACGCTATCGCGGTTAGCGATCTCCTTAACGACTTTAGCGGTACAAAAGTACCGCTAAATCGCTAAGAAAAGGTGCCACACTCAGCGATATATACTTACCAGCGGACCCGACGATCAGAATAGGGTCCGGAACGATGTCCACAGCGACGAGCGAGATCACAGCAGGATCTCAGCAGGGGCCACGTCGCTGGTAGATGCCGCACACAACAACATCGCTAACGGGATCGCTAAATAGTGACGTTTTTTTAGCGATCCCGTTAGCGATGTTGTTTAGTGTGGCATACCCTTAAGAGGCCGGGAAGCCTCAGGCACTGTCTTATATATCCCCTTAGGGGAGGGGGAGAAAAAAAAGAAAACCCAGATCCGGAAATGACACAATGGCATCAGGCAATTGAAATAAAAGGGGAAGGAGAATGGCATAACTTAACCCTTTCAAAGCGCACAGGAAAAAGTGGGCAATAAAATGAAACCAACGGGCTGACCAGTCAGAGGCCCCCGGCAAATAAAGCCAAGTTCCCGCAGTACAGACAATAAAGCATGGAACAGCACTGGTGGGAGAGCTGAAGACCATCCTACCCACAGATCTGTGCGAGTGCAATGGGATAGGCAAACAATTTTAAAGAAACAGAAAGCCACGGAATTTCTCTAAGTCAAAGACCAATTTCCTGCTTGATAAAAACAAAACCAGATACGCCTGCTCCATATTCACAGAAAAAATAAGAGGGGTTTTTAAGGAAATGAGTAAAACTACGGCAGACATTTTATCTGTACTAATTTACATACTCCATGGGAGAGGATGCCAGAATGACGGGTAGAGGAGTTATGAGAACCAGCAGACAAGTAGGCCACCTCTACTGACGGTGAAGTCTCATTAAACAGTTTATCTTATCCCAATCTGACAGCTACTGAGGAGCTCTCCCATTAGGGTCTTGGAGAGGGATCTTTACCCCATACACCTTAGAAAGTTGGCAGGTAGCCTGATAGCTTAAAATGGGGGGAGAGGAGAAAGCTGCTGTCAATCCCCTCTGCCACATGGGGAGGCCTCCATAAAGAATTGATGATCAGCTTATCCCCTTGGTGTCATCTTTAATTTAAAGTGTATGGCAGCCTTAGTTTGAGGAATCCTTCTCTGGTCTCTATGTGTCTGAATAGTACGAATAGAAAAGGTTTTTCTGCCCTGATATTTGCTATTATAGAATACATAGCCTAGTATATAGCAATCATTATCTTCTACTTCCAAAATACATTTTGCTTTGCACCAGACAATTAGATAGTTTGACAGCTGCATATTAATTATATTTCCTCTATAATTGTCAGTCTTTCCCAGATTAAGGTAAGTTTCAAAAATAGCATTTTGAGACAGAACTGAAACATAAATAAAGCCTGATCCTCAATATGGAAGCATTTCAGCTATGTGTGACTTATTAGGCTGTGTGCAGTTGTTGCAATACAATGAGTATTTTATCAGCTGGAGATGAACACTTCAGGACCACAGCTCGTGTGCCTCCCAGTCCAACTCCACCCCAGCACTGATTAGCAGCTCACTGTCAATGTACAATATACACAGAAAGCTGTCATGTGGACAGGGATAGGTTTCTGAGCTCTGCTACATTTAAAACCTCTGATTGTGTCACGACTTCTGCACCCAATACACTAATTGATACATCACTGGAATCAGGGTCTCTTTTCCTACATTTTGCTGTTCTCAAATGAATTACCAAAAACCTGTAAACAGATTCCCTTTAAAGAGTTTGTACCACCATAAACGGCACATGTGTAAAACTTATTACCCCCTAATATAAATCAGTTTAAGTACATAAACAAAAGTGTAAAAAAGTTAACATTCTTTATATGCCCTGTGTGTTGGATTGAAATGATTAGACTCGGGACGGAACTTCCTGGTTAGTTTGCTTTTACGCTTGGTCAGTGGCTATTTAGCAATATGTGCAGTTAGTTAGTATTGAGAAAATTGATGACCGATTTGTTTTTAAGGGAATGTGTCATTTTTTTTAATCATGATCTTTATTAAAAAAAAATTAGTAAGCTACAATTTTTACACTGGCCACTGGAACTTGTCTAGATTCATACTTCCTGTCTTTTCAGGAAGAGTTTTCAGCAGGCTCCTTATCAGCACCTATGTACACAGCTGATGACACAAGAGACATCAATCACAGTAGGCAATGTCTCAGCTGACCCTGCTCATGCTTCCGTCACAAGTAGGGTTGAGCATTCCAATACCGCAAGTATCGGGTATCGGCCGATATTGGCTGTATCGGAATTCCGATTCCGAGTTCCGATATTTTCGTCATATCGGATACCGGAATCGGAATGTCACTGTCACTGTCAGTGTCCTCGGTCGGGTCTGTCAGGAGTCAGCGGCACTTACCCGGCAGAAGATCTCCGGCGGTCACATCCCGGGCTGCTTAATGGCCGCCATCCTCTTCTCCCCGGCGGTCACATGCAGTATCTCGCGATAACTGCAGTGACTGCTGGGTAATCGCGGCCGTAAAGCAGTCCGATGACGTCACCGCCGGGAAGCAGGTAATCAGCTGTGCTGCGTTGCGATGACAGGCTCTGCCTGTCATTGCGATGTAGCAGAGCTGGATCGTCGTGGGACAATCGTTACTATGGACTGCGTCGGACAGGTGGTATACTGTTGTTGTTTTTTTATTTTTTTACAGGAGATCGATGGCGTCGCAGGAATGAGAGAGTAATAAAAAAAATGAAAACTGTGTTGTCTCTTTTATTTCATTAAAAGACTTTTTTCTTGCTGTGTCTTTTTTTTAACATTTAAAAACTTTGGGATTAATAATGGATCGGTGTCTTATTGACACCTCTCCATTATTAACCGGGCTTATTGTCACCGTGCAATCAACGTGACATTAACCCCTTATTACCCCGCTTGCCACCGCTACAGGGCAGTGGGAAGAGCCGGGTAAAGTGCCACAATTGGCACATCTTTTGATGCGCCAAATGTGGGGCTGCTGTAGCCTGGTATTATCAGGCTGTTGAGGGCCAAAATCCATGGGCCTTGACAGTCTTTTAATACCAGGCCGCAGCAGTCTGCATTTTACTTGGCTGGTTAACAAAAATAGGGGGGATCCCCACGCCGTTTTTTTTTCGAGGGGATCCCCTATTTTTGTTAACCAGCCAAGATATGCAGACTGCTGTGGCCTGGTATTATCAGGCTGGCAAGGTCCATGGATCTTGGCTCCTTAACAGCCTGAAAATCCAGGCCTCAGCGGTCTGCTTTATCTGGCTGGTTAACAAAAATAGGGGGGACCCCACGCCATTTTTTTTTCAAGGGGATCCCCTATTTTTGTTAATCAGCCAAGATATGCAGACTGCTGTGGCCTGGTATTATCAGGCTGGCAAGGTCCATGGATCTTGGCTCCTTAACAGCCTGAAAATCCAGGCCTCAGCGGTCTGCTTCATCTGGCTGGTTAACAAAAATAGGGGGGACCCCACGCCATTTTTTTTCGAAGGGAACCCCTATTTTTGTTAATCAGTTCCCTCTGACGTCACTGATGGTGTCCCTGGCTGACCTGAAGTGAAAGTGGAAAGCAATCAATTAAGCTTTCCACTTCCTCTCCTGTCAGCCAGGAGAGGAACTCATTCATTTGGGGGTTTACTGTGAGGCTGCAGCATTAGCTGCGGTCCCTGCAGTAAACATTAACCCTTTCTGAAGGATTACACCGTGGGACCTGACTGTGCATCGGATTGGTAAGAATCATTTTGCTTTATTATTTTATTTTTATTACAGGAAATCGTTTTAGCAGGTAAATAAAATATGGTCAAAAACTGTGTGATTATTTCATTAAACTTCTTTTTTATTAAAGTGTGTGTGTTTGATTTTTCTTTCATACAATAGGATTAATAATTGATAGTTGTCTAATTGACAGCTCTCAATTATTAACCTGGCTTAAAGTGACCTTTCAATTGCAAGGTCATTTTAACCCCTTATTAACCCATTCGCCACCGCTACAGGGCAATGGGAATAGACGGGCAAAGTGCCAGAAAGGGCAAATCTAATTAGAGATTTGCCCTTTCTGGGGTGTCTGGGGGCAGATGTTAGTAGCCGGGGGGGGGAAATAATGGTCCCTCTCTGGGCTATTATTATCTGCCCCCACTCACTGGCTTTGTCTGTCTGGTTGCGAAAATAGGGCGGGAGCCCACGCATTTTTTTTCAGCAATTTTACACCTCATATATATATATACATGTCATTGAGTTTGTGACACATATATATATATATATATTTTATAGTTCATACACTTCTACATAGTATAATAGCCGCTAATTCAATTGCCGGCTTTTGTGAAAATGCAGAACCCGACATGAAATGACACTTGGTGTACATAGGGTTAACCATGTCCTTTGCTATCTGATTTGCACAAACAATTAAATCAGTCTATGTGTGCAAAATTTCACACCTGTAGGGTTAATTAAAGGTGTAAATTCGTAGCAAAAAGTCAGTTTTTTTTACAACGAATTTACACCTTTAATTAACCCCTACAGGTGTGAAATTTTGCACACATAGACTGATTTAATTGTTTGTGCAAATCAGATAGCAAAGGACATGAAAAGACATGGTTAACCCTATGTACACCAAGTGTCATTTCATGTCGGGTGCTTCTGTCTTTTCACAGAAACCGGTTTTACCCGGCAATTGAATCAGAGGATATTTTACTATGTAGAAGTGTATAAACTATACATATATGTATATATATATGTCACAATGACATGTATATATATTTATATGTATTCTATGTGTGTATATTTAGTGTTTACAAGGAAAGAATGGGGTTTTTTTAGTTACGATATTTTGTTCCCATAGACTTACATGGGACTTCCGGTATCGGTATCGGGTATCGCCGATATTTTAATGGTATCGGCGATACCATTCCGATTCCGATACTTTTGGATATCGGAAAGTATCGCTCAACTCTAGTCACAAGTACTTTTGCACATGCTTATTAGATGATTTAACCCCTTTCCGACGTTGGGCGTAATAGTACACCCACGTCGGAATCCCTCCCTTTCATGTGGGCTCCGGGGATAAGTCCACATTTTTCCCGGCACATGACAGCTGATATATACAGTATACAGTAAGTATGCGCCCCCATCTCTGACTGACACTCCAACTGCATTGGGTCTCAGCTGTCAGTCAGTGCGGCGGTGCAGTTACAGCCTCTGCTCTCTATACTCAGAGCGGTGACTGAACCTGCGCCGCACCTGTGACTGAAAGTGGAACACTGCCGGGGGAATAAAGTTAATTTTCACCCTGCAGCGTTAGGCCGGAGTCACACACAACAACAAAAAAATCGGACCGTTTTAGTCGGTCGATTATCGGACCAAAATGTAATGAACACACATCCGTCTGGCATCCGATTTTCCTGGAAAGATGCGATTTAGTCGCATCTGACCGTAGTTGTAACATCCGATTTACATCCGACTTGCGAGATTTTCTTGCAGGCTTGCAAAACGGACATATAATGGATCCAAATGAATAGTATTTAAATCACAAAAGAAGGAATAGATATATACACATAGAACACATATATATATATATATATACATGCCATTGTGAAATATATATATACATATATTTATAGTTCATACACTTCTACATACTGTAATAGCCGCTATTTCAATTGCCGGCTTTTGTGAAAATACAGAACCCGACATGAAATGACACTTGGTTTACACACAGTTAACCATGTCATTTCATGTAGTTTGATATATGGTTTTAACTTACAATTACATGAGTGTATGTGTGCAAAATTGCAGACATGTAGGGGTTAATTAAAGGTGTAAATTCGTTGAAAAAAAAAAAAAAATGCGTGAGCTCCCGCTGTATTTTCTCCACCAGACAGACAAAGCAAGCGAGTGGGGGAAAATAATAATAGCCCAGGAGGTGCATTTATTTTGTGCCCCCCCTCTGCCCCCAGCCTCCCCAGAAAAGGCAAATCTATAATTAGATTCGCCCTTTCTGCCACTTTGCCCGTCTATTCCCATTGCCCTGTAGCGGTGGCAAATGGGTTAATAAGGGGTTAAAGACACCTTGCAAATGAAAGGTGACTTTAAGCCAGGTTAATAATTGAGAGCTGTCAATTAGACAACTATCAATTATTAATCCTATTGTATGAAAGAAAAATCAAACACACACACTTTAATAAAAAATCATTTTAATGAAATAAGCAAACAGTTTTTGACCATCTTTTATTTTCCTGCTAAAACCATTTCCTGTAATAAAAATAAAATAAAAAAGCAAAATGATTCTTACCTATCCGATGCACAGTCAGGTCCCACGCTGTAATCCATTAGAAAGGGTTAACATGTTACAGCTAGCAGGCAGCTAATGCTGCCTGCTGAGCTGTTACCCCCTGAATGAATCAGTTCCTCTCCCGGCGAAAGGAGAGGAAGTGATTAATGTGTGAAGTTTAATTGATTGCTTCCCACTTTCACTTCAGGTCAGGTCAGTGAAAGTGAAGTGAAAGTGGGAAGAAATCAATTAAGCTTCACACATTAATCACTTCCTATCCTTTCGCCGGGAGAGGAACTGATTCATTCAGGGGTAACAGCTCAGCAGGCAGCATTAGCTGCCTGCTAGCTGTAACCTGTTAACCCTTTCTGATGGATTACAGCGTGGTACCTGACTGTGCATCGGATAGGTAAGAATCATTTTGCTTTTTTATTTTATTTTTATTACAGGAAATGGTTTTAGCAGGAAAATAAAAGATGGTCAAAAACTGTTTGCTTATTTCATTAAAATGATTTTTTATTTAAGTGTGTGTGTTTGATTTTTCTTTCATACAATAGGATTAATAATTGATAGTTGTCATATTGACAGCTCTCAATTATTAACCTGGCTTAAAGTCACCTTTCAATTGCAAGGTGGCTTTAACCCCTTATTAACCCATTCGCCACCGCTACAGGGCAATGGGAATAGACGGGCAAAGTGCCAGAAAGGGCGAATCTAATTATAGATTTGCCTTTTCTGGGGTGGTTGGGGGCAGATGTTAGTAGCCAGGGGGGGCACAAAATAAATGCACCCTCCCTGGGCTATTATTATTTGCTCCCACTCGCTTGCTTTGTCTGTCTGGTGGAGAAAATAGGGCGGGAGCCCACGCATTTTTTTTCAACGAATTTACACCTTTAATTAACCCCTATATGTGTGAAATTTCACACACATACACTCATGTAATTGTTAGTGAAAACCATATATAAAACTACATGAAATGACATGGTTAACTGTATGTAAACCATGTGTCATTTAATGTCGGGTTCTGTAGTTTCACAAAAGCCGGCAATTGAATTAGCGGCTATTACAGTATGTAGAAGTGTATGAACTATAAATATATGTATATATATGTCACAATGACATATATATATATATATATATATATATGTATTCTATGTGTGTATATGTATTGATTCTATTCTTTATTAAAGCTGTCAGTGTGATTTTACAGTATAGCCAGGGATGAATTGCCGGCTTTTCTAAAGGACACCGGTGCGATTTAATCGCAAGTCACACGTGCGGTCCATTTGTAATCCGATTTTTCATCGCTCCCATAGACTTGCATTGGCGATAGTCGACCCACAATCGGTGACAATCGCAGCATGCTGCGATTGCACTCGCACGTTTAAAACGGACCACAAAAAATCTGATACTGGGAGCTGCTCCATAGATTAACATAGGGCAGACTGCAATACGATATTTCATCGCATTGCAGTCGTCCGATTTTGTCGCCAGTGTGACTCCGGCCTTAGGCTACGTGCAGGCGCCGGGCAGGTTAGCAACGCTATTAACCTGCAGATTAACCCCATATCTGCAGGTTAATAGTATTTTTTCTGGTGACAGGTTCCCTTTAAGGCAAATGAGTCTATTGCTGCTAATGTACTGGTAGACTTCCTGAATGAACAGGGAATAGACTCCAATGTGAAAATTACAATAATTCTATTTTTTATGTTAAAGATTGCGTTTTAAAAAAAAACACTGCCAAAAATGAAAAAAAAAATTTAAACACAAAAGTATGATTTAAACAATTTGTACTTTTGTGATGACCCATTCCCTTTAAATTAGATACAGTGATACCATAAAACTGTACATGTACAATACTTTGCATATAAAATGAAACAAACACATGAACAATTAATCACATGTTAAATATCATGGGTAAATTCTTCAGAATGATAAGTTATTGGGAGCGAAGCTCTCACCTTGGATGGCAGACGTATGTGCGAGAATCATGAATTTGAGCTCAAAGGTCAAGGCTTCAATGTTATGAGCCAGCGTTCTCCTCACTAATGTCTGGTAACTTTCCTCCATCTTCCTGGTGCAACATGTTGGGGCCTTCGGTTCACAGATCTGGAGGTCGAACTCTGTCAAATACATCAAGGACAAAAGAAACCAGAATCACAAATAATTCTGCTAGTCCTCCTAAAGCCACAAAGATCGTCATCATGACAAGACCATGTCTTACCGGGCAAAATATTTTCTACTGTACGTGTTATGGGTGCAAAAACATTTAGAAAGTGTGTTTTAAAAATCGCCTTCATCTTTTTCCTAAGTAAATCCATTAACACAACATTTTTTGTAAAGACATTAAAGGCACTGTCACACTTAGCGATCGCACCAGCGATCACGACAACGACACGACCTGGCGAGATCGCTGGTGCGATCGCTATGTGATCGCTAGTTAGCTTCCAAACACATTTCATCAGCGACGCTGGTGAAGTCGTTCATAAAGGGTGTCACACTCAGCGATTCAGGCTCACCAGCGGGACACCAACGACCAAAACAACTCAGAACGTTCATAAGCGATCAGCGACATCTCAGCAGGGGCCACATCGCTGCTACATATCACACACAGCTGCGTCGCTAACGAGATCGCTACTGCATCATGAAATCGGAGACGCATTAGCGATCTCGTTAGCGATCTCGTTTAGTGTGACAGTACCTTTAGAACAAGACCTTGTTGAGCAAGATGCAATTTCTGAAGCCTTGTGAAGTCTTCAGTCTTCTTGGAGTCACAAGATAAAACCATGTGATCCCATCATGGTAGTCTCCCTTAGGCTTCAGTAAACATATACTGGGCCATGAACATGGCAAAGCCATGAGCACAGACCATTTACAGCAGGACACAAGGTCCTATAAGTACATATTATAGAAATTATGTACTGTACATCCGCAAGGCACTGTGCTCTATAATACTTCTGTAGTACCACAGTTCTTGAAAAATGCCAACAATTTTTATTCTCACAGATTGAGAATTTTACAGCTGGAAGTACGTGGAGATATAGCACGGACCCATAGCGTAACACAGAGCAGAAAGACAACAGTGTAAGGTGAAGCGCATCAGATTGGTACAATGCAGACAAATATTTCAGTCTACTTACTGACTGCACAAGGTTTGGCATGTCCTGTCTCTCCCTTTGATGTGGACTCCAGCGCTGAGCCCACATCTTTCCCGACACATCAGCTGTTTTGAGCAGCTGACATGTGCCCCTAACAGCCTCGCAATCCACCCGTGGCTGTTAACCCGTTAAAGGGAATCTGTCACCCTAAATTGGCAGGATATATAAATGATGGCAGTCAGGTCAGATGGGCGGTGTTTTGGTTACTTGCCTTAACATGTTGTTCGCCGTTGTCTCCATTATTTCTGGGAATTGTAGTCGTTGCCCTCCATATAACGCGCCTGCGCATTGCAATCTTGAATTGCGCACGCGCAGTATGCTTTGCCCGCAGATTGCAATGCGCAGGCGCGTTATATGGAGGGCAACGACTACAATTCCCAGAAATAATGGAGACAGCGGCAAACAACATGTTAAGGCAAGTACCCAAAACACCGCCCATCTGACCTGACTGCCATCATTTAAATACCCCGCCAATTTAGGGTGACAGATTCCCTTTAAATGCCGCTGTCAATCTCTGTCACGAATGCCGGCCATCGGCACACGGGTCACATGACCGTGGGTCACCGATGGGTTGCCATGACAATCTGGGGTCTGCAGGAGACCCCTGTCATTGTCATTTCCGGATTGCTATGATTGCCGCCCAGTGGTCGGTGCTCATAGCAAGTGAGCATTTCTGCTACACACAGGCAATCTGATCATCGCCTGTGTGTAGCAGATGCGATAGGGCAACTGCAGTTTCTAGTCTCCCATGGACTATTGAAGCATGTAAAAAGTAAAAAAAAAATTAAAAAAATATTAAAACATAAAAAAATATAAAAGTTTAAATCACTCCCATTCGCTCCATTCAAAATAAAACAATAAATAAAAAAAATACACATATTTGATATCGCTGCATTCAGAATCGCCCGATCTATCAAGCTTTAAAAATAATTAATCTGATCGGTAAACGGCATAGCATAAAAAAAGTAAAAACGCCAGAATTACAGTTTTTTGTCGGCCCAACATTGCATTAAAATGCAATCACACAGTAAAATAACACATCCCCGTCCCAATTTTTCTATCAGGTCATAGAGCCTGATCAGGACTTTCGAAGCATAAGGAAGAGCACTCCAGCACTAAAGGACCTCGCCAGTCCAAGTATTAAACAATTGGCCATTCATTTAAATATAACGCAACATGTTAGATGAAGAAAAAATGTCTGGCCGAATGTGGCTCCCACTGGAAGAAATACTTGATCACTGGAGCTTAGTTTGGAGTATTTGTTGCAGATTCTACCATATTTGCAGGTAAACAGTGCAACATGCAGCAGTCCGAGTGCCGGCGGCAGCGCCGGGTGTTGATGTGAGAGACTCGCGCGAGTTTTTCTCATCACACTCGCAAGTGTGACACCGGCCTAAAGAGATTATCCGGGACTTTAACATTGATGGCCTATTCTTGGCATAAGTCATTAATGTCTGATTGGTGGGAGTGCAACACCTAGCACATCCGTCGATCAGCTGTTCCTGGAATCGGCAGTGCCTGGAAATGCTCAGTTATGGAGCAGCACATCTCTGTCGACTGTACAGTGGCCACGGACGGGTACTGAACGTCAAATCAATAGGGAGTTGATGTGCAGTATCCAGCCACGGTCACTATTCCGTTGATAGAGCTGTGCAGCTTCATAACAAAGCAATTCCAGCAGCCGCAACACCGGAAACAGCTGATCGGCGGGGCACCGTGTGTCACACCACCATCAATCAGACACTGGTGACCAACTCCCTTTGAGTGACATGTGTGCTTGTAGTAGGTGAAATCTGTAAGGCACTGGCCTCGGAAGTGGAGAAGTCGCCAGGGACCACCTTTTCGACTAAATCTCTTGTGTAGCTTGTACCCGGTGGCTTTTAACCTCTTTATGACATGTGTCATATATATACGGCGTAGGTCAGAAGCGGGTGTATGAAGCGGGCTCATACAGCAAGCCCGCCTCAAACCCAGCAGGCGATGGCTGTGTAGCAAAGTGAGGACCTACTGCAAACATTAGCGGGTAGATTGTTAACCTGTTAAATGCCGCTGTCAATCTCTGATAGCATCATTAATATAGAGCCGATGAGCGCGAGCGTCTTTACTTCTGCCCATCGACGCACCCGTGATGTGATCGCGGGTCGCCGATGGGTTGTCATGACAGCCGGGGGGTCAGCTGCCCAAGGAGACTGTGATTTCTGCTTTATGCAGCGATGCTGAAGCATCGCTGCATATAGCACAAAGTGATCAGATGATCGCATCTTCAAGACCCCTGAGGGGGCTAACAAAGAAAGTATGAAAAAAAAAAGTTCTAATCACCACCCTTTTCCACAGTGAAAATAAAGATATTAAAAAAATTAAAAAATATGCATATTTGGCATCGTCAAGTTCAAAAAAGTCTGATCTATAAAATTATAAAAACAAATAACCAGACCGATAAACTCCATTTATGGAAAAAATTGAAGAACACCAAATTTTCGTTTTTTGGCCGCCAAAGTTCCACAAAAAAATGAGGTAAGAAGCAATCAAAAAGTCACATCTATCCCAAAACAGTATTAATAAAAATGTTGTATCGCACCGCAAAAAATAAGAAATCACGGAGCTCCATCGGACTAAAAGTACAAATGTTACGGGTCACGGAAAATGACAACACAACTCAAAAAAATATTTTTTTGCAAACTTCAAATTTTTTTTTTCACCACTAAAATAGAAAAACTGGACATGTTTGGCATAATCATATTGATGAGGAGTGGCATGGTCAATGGTAGCACAAAATGTAGACCGTAAAAACAATTCCCAAAAAATAGTGTCAGAATTGTGTTTTTTTCACAATTTCATCGCACAAGGAATTTTTTTCCTGTGTTTGAGTAGAAATGTCCGTGTTGAAATGGAGTCATTCAAAAGTACAACTCATCCCGCAAAAAACAAGTCCTCATATGTCTATGTGGACAGAAAATAAAAGAGTAATGGCTCTGGGAAGAAGGGGGGAAAAATGCTTATGGGCATGTTCTTTTTCTGAAACGCTGCAGCATTTCAGAACCAATATTCATGGCTGAAATCATACGGCTGGCGTCAGATACATGCTGCCCATGATTCGAGCAGCATGTGTCAGCTGTGAGACTCCCTTTAAAATACTAAGCTTTGTATAACCCCGTCCATACCACTGATTGGCAGCTCTCTGTGTATACTGTGCATAGGCAGAAAGCAGCAAATCAGTGGTGGGGTGGGTTATATAAAGCTCATTAATACGGGGAATTACATGGCAGCAGGTTTACTAGTTCTCTAGTGATAATCTCCTGCTCATAAAATAGATGTTTTATAAAAAATACACTAAGCAGCCCAGTAAGTGACACATCACTGGAATCAGCATATTTGCCTCTATGTTATGCCGCTCTCAGTTTAGGTGGCAAAAACCTGGTAACAGATTCCCTTTAAATAATTTGGGACATGTAGACTGTGAGTCCTCGCGGGCAGGGTCCTCTCTCTTCCTGTACTAGTCGGTGACTCGCTTTGTTCATGATTATTGTGCTTGTTTTTTTTAGTATATCCGTTATCACATGTAAAGCGCCATGGAATAAATGGCGCTATAATAATAAATAATAAGATTTTTATATTCCGATTTATCAAGAATAGTTTGACCTCTTTTAACCCCTTTATTCCATCAGACGTACTATTCCGTCCATGTGACCCTGGACCTAATTCCCATGGACGGAATAGTACGTCATGGGCGATCAGCTGCGCCCGGGTCAGCTGATCGCCGCCGGGTGTCAGCTGATTATCACAGCTGACACCCGTGACTGTGTGTCAGGAGCGGTCACGGACCCTCCCGGCACATTAACCCTTGGCACACCGCGATCAAACATGATCGCGGTGTACCCGGGGCACAGGGGAGGATCGCGCAGGCAGGGGGCTCCCTGCGCGCTCCCCTGAGACCCTCAGAGCAGCGCGATGTGTCGCGCTGTTCCGAGGGTCCGTCCTCCCTCCAGGTCCCCGGATCCAAGATGGCGCCGGGGTCCTGCAGGGAGGCGGCTTCCTCAGTGCCTGCTGAGAGCAGGCGTGAGCCTGCACGTGCCAGAGCGATCGCTGGTGTGACAGAGTGCTGTGCACACTGTCACACCAGCGATCTGCTAAAATACTGTGATGTCCCACCCTGGGACAAAGTAAAAAAGTAAAAATAAAAAGTGTAAAAAAAAAATCATAAAAAAAAATATAATATTCCCCAATAAATTCATTTTTTCCTGTAAATAAAAAAAAAAACAATAAAAGTACACATATTTGGTATCGCCGCGTCCGTAACGACCCCCCCATATAAAACTGTCCCACTAGTTAACCCCTTTAGTGAACCCCTTAAAAAAAAAAAAAAAAAACGAAGCAAAAAATCAATGCTTTATCATCATACCGCCGAACAAAAAGTGGAATAACACGCGATCAAAAGACCGATATAAACAAACATGGTACCACTGAAAACATCATCTTGTCCCGCAAAAAACGAGCTATCACACAGCATCATCAGTGAAAAAATAAAAAAGTTATAGCTCGCAGAATAAAGCGATGCAAAAATAATGATTTTTTATATAAAATTGTTTTCATTCTATAAAAGCGCCAAAACATAAAAAAATGACATAAATGAGATATCTCCGTAATCGTACTGACCCGAAGAATAAAACTGCTTTATCAATTTTACCACACGCGGAACGGTATAAACGCCTCCCCCAAAAGAAATTCATGAATTGCTGATTTTTGTTCATTCTAACCTCCCAAAAATCGAAATAAAAAGCGATCAAAAAATGTCACGTGCTCAAAAATGGTACAAATAAAAACGTCAACTCGTCCCGCAAAAAATAAGACCTCACATGACTCTGTGGGCCAAAATATGCAAAAATTATAGCTCTCAAAATGTGGTGATGCAAAAAACTATTTTTTGCAATAAAAAGCGTCTTTTAGCGTGACAGCTGCCAATCACAAAAACCCGCTATAAATAGTAAATCAAACCCCCCTTTATCACCCCCTTAGTTAGGGAAAAATAATAAAATTAAAAAATGTATTTATTTCCATTTTCCCGTTAGGGTTAGGGTTGCGGCTAAAGTTAGGGTTGGCGCTAACGTTAGTATTAGGGTTAGGGTTGGCGCTAACGTTAGGATTAGGGTTGGGATTAGGGTTAGGGGTGTGTTAGGGTTAGGTTTGTGGTTAGGGTTGGGACTAGGGTTATTGGTGTTTGGGGTTAGGGTTGGAGTTAGAATTGGGGGGTTTCTGCTGTTTAGGCACATCAGGGGCTCTCGAAATGTGACATGGCGTCTGATCTCAATTCCAGCCAATTCTGCGTTGAAAAAGTCAAATGGTGCTCCTTCACTTCTGAGCTCTGCCATGCGCCCAAACAGTAGTTAACTCCACATATGGGGTATCAGCGTACTCTGGACCCCAAGAGTTATTGTGCAATTTGGCCTATTTCTCCTGTTACCCTTGGGAAAATAAAAAACTGGTGGCGACAAAATCATTTTTGTAAAAAAAAAAAAATGATTTTTTTGTTTTTACGGCTGTATGTTATAAAACTTCTGTGAAGTATTTGGGGCTTCATAGCGCTCACCACACTTCTAGATAAGTTCCTTGTGGGGTCTATTTTCCAAAATGGGGTCACTTGTGGGGGTTTCCACTGTTTAGCGCATCAGGGGCTCTCCAAATGCGACATGACGCCCCCAGACCATTCCATCAAAGTCTGCAATCCAAAACGTCACAACTTCCCTTCCGAGCCCCGACGTGCACCCATACAGTAGTTTACTCCCACATATTGGGTATCAGCGTACTCAGGACAAATTGGACAACAACTTTTGGGTCTAATTTTTCCTGTTACCCTTGTGAAAATAAAATATTGGGGTCGAAAAAATCATTTTTGTAAAAAAAAAAGGATTTTTTATTTTTACGGCTGTACGTTATAAACTTCTGTGAAGCACTTCGGGGTTCAAAGTGCTCACCACACATCTAGATAAGTTCCTTGTGGGGTCTATTTTCAAAAATGGGGTCACTTGTGGGGGGTTTCCACTGTTTAGGCGCATCAGGGGCTCTCCAAATGCGACATGACTCCCCCAGACCATTCCATCAAAGTCTGCAATCCAAAACGTCACTACTTCCCTTCCGAGCCCCGACGTGCGCCCATACAGTAGTTTACTCCCACATATTGGGTATCAGCGTACTCAGGACAAATTGGACAACAACTTTTGGTGTCCACTTTCTCCTATTACCCTTGTGAAAATAAAATATTGGGGGCGAAAAAATCATTTTTGTAAAAAAAAAAAGGATTTTTTATTTTTACGGCTGTACGTTATAAACTTCTGTGAAGCACTTCGGGGTTCAAAGTGCTCACCACACATCTAGATAAGTTCCTTGTGGGTCTATTTCCAAAATGGGGTCACTTGTGGGGGTTTCCACTGTTTAGGCGCATCAGGGGCTCTCCAAATGCGACATGACTCCCCCAGACCATTCCATCAAAGTCTGCAATCCAAAACGTCACTACTTCCCTTCCGAGCCCCGACGTGCGCCCATACAGTAGTTTACTCCCACATATTGGGTATCAGCATACTCAGGACAAATTGGACAACAACTTTTGGGGTCCAATTTCTCCAGTTACCCTTGTGAAAATAAAATATTGGGGGCTAAAAAATCATTTTTGTAAAAAAAAAAAGAGATTTTTTTATTTTACGGCTGTACGTTATAAACTTCTGTGAAGCACTTTGGGGTTCAAAGTGCTCACCACACATCTAGATAAGTTCCTTGAGGGGTCTAGTTTCCAAACTGGTGTCATTTGTGGGGGGTTTCCACTGTTTAGGCAGATCAGGAGCTCTCCAAACACGACATGGCATCCAGCCAATTCTGCGTTGAAAAAGTCAAACGGCGCTCCTTCCCTTCCAAACTCTGCCATGCACCCAAACAGTGGTTTACCCCCACATATGGGGTATCATCGCACTCAGGACAAATTGCACAATAACATTTGGCGTCTTGTTTCCCTTGGGAAAATAAAAATTGGGGTGAAAAGATCAATTTTGTGGAAAAAATATAATTTTTTAATTTTACGGCTCTACGTTATAAACTTGTGTGAAGCACTTGGGGGTTCAAATTGCTCACCAAAGATCTAGATAAGTTCCTTAGGGGTCTAGTTTCCCAAATGGGGTCACTTGTGGGGGGTTTCCACTGTTTAGGCACATCAGGGGCTCTCCAAATGCAACATGGCGTCCAATCTCAATTCCAGCCAATTTTGGTTGGAAAAAGTCAAATGGTGCTCCTTCCATTCCGAGCTCTGCCATGCGCCCAAACAGTGGTTCCCCCCCACATATGGGGTATCAGCGTACTCAGGACAAATTGGACAAAAATTTTGTGGTCCAATTTCTCCTGTTACCTATGGGAAAATAAAAAATTAGTGACTAAGAGATAATTTTTGTGGGAAAAAAATAGGATTTTTTATTTTCATGCCCGGGCATTATAAACTTGTGTGAAGCACTTGGGGGTTCAAAGTGCTCACCAAAGATCTAGATAAGTTCCTTAGGGGGTCTAGCTTCCAAAATGGGTCACTTGTGGGGGTTTCACTGTTTAGGCTCATCTGGGACACTACAAACGGAACATGACCCCCATCAATGTTTGCATTCCAAAACGTTACTGCTTCTTTTCCAAGCCCTGCCGTGCGCCCAAACAGTTTCCCCCCCACATATGGGGTATCAGCATACTCAGGACAAATTGGACAACAAGTTTTGGGGTCCAATTTCCTTGGGGAAAAATCAAAAATTTGGGAATAAAAAATCATTTTTGTGGAAAATTGTTTTTTTTTTTTTTCACACCCAGGCATTATAAACTTTTGTGAAACACTTTGGGGTTCAAAGTGCTCACAACAGATCTAGATAAGTTCCTTAGGGGGTCTAGTTTCCAAAATGGTGTCACTTGTGGGGGGTTTCCACTGTTTAGGCGTATCAGGGGCTCTCCAAACACGACATGGCGTCCAATCTCAACTCCAGCCAATTTTAGTTTGAAAAAGTCAAACGCCGCTCCTTCCCTTACGAGCTCTGTGCCCAAACAGTGGTTTTCCCCCACATATGGGGTATTGGCGTACTCAGGAGAAATTGTACAACAACTTTATCTGCCCATTTTCTCCTTTTACCCTTGTGAAAATAAAAAAAAGTTTGTAAAAGATCATTTTTGTGGCTAAAAAGTTAAATATTACTTTTTTCCATCCACGTTGCTTCAGCTCCTGTGAAGCACCTGAAGGGTTAATAAACTTCTTGAATGTAGTTTTGAGTAGCTTGAGGGGTGCAGTTTTTATAATGGTGTCACTTTTGGGTATTTTCTGCCATATAGACCCGTCAAAGTGACTTCAAATGTGAGGTGGTCCCTAAAAAAAATGGCTTTGTAAATTTTGCTGTAAAAATGAGAAATCACTGGTCAACTTTTAACCCTTCTAATTTCCTAACAAAGAAAAATTTTGGTTCCAAAATTGTGCTGATGTAAAGTAGACATGTGGGAAATGTTATTTCTTAGCTATTTGTGTGACATATTTCTCTGTTTTAAGGGAAAAAAAATTCAAAGTTTGAAAATTGCAAAATTTTCAAAATTTTCGCCATATTTGCGTTTTTTTCAAAAATAAACGCAAGGTATATCGAAGAAATTTTACCACTAACATGAAGTACAATATGTCACGAGAAAACAATCTCAGAATCGCGAAGATCCTTGAAGCGTTCCAGAGTTATAACCTCATAAAGAGACAGTGGTCAGAATTGTAAAAATTGGCCCGGTCATTAACGTGCAAACCACCCTTGGGGGTGAAGGGGTTAAGGCACATACTGAATGACCTAGAATTTTCACTATTTGATGGGGTGAAAAAAAAAAAAAGAAAAATAGGCTGATAGACAATTTACAACACAGCTGAAAACAGCTGCAAATACTAAAAGGCATGACATCATTATAAGATAATAAATGACCAATAATATGGGCCAACTTTTGCTGTGAACATATATAGTCATTGAAGTTGAGAAACAATTCTAACTATTCTAATGGAAAGTTGGCCCGAGGACTTTGTATAAGAAATTCTCGTCATTGTGAGAGACCACAGCACATGATATACTTTAGATAACTATTTTCGCCTTCCCATCCCAAAAGGGGGATTATTCTGGCTATGTATAGAGCAATCAGTCAAGAAATGGATTTGTTAAATATAGGATTGTGTGGGGAATGTACTTGGTAGAGTTATTCGGTGCCGTGGATTCCTAGGTTATTCTGTGCCGTGGATTCCTAGGTTATTCTGTGCCGTGGATTCCTAGGTTATTCTGTGCCGTGGATTCTTAGTCCTGACGCACAGGCCTGAATTCATGTCTTCTATACCTTTCATTTAGAAGGTAGTTTTGATTTTGAGCCATTATGTGACTATATAATCACTACTGTACCATGATCATTACTTTTTGGGAGATAAGATCAAGAAACAGTATTGTTCTCATGCAGAAATTTAGATTTCCATATCTATATCATCATCAGTAAAACTGATTAACCCTCATCTCGGAAACATTCTCAGAAGGTTAATGTCTGGGACCAACTTGTGTTTATTTTCAGACTGGAGCCAGAAAAGTGACACCGGAGCGACAGCGTCTGTGACATGCAGGACACATGGAAGATCAAGAGCTGTGTCCTCCAATGACTGACAAAACTAAATGATCCTGGTATGATTCAACACAAGTACACAGAAAAATAGTGAAAAATATCAAATGTATTATGTGTTTTAGGCTGGAGCTTTGGCTGCAAAACTCATCATTTGGCCAAAGATCACCCTATGCCATTACACCACAATGAAAGTCACTGTGGTTGTATTATGGCCAAATAAGTTGCCACAACTATGACAAGCAAGATGCAAAAAGTTCATCAGATTGAGTGTGACTCATGTGTGGCGGACATTGCGACCTACTGGTCGATACATAACCACTTGACTTTCAAAATAATGTGATGTAGCATCAGTATAGTGTTATCTTTAGCGGATGGTGTGTCACAAAGTCACTGTATAGCCCAGCCTCACGGTCAGTATCAACGTCACCTATCCTGTAAGGCTTAAAGGGAACCTGTCACCATGTTTGGCTGATAAGAGTTACGGCCCCCACCTTTCAGGGCTGATATACAGCATTCTATAATGCTGTATATCTGCCCCCAACCCGACCTGGAATAACTGAAAAATAACTTTTATTATACTCACCTGTGGGGCGGTCCGGTCCGAGGGGTGCCGCTTTTCTTGGTCCAGCATCTCCCATCATGACAGATTGATCTCCAGCCATGTCCTCATCAACACCCACACCTGTGTTAATGGAGCAATCACTGAAAAGAGGTTAGCTGGTCCTTTTAAGGCAGGGCTGCAATGATGTTGAAATGTGTTTTGGGGATAAAGTTCATTTTCTAGCCAAATATTGACTTTGCAAGTAATTGCTGTTAAGCTGATCACTCTTTATAACATTCTGGAGTATATGCAAATTGCCATTAGAAAAAGTGAAGCAGTAGACTTTGTAAAAATTAATATTTGTGTCATTCTCAAAACTTTTGGCCATGACTGTACACGACTAGTAGGAGATACCGGAGACCCTGTGGGACTTCAAGTCGCAGGGGCCCAGCAGTGCTGATACGTAACCGGGGTCAGGAAGAACAGGAGTCTGGTCAGCGCAACCATTAGAGACTGAGTTCTATCCAAGAGAAGGCTCCGCCACAAAGTCAGCCGGGCGTATATGAGAAGACAGAGTTAGACTTCGTTTTATACAGGTCAGAAACTCACACACATACAGGAGAACGGAGGCCCTACACCTACTCAGTGGGATTACTGGAAGTGCATCCTCCACCCTGACAGCTTCCCGGGACGTGCCTGCAACTACCATCAGTAAAGGTACAGAAAGAGACTTTCGTGTGTGTGTCTGTCTTATTGATCCTGCACCCCTACACCGCCATATACCCTGAGGGATCCAGTCTTGCCTGTGGAAGACTTAACACCTTGCTGCCCAGTAACAACCCCTCAGCGGATCTACCCTGCAGCGCTGGTCACCCTGACCAGGTATCACAGATGGCGTCACGAACAAACTGTTTAAACTTTAATCCCCTGTAAATATCCCACATTTGAGGTGAGCCCCAGGGCCACGGACCGAGCTGCGCTACCCGTGACATCCCCATTGAAGTGAACGGGCTCGGTGCCGAGTACCCCACAGGCCCTGGCTGTGCGACTCAGATGCACCTTCACAGAATACTGTGAGTTACACCTCTTAGTAAAGACCATAAAAATGAACATACTGGGTGCACTGATAAAAAAGACCCATATCTTTGGTTAAAAAAAAAAAAATAGAGCTGCTGGAATAAAATGAGAACAAAAATCTATGCACAATAAGGTTCCTCGTAACCCTCCATTATAGTACACTTCTAAACAATGAAGACACACCAGTCTTTAACGCTTAATGACTTGTGACTTGTACATTTCCATCCCAGGTCGCTCTAGGGTGTATGGAGCAGGCTCAGTAGATGAGCCTGCTTCATAGGGCTCATTCTCATGACCGTATTATCGGTCCAAGTGCAATCCATCAAAGTCATCAGATCGCACTGAAACCAATGCTATGCTATGATGCTGTGTACATGACCGATTTTTCCCTAACTAATCAAAGTATGCCCAAGTTTAATCTGATATTCGGATTGCATTGCAATGCAAGTCAATGCGTCCGTGGAAACCATCGGACTTTACTCGGATGACTTCTGAGTGCAGTCCGTTATCCATGAACTAACAAAATGGAGAAGATGGAAACATTTTTTTTCTCCATCTTCTCATTCAAGAGAATCAGATCACACTCAGATCAACCTCTGATCAGAGTTTGATCGGAGTGTCATTAGCATAATCGTCCCGATTCTCTAGGATGAGAGAATACACGCTCGTGTGACTCTAGCTATACGCAGATGCCGGCTGTGTCAATCACTGACAGCAGCATTTAAATAGGGATTGTCAGTGCGTTGGTGCAACAGGTCCGATCTGCCCTTCACAACATGGCTGCAGGGAGCAGATGGATTACAATGGCAGCTTGGGTCTCTGCAATCTTAGTCCTCCTGCAAACCTTTGTCAGGGGCTCAATTTATTAGAAAAACTGTAAATACAGTACTTCTATTGCAATATGTAGTATAAATGAATAAATGGTCAAACAATAGCAGGCACAAGTCTTCTAGAGAAACTAAAAAATAATTAAAAAATGGATAAAAAATTAAAAATATATTAAATCACCCCCTTTTCCCCACTCAGAAACAAAGAAATAAAAAAAAAAAACCATTTGGTATTGTCGTGCTCAAAAAAAAGCCCAACTTATCAAAAATGTGAAACTATTCTGTACGTTAAATGCCACTTAGAAAAAAAAAATCTAAACGTCAGAACTGTCATTTTTATGCCGGATTTCTCAAAAAAAAATAACGATGAAAAGCCATCAAAATGTCATATGTACCCCAAAATGGACTCAATACAGATTACAGCTCAGCATGAAACAAACAAGCCCTCACCCAGATCCATGAAAAAAAAAAGAAAAAATAGTTTCAGAAAATGGCGACATAAATAGTTTTTTTTTCAAAACCTTCTTTTTAACTACTCAAATGTAAAAACGTCCTTATTCTTCCAGTATGCTACTTCTTCTAGGTAGCTGTATTGACCTGGAGCGTCATATTGTCAAGTCATTTTACCCCACAATGGATACCATAAAAACTAAACACAGTAAAACAAAGGTGGAATTGCAATTGCTGCCACTATTTCATCCTGCTTGGAATTTTTTTTTCACAAAAAAACAAGCGCTTATATGGCTATGCTGATGGAAAAATTAAAAAGTTATGGCTTTTGGAACAAGGGAAGAAAAAAACAAAAGTTGCACAATGAAAAAATTCTAGTTGCTTAAAAGGTTTTAAGGAGTTTTTTATGCAAACATTTATCAGCTACTCACAGGATAAATGATAATTGTGTAATTGATAACTTGGTAAAGACCATAAAGATGAGAATATTAGATGCCCTAAATAGAAAGGCCCATATCTGTGGAACCTTATGACAGATTTAAAGGGAACCTGTCACTTAATTCTTGGTGCAGAGACTAGGGCAGCAAGATTCAGAACCTGCTTGTCATTTAAGAGAAAACAGTTTGAAAAGCGGGCCGCGGACTATAGGAAGAGACGGGACTACGCCTTCCCCAATACCCTGTAAGTTCATGAGGGAAAGGTTCTCCCCGCCTCTGTGTCTTGTCTGTACCTGTTAATTAATTTATTGTACTTACATACTATGTGTATTATATGCATATAATCCTTGAATCAATGGTGTTTTTAAAATAAATAAGGGGTAACATTTCTCCTTGTGGAAAGTGACATGCCTTACAGGCCAGTGTAAGGAGACATATAGGCCATGCAATGCTTCCCTGGGAAATTACCGTATATACTCGAGTATAAGCCGACCCGAGTATAAGCCGAGGCCCCTAATTTTGCCACGGAAAACTGGGTAAGCTTATTGACTCGAGTATAAGCCGGGTGTATAAACCTCTGTCCTGCTGTGCTCCCCCCCGTCCTGCTCCGTGCTCCCCCATCCAGCTCTGTGCTCCCCCATTCTCCTCTGTGCTCCCCCCTCCTGCTCCATCCTCCGCTGTGCTCCCCCCTTCCTGCTCCATCCTCCTCTGTGCTCCCCCCGTCCTGCTCCGTGCTCCCCATCCAGCTCTGTGCTCCCCCATTCTCCTCTGTGCTCCCCCCTCCTGCTCCATCCTCCTCTTTGCTACCCCCTTCCTGCTCCGTCCTCCTGTGCCCCCCGTCCTGCTCCGTGCTCCTCTGTGCTTTCCATCCTCCCCCTCATCCTGCTCCGTGCTCTCCATCCTCCCCCGTCCTGCTCCTCTGTGCTTTCCATCCTCCCCTCGTCCTGCTCCGTGCTCTCCATCCTCCCCCCCGTCCTGCTCCATGCTCCTCTGTGCCCTCCATCCTCCTCTCCCGTCCTGCTCCGTGCTCCTCCGGCTCGTCTCCTCCTCTCGCTCTGTCCTCCACCCCCCCGTCCTGCTCCGTGCTCCATCTGTGCCCCTCCTTTCCATCCTCTCCCCGTCCTGCTCTGTGCTCTCTCCTCCCCCTCCTGCTCCGTGCTCCTTGTGCTTTCCATCCTCTCCCCGTCCTGCCCCTGTGCTCCTCATCCTCCCCCCGTCCTGCTCCGTGCTCCTTGTGCTTTCCATCCCTCCCTCATCCTGCTCCGTGTTCTCCATCCTTCCCCCTTTCCTGCTCTGTGTTCCTTGTCCTCCTCCATGCTCCCCCCATCCTCCTCCATCATACTCACCCTCCCCGTGCCATTGTGTGGCCCAGCTATGTAAGGCACACATAAAAATCCAGGAGAATGCACAGGAAGGTAACCACAAAAGCTTGTTATCATTCACTGCCACTCACACTTTCAGACACACCCACTAGGGGTATAGGAGGTGGTGACACGTAGCAGAGTCAGATAGTTTCCTGTCTTCAGACAGTGCAGTTCAGTGCCAGTTCAGTCTGGACTTGGAGAGGAGAGAGGACTGAATCCTCGCAGAGCTAGCGTAGCTCACCTGACAAAGAAGTGGAGGCTAGTACGGGTGAAGTGCATCATCCTAGCCTAGTCAGAGCTACCCTTAATCAGTACCTCAGCAGAAGCTGAAACAAGGAGGAAACTGAGGGCTGTGCAGTAAGCTCTAGAAGAAAGCTGACATTTCCATCGGAAGCTACAAGTGCTTATGCAAAGAGCAAAAGCAGGGCGAAGGGCGCAGTGGAGAAGACATAGAGAAGTGCTTCAGGTATTGGATTGCCTGCACTAAATAACCGGACACCGGGGTCCGAAGCGTTGCTAGAGTTTCAAGCATAGTAACAAGATACTCGGAGGCTATCTGGACTACAGGTCGCAGAGAGCAGCCCAAGCGCTGATACGTAACCGGAGACAGGGAAAACAGGAGTCTAGCCTGATCAGCAAATATAGACTTAGTTTTCACCACTTAGAAGTTTCCACCACAATGTTGGCCGGGCTTGACAGCTATTGAGAAAGCTGGAGATTGTAGAGTTAACTTTGCTTCATGCAAGTTTGGACTCTGAGATATACGAAGTAAAGGAGGCCTCTAACCTGCTCAGCGGTTACCCAAATGTGCATTCTCCACCCCGATCAGCTCCCGGGATCTGCTTGAACCATCTACCAGTAAAAGGTATGAAAAGAAGCCGCATTGTGTGTGACTGAATTCTTATCTACACCCTGCATCATCTTCACCATAGACTTCCAGGGACCAGTCTCACCTGTGGGAGACTTACCACCCAGCTGCCCCATAACATCCCCTGTGAAAGTCCTTATAGCAGCGCTGGTCCAATTAACCAGATACCACAGGTGGCGTCACGAACTACCTATCCTTAAAATCCCCTGTAAATATTCCCCATTGCACGACCGCCAGGGCCACGGACCGAGCCACCGCTACCAGTGACAACTCCCATAGATTTCCATGGGCTCGGCTCCGAGTACCCCATAGCCTTGGTATCCACAATTGTGGTGCGTGTCGGAACACCATCGCTGAACGTCCCGGCAATCCTGCGTTGTACCCGGCTTCCTGCAGCTCTCCTGTGCTGAGCGGTGACGTAATACCGCTCATTAAGTCCATGAATATGGACGCCACGCCTATGGGAGTGGCGTCGCGTCCATATTACATGACCTTAATGAGCGGTATTACGTCACCGCTCAGCACAGGAGAGCTGCAGGAAGCCGGGTACAACGCAGGATTGCCGGGACGTTCAGCGATGGCACGGGAAGGGTGAGTATGATGTCCCAGCCACCGGCTCCTGCCGCGGCACCCCCTCCCCCGCTGGTTTCTGCCCAATGACTCATGTATAAGCCGAGGGGGCATTTTCAGCACAAAAAAGGTGCTGAAAATCTCGGCTTATACACGAGTATATACGGTAAATGTGTAAATTGTCACTTCAGAGAGGAAGAGGACTTGAATTCTAGTGACACCTATAGGAAGTAGCAAACCTAAAAGTCAATATTGATGCTTTAATGAGCCTTGTCATATACAGTGGTGGCCAAAAGTATTGGCACCCCTGCAATTCTGTCAGATAATACTCAGTTTCTTCCTGAAAATGATTGCAATCACAAATTATTTGCTATTTTTATATTCATTTAATTTGCTTGCAAGGAAAAAACACAAAAGAGAATGAAGCAAAAATAAAATCCTTGATCATTTCACACAAAACTCCAAAAATGGGCCAGACAAAAGTATTGGCACCCTCAGCCTAATACTTGGTTGCACAACCTTTAGCCAAAATAACTGCGAACAACCGCTTCCGGTAACCATCAATGAGTTTCTTACAATGCTCTGCTGGAATTGTAGACCATTCTTCTTTGACAAACTGCTCCAGGTCCCTGATATTTGAAGGGTGCCTTCTCTAAACTGCCATTTTGAGATCTCTCCACAGGTGTTCTATGGGATTAAGGTCTGGACTCATTGCTGGCCACCTTAGAAGTCTCCAGTGCTTTCTCTCAAACCATTTTATAGTGCTTTTGGAAGTGTGTTTTGGGTCATTGTCCTGCTGGAAGACCCATGACCTCTGAAGGAGACTCAGCTTTCTCACACTGGGCCCTACATTATGCTGCAAAATTAGTTGGTAGTCTTCAGACTTCATAATGCCATGCACACGGTCAAGCAGTCCAGTGCCAGAGGCAGCAAAGAAACCCCAAAACATCAGGGAACCTCCGTCATGTTTGACTGTAGGGACCGTGTTCTTTTCTTTGAATGCCTCTTTTTTTTTTCCTGTACACTCTATGTTGATGGTTTTTCCCAAAAAGCTCGACTTTTGTCTCATCTGACCAGAGAACATTCTTCCAAAACGTTTTAGGCTTTGTCAGGTAAGTTTTGGCAAACTCCAGCCTGGCTTTTTTATGTCTCGGGGTAAGAAGTGGGTCTTCCTGGGTATCCTACCATACAGTCCCTTTTCATTCAGACGCCGACGGATAGTACGGGTTGACACTGTTGTACCCTCGTACTGCAGGGCAGCTTGAACTTGTTTGGATGTTAGTCGAGGTTCTTTGTCCACCATCCGCACAATCTTGCATTGAAATCTGTCGTCAATTTTTCTTTTCCTTCCACATCTAGGGAGGTTAGCCACAGTGCCATGGGCTTTAAACTTCTTGATGACACTGCGCACGGAAGACACAGGAACATTCAGGTCTTTGGAGATGGACTTGTAGCCTTGAGATTGCTCATGCTGCCTCACAATTTGGTTTCTCAAGTCCTCAGACAGTTCTTTGGTCTTCTTTGTTTTCTCCATGCTCAATGTGGTGCACACAAGGACACAGGACAGAGGTTGAGTCAACTTTAATCCATGTTAACTGGCTGCAAGTGTCATTTAGTGCCAACACCTGTTAAGCCCCCGTCTCACACAGCGATCTCGCTAGCGAGATTGCTGTTGAATCACTAGTTTTGTGACGCAACAGCGATCTCCCCAGCGACATCGCTGTGTGTGACATTCAGCGACGATCAGCCCCCCTGCTGGGTATCGCTGATCGTCGCTGAATGTCCTGGACATTTTTTTGATCGCTGGTCTCCCGCTGACAGGCACGCATCGCTGCGTGTGACAGGCGGGAGACCAGCGATCCGCTGGTAACCAAGGTACACAGCGGGTTGCCAGGCGCGGGGCTGTGCCTTGAAACCCGCTGTGTACCTTGGATACCAGCGCCCTGATGCAGGGAGCTGGTAACCAAGGTACACAGCGGGTGTAAGGTTCTGTGTACATGTTCCTGAAACTCAGTTTGCTCGTCAGCCATTTTACTTTCTGTCTTGCTGCAGCTATCTTGCCCTCAGTCAAAATGGAGTTTCCAGCTTGCATGTTCCCGCCCTGATTCTCTCCTTTTGCTTCTTAAGCAGCCACAGCTGAGCAATCAGTGCTTCAGAATCTAGCCTGCAGTGAACCTGTGACCTGACTCCTAAAGCCTTGGACCTTGTACTCCAGCTATTCCTACTGAGGAACTCTGAAGCACTTGTGGACTCTGAACCCTGCTCTTTGAAAGACCCACGTTTGCATGGACTTACGGTAACAGAGAAGAAGATCCTGAACCTGTTGTGGAGAGTGATTGCTGAGCTTAGATTACTCTGGCCTGCTGTGTCTCCTGCTTCTGTGTCTGCAAACTGTGTGACTATTTTTGCCAACTTGTATGAAGTAATACAAGACTTTCTATATCAAACCTGTGTCTCATGTATTTTCATCGCACCCAAGCACAAGACGCTATATGAACTGTACTACATACATTACAAGATTCTGAAGCCAAAACGTTAGTGTCTGCTGGGTCTGGAAAGGCTGTGTCTGCTGTAACTGTGGATATAGGATGTCCGGATGTACTTTCTGTGATGACAGTGGTTGTGACTTCTCACAACCATTCCAGGTGAGCAATTCCCTTAAGTGTTTTTTTTTTCTGCAGTGTTACCACAGGTAAACACTATTGTTTTTTGTTTTTTTTTCTCTTTTCTCTTTTTTGTCTGCTGTAACTGTGGATATCAGATGTCCGGGTGAACTTTCTGTGATGATAGTGGTTGTGACTTCTCACAACCATTCCAGGTGAGCAGTTCCCTTAATTTTTTTTCTCTCTGCAGTGTTACCACAGGTAAACACTATTGTTTTTTTTTTCTCCTCTCCTCTTCTTCCAGTACTCCTGTCTTAAAAGATCTGGAAAATGGAGGCCCGCATAAAGGAACTTTGCGGAGTGACTGATAATATCCTTGCAGATTTGCAGAATATAAAGACCCGTTTTTCAAGCCTACAGGACCTCACTAATCACAATTTGCAAGTGTTTGGACAGACTGCCCAGGATTTGCGAGCCAGGATTGAGGTTCTAGAAGAGCGAGTCCAGGCTCCTGCCGTAGCCCCGAGTTCTGGGATTCCCAAGTTGCCCCCTTTTCGTTTTGGCGGTGAACGTGAGAAATTCAGGGGATTTATTAATCAATGCAATCTTTTTTTTCTGCACATGCTTCACAATTTCCCACTGAACGATCTAAGGTGCTTACTATAATTATGTTGCTTACCAACAAGGCTTTGATGTGGGCAAACCCTCTGATTGAGACTGAGGATGATTGTTTGAATCACCTTGATGCTTTTATTTCAGCCATGGGGCAGGTGTTTGATGACCCCAATCGAGGTGCAACAGCTGAAGCAGCCATGTTAGCTTTGCGCCAAGGTAAGCACTCGGTAGCTGAATATGCCTTGGATTTCAGGAGATGGGCCCTTGATACCACCTGGGACAGTTCCGCCAAAAAATCTATTTTTCGAAAGGGGTTATCTCCACTGATTAAGGATGAACTTGCTCGTGCCGACCCTCCCACTGCGTTAGGTGACTTTATTAACTACTGCATCCGTATTGATACTCGTCTGACTGAACGCAGGCAAGAGAGATGGTTCGAAAGCAATCGCACTAACCTTTTCTTACCTTCCTCTCCAGCTAAGGAACCTTTGAGTAGGATTACACGGGAACCTGAACCTGAACCCATGCAGGTAGACTCTTTACAACGACGGGTTAGTGATGCACGCAAGGAACATCGTTTTAAGGAAAATCTATGTTTCTATTGTGGTAAGTCAGGGCACTTCATTATAAACTGCCCCAGCCGTTCTCGTAAGACTACTGCAGCACTCATTCATTGTGAGTGTTGCGAGATGGGGATCTGTCAGGTCTGAGCCTCAGGCTCCAGAGAGATCTGCAGCAACAGATCTTGATTTCTCGGACTTAAACTCCGTTACCTCTGAGGACGTTGACTGTGTAAACGCTGCCATTTTTCAAGTTTCCTCAGCGGTGTCCCAGCTGAGTTGTAAGAAAAACAATTCTCATTGCTTTCTTTCCATCAAACTCTGGGTTGACTCAGCTTGGGTGTCTAGCTCTGCTATGATCGACTCAGGGGTAAGTGGAAATTTTATGGATGTCTCCTTTGCTCTGAAACAGGGGATACGTTCAGTGAAGAAGGCTACTCCAGTACAGATGGAAACTGTGGATGGCTCCCTGCTGACCTCTGGACCAGTGGATCAGGAAACAGAGCCTTTGAGGGTTCTTATGGGTAAAGATCATCAAGAGAAACTGTCCTTTATGCTTATCTCTTCTCCCCACTTTCCCATTATTCTAGGGCTACCATGGCTGCAGGCTCAGAATCCTACCATTAACTGGGAGACCAAGGAATTACACTTTCCAGAGAAACAGATGAGTCCAAAAGTTTCAGCTTGCTCTGTTCCTAAAGGAACCATGTCAGTCCCTGAACTACCAGCTGTATACCAGGACTATGTGGATTTATGTGACAAGAAGAACGCTGACCAGCTTCCTCCTCACCGTCCATATGATTGTCCAATTGAATTATTGCCTGGAGCAGAGATACCTTTTGGTAAGATCTACCCCCTGGCGGGGCCCGAGCTAAAGGCTTTAAAGGATTACATAGACGAAAATCTAGCCAAGGGCTTCATACGCCCCTCTTCATCTCCTGCAGGTGCACCCATCTTCTTTGTAAAGAAGAAAGATGGATCTCTGAGACCATGCGTAGACTATAGGGAACTCAATAAGGTTACTATTAGAAACCGTTATCCATTGCCTTTAATCCCTGAGTTATTGGAGAGAGTGCGACATGCCAAAATTTTCTCTAAACTAGATCTTCGTGGGGCCTATAACTTAGTCTGTATTAGACCTGGGGATGAATGGAAGACTGCATTCAGGTCACGCTATGGACACTTTGAATATCTAGTTATGCCTTTTGGTCTGAGTACCGCCCCAGCCACTTTCCAACACTTGGTGAATGACATCTTCAGGGATCTCCTAGATACATTCGTGGTAATTTATTTGGATGATATTCTAATTTTTTCTAACTCCACAGAGGAACATCATGGACATGTGAGAATGGTCTTGGAACGTCTAAGACAAAATCATCTTTACATCAAACTTGAAAAGTGTGAATTCCATAGGACCGAAATTCAATTTCTGGGGTATGTACTTTCTACACAAGGAATTAGTATGGATGGAAGCAAAACCCAAGCCATCAAGGATTGGCCAAGTCCTAGAAATGTGAAGGAGGTACAGCGCTTCATCGGGTTTGCCAACTTCTATAGACGTTTCATTAGAAATTTCTCTGAGGTAGTGTCACCTATCACCCAACTTACCCGGAAAGAGTCTAGGTTCTCCTGGACTCCCCAAGCCCAGGAAGCATTTTCCCGTCTAAAAGATAAATTTACCACTGCACCTATCCTAGTACATCCCAACCCCGAGCTTGCCTTCATAATAGAGGTGGATGCTTCAGACTGTGCCGTTGGAGCTATACTCTCTCAGAGAACAGGTGAGAAGAATGTCTTGCATCCCTGTGCCTTCTTTTCCCAGCAGTTGTCTTCGGCTGAGAGGAACTACGATGTGGGCAATAGAGAGTTGTTGGCCATTATTGCCGCCTTCAAAGTCGTCCTGACAGATCATCGTAACCTTGAGTTTATCAGGTCGGCTAAGTGCCTGACTCCTCGCCAGGCTCGCTGGAATCTTTTCTTAAACCAATTTAATTTTATCATTTCTTATAGACCAGGATCGCGCAATGGAAAGGCTGATGCACTCTCTAGGATTTACTCAGCAGAGACACGTCCAATTACTCCTCCTAAGACTATTCTTCCTGACTCTAGATTCCTAGGAGTAATTCATAATCAAGACCTACTTAAGGACATCAAGGAAGCATACCATGCGGATTCCTTTTTGGCACAACCCCCAAGGGACGTAAGTCTTGTCTTTAAGAATGGTGTGTGGATTCAGGGACAACGCCTGTATATTCCTGAAACAGTCAGATTGAGAGTATTGCAACTCATTCACGATTCCAAGATAGCTGGGCATAGAGGAATTCTAAAGACACAGGAATTTCTCTCTCGTTTCTTTTGGTGGCCCACTTGCAGGAAGGATGTTTTAAACTATGTCACTTCATGTGAAGTCTGTGCAAGATGCAAAACACCTCGCTCCTCACCAACTGGTCTGTTACAGCCTCTTCCCACCCCGTCCCGCCCGTGGGGATCCATTTCTATGGACTTCATTGTGGAGTTACCAACCTCTCAAGGGAAGAACACCATTCTAGTGGTGGTTGACCGTCTAACAAAGGCAGCTCATTTTATCCCTTGTGTCGGCTTACCCACTGCAAAACAGACATCAGATTTGATGATTAAAGATGTGTTTCGCTTACATGGCGTACCGGATGAGGTTATTTCGGATCGAGGGGTGCAATTCACTTCTAGGTTTTGGCAAAATTTCTGTGCAGCATTGGACATTAAAGTAAACCTTTCTTCTGCTTTTCATCCCCAGACTAATGGACAGACCGAACGAACCAATCAAACCCTGGAGCAGTATCTCCGCTGCTTTATCTGCCACCTACAGGATGATTGGGTGGATCTACTTCCATTAGCTGAGTTCTCGTATAACAACTCTCAGAGTGCCTCCACTAAGCAGTCTCCTTTTTACTCTAATCTAGGTTATCATCCTAACATTCTACCACGATTTCCTATAGAAACGCCTTTACCAGCAGTGGCTGAAAGAATCACGTCTTTACAGAAGAATATGGATCTTCTAAAGGAGAATCTGGAATCGGCTCAGGAAAGGTACAAGAAAGCAGCAGATAAATTTCGTAAACCTGCACCAGCTTTCAAGGTAGGAGACTTGGTCTGGCTGTCAACCAGAAATCTTAAGTTAAGGATTCCATCGTCTAAGTTGGGACATAAGTACATTGGACCCCTATAAAATCAGTAAAATTATAAGTGCCGTTGCTTGTCGTCTTCAACTGCCCAGAACTATGAGAATTCACCCTGTCTTTCATGTATCCCTACTAAAGGCTGCGACACCCAATAATTTTCCTGGACGTTCTTCTCCTTGCCCTGACCCAGTGCTAGTCGATGGTCAGGAAGAATTTGTGGTGGAAAGGATTTTAGATTCCAGGTTGTATAGAAATCAGTTACAATATCTGATTAAATGGCAGGGCTACCCAGTGGAGGACAACTCATGGGAACCAGTCAATAACGTTAATGCTCCTCGCTTGCTCCGTCAGTTTCATCAGAGGTACCCACACAAGCCTGGCCTGAGGTCATCCGGAGGTTGTCCCTAAGGGGGGAGTAATGTAAGGTTCTGTGTACATGTTCCTGAAACTCAGTTTGTTCGTCAGCCATTTTACTTTCTGTCTTGCTGCAGCTATCTTGCCCTCAGTCAAAATGGAGTTTCCAGCTTGCATGTTCCCGCCCTGATTCTCTACTTTTGCTTCTTAAGCAGCCACAGCTGAGCAATCAGTGCTTCAGAATCTAGCCTGCAGTGAACCTGTGACCTGACTCCTAAAGCCTTGGACCTTGTACTCCAGCTATTCCTACTGAGGAACTCTGAAGCACTTGTGGACTCTGAACCCTGCTCTTTGAAAGACCCACGTTTGCATGGACTTACGGTAACAGAGAAGAAGATCCTGAACCTGTTGTGGAGAGTGATTGCTGAGCTTAGATTACTCTGGCCTGCTGTGTCTCCTGCTTCTGTGTCTGCAAACTGTGTGACTATTTTTGCCAACTTGTATGAAGTAATACAAGACTTTCTATATCAAACCTGTGTCTCATGTATTTTCATCGCACCCAAGCACAAGACGCTATATGAACTGTACTACATACATTACAGCGGGTTTCCAGGCACAGCGCAGCTAGAGAAGCATCACATGATTTGTCAAACAGTGCCAATACTTTTGTCCACCCCCTTTTTTAGGTTTGGTGTGGAATTATATCCAATTTGGCTTTAGGTCAATTCTTTTTGTGTTTTTTCATTGAAGACAAATTAAATGAAGATAATAATACCAAAGAATTTGTGATTGCAATCATTTTCAGGAAGAAACTGAGTATTATCTGACAGAATTGCAGGGGTGCCAATACTTTTGGCCACCACTGTAACTTAGGATAAAAGATTCTGCTTTGGATTTTATCATAAGTCATATTGCAAGGCTCATTAATCCCTTAACCACCAGGGGTATTTCAGTTTTTGCGTTTTGTTTTTTTTGCTCCATTTCTTCCCAGGTCCCATAACTTTTTTTATTTCGGTCAAAATGGCAATGTGAGAGCTTGGTTTTTGTGGGACGAGTTGTACTTTTGAACAACACCATTGGTTTTATAATTTCGCACACTGGAAAACGGAAAAAAAAATCCAAGTGCGGTGAAATTGAAAAAAAAAGTGCAATTCCGCGTTTTTTTTTACCATGTTCACTAAATGCTAAAACTGACCTGCCATTATGATTCTCCAGGTCATTACGAGTTCATAAACACCAAACATGTCTAGGTTATTTTTATTTAAGTGGTGAAATAAAATCCAAAATTTGGTTAAAAAAAAAGCAGCCATGTAGCCATTTTCCGAGACCTGTAGCGTCTCCATTTTTCATGATCTGGGGTTAGCAGAGGGCTTATTTTTTTGTGTGCCAAGCTGACATTTTTATTGATACAATTTTGGTGTAGATACGATCTTTTGATCACCCGTCATTGCATTTTATTGCAATATAGCGGTGACCAAAAAAGCATAATTGTGACGTTTTTAATTTTTTTTTCATTACTCCGTTTAGCGATCGGGTTAGTTCTTTGTTTATATTGATTGATCGGGCAATTCTCAACGCTGTACAGGTCCTTCTCAAAAAATTAGCATATAGTGCTAAATTTCATTATTTTCCATAATGTAATGATTACAATTAAACTTTCATATATTTTAGATTCATTACACACCAACTGAAATTTGTCAGGTCTTTTATTGTTTTAATACTGATGATTTTGGCATACAACTCCTGATAACCCAAAAAACCTGTCTCAAAAAATTAGCATATCAAGAAAAGGTTCTCTAAACGACCTATTACCCTAATCTTCTGAATCAACTAATTAACTCTAAACACATGCAAAAGATTCCTGAGGCTTTTAAAAACTCCCTGCCTGGTTCATTACTCAAAACCCCCATCATGGGTAAGACTAGCGACCTGACTGATGTCAAGAAGGCCATCATTGACACCCTCAAGCAAGAGGGTAAGACCCAGAAAGAAATTTCTCAACAAATAGGCTGTTCCCAGAGTGCTGTATCAAGGCACCTCAATGGGAAGTCTGTTGGAAGGAAACAATGTGGCAGAAAACGCTGTACAACGAGAAGAGGTGACCGGACCCTGAGGAAGATTGTGGAGAAGGACCGATTCCAGACCTTGGGGGACCTGAGGAAGCAGTGGACTGAGAAACATCCAGAGCCACCGTGCACAGGCGTGTGCAGGAAATGGGCTACAGGTGCCGCATTCCCCAGGTAAAGCCACTTTTGAACCATAAACAGCGGCAGAAGCGCCTGACATGGGCTACAGAGAAGCAGCACTGGACTGTTGCTAAGTGGTCCCAAGTACTTTTTTCTGATGAAAGCAAATTTTGCATGTCATTCGGAAATCAAGGTGCCAGAGTCTGGAGGAAGACTGGGGAGAAGGAAATGCCAAAATGCCTGAAGTGCAGTGTCAAGTACCCACAGTCAGTGATGGTGTGGGGTGCCATGTCAGCTGCTGGTGTTGGTCCACTGTGTTTCATCAAGGGCAGGGTCAATGCAGCTAGCTATCAGGAGATTTTGGAGCACTTCATGCTTCCATCGGCTCAAATGCTTTATGGAGATGAAGATTTCATTTTTCAGCACGACCTGGCACCTGCTCACAGTGCCAAAACCACTGGTAAATGGTTTACTGACCATGGTATTACTGTGCTCAATTGGCCTGCCAACTCTCCAGACCTGAACCCCATAGAGAATCTGTGGGATATTGTGAAGAGAAAGTTGAGAGACGCAAGACCCAACACTCTGGATGAGCTTAAGGCCGCTATCGAAGCATCCTGGCCTCCATAACACCTCAGCAGTGTCACAGGCTGATTGCCTCCATGCCACGCCGCATTGAAGCAGTCATTTCTGCAAAAGGATTCCCGACCAAGTATTGAGTGCATAACTGAACTTTATTATTTGATGGTTTTTTTGTTTGTTTTTAAAAAACACTTTTTTTTTATTGGACGGTTGAAATATGTTAATTTTTTGA
Organism: Oophaga sylvatica; assembly: GCA_033576555.1. Taxonomy (NCBI): domain Eukaryota; kingdom Metazoa; phylum Chordata; class Amphibia; order Anura; family Dendrobatidae; genus Oophaga; species Oophaga sylvatica. The sequence continues at coordinate 86,867,652 of JARQOD010000005.1, forward strand.
GACAGGTTTTTTGGGTTATCAGGAGTTGTATGCCAAAATCATCAGTATTAAAACAATAAAAGACCTGTCAAATTTCAGTTGGTGTGTAATGAATCTAAAATATATGAAAGTTTAATTGTAATCATTACATTATGGAAAATAATGAAATTTAGCACTATATGCTAATTTTTTGAGAAGGACCTGTATGTGCAGATTTGATTTTTTTATTGTTTTATTTTGAATGGGGCGAAAGTGGGGTGATTTTAACTTTTATATATTTTTTATTTCTTTAATCTTTTTAAAAACTTTTTTTTTTTACTTTTTGCATGCTTCAATAGTCTCCATGGGAGACTAGAGTGGTAGATAAAGAGAAGCAGGGAGCACCACTAACGGGTGAAAAAATAGCTGGAGCCTTATATATATCGCAGCGCTGCACAATGCACAGGATAGAGCAATGCATCAAAAGAGGAAAAAAACATGCACATTATGCGCATGCCTAATATGCATGGTTCTTTCCTCTTTTGATCTATGGGAGACTAGAAGCTGCAATACTTTGATCTTTTCAGCTACACACAGGCGATGATCAGCCTGTGTGTTTAACAGAAATGCCCACTTGCCTTGAGTGCTGACCATGGGGTGGCGCTCATAGCAATATGGCAATGACAAACAGAGAGGTCTGCTGCAGACCTCTGGTTGTCATGCCGATCCATCGGTGACCCGCAATCATGTGACGAGGTCACCGATGGGCGGGATTAGCAACACGCTTCTGGTAAGTGCATGTTAAATGCCTCTGTCAGAGATTGACAGCGGAATTTAGCCAGTTAACAGACGCGGGTGGATCGCGATTCCACCCGCGGCTGTTGTGGGCACATGTCAGCTGTATAGATCAGCTGTCATGTGCCTGGAAAGGTGCGGGCTCAGCGACAGAGCCTGCACCAAACAGGGGGAGTCCGGCATTGGCATACTATTAAGCCCAATGTCGGAAAGAGCTTAAAAGGTCAATATAGACTGCTATTTCCAATATGTGGCACTAGGTTTCAAGTCCTCTTCCTCTCTAAGGGGTTCATCGCCACCTGCCAACTTCTTATTCCATTAGGCCATGTCCCCACCTTCAGTATTTGGTCAGTTTTTTACCTCAGTATTTGTAAGCCAAAACCAGGAGTGGGTGATAAATACAGAAGTGGTTTTGTGTTTGTATTATACTTTTCCTCTGATTGTACCACTCCTGTTTTTGGCTTTCAAATACTGATGTATAATACTGACCAAATACTGAAGGTGGGAACGTGACCTTATACTTTCATTCAGAAGACAAAAGACATCAAAGGTTTTCAAATAAAATGTGAGTATTTTCGGTTAACAAAAATGTGACATTACATTCAAAGAGTCTAAAAAAAAAAACGCAAACCATTTATAGCTAGAACACCGTGATAAATATCCCCCTCAGTCAATGATAAGATCTGAGCTTCAAAACTCGTCCTGAACTAGTTCTAGAAGTTTTCTAGAAGGAGGTCTAGGCTTCCGTTTACAATGGACCGACTGGATGCACTAAAGGACCACTGATCAATAAACCTTTATCGATCAGCGGTTCTTTAACAGCCTGTTTACACAGGCAGACCAAAGTCAACGATCTGTAATAGAAAGATGGCTCGGTGGACATAGGCTGCCATTGTTCTCTGCAGTTCAAGTCCTGTGTAAACAGGACGATGTGCTGTCGAGAATAATGATCTTTTATGCTGCACAAAAGTGCATTCACTCGATCATTTTGCTCGGATGATTGGCAGCCTGTTTACACCACAACATAATCATAAATGAGCAGTCACAAAAATCTTTCAATGCAAAGCTTAAGTTTAGATTGGATTAACAGGCGGCATGTTGCAGTTTTTATTGTTCTTCTTTTGTGGCCAGATGTTAACTTAAAATCTACAGATAAATACAGAAAAATAACACGGTGAAATTTTATATTTTTCCTGCAGGTAAATATAAGAAGCACAACGATCATAATGTTTTGTGGTGTGTTTGGAGACGGTGGCATTGTTAAAACGAAGTATCCTTTAGGTGTGGCGTTATCTTATAGGCTTTTCAATAGGATTTGAAAAATGCATAAAAAATTGCTAATACCAAATTACATAAAATAAAAAAAATCACTAAAATACGGATAAAAAACTCACAAAAATATTACTTTAACGAAAGCTGGTGTTTCATCTTAGGTTTTTTTTATACAGCTAAAAAAAACAGAAAAAAACCCTGTAAGAGGAGGCCTGGCTTTGTGCACTAGTTTTTGTGGCTCATACTTGCTGGTGTTTAATGATGTAGCTGATAAAAACGGCCTTGGCCCAGTCTTAGGATAAATGAGGAAAGCCGAGGAGGCTGGCATGTGTTCAGATTTTTGCATATAAAAAATCTATTTATATAATACAGAATATATTTACGCATATTAATATCATAATCCGGGGTAAAAATAACATTTTCATAGCCTCCATACAGCGGTAATAATAGGCAGGTGGACGTGATGAACTGTAGTTTCTGGCACCGCTCCTGTTCCTAATCTTTGTTTGATATTGACTCTGGATAAGTATAAAAATCCCCGGTATTAGGGACGTATTGTGATCTCGGAGCTCTAATTACTAACTATTCATTCAATGCTCCTCTATGTACAGAACGGACTAATGCAAATGGCTGGTTTCTGTATAAACACTATACATATGTAACATCAAAATGGACCGCGACTATGAAAAGCACCATCATGCCATCAACACCATTTTCTTTACAGACTCCATAAACTTGAGGATTGGGGATCGTAGGACCTACAGATGGCACGCCACCATCTCACAAGGCTTGCGTCACGCACGCCGGGGCAAAAGTTTGTCCTCTCTACCAGAGGCATCATACAGTTAGACACAGATTACATGTGATTATCAGAAATCACAATCATCAAGTTTAAATATTAAGATTTTCTGGCTTTTTTTACTTTTATTCCAATTATATGAGACATATTTTTTTATACTTTTTTTAAACGTGCTCTAATTTCATTCAGCTGTGATTTCTCCTTTTATCTTGTGTTATTATCAATAAAATTAATTTTAATATTATTTTTTATTGTTTGTCTTTATTGCACAATTTTTTTGTAGGATTTTTTTACAGATTACATGTGGTCTGTAATATGGACACAAAGTGGCCCCATGAGTCCCATTTAGGCTTCCATGTTTTGAGAGGACACAAATGGTTTTTGATGAGTTTTGTTATAACTTTATTGAATTTTTTTCTCAATTGTATTGATTTCAAAAATTAGCTTTTAGATTATAATTTCTGTGTTTTTTTCCTTCAACTGATTTTCGATTTTCAATGAATTTTTCAGTTGATATTAAAATGGGCACCCCTATAGAGAATGAAGAGATTGCGAGTACACAGTCTACTTTCCATTCATCCAAGTCAATGTGATCACTGAATGTCCCACTGCTTGGACCCCATGATCAAAAAAGAATCACCTACTCAATGTAGCTAATAAGGTTTGAGTTATTTTAGTTATTTTAATATCTAAGACAAGGAGATAGAAAGCCAAAGGTTTATTCCAGTAATGTAACGTGTTGTAATAAAAAGCTCCCCAAAAATAAAAATACTAGTCATTTAATCTAATAATCGTATTTTAACTTGACTAATTACAGTTCATGGACTTTGATGTGTTACGGCCCATTTACATGGGCCGGTCGACGGATTCAAGTTGTTCATTTCCTGGCCTGCCGCCGAGCAATGATGGGGCACGGCGATCACCAATATGCTCATTCTTTCCACATGTACAGTGCATATACATGACGATGTGCTGCTGATAAAAGATTGTATTTATGCAAGAGTACAAATCTAATCACCCAATGGACGAGCATTTTGCTTGTTCGTCAGGTGGGATTTCCTGCATGTTTACACCAGCAGATAATTGTGAATGTTCCTATGGACATTCATTCGCCAATTATCAGCTTGTGTAAAAGGGCCATTACACAATCATTACGCTTAAGGTACTGCCACACTAAACAATCCCGCTAGCGATCACGATAACGACGCATACTAATGCGATCGCTAGCGGGATTGTTTCTATATCGCTAAATGCGGCCACATTTAGCGATATAGTTAACGACGCTATCGCCGTTAGCGATCTTCTTAACGACTTTAGCGGTACAAAAGTACCGCTAAATCGCTAAGAAAAGGTGCCACACAGCGATTAGATACTTACCCAGCGGGAGCGCCAGCGATGAAATAGGGTCCGGAACGATTCCAGCGACGAGCGAGATCACAGCAGGAAGCTCGTCGCTGGAAGCTGCCGCACTGAACAATATCGCTAACGGGATCGCTAAATAGTGACGTTTTTTAGCGATCTCGTTAGCGATATTGTTTAGTGTGGCATACCCTTTAGTCCAGGATCACACATGCGAGGAATATGGCTGAGTCTTGCATGTTAATACCCCTTCTCAGGAGTGGAGCATGCGGCTCCATGTATTGATATGCGGCCGCACGATCCACTCCAGAGGCCGGCGGCAGTCCCGGGTATTAACATGCAAGACTTGGCCATATTCCTCGCATGTGTGATCCCCGGCCTTAAGGCCCCGTCTCACATAGCGACACACCAGCGATCCCGACAACGATCAAACAGGCAGTTCAGGCAGCGATCAGGACAGCAACACTGCGGGTAATGTCGCCTAGTTACCCGCAGTGTACGTTGGATACCAGCCCGCTGATGCAGGGAGCTGGTAAAAAAAGGTACACATCGGGTTTCCAGGTGCTGCACGGTGCATGGAAACCCGATGTGTACCTTGGTTACCAGCTCCCCTGCAGCAGCGCGCTGGTATCCAACGTATCCAACGTACACATCGGGTTTCCAGGCACAGCCCCGCGCCTGGAAACCCGATGTGTACCTTGGTCACCAGGAGATCGCTGGTCTCCTGCCTGTCACAAGCAGCGATACGTGCTGGCCAGCGGGAGACCAGCGATCAAAAAAAAGTCCAGGCATTTCTGACACGACCAGCGATTCACAGCAGGGGCCTGATCGCTGGTACGTGTCAGACATCGCTGTTTTAGCAGCTATCTCGCTAGCGATCTCGCTATGTGAGACGAGGCCCTTACACATAAGTGAAAGCAACAATTGCACAAGTTTTAACGACCCATTAGATAAGATAATACGGCCATTAAATAACCAGCGTTTGACTTTGTGGAAGACGATTGGTTTTGATATTCTGGCCAGTTTACAAAAGCCGACAAATGTTTTACATGCAGAATATCATATCATTAGCATATCCCCATGTTACATAGTACGATGGGCTGCCGAAATCGAGGATTTTTAAACCTGCTTAAAAATCATTGCACCCGACCAACAAGTGTTTTGCTAATTTATCAGGTGATTGCTGGCTGCTTAGGCCATTCCCCAGATTATTGGCCGGCATAAATGGGTCTTAGGCCTCTTTCACACATCCGGCGGGCGCCTGGCGGCGCCCCTGGCATTTTGCCGCAGCGCCGCATGTGAAAAGCTTTCACACTTCCGGCGCCCAAAATGCGTTTTTTTGCCGGATGGTTTCTGATGCTTGGAGAGATAAGAGACCATCCGGCAAAAACAAAAAACGTTACATGCAGCATTTTTTCCGGACGCTGCAATGTACATTTGCGCCGCATCCGGACAAAACCGCATGCAACGCATTGACATGCGGCGCCATCCGGCGCTAATGCATGTCAATGCGAAAAAAGCCGCATGCGGTGCATCAGATTTTCAGATGCGGCGCTGCGGGAAAATGCCGGGGGCGCCGCAAGGCGCCCGCCGGATGTGTGAAGCCGGCCTTATAGGCCCATTTAGAATAGGTATCTGCTGTTAAACAACCGCCAAATAGCTATTTATGAGACCGTCGGTGGTCGTTTCCTGGAATGTTTCGGCCCGCCAGAATTCTATGTGCACAGAAAGATCGTTAGCACATTCCGTGCACGTAGAGTGTCATGTCATCAGCAGCATATCATCTGATTACTGCATATAACGATTATTTTAAAGCGGTCGTGAATAATCCAATAACTTATTACTTATTTGTTGAGTGATTGCCGACATGTTACAACAGAATCACTGCACTAAATAAGTGAAAGCAACACTTTGCGCAACCTTTGCAAGGAAAAGTGTGAGGGTCTCCTGGTGTTTGTTTATGTACGTCCTCAGCGCTACGCCTACAGCTCCACATGCAGAGCAGCCTTTAGTGTAAAAGCCAAAATAAACAATTGTTCCCATTTGTATTCTCTAAAAAAATGCAAGGCAAGTAAAGCACACATAACACCAGCACTAAGTCACATTTCTAAAGTCTGCACCATGTTTACTGTCTCGTAAACCCGCAGCTGTATCATCACTGCCATTTCCTTGGCTCGCTTCTCTTTGCTCGGGATGGTTTTGGCAATGTCTATATACAATAACTAAGCTCTGAGAACATTTGTAAAAGATGACTTTATTTTGTTTTTATACTAATTTTGATGCTGAGCGACAGTAGCACATGACTTCAGTTATGCAAGATTTTCAATATGTCACCTCCTTCTACTATATTATTATTATTATACATTTATATAGCGCCATTTATTCCATGGCGCTTTACATATGAAAAGGGGAAAAATATTAGACAGGTACAATAAACATGTGCTGGACAAGAGACACACAAGTACAGAAGGAGAGAGGACCCTGCCCGCGAGGGCTCACAGACTGCAGGGATGGGTGAGACTACACTAGGAAAGGGTAGAGCTGGTCTATGGCCAAGGTGACTGTCAATAGTCTTTAAAGAAGCACAACAATCTTAAGTTTTTATCCTCTTTATATAGTGCAGTCATCACATTATATGGTAATATGTACTTACAATTGCTCATTTCTACCCAGTTAATTCTTCTCTTTTCCATTAGGTTTATGACATCATGTAATTAAAAAAAACTAGCTGAATCCTTCTAAACTCTATGTAGTAAAAAAAAGTCATTTTCCCTGCATGAGTCAACATTAGAACTACAATATTACATCACTGCAAAGTCCCTGGCAGTCCAGCTCCACTTCCTCTCCAACTCCTGACTTGGTTGCTCAACTCCTCCCCCCCTGCCAGGAACTTTGCAGTTATGGTGAACTGTAATTCTAATGATGACTCATGCAGGAAAAAAAGAGACTTCCTGTTTCTACATAGAGCTAAGAAGGATTCAGCTAGTCTGTTTTTAATCACGTGATGTAATAGAGCTAATGAAAAAAAGAAGAATTAACAGGGTAGAAGGGAAAATGAGCAATTGAAAGTACACAGTGCTATATAATATATGATGACTGCAATATAATAAGAGCATAAATACTTTGATGGGAGTGTTTCTTTAAGTTCGGTATAACAATCAAATGGTTTTAGGAGATCGATTTAGAGGCAGAAAAGTACACCCTTGTGCACTCAAAGTACTAAGTAGAGACAAGTAGAAACAAAAGCCATAATTCCAATAAACAAAGTTTTAGCAGCAACCAGACTTCTTATTAAGTCGCTGTTCGGCAAATATGAACTGAAAAAGTTAAAACAGTAAAATAAACTATAAACTGTAAACAGAGTTATTGAAAATTCCAGAATGTTCGGTGTGTGACTGTACATGTAGAGGCTAAACAAAACGTTGTCAACAGCTACACCACGGATAAGCACATATCACGCAGCTTATAACATTGTTTTCCACCTCTGTAAACCATTCTACATGACGTCTTTATATCGTACCTACACCCTGCTGAGTCAGACCCCCATGTGAATATAAGTCACTTTGAAGGGTTGCCAGATACATTTATATCCAAAGCCATTCATAGAATAGAAAAACTAAAATCTTTTCCATAAATGTTAAGGAATAAAATGGAAAAATACTGATATCTGTTCGGAATAAAAGGGAAAGACGCATCACCTCTTATGCAGAGTAAGGACAGCCATTGTGGGCTCAATAGGAATGAATTACGAAGGTAGATACTCCAGTAATGGGTGTCATGTGAAGCTGCCACATTGTAAAAACATTGCTGGAATGATACAATAGTTGGTGGATGTGTAAGAAATGAACTGATCGCTTGTAAATAGTAATCAGGTATTTATGTGAGGTCTTCACATGGAAGGCTCAAGTGGCAACTTTAGCCATTTTGTGTTTTCCAACAAAATGTCCTAGTATATCGTACCCAATAATGATATGGGATGGTAAGGGTTCATCCACATTGGACAAACTCTTTGCTTGAAAGTTTTTTTTTCTTCTAAAAATCTGACCACAGGGAGTTTCAATAGTGGATCAACAATGATCAGCAGAAAGCTGTGGAGGAACCAGACAAGTATTAGATTTATCTGCAGCGCCACCAAAGTGGTCAATGAGAGTCTTGTGTAATGGACATGCTAGGTCCACCAAAGTGAGGGCCTTGTTTTATAGCTGCTCTACTCTCTGGTAAATGTAGGATAGTCCGAACTGGAGAACTCCTCTTTAAGGCCCCTTTCACATGTCAGAGGCTCCGGTACGTGTAGTGACAGTTTTCTCACGTACCGGAGACACTGACACACGTAGACCCATTCAAATGATAGGGTCTATGTAGATGTCAGTGTGTTTTAACGGACCGTGTGTCCGTGTGCAAAACACGCAGACTTGTCCTTTTAACACGGACACACGGCCCGCAAAACAGCCCGCACAAGTGCATATGGAGAACACACTTTGTTGTCCTCTGTGTGCACGGACGGCTGCCGGGGAAGAAGCACTACAGTAAGCGCTGTTCCCCTGCCTGTGGTGCTGAAGCCAGCTGTCATTATTCTTTCCTGCTCTTACGGCAACAGCGCGAGCAGGAGAGAATAAATGAAAGAAAACCCGACGTGGGGTCCCCCTCTGTTTGTGAACCAACCCGGCAAAACTATTACAGGTGCGGGTTGCTATTCTCAGGCTGGAAAGGGGCCATGAATATGGCCCCCTCAACCTAAAGACAGCAGCTCGCAGCTGCCGAGAAAAGGCGCATCTATTAGATGTGCCTATTCTGGAGCTTTGTCGGGTTCTTCCCACTTGCCCTGTAGATGCGCCTTTTCTGGGCAGCTGCGGGC
>JARQOD010000005.1:86876789-86903880 GCA_033576555.1 Oophaga sylvatica
ATAAGACCAAAATGAAGAGCAAAATATATGCTCTAAATTCTAAGCAGAAGAAGACTAAGCAGTGTATGGGGGTGAGTCCGTTCCTCCTCGTGGTGCCCCTGGAAAATGCCTGATGCTGCTGCAGGCTAAACTGAACGCGGACAAATACTGTTGTAATTAAAATCTTTCGTGACAGCAAGAACGGAAGGATGAAAATTCAGAGTTTTACAGATTACAAGTACAGGAATGTCTGTCACAAATAAGAATATGATGAAAAGGATGAATAGGAAGAAGATGAAGAAGTAGAATATGAAGAATAATAACTGTTTAATAAGAACAATATAAGTAATGTTAACAAAAAGATGAATAGCAAGAAGTTTTAGAAGATTAAGAAGGTGAAGATGAAGAATAATTTGATGAGAAAGATGATGCTGCTGAAGATTATGAAGGAGAAAGTGTGTGAAAAGTTAAAAAGGTGAAGACCATGGAAGTTGTGAAACAGACATATTTGACAAAATAGAAAAAAGGTTAACAACATTGTGAATTTCTTCGTCAATCCGAACGTATTTCCTAAAAAAAAAAAATTAATGCTATTCCATTGGATTGGGTTAAACATCTATGCCTTTAATGTCTCCTCAACCTCCCCCAATACATTCTACATTACTCTTTGTTGTTTTCCTTCATGTACAATTAACCTACAAGGCAAGAATGGGGTTTTTTTTATTTCGATATTTTGTTCCCATAGACTTACATTGGACTTCCGGTATCGGTATCGGGTATCGCCGATATTTTTTGTGTATCGGCGATACCATTCCGATTCCGATACTTTTGGATATCGGAAAGTATCGCTCAACTCTATACTGGCACAAAAATATCCCTTAATTCCCCTCCTTACCCCTCCCCAACTCTCCTTCCTCCCTATTTGGCACAAACCCTAATATCGTTACATTATCCATAATGTTTGTATTGCTTATATGTTTTTGATTTATATGTTCTTACTTAAGGTAAAATAAGAATTTGTACCTTGCTTGATCTCATAAATAGTGTATTATTTTACTATTACTATTTTGACTACTATTCGATTGCTGTTACAACTGTATTGCGAATTACGATTATTATTTTAGTTGCAATACTATATCTCCATGATACTATTTGTAATTCTCTAGTTATAATTGTATTGTTCTCCCTCTACATCTGTTATTGAATACATGCATTATTTCTACATCCCCCCTCCTCATTATGTTAAAACCCTTTAATAAAGCTTTGGAAAAAGGAAGAGGAATAAGTTTCCATGAGACATTAATGATTACAAAATAAAACAAGTCTATGAATGGGGTAGGTGGGAGACTCTCCCGAGAACACCTAAATCCATCTTAAAACGAACTGTTATGCGGGAGAGATCTTCTCCAAAATTACATGTAAGTTTCAGTTCCTCGGATCCAGAAATGTCAGACAGCAATACTAACAAACTTGATTCCACCAATTCTTGTCAGGATTTTTTCCTATTATCGCAAAGCAAAAAAATGTTCAAAAAACATAAAAAACATGGCTGATGCAAGCACAACAAATGCTCCAGGCATGTCCACCCGCCACAAAAGATATTTTAAAAGAACAGTAATCATCCAATGTTTTGAATCTTTCCAATCATACCCTTACATCTGCACAGATTCATGTTCTTGCATATGTGCTTAATTTTGTATTAGAAAATAACTTTAATCTCTTTGGCACCCTTTTGGACATCAGCACATTTATTAGAAATTTAACTGTGAAAATACTTCTTTTAGAGGAACCCATATGCACAAATAATTTTTCTACTTTGCATTATGAAAATGAATACAGTTCATATAACTTTCTGGACAAATGTCACTTTTGAATTTGCAAGAACTACATACAGAGGAGTCTCACACCATGTCTACCAACAACCAGGCTCAAAAGTTTAAAACACGCAATCCATATTTTTATCCCATTCAGTCTAGAGCAGAATCCATAGACCGATTCCAAGAGGTTGTTCAACGAGAATTAAGGGACTTACATGCGTCCATCTCTTCAACCCATAGACGTGTCAATTTTTCTCCCAAGGAATTTGCAGCACTAAAAGAACTAAAAAATATGGATGACATTATCATCAAAATGTCAGACAAGTAGAGCTTGATGGTTGTGATGGATTTTGATGTTTAGAATTCACAGATGTTAAACATGTTGTCTGATGAGGCCACTTACAGAAAGTTATCCTCAAATCCTCTGTGTACACTAAGAAGAACCATGTCAACATTAATGAGGATTTTACATTGGGGGTTATAACTGAAAAACAAAATAATTATTTAATTGTAGAAGATCCTGCATTGCCCTTACTACACGGTCTTCAAAAAGTACATAAAATTACCAACCCTCCACCAATAAGACACATAGTCTTTGGTATCGGCTCGGTAACCGAATATTTGGGAGAATGATTGGATTCTTTATTACAACTTGTACAAAGAACGTCTGGTTTCCTCAAGGATTCTTGGGTTGCATTAGATCAACTGTCCCATTTATCCTGGTGTTCTGAATACACATGGCTCAGTTATGTCATTTTGTAGTATACGTGTATACCATATGAGGTTGCCATTGAAGCTCTGAGATTTCACTTGTCCCAATATTGTAGTTATTCATCTGATTTCTATTCATACATTTTACATGTTGTATATGTTCTAATGACTCATAACTTTTTCGCATATGAGCAGGATTTCTTCCTCAAATGCAAGAGCGTTTCCATGGAATCTAAATATTCACCGTCTCTTGCCAATATGGTGATGTCGTATTGGGAATTGAATTGGTTGTATGTTTACTCTGATCCATTTTTATTGAATCTCTTTTTATATGGCAGATATATTGACGACCTCCTCTTCATCTGGAGGGGCGATATATCTGCCATACCTGAATTCGTTGCATATGTCAACAGAATATCTGCTGTACATTGTCATAACTGGCTTATTTGTAAAGGATTTTATAAATGTGGTGCTACTAGCTGTAGGATGTGCCGCTCTGCATGTGTAACAAAAAATTATTTAAATTTAGATGAGTTGCAGTGACATGACATCAAACAGTATATAAACTGTGATAGTGGCAATGTGGTATATATCATCAAATGTTCTACATACGACAAATTGTATGCTGGTTGTACTTCACGGAAGCTAAAAAACGTATCTCTGAGCACTTGACTGATATTTATAACACCTCTGACACTAACCGTGCAATCTCTCATGCATCCAGGCATTTTGTTCAACAGCACCTTCACGAGACTTCTTCGTTCCAAGCATTCGGGATAGAGAAAGTATTAGTAACCTCAAGGGTTGGAGACACCAGAAAGCATTTTCAGGACCTCGAAGCATATTGGATACACAGCCTTGACACATGCAGCACAAATAGATTGAATGCAGACAAAGTACTGATGTTTCATTATTGAGACAGTTCACATTGTTCGATTGCTGTTCGTTGTGCTCATGTTTGTTCTTACTTGTCTTCCTGCTTTGTGCTTTTATTATTCACAAGTTATTGGCTTTATGTAGCGATCACGTGATTTTTTGACACGTTTTCATTGGTGCCTGGTCACATAAATGTCTTGCAGTCTTTGTGTATGCAGCGCAACACTGTGTACGTTTGAAACACACTGCTTCTCATGTAAATGCTATGCTTTGAATTTTTATATCCATTTTTGTAATACATTTTTGCAAAATCAAGAAGCTGGATTTTCTTCTCACGTCCCACATCAAAACACTCTGTGTCACGACTGCTTCATACAGTAAATTAAGTGATACATCGTTGGAATCAGGGTCTCTTTTCCTACATTATGCTGCTCTCAGATGAGGTAGCAAAAGCCTGGAGACAGATTCCCTTTAAATAATAAGTAGAAGCCTAGTAAGGGACATTACATTTGCAGAGGATAACATCTGTGTGAATTGAATTTCCCTGAAAACGTTACTAGAACAGGTGAATTAGAATTTTACCTGATCCGCTCATCTCGAGCAGGGAGTGACCTATCAGTGAAGGGGGATGGGTTGGAGAAAAGTCACAGGGGACTAGTCAACTAAAAAAACATAGTCCCTGGATGGTTCTTAACTTTGAATGCTTTCTGTGAAATGCTGTTGTGTTTCACAATAAAATGCACATACCCGAAATAACTTGGCCAGACTTTGATCCATGCTGCCGTAGCTCTGTAGCTCGGGCAGCATCAATCAGCTGTGATGTTCCTTTTAAACTCCATGGAAGAGGAAAAGCTTGTAACCTTATAGGCCATAAATAATGGTAAAGACTCATATCTGTCTGATCCATTCCTGATGGACAAAATACATTGGCTTGCTGACACCAGATCATGTTCCACAGTCTACAGACCAGCCGGTCACTGCACAGTGAGAGCAGCGGAGGGAGGAGGCATCTCTCACTTTGAACGACTGTTGGGATTTCATAGAGAAAATAGTCCAACGCAAAAGAGGAAATGTTCAAAATAGCTTGAAAAAAGGGTCTCTAAACTGCCACGCGTTTCTGTGCACTTGTGTCACACTGTAATTAAAAAAAAGTGCTTTTGAATATAGTCTTCTGTGGTTCATTAGACTGATTTTACTATGGCCTATTCCGTTCCATAGGCTTTGCATAATTTTCCAGTTTCCAAGCTTTGTACACAGAAGAAAGCCTTTAACCGTTAGGCCACGTCCACACGTTCAGTATTTTATCAGTGGTGACGTGTTTCACTCCTGATTTTGGCTTAAAAATACTGATGTAAAATATTGACCAAATACTGAACGAGGCTTTAAAGGGAATCTGCCAGCATGCTTTTGCTACCCCATCGGAGAGCTGTATGATGTAGGGACAGAGACCCTTATTCCAGTGATGTATTACTTGCTGGTCTGCTTGCTCCAGTTTTTATAAAATCATTGCTTCATCTGCTGCAGATCTAGAAGTACTCTGAATGCTGAGATCCATGTAACCCCACCCACACCACTGAGTGGCAGCTTTATTTGTACACTGTGCATAGGCAGAAAGCTTCCTATCAGTGGTTGGGGCGGGGTTATACAGTACTCATGAATATTGACGACTACATGGCAGCAGGTTTACTAGTCTTCTAATGATAATCTCCTGCTGATAAACCAGTGATTTTATGATAACTACAGCAAGCAGCCTAGTAAGTGACACATTGCTGGCATTTGTGTCACTGTCTCTACATTTAGGCCGGTGTCAGACCCAACGTATAAAAATACGGACCGTATTGTACGGATATAATACGTAGAAAAGTTCCCTGAACAGTGATCCGTATGTCATCCGTTGTCAAGGTGTGGCTGCGTATTTTACGCATGTAAGCATCCGTATGGCATCTGCACGGCGAGATTTTCTCGCCGGCTTGCAAAACCGACATATAATGGATCCAAATGACAGTTTTTACATCACAAAAGAAAGAATACATATACACACATAGAACACATATATAATATTGTAACATTTCCAGGGGATATAGCTCTGGGATCGCCGTCCGGGTAGACGGAGTGGCACGGAAACAGTTCATTCACAGACAGCAGTTCTGGTAAAAACTGGCCGCAACCAGTTTTATTAAAGTCCACAGCAAACAGAACATAATCAAAACCAAATCATAAACATAAACCCTGGGCTTCTCCAGCCACTTACTACACTTAGATAGATTTCCCTCTCTATCCGGGTCCAGACTCTAACAGCCTGTCCCCAAAACAACACATATGTTCAGTAGTTACCAGCCTGGAGGTTCGCAGAGGCTCCTCTTTGTGTCTAAAGGCATATCCAACGTCAGACTTGAGAGAGCTCCCCTCCTATTCAGCAGCTATCAGCATGGATTTTCACAGAGACTACTCCTGTGTCCGGGGTACATTGAGCCCCAGACTGAGACAGCTCCACTCCTGGAGACTCCTTCTGTGCCTGGACTCCGTGTCCAGGCTAAGCGAGCTCTCTGTCTGTATTCCCAGACACCTACTTCTGGCTTCCTAATTATCACCTGAGTGGCCACAGGTTTGAGCTGCAAGCGTGTACTGAATGGAAGGTGTAGTGACCTTTCTCCACCACTAGTTTTACAAAGCCACACATTTCCGTTATACCAGTTAGCAAAGTATCTAGGTGAAATGTACACCCCATTCAATACATATGCTTTCACTGTCTCACAATATATATATATACATATATATATATGTCATTGTGACATGTATATATATTTTTTTAGTTCATACACTTCTACATAGTATAATAGCCACTAATTCAATTGCCGACTTCTGTAAAATCATTACAGAACCTAACATGAAATGACACATGGTTTACATACTGTAAACCATGTCATTTCATGTAGTTTGATATATGGTTTTGATTAGCAATTATATGAGTGTATGTGTGCAAAATTTCATACATGTAGGGGTTAATTAAATGTGTAAATTCGTTGAAAAAAAATGCGTGGGCTCCCGCGGTATTTTCTCCACCAGACAGGGAAAGCCAGTGACTGAAGACAGATATTAGTAGCCCTGAGAGGGATCATTGTTTTTGTGCCCCCTCCGGCTACTAACATCTGCCCCCTGCCACTCTAGAAAAAGCACATCTATTATTATATACGCCTTTTCTGGCACTTAGCCCGTCTATTCCCATTGCCCTGTAGCGGTGGCTAATGGGTTAATAATGGGTTAAGGCCACCTTGCTATTGGAAGGTGACATTAAGACGGGTTAATAATGGAGAGTTGTCAATTAGACAACTCTCCATTATTAATCCTATTGTATTAAATGGTTAAAAAAACACACACACATTACTTAAAAATTATTTTAATGAAATAAATACACATAGTTTTTGACCCTATTTTATTAGCAGCAGTCCCTGCGGTAAACCTGTTAACCCTTTCAGATGAATTGCAGCGTAGGACTTGACTGAGCGCCGGAGAGGTAAGAATATGGTTGCTTTATTATTTTATTTTTATTACAGGAGAACAATGGATTCAGAAGGATTACCAGTACAATAAAATATGGTCAAAAACTATGTGTATTTATTTCATTAGAATTATTTTTAAGTAATGTGTGTGTGTTTTTTTAACCATTTAATACAATAGCATTAATAATGGAGAGTTGTCTAATTGACAACTCTCCATTATTAAGTCGGCTTAATGTCACCTTCCAATAGCAAGGTGGCCTTAACCCATTATTAACCCATTAGCCACTGCTACAGGGCAATGGGAATAGACGGGCTAAGTGCCAGAAAAGGCGCATCTAATAATAGATGTGCCTTTTCTGGGAGGCTGAGGGCAGATGTTAACAGCCAGGGGGGGCACAAAAACAATAGTCCCGCTACTAATATCTGTCTTCAGTCACTGCCTTTCCCTGTCTGGTGGAGAAAATACCACGGGAGCCCAAGCATTTTTTTTCAACGAATTTACACATTTAATTAACCCCTACATGTATGAAATTTTGCACACATACACTCATCTAATTATTAATCAAAACCATATATCAAACTACATGAACTAAAATGGTTTACGGTATGTAAACCATGTGTCATTTCATGTTAGGTTCTGTAATGATTTTACAGAAGTCGGCAATTGAATTAGTGGCTATTATACTATGTAGAAGTGTATGAACTAAAAATATATATATATATACATGTCACAATGACATATATATATATATATATATATATATATATATGTATTCTATGTGTATATATGTATTCTTTCCATTGTTTATTAAACCTGTCAGTGTGATTTTACAGTATAGCCGGGGATGAATTGCCAGCTTTTCTAAAGGACACCTGTGCTTATTTCTCGCAAGTCACATGTGTGGTCCGTGTGTAATCCGTATTTCTATCGCACCCATAGACTTGCATTGGCGTACTATGGGCATTATACGCTGACAATCGCAGCATGCTGCGAGTTTCTCGGCCCGTAAAATACGGCAGAGAAATATACGGATCAGGGGCGGAACTATCGTGGAAGCAGGGGAAGCAGCTGCCATAGGGCCCGGGCTAGCAGGGGGCCCGTCCCTGCTGCAGCTGTCTCCCCTGCGGCTGTGTTCCGCCGCCCATGGCCTGAGAGTCGGCGGTTCCCTGTGCTGGCTGTCATGCTGACAGCCGGCGCAGAGAAGCTGCTGCGTGCCGTCTCCCAGGAATCAATTGCACTGGTGTCTATACAGACGCCAGTACAATTGAAGCTCTGACCGCCGGGTCAGAGCGACGTCTGCAGCGTGATCATGTCATGTGATCACGCTGCTGACGTCACTCGTCGGCGGCGCCCAGAAGGGTGAACACTGGTGGTGAGTGTGCTCCACTGTGGAGCTGAAGATACCACCGAAGATTAACGGGGGCACATACTGTGTGAGTGATAACTCTGCATTCTTGGCTGCATTACTACTTGAGGGGCACATTACTACTGATGGGACTGGGAGAATAAGAGGGCTTATTACTAGTTATGGGGGCATAATGTGCCTGCATTAATAGTTATGCGGGACATGGTTACTAGTAATGGTAGCATAAGGGGGCTGCATTGCTACCAGTCCATTATATTATATTGTGTTTCCATAATGTCTGCTTTAAATACAGCTCTGATTTGGGCAAAAAGCTGGCCGTTATGAGACTGAAGAGTATTTTTTGGGCCTAGAGAATTGCTGTGATTTGCTCCGCCCACTGCTATTGGCTCCGCCCACTATCAGAACCCCGCCCCCCCACCGCCCGTTTGGGAGAGGGGGCCCCGTTCAAAATTTTGCTGTGGGGCCCCGCCATTTCTAGTTACGCCACTGATACGGATGATCAGAGCTGCCCCATAGAGAAATATTGGTCCATGTGTAATGCGTTATTTTCACGCCTCTCACTCGTCCATATTCCTCTTTAGTGTGATGCCGGCCTTATACTGTTCTCAGATTAGGTGCCAAAAACCTGCTGACAGATTCCCTTTAGTGACGAGGCCAGAAGGGGCCTTCAAGACCGGCCATTTTTTGTGTTTTTGCCTCTCGTCTTTTTTTTTGCCTCTTTTCTTTCTCGTTGTCTTTCGTCTTTTTTATTTTTTTTTCACAGAAGTGGCTTTATCAGGCTTTTATTTTATTTTTTTCCACTATTCATGTTCCACATGAAATAACCTCTTTAATTAGTTCTGAAAGTTATTGCGGTCATGTAGATACCTAGGATTTGTGCTACATGTATGTGGGACAGCATATTTTATGTTAACAATTCAGATTTTTGTTTTGTGATGGAGACTTTATTTTTTATTATTTCTTAATTTTTATCGGCTGTTCTGTTTGTGTATATCTTTTGTGGTGTAGTGACTAATGTGGCAGCTAGGGAGCGCTGTATATGTTGCTCTAACTATGCATGGAGGCATGGGATGGATGGAAAGCCAGTTCCTGGTATGGTGATAGATGGAAGGTATGTGTCTCAGAGTTTCTCTGTGCTGTAGGTCAGGAATGTTGTTCTGGGACTTGTAGTCCCATAAGAGTTCTAGTAATTATCAAGGGTGACCTACAGGGTTAGCTTGTGAGCTGGGTGGGACATGCTAACCACACATACACTGCCCACTGGTGGTGGGAGAATGTATGTTACAATCTAGTGATTGTAGTTAGTGTGAAGGACCTGTGATGAGGTCATGAACAGGTGACCAGATCATGTGCTTCATGCCTTGGCTTGGGGAGGGGCTACAGGTATGTAAGATGGTGTTTTAGCACATGGAGAGAGATTGAGTTGGGGACGGATGGAGTCTGTCTTGGAGAGTCTGTGCTGAGACTGTGAGGGTCTCGGGAGTCTGTCAGGCTGGACAGAGCTCCCTGACGTCCAGGCGGGACGTCGCACTAAAGACTGAAAGCTGGCGTGCTTGAGCCAGTGGAGTGAACGGTCCTGAAAGCCGTGGTGAGACTGATCGGGATCAGAGTGGAACATAAGGACTATGTTTAATGTAAGATGCCTTTGAGGTGTCTGCAAACCTGAGACACCAGCAGGTAACGGACAGGGTCCGTGTTAACGATGACCGGGGTCATGAAGAGTATGTTATTCTATTGAAAGACTATGATTTATGTTTTGTCATATTTTGTTGCCTCATATCAAGAGACAGTAAACCATTATTTTGATATAAAGCCTGTAAATTGCCTCATTACTGCGTGCCCGGCCTCTGCCTACCGAGCTGATCCCTACATTTGGTGGCGTAAATGCGGGCACACGCAGTGAGGTCAGGCTGTTTTTTTTTTGGATGGTTTTTTCCTGCATGACCAATAACCAGGTGAAGACGCTTGTTAAAGCAGTGGTGACAGACAGGAGTCTGTGTTATGTGACCGGGGTCACTGAGAAGCAAAAAGCATGCTGAGAAGATACCTCAGAGGAGGTGTCCGGAAACCTGCGTGGCCAGCAGGTAACAGACAGGAGTCTGTGGTGTACTGACGGGTCAGTGAGACTGTTTTTTTTCTTTGTGGGATGCCTCTATGAGAGAGGTGTCCGGAAAATCTCTGTGGCCAAGAGTGACAGACAGGAGTCTGTGGTGTGCTGACGGGTCAGTGAGAAAGACTATATTTTGTGCTTGCTGGATACCTCTGAGGAGGAGGTCTCCAGGAACCTGTGTGGCTGACGCCAACAGGTAACGGTCTTGAAAACCGGGTTATGCTGGTCGGGACCAGAGGGAACTATTCGTGAGAAACTGTTTTTTTTGTTGTGTTTTTTTTTTTCTTTCTCTCTTTTTTCTATGGAACACGTGGGAGGTGTTTGCTGTGGCTCGTGGGGTCATGAAGGTGACAAGCGTCTGGCTGTGACTCGTGGGGTCACGAAGGTGACAAGCGGCAAGACGGCACAGCGGAAGCGTGCAGAGACTGGTGGTAGCAGGAGCTACCAGGACACTTGCAGCAAGAGGTTCTGCAGCAGCAAGAGCTGCAGTGGCAGCAGCGGCTTGTGAAGCGGCAGTCGGAGGTGCCAGTGGTTGGTGGCTGCTACGGCAGCGGTGTCGGTGCCAGCAGGAGCTGGTGGTGTATAAAGGGACAGTGTGAACCGGGTCACACGGACTCTTAAAGGGCCAGTAACAGCCCCAAAAGAAATAAAACTGTACTGTGTGATCTGTGCATAAGAAAGCCGTGGGGGGAGTCCACGGTGTATAACCCAAGGAGGGGTGATGGCCCAAAAGGGGGCGGAGTCCCAAAAGGGGGTGGCAACCCAAAAGGGGATGATGGCCCAAAAGGGGGCGGAGTCCCAAAAGGGGGCGGCAACCCAAAAGGGGATGGTTGGCAAAAAGGGGGTGGAGGATCCCAACGTTAAAGGGGAGGTCCAGACAAACTGTTGCCTGGGGCAAATAAGTTGTGTGTGTCCAGTCTGCCTTACGAACTTTCCACCCGGCACACTACTATGGGGGTGTGCCCTGCAGATAAACCATGAAGACGTGGTGGGTCTGGTCGACTCGTGGAGTCCGGTGACTCTAGTAAGGGTTGCACCTGACGGGTTTCAAATACCTGGAAGAAAGGTCGGGGTCACCTGTATCCATGGGGACACTAAAGATTACCCAGTGGCCAGGGTAGTCTTTGAGACAGGCTGGGACATTGCGGGACAGGATGTCGCTATAGTCCCTAATTTGTCGTGTCCAGTGGTAATAGGTCGGGACTCTAAACTGTTCTCTGGCTTGTGGGACAGGGGAGTTCCTCTACAGCAGGAGGGAGGCCTGTCTACTGTTGGGGTGGCAGACATTGGGACAGTGACGCTTCCCAAAACTGACGAGTCAGACGGTGACCCAAGAGGAAAGGGTGCGTCTGCCCAACTTACTGACATGTCACCTGAAATGTATGACAGAAGAACTACTAACGATACAGGGGGATGTGACTCAGACTCCGAGGGTGACTGTGACTCTAATAGAGAAAGGGAGTACAGTAATGAAGGGTCCCACAAGGAGAAGAAGTCCTCCTGTCGTCGGAAACGTAAAGGGCGCAAAGAGCCTGAGCCCCTTGCACCCAGTGAGGAGGTCAATGAAGAAAAACCTGTTGCCGAAGAACTGGAGTGTGTGGAGCTCTCTGAAGGTACAAAGTGCCGAGACGAACCTGAGGACGACCGGGCATATCCTCAAGAGAGGTTGAAGGGGTCAGACACGGAAGTTGCCAACTCCGTGCAGGTGGAGCGGGTGCGCCACCTGGAGTCCGAGGTTGCGGCAGTCAAAGCTCAGTGTGGAGAGAAAACACAAGAGCTCCAGGACATTGGAAAAAAGTTTGCTGAACTTCAGGCCAAAGTCAAGACCATGAAAGAACATGTTGAACAAGAAAAGGCCCTGAGACAAACTGCTGAGCAAAGAGTGGATGAGCTAGAGAAGGAAGTCTCTGAGCTCAGAGATTACTTGGCAACCTGGCAAGGTGTGAATAAGACCATAAGAGAAGATATGGAAGTGTTTAGAGAAGCAGTAAGAGGTCTTCTGCAGGAGAAGAAATTGCAGGTTGAAGACTTACAGCTGCCGTGCCTGAGTGATGACAAGGCGGAAGTGCCAGTGACCATCTTGGCAAGGGGTAGTGAAGAAACTGAGTCTCAGAAAGAGGATGAGGCTTCACTCTTTAAGTGTGTGGTAAAAATACCTGAAGACATGTGAGAAGCCTGTGCCACTGAGGGGGTGCATGAGGCCTTTAAGAAGGCAGTAAAAGCCTGTAGTGTGAACTGGGCACCCGAGACGAACCAGTTGGTGATCCTGGCAGAGGGGGAAGACACAGAAAAGCTGGTGGCTGTCCTGAAGGATATGCATCTTCAGTGTCTCCATGCGAAACAGAAGTTTATGTTGAGTAATGTGAAAGCCGCTCGACGTCTGGAACAGGCGAAGGAAGACCAAAATCGGCTGGGCCTGATAGAAGAGGTAATTCCGGTACCCAGAAATCTGGTGGGGAGAGTAGTTGGAAGATTTGGAAAAGTGATGCAGGAGATGGTGGATAGATCTGGAGTAAGGAGAGTGAGGATTCCAGCTGATGACGAGATCAAAGGGGCTGGAGAAGAAGAAATGGTTCCATTCATTGGTGTTGGCTCAGTGGAGAGCCTGAAGAACATCCGAATGCTCCTAGAGTATCGAGTGACGTACCTACGAGAGGTAGAGCAGCTGATCTGGAGAAGAAAGCAGATGAAGGAACAGTTGCAGGATTTGAAACAAAGATGGCGACTGCTTCCAGCCCAAGTTATAGAGAGACAAGAGGCTTCTCTGGGAACTGGCAGTAGACGAGCTGAAACAATGACGGGTAGAGATGACGATTCTGTTAGCTCAGGGCTGAGTGACCGAAGTGTGAGACCCGGGGGCGGACGAAGAGACAGAGAGTCAGACTCAGATCAACCAGTAAGCTTGACTGGACGATCGGCTCAGGACCGCAACGACTGTAGGAGGCGGTTCTGGAAAGAAAGGTCGGGTGAGGTGACACAGACAGAAGGACAAGGCCAGCGTTCTGACCGCTGGGGGTGGGGGAGGCCTGACAAAGAGGTGATGTTGCATAATACCCAAAATCGACTGAGACGGTTTGACTGGCAGAGACGACCGAGATGGATCTCTGGTCGGGTATTAAATGTTCAACCCCACAAGTTTGAACAGAGGGGGGAGGTATGTGGTGTAGTGACTAATGTGGCAGCTAGGGAGTGCTGTATATGTTGCTCTAACTATGCATGGAGGCATGGGATGGATGGAAAGCCAGTTCCTGGTATGGTGATAGATGGAAGGTATGTGTCTCAGAGTTTCTCTGTGCTGTAGGTCAGGAATGTTGTTCTGGGACTTGTAGTCCCATAAGAGTTCTAGTAATTATCAAGGGTGACCTACAGGGTTAGCTTGTGAGCTGGGTGGGACATGCTAACCACACATACACTGCCCACTGGTGGTGGGAGAATGTATGTTACAATCTGGTGATTGTAGTTAGTGTGAAGGACCTGTGATGAGGTCATGAACAGGTGACCAGATCATGTGCTTCATGCCTTGGCTTGGGGAGGGGCTACAGGTATGTAAGACGGTGTTTTAGCACATGGAGAGAGTTTGAGTTGGGGACGGATGGAGTCTGTCTTGGAGAGTCTGTGCTGAGACTGTGAGGGTCTCGGGAGTCTGTCAGGCTGGACAGAGCTCCCTGACGTCCAGGCGGGATGTCGCACTAAAGACTGAAAGCTGGCGTGCTTGAGCCAGTGGAGTGAACGGTCCTGAAAGCCGTGGTGAGACTGATCGGGATCAGAGTGGAACATAAGGACTATGTTTAATGTAAGATGCCTTTGAGGTGTCTGCAAACCTGAGACACCAGCAGGTAACGGACAGGGTCCGTGTTAACGATGACCGGGGTCATGAAGAGTATGTTATTCTATTGAAAGACTATGATTTATGTTTTGTCATATTTTGTTGCCTCATATCAAGAGACAGTAAACCATTATTTTGATATAAAGCCTGTAAATTGCCTCATTACTGCGTGCCCGGCCTCTGCCTACCGAGCGGATCCCTACACTTTAGACATCATTTGTCCCCCAAGAGATCATCTTTTTTTTTCCTTTATGTACCATTTTCCCCACTATAAGTGAGGCACCAGTAGGAGCCTGAGTTACAGGGGAAATAGCCCCCTGGACTGACACAAGTCACTGGTAGAGCTGATTTGGGTCTTCTGGGACTCAGCAACTTTGCTATGCTGGCAGACACCTGTTTCTCATGTTATCACCAGGTCCTACAGAAGAATCTGGAGTGCCAAGGCTTCTGTACACTTGTATCCAACCTGCCCCTCCTAGGTTACAGAAGTTTTCACCCCCCCTAAATGTACAGTATC
Source organism: Oophaga sylvatica (assembly GCA_033576555.1). Taxonomy (NCBI): domain Eukaryota; kingdom Metazoa; phylum Chordata; class Amphibia; order Anura; family Dendrobatidae; genus Oophaga; species Oophaga sylvatica. Next base: position 86,891,493 of record JARQOD010000005.1, read on the forward strand.
ACAGTCGCAATACTCTCACTACTACTCCATTCACACAGGTGACTCTGGGCCTCATGTTTTTGGTATTGGTTCATTTATTATCTAACCTGGGGACAGTTGATCAATGTTGTCTATGGGAATACTCCTTTAACTCCTTTATGACAATCCTCTCATCCAGAAAGAAACAAGTATTTCTATTGTAACCTATTGGTTGTTGACCTGTAATCAGGGCTGGCGCACCCGGGCAAGTGCCAGGGCCCTGATCAGGTGGGGGGCACACTCGCCGTTGGGGACACCGGCACGCTATGGGGGGGCCCAATACCATTGCCTGACGCCCACGAGTGTGCCCCCCACCCGCTTTCTCAGGGCCCTGGCACTTGCAATACTTACCTCTCCCCGTTCCTGTGGCGTCTTCCGCGTCTCCTGTCTATGACGTTCATGTCAGAAGACAAGATGACATTACGTCTGTGCACCCTCTGCCTGAGCAGTCACAGTGTAAAGACCTGCAAGAAGCTGAGTAGTCCGAAGCACAGCAGCGGCCAAGTGAGGAGAGGTGAGTATTTCATTTTTTTTATGTGTGGAGCAATATATGGGGCCCATCATACACTGGAGCATCATATGGAGCCTATTCTGCAAGGAGCATTATATGAGGCCTATTCTGCAAGGAGCATTATATTGGGCCCATCATATACTGGAGCATTATATGGAGCCCATCATATACTGTATGGAACATTATATATGACCCATTATGTATGGAGCATTATATGGGGCTGATTATACTGTTTGGAGCATTATATGGGGCTCATTATACTGTATGGAGCAATATATATCAGGCCTATTATATACTGTATGGAGCAATATATGAGGCTCATTATTCTGTTTGGAGAAACATATTGGGCTCATTATTCTGTATGGAGCACTATGTGGTGCCCATTAATTTCTGTTTGGAGCAATATATGGGGCTCATTTTCTGTATGGAGCACTATTGTGGTGCCTCATAATACTGTATGGATGACTATGTGGTGCCCATATTACTGTACGGAGCATTATATGGAGCCCATTATTCTGTATGGAGCATTTTGTGGTGCCCATAATAATAATAATCTTTATTTTTTTTTTTTTATATAGCGCTAACATATTCCGCAGCGCTTTACAGTTTTTCACACATTATCGTCGCTGTCCCTGATGGGGCTCACAATCTAGATTCCCTATCTGTATGTTTTTGGAGTGTGGGAGGAAACCGGAGTACCCGGAGGAAACCCACGCAAACACGGGGAGAACATACAAACTCCTTGCAGATGTTGTCCTAGGTGGGATTCAAACCCAGGACTCCAGCGCTGCAAGGCTGTAGTGCTATCCACTGAGCCACCGTGCTGCCCTAATGCTGTATGGAGCAATACGTGGGGCTCATTATTCTGTATGGCGTACTATGTGGTGCCCATAATACTGTATGGAGGAATATACTGTCTGGTTTCGGAGCTATTGTAGAATTTACAATAGATATCACTCATGTAATGTAAGAAGTGAAATCTTTGGCATTATACTATACTTATATTTACCTGCCGTATCTGAGTGTCATGAATTGTGGTATGTGTTAAAGGGGCCCACTGAGAGTCTGTAAGTCAATGTCCATTGTTTTTAATTATCATATTCCTATTTTCTCTTAGGATGTCCAAGTAGAAATATTTTTTACAAGTAGAAGAAGATATATTTAGTCTGTTTATTCTTGCGTAAAGTAAATAATTACGAGATTAGGTTGAGAATTTGTGTGTTTGTTTTCGGCTGGGACTACACAAAGACTTTGGCCACATGGTGAAAGACCGATGTATGCCGCTGCTACATCGCAGCAAAATGCAAGTTAATGGGGGTGCAACATTGCAATCCACAAGGTACCATTCTGATCAATCTGGTTCCAGCTGTTTGTGACTTGCTTAACACAGTATCTTGACAGTCCGCAATGAGATTGATTCACTTCCGTTAGGGCAGGAGCAATCGAGTGTGTATTCTCTTTCAAGAGAATCGCTTCAAGTGTACGAATCACACTCTGATCAAACTCTGATGAGAGTGTCAGCATAGTGCGATGCGATTCTCTTGGATGAGGGGATCGAGAAAAAAATTCTCCTCCTTCTCCATTCTGTCAGTCTGTAGAAATCGAACTGCACTCATATGTTATCCGAGTGCAGTCCAATGGTTTCCACAGACTCATTGATTGATGCAGTCCGAGTAAAAAAATCTGACATGTGCATGGCTCCATAGACTAACATTGGTCCAAGTGGGATATGATGTTTTGTTGGATAACAATCGGACCGGAAACACACTCGTCTGCACCTCCCCTTATGCTGCGATGTAGGAGCAGCATGTAGAATTGTTTTGCAACCTGTATCGCCTGTATTCCTTGTGTCACAACAAAAGCCGCCATGTAGCTCCAGCCTCAGTTGGCTTCCACCGCATTTTGGAAAGTTTTCGCCAACACAAAAATTCAAAAACATCAATATAGTTCCATTCTTCTCTACAGCCATGTTGTGCAAACAGAGACATAATGGACCATTCCATTTTTTTTTATAAAAAAGGTTGCACTCTATCGTGCTAAAGCATGTCAATGTGAAATATATGAAATATGAATAGCAGTACGGCTTCTGAATATTAGGAAAAAATGAGACGCTTTGCACACAATTTGGCCAAATCATGCTTGCCCATCAACTAACGTCAAGGTGGTCTCAAAAACTGATGGGTCCCTAACCATGTGAATACCTCTCAAAGGCCGGGGTCACACTTGTGAGAAGCTCACACGAGTCTCACACTTCAATACCTGGCACTCGGGACCGGAGTGTGCGGCTGCATGTATTTCTATGCAGCTGAACGCTCATTTAGGTAGGTGACACATCGCTATTTAAATGATGTAAGAAATGGCAGACGACACATGTATGATATATTATTAAGAACAAGTAGTGTAATAAATATATGTGAATGGATGCACTGCATACATCAGAAGAGAAATATATACCATAAAAGAGAGAACATCACGTAAATGAGGACCCCAAGACTCCGACCTACGTTTTAGCCTTGGCTTTCTCAAGAAATTTCTTGAACTGACTTGTTACAAGAGTGGCATCCTATTAATTCAGTGACTTCTTAGAGATGAGCCATTCTTTCCAGATGTTAGTTAAGAAAGAGTGCATGGCTAGGGGCTGGATTTTATACACTTGTGGTAATGGGACTGTATGAAAAACCTGAATAAATAAATAAAAGGCATGTCTGAATAATTTTTGGACATATAATATATGTTCAAAAATCAACACCTGCCGATCCCTGCAGGAGATTTACACAAACTTGCATTTACATCAAAAGGAACCTATCACCTTAGAAAAAACTACTTACCTGCAGATATAGGATTAATCTAAAGGAAAACAGTGTTAAAATGCTGCTCGGCCATCTTAGTCATTGTGCCGTCAATCATAGTACTGGTGTGTGCTCACAGTATAGTGAGTGGTGACAGTAGTTGCTCTAGGCACACCTTCAAGACTAGAAGCCCGCGGCTCCTGGGGGGAATACGTTAATTTTCTCTCAGTAGCCGCATTTCGAGTCCTCGCGCCTGCATGTGTCGTGGCTGTTAGACAATCGCAACACATGCCGGCATTTCCTAACAAACAGGCAATCCATGCATGTGTTGGGCTGTTGGGCAGCCGCGAAACATGCGACCGCGGTGACTTGAACATACTATTGGAGTATGCCATAGTCATGCGGTTAGCACCCGAGCATGCTTGCTCTTTACTATTTAGGAGCCCTGATAATCGATATTAGAACATAATATAACTTTATAGAGTAGATCATCACATTACAAAATTCCCAGAAGGTCATATAAGATGAGACAGAAAAGCAGGCAGTGTTGTTATAGGTGAGATAAAACCGCTATAATATGTCGTCCAGGCATGGCTTATGTAGCGCCAATGCTACGGCATTGCTGTACTGAATTGAGTTGTGGAATAGTGGTGTATTGTTTGATTTTTCATGGGGATCCCATTAACATGCTCATGAACCACATCACTGTCCCTTACAACACAATGTTGTGCTCCTGCGGTTGCCATGGAGGCCAGATTCTTGGCCTACTAACTGTTCATCCAGGGCTTGTTTCCCATCTCGGCTGCATTGTTGTGCAAATTGAAGCAACAGTCATTTAAATGCAAAAGCTTGAGAAAAAGGGCAATCATGGCCGAGGAGCACACTGGGGAACGAGGAAGGATAATTGTGGGAGGATGTTCACTTATTGGAGTAAAAAAAATGTTCAGGAGAATTGCTGTGCATTAGAGGACAATTCTGTCACTCTTTTGTGTGCAGGGGAAAAACATAAGACCCCTGTTGTATGGCGGTGTAATTTATTATCATGTTGTGTCAGCATAGTAAGAAAGGTATCATGTGCATGAAATATGTCCTGAGTTCAGTTCATGAATACAGCACAGAATGAGACATGAAAGCAGTTCCCATAAACCTACTCTTGCATTTTATACCATTAATTTGATGTGAAGTCTGCTCAATTATTAGCGATTCTGGATTTTTTAGTCTGTAATGTGTATAAAACCTTTTTCTCTTACTAGTCAGTTCAGTCTGTCAGCTGTTTGTATAGAATATGTGCATTAAGGATCATAGAGTCGGCCATGTCATAGCTTTGTGGTGCATTTTCTGCACCTCCTTTTGACTCTGATTAATCATAATTTCGTAGTGGAGCTTTTTCCTGTTAGATTTGATATGGTTCCCTATGAACTTGAAAGAACAAAATAAAGACATGTTCCTCTATCCTTCAGATGTGTTCTCTCCTTATGAAATCAATACACAAAGGGGCATAACTATAGTGGGTGCAGAGGTTGTGATCGCACCTGGACGCTGAAGCCTAGAAGGTTTATAACAAGGATACAAATACACAGAGGGCCAAAGTTAAAAACTTGGGACAAAGTCATGGGCCAACCTTGACATTTATTGAGGAACTTTTTCCTTATCACCTAATATAGCGATGAACCTATTCATATGGAAATAAACTTAAGTTTTGCTTAAACATTGAATCTGGAGGAAGCAAAGATTGAAGGGAATCTATCAACAGGTTTTTGCTACCCCATCTAAAAGCAGTATAATATACGGGTAGAGACCCAGATTCCAGCGATGTATCAATTACTGTTGTAATGCTGGTGTGACTACCGGATATTCACTAGAGCATCTGATGGTGATGGTAGGCTTTGCTGCCGGTAGTCACAAGACACTACTCCAGGGCAGTCCCCGCCTGCAGAAGCTGACCGGAGGGTCAGAGGCACGCGTATGAAGTACAGAGGTGTAGTCAGATGGTCCGAGGTCAGGGCAGGCAGCACAGGATCAGTAATTATAGCCGAGGTCAGGGGCTGATAGGTCAGACAGGATGGGTAAACAAGCCGGGACATTAACGGGAAGCAGAATATGGAAAAATGCATAAACAGGTGCTATAAGGATAGGAACCAACGTTTGGGTGAGGAACGGTAGGAGTTGCTGCCTAATAAAGGCCCTGCTAGTATGGGATAGGCCGGGGAACCTAACTTATGCAGGACACAGCAGGGATAAATTCCTGCAGAGACCGCCCACGCCCCCCTAAGGCTAAAGAAATGCCATATTCAGATGCAGCAATGCTGCAAGAAGCAGACTGAGTGGGATGGCCTGATTCGGGTGGAAATTGCATGGTCAGCAGAGAAACGCTGAGGAGACATGCGAGTTACTGCAGAGACAACTTGGCTGCATGGCATAATTTTGATAAAATCAGAGTCAAGATGGTAGGGAGTGAACAAAAAGGGTAAGATCACAATACATAAGGAAAGGATAACAATGTACAAAAAAAATGGAGGATACATGAAATAGAGCAATAAAATAAATCATGTTATGATCTAAAAAGTCCTTAAGGGGCAGAGTGACCCCTCTCTAGCAGGTCAATAAAATTTAGCTTGTATTGTACTATATTACAATAGTTATTTTATGGAGTAATGAATTAAAATGACAATCTTAATTTGCCATATGTAGATTAAATTATTCGATATATGTGTATCTAATCTATTGATGGCAAATTAGGATTGTAATTCATTACCCCAAAAAATAACTATTGTAATGTAGTACAATAAAAGCTAAGTTTTATTGACCTGCTAGAGAGGGGTCTATTCTAGGCCTTTTTGGATTAGACTGCATACCTTTCCCAGGTCATTCATCTCTATTTGTGGTTATTTAAAACTGTATGAAATCATGGCATGACAGCACAAACCTGTGCCCGGCTTGTGAAGGAGTCCGAGGGTAGTACGCGCTATGCATGCTGAGATGTATGGGAGGGTACAAGAGAAGTGTGAGCCGTCCGCCAGGGCTTTGGGGTACTCGGCACCGAGCCCGTTGATGTCTATGGGGGATGTCACGGGTAGCACAGCTCGGTCCGTTGCCCTGGGCGCTCACTGTAATGTGGGGGATATTTAGAGGTGACTTGAATAATGATATGGGGATTCGTGACGCCACTTGTGGTGCCTGGTCAGGATGACCAGCGCTGCTATGCAGATCCACTGGAGGGTTGATATTGTGCAGCTAGATGTTAAGCCTTCCACAAGTAAGGCTGATCCTCCAGGGCAGATAGATATATAGGATTGCAGGACAGACGGGGACCCGGCAGTCAGAGATAATAAGGGAGACACACACATAAGTCACTTTGGTACCTTTACTGTAGGTGTTGCAGGCACTCCCCGGAGCACTGTAGGGTGAAGGATGCACATCGAGATTCCTCCACTGGTAGGTGTGTGGCCTCCTTTTCTCTGCCTTTATGTGATAAAGTCCTGACCTGCCTGTAGCTAGGTCTAACTTGGTCTCCGTCTTGCACCTGGCTGATCTTGTGATTGGACCTTCTCCTGAAGCACACAGTCTCTATTTGCCGTGCACGGCTAGACTCCGTTCTCCTGATCCAGCTACGTATCAGCTCTGTGGTACTCCTGGGACTTGTAGTCCTCCAGGAACTCGGTGTTCTCCTAATGGGTCGTGGAGATCCCTATAGGCTCAGACCCCGATGTCCGGTGATACTTGCTGAGATGAGCTATTAAGGCTCCACTGTCTCATAAACTTTTCCACTTGCCTTCGGCCTACCTGGACCCTCACACGATCACACACGCTGGCAGTTGGTGGGCTGCCTCTTCGCCGCTCTTTAAGCGTCGGCACGCTTTCTAGTGAGCTATACTCCTAGATTCAGCTCTGACTAGGCTGGAGTGATTTCTCTGTGTCACTTTTACTAGACTCCACTTGCTGAACTGAATAGCTCTGCAGCCTCTCCGAGGTGACTGAGCTGCACCAAGCTGCTCTGTTCTCTGACTGAGCTCTGACTGAACTCTCCTAGCAGACTCCCAGACTCAACTCACTAAACTGAAACTAAACTTCTTTTTATATGCCTAACACAGCTCCCTCTGGTGGTCTCTGGGATAAATTGTACGTGTGTGCATGTGCATAATGACCTCTGGTGGTATCTTCCTTCAGTGCACCCTTCTGGAAGATATGGATCCAGTCACAGCTGGGCTCCACATTCCCCCCCTAGTAGAACTCAGCACTCCGGGGCTGAAATACAAAAACAAAGAACAATAAACATTGTATAAATAACTCTTCCTTTACAGGAGGTAAGGCACTCTTGAATGGTTGCATAATGGTAAATAAACAACTATATACATTAGCATAATGAGGGGTTGAGGAATTGAGCAACCATAAAAGTCCCAGTCTCTTTTGGAAAAGGATGCTCAAAAGGGGTAGAGAAAACAAGCAAAATAATGTCCATTCACTTGTTTCAATATTATAAGAGGAAAAATAGGTTAATAAATAGCAGTATTATTAAGGGTATTAGAACAATATATACATTTATATACAGTGGTTCTTGATAATTATTTACATGTGTTAGGTCCTACTCTCTGTACCTAACAGGTAATTGCCCTCTTGTTATGCGTACTGACCTACGTGGTGTGGTGGTAGGTGAGGTGTCAGTTACCCTGTTATTCCTGCGTGCAGGTAAGTTGTAGTACTGCCTTAGCCTTTCTAGGGATCTGGCAAGTATACTGGGAGCTGGATGAACTGGCTCAACTTCCGCAGGGGATCCTTCGTCCTGAGGTTCAACTTCTTGGGGTTCCACTTGTTGAGGTTCTGCTGGGGCAGGTTCCTCTGGTACCGACTCTACTGCAACAACTGGTGCAACTGGATGTAGAGGTTCTTCTTGAGGTTGATAGAATTGAAGCACGGGAATGATTACAGCTTCTCCAATTCTGGGCCAATCTGCGGGGAAATCTCCTAAGTCTGTATGTATGACTGATTCATCACGCTTTTCCTGATTGACAACAGGTTCTTCTTCCTGAAGCTTTAATGGGTTTGGACACAACTTTAGGTGATCACGGGATACTGTTGCAGTCGTTCTTCCTCCATCCTTGCTAATTATGCACGTTTTCTTGTTGTCAAACCTTGATTTCTGGATGATGTAGGGCTCTCTTTCCCATTGATCGTCGAGTTTGTGTAACCTCCTCTTTCTTTTCAGTACGACTTCACCAGGTGCGAAAGGTTCAGCTGGCGCACTTTTGTTGTAGCGATCTTCTTGTTTATCCCTTACTCGATTGAGGCTATCTTCAACGCAGGCTTGTACTTTTCTGTACTGTTCCTGTCTGTTTGTGTCCCAGTCCTCAGTAGTCACATCGGCTTCTGGTTCTACAACACCAAGCTCCAGATCCATGGGCAGCTTTCCTGGTCTTGCCCGAATGAGGTAGGCTGGGGTGCAGTTGGTGGAACTCACAGGTATGTGATTGTACAGATCTACCAGGTCAGGTAGTAAGTCTGGCCACCGATTTCTCTCCTCGAGTGGTACTGTCTTCAACAGATCAATGACGATGTGATTCATCTTCTCACAGAGACCATTGGTTTGGGGGTGGTACGGTGTGGTTCTTATCTTCTTACACCCGTACAAGTGACAGAACTCTTTGAACAATTCTGCCTCGAAGGCTGGGCCTTGGTCAGTTGCTCAGGATATCCGTGTGGTCTGCAGAAATTTGCTTGGAACGTCTTTGCTGCTGTCTCTGCCAGTCAGATCTTTGACAGGGGCGACCACCAGGAACCTGGAGTAGTGATCCACCATAGTCAGGGCATAGGAGTATCCTGACCGGCTGGGTGACAACTTGACATGGTCCAGGGCCACGATCTCCAAGGGACGAGTCGTCCTGATGGGTTGCAGGGGTGCCTTCTGACTGCTGTAGTCCTTTCTTCTGAGGCCACAGGGTCCACAATTCTGGCACCATCTCTCAATGGAGCTGCGCATTCCCACCCAATAGAAACGACACTTCAACAGGGTCTCCAGCTTCTTCCAGCCAAAGTGTCCCGCTTGATCGTGGTAGGCTTCTAACACCATCTGGATGTCTGCTCTGGGGACTACTATCTGCCATACCATCTCATGGGTCCTTGGATTGACGTACCTCCTGCACAGCTTCTCACGGTAGATGAACAACCGGCTCCTCTCATTCCACAGCTGCTTTGCTTGTTGAGGCGCATCCTTCTCCAAGGAGGAACCTTCTTGAGTTATCAGCTCCTTGATTCGGCTGACAACTGGATCGCTGTCTTGAGTCTCCTTCCAGCTGTGGTGAGGTAAAGGATTTAACGTCTTACCACGCGATCTCCTGCAGGCTTGTTGCTCGTGGATTATCCCATTCCTGTGAAAGGCAGGTAGTTCAATCTCTTCCAGATCATCCACTTCTTCTTCTGTGTCCGATTCATGAGGCATCCTGGATAGGGCATCAGCGTTGGCATTCTTGCGGCCTGCTCGGTACTTGATTGTGAATTGGTAGTTTGACAGTCGAGCCATCCAGCGTTGTTCCATGGCTCCCAGCTTAGGTGTTTCAAGATGCGTCAAGGGGTTGTTATCAGTGTAGGCAGTGAACTTACTGGAGACTAGGTAGTGCTTAAACCTCTCTGTGATGGCCCAGACCAGTGCCAGGAACTCCAACTTGAAGCTGCTGTAGTTCTCTTGGTTCCTCTCGGTCGCGCGGAGCTTCCTGCTTGCATAGGCGATGACTTTCTCCAGGCCATTTTGCTTCTGACTGAGGACTGCTCCCAATCCTTCATTGCTGGCATCAGTATACAGCAGGAACGACTGGCTGTAGTCAGGATAGGCTAGGATCTCATCACCTCTCAGGATCTCCTTCATTTCCTTGAATGCTTCTGCCTGTTCTTTACCCCAATGGAATGGAGAATTCCTGCTTTTGAGGGATTGTCCCACCAGGAGGTCTTGCAGAGGCGCTGCTTTCTTGGTGTAGTCCTTCACAAACCTCCGGTAGTACCCTGTCAGTCCCAGGAACTGTCGCACCTCCTTGAGATTTTTCGGCTCCGGCCATTTCTGGATGGCGGTGATCTTCTCAGGGTCTGGCGCTACTCCTTCTGAGCTGACAATATGTCCCAGATACTGTACCTTCTGTTTGAGCAGATGGCACTTTGAAGGCTTCAGTTTCATCCCATACTTGGACAGTGACTCGAATACCTCCGCCAGGTGCTTCAGGTGATCTTCATACGTTTTGGAGTACACAATTACGTCGTCCAGGTACAGCAACACAGTTTCAAAGTTGAGATGTCCCAGGCAACTCTCCATCACTCTCTGGAACGTTCCAGGGGCACTGCTGAGTCCAAACGGCATCCTGTCAAACTCACAGAGTCCCATCGGGGTGGTGAAGGCCGTCTTCTCCCGATCCTCCTCAGCCACAGCTACTTGCCAGTACCCACTAGTGAGGTCAAGGGTGGAAAAGTAGTTAGCAGTTTTTAAGGCAGCTAAGGATTCCTCAATGCGTGGTAAAGGTATGCATCTTTATGTGTAATGCGATTTACTTGTCTGTAATCTACACACATTCTCATGCTTCCATCCTTTTTCCTGACTAGGACTAGAGGTGCTGCCCAGGGACTACAACTATCCCTTATCACCCCTGCTTCCTTCATATCACGCAACATCTCCTTGGCTTTCTGGTAGTGTGCTGGAGGTATAGGCCTGTACCGTTCTTTAATGGGAGGATGATTGCCTGTTGGGATGTGATGTTGAACCCCTTTAATTTTCCCAAAGTCGAGTGGGTGTTTGCTGAATACCTGTGCATACTCCTGAACTACTCGATATACTCCTTGTTTCTGGTGGGCTGGAGTGGTGTCCGTCCCGACATGGAGCTGCTGACACCAATCCTCCACCTGGGTGGTCGGACCGTTATCCTCCACTGGTTGTGGGAGGTTAAGGGCTCCGTTGTGTGAATGGAGTTATTATCCACACCATGTAACTTAGCAACAGTGGCATAACGTGGTAATTTGACTTCATCCTCTCCCCAGTTGAGAAGACGTACTGGCACCCTCCCATTATGTACATCCACTACCCTCTGGCAGTCAAGAGTGTAGGTCTGTGCTCTGAACAATGGGGCTCTACCACTGCTTGGTAGTTATGTCTAGGGTTGAGCATTCCGATACTGCAAATATCGGGTATCGGCCGATATTGGCTGTATCGGAATTCCGATTCCGAGTTCCGATATTTTCGTCTTATCGGATACCGGAATCGGGATTGTCACTGTCACTGTCAGTGTCCGTCGGTCGGGTCTGTCAGGAGTCAGCGGCACTTACCTGGCAGAAGATCTCCGGCGGTCACATCCCGGACTGCTTAATGGCCGCCATCTTCTTTCCCCGGCGGTCACATGCAGTTTCTCGCGATAACTGCAGTGACTGCTGGGTAATCCCGGCCGTAAAGCAGTCAGTCCGATGACGTCACCCCGGGGAAGCAGGTAATCAGCTGTGCTGCGTCGCGATGACAGGCTTTGCCTGTCATTGCGATGTAGCAGAGTTGGATCGTCGTGGGACTGTCGTTATGGACTGCGTCGGACAGGTGGTATACTGTTGGTTTGTTTTTTTTTCTTTTTTTACAGGAGATCGATGGCGTCGCAGGAATGAGAGTAAATAAAAGAAATGAAAACTGTGTTGTCTCTTTTATTTCATTAAAAGACTTTTTTCTTGCTTTGTCTTTTTTTTAAACATTTAATAACTTTGGGATTAATAATGGATCGGTGTCTTATTGACACCTCTCCATTATTAACCGGGCTTATTGTCACCGTGCAATCAACGGTGACATTAACCCCTTATTACCCCGCTTGCCACCGCTACAGGGCAAGTGGGAAGAGCCGGGTAAAGTGCCACAATTGGCACATCTTTTGATGCGCCAAATGTGGGGCTGCTGTAGCCTGGTATTATCAGGCTGTTGAGGGCCAAAATCCATGGGCCTTGACAGTCTTTTAATACCAGGCCGCAGCAGTCTGCATTTTACTTGGCTGGTTAACAAAAATAGGGGGGATCCCCACGCCGTTTTTTTTTCGAGGGGATCCCCTATTTTTGTTAACCAGCCAAG
>JARQOD010000005.1:86903980-86994174 GCA_033576555.1 Oophaga sylvatica
AGTGAAATGCTTATTTGGTGTAGAGCACAATGGGTCTGAGAGGAAAAAAAACCCAAAGCATAGTGACCCCTTTGTCTAAACTAGCCTACACTTTGCTCGGGGAGTGGGGTACATAAGGGGAGGGTGCCAGTGCGCTTCTCAACTGGGGGAAGGATGAAGAAATTCCCCTTTATCCCACTGTTGCTAAAAACTTGTGGTAATAACTCCTTCACCAACGGGCCTTAAACCCTCCCCACAACCAGGGAGGAAACGGTCCGACCCCCCAGGTGGGGGATTGGTGTCGCAGCTCCATGTCGGGGACAAAACCCCACTCCACCCCCCAGAAAAAAGAAGTATATCGAGTAGTTCGGAGTATGCACAGGATTCAGCAAACACCACCGATTTGGAAAGATTAAAGGGGTTCAACATCACACCCCACAGGCAATCATCCTCCCTTTAAAGAACGGTACAGCCTATACCACCACCAAAACTACCAAAAAGCCAAGAAATGTTGCTGATATGAAGGAAGCGGGGTGTAAGGGTAGTTGTAGCCCGGGACACCTCTAGTCCTAGTAAAAAAAGGATGGAAGAGAGAATGTTGTAGTTACAGACAAGTAAATCGCATTACACAAAAATGCTCCCTTTACCACGCATTGAGGAATTTTTTCTGCACAAAAGACTACTAATTATTTTCCCCCTTTTGACCTCACTATGGGTAGGGCAAGTAGCGTGGCTGAGGAGGTCGGGGAAAGAGGGCTTTCACCCCCCTAGGACTTGTGATTTCGACAGGATCCCGTTTGGACTCGCGCCCCCGGAACGTTCCAGAGATGGGGAGAGCTGCCGGGGACACTCAACTTTGAAACTGTGTTGCGTGTTTTATGTACCCCGGATGACGTAATTGTGTCTCCAAGCGTATAAGACCCCCTGAAACCCGCGGAGGTATTGAGTCACTGTCCATATGGGTAAACTGAAGCCTTCAAAGGGCCATTGCCAAACAAAAGGTACGTCTTGGACAATTGTCAGTCAAAGGAGTAGCGCCAACCCCCGGGAAAATCCCCCATCCAAAAGGCCAAAACCGAAAAAACTCAGGAGGGGCGACAGCTCCTGGGACTGACGGGCACCGGAGGTTTGTAAAAGTTACACCAAGAAAGCGCGCCTCTGCAAGACCTCCTGGTGGGACAGTCCTCAAGAGCAGAAATTCTCCATTCCATTGGGGTAAAGAACAGGCTGAGGCATTCAAGGAAATGAAGGAGATCCTGACAGGTGATGAGATCCTAGCCTATCCTGACTACAGCCAGACGTTCCTGCTGTATACTGATGCCAGCAATGAAGGATTGGGAGCTGTCCTCAGTCAGAAGCAAAATGGCCTGGAGAAAGTCATTGCCTATGCAAGCAGGAAGCTCCGCCCGACCGAGAGGAACCCAGAGAACTATAGCAGCTTCAAGTTGGAGTTCCTGGCACTGGTCTAGGCCATCAAGGAGAGGTTTAAGCACTACCTAGCCTCCAGCAAGTTCACTGCCTACACTGATAACAACCCCTGGACGCATCTTGAAACAGCTAAGCTGGGAGCCATGGAACAACGCTGGATGGCTCGGCTGTCAAACTACCAATTCACAGTCAAGTACCGAGCGGGCCGCAAGAATGCCAATGCTGATGCCCTATACAGGATGCCTCATGAATCGGACACAGAAGAAGAAGTGGATGATCTGGAAGAGATTGAACTACCTGCCTTTCACAGGAATGGGATGATCCACGAGCAACAAGCCTGCAGGAGGCTGCGTGGTAAGACTTTAAATCCTTTACCTCACCACAGCTGGAAGGAGACTCAGGACAGCGATCCAGTTGTCAGCCGAATCAAAGAGCTGATAACTCAAGAAGATTCCTCCTTGGAGAAGGATGCGTCTCTTCAAGCAAAGCAGCTGTGGAATGAGAGAAGCCGGTTGTTTATCTACCGTGAGAAGCTGTGCCGGAGGTACGTCAACCCAAGGACCCATGAAATGGTATGGCAGATAGTAGTCCCCAGAGCAGACATCCAGATGGTGTTGGAAGCCTACCACGATCAAGCAGGACACTTTGGCTGGAAGAAGCTGGAGACCCTGTTGAAGTGTCGTTTCTATTGGGTGGGAATGCGCAGCTCCATTGAGAGGTGGTGCCAGAACTGTGGACCCTGTGGCCTCAGAAGAAAGGACTACAGCAGTCAGAAGGCACCCCTGCAACCCATCAAGACGACTCATCCCTTGGAGATCGTGGCCCTGGACCATGTCAAGTTGTCACCCAGCCGGTCAGGATACTCCTATGCCCTGACTATGGTGGATCACTACTCCAGGTTCCTGGTGGTCGCTCCTGTCAAAGATCTGACAGCAGAGACAGCAGGAAAGACGTTCCAAGCGTATTTCTGCAGACCACACGGATATCCTGAGCAGGTGTTAACTGACCAAGGCCCAGCCTTCGAGGCCGAATTGTTCAAAGAGTTCTGTCACTTGTACGGGTGTAAGAAGATAAGAACCACTCCGTACCACCCCCAAACTAATGGTCTCTGTGAGAAGATGAATCACATAGTCATTGACCTGCTGAAGACTGTACCACTCGAGGAGAGAAATCGGTGGCCAAACTTACTACCTGACCTGGTAGATCTGTACAATCACATACCTGTGAGTTCCACCAATTGCACCCCAGCCTATCTCATGCGGGCCAGACCAGGAAAGCTGCCCATGGATCTGGAGCTTGGTGTTGTAGAACCAGAAGCAGATGTGACTACTGAAGTCTGGGACACAAACAGACAGGAACAGTACAGAAAAGTACAGGCCTGCGTTGAAGATAGTCTCAATCAAGTAAGGGATAAACAAGAAGATCGCTACAACAAAAGTGCGCCAGCTGAACCTTTCGCACCTGGTCAAGTCGTATTGAAAAGAAAAAGGAGGATACACAAACTCGACGATCAATGGGAAAGGGAGCCTACATCGTACAGAATTCAAGGTTTGACAACAAGAAAACGTGTATAATTAGCAAAGATGGAGGAAGAACAACTACCACTGTATCCAGAGATCACCTAAAGTTGTGTCCAGATCCGTTAAAGCTTCAAGAAGAAGAACCTGTTGTCAATCAGGAAGAGCGTGATGAAGCAGTCATACATACAGACTTAGGAGATTTCCCCGCGGATTGGCCTCGCATTGGAGAAGCCGTAATCATTCCTGTGCTTCAATTCTATCAACCACAAAGAGAACCTCTACATCCAGTTGCACCAGTTGTTGCAGTAGAGTCAGTTCCAGAAGAACCTGCTCCAGCAGAACCCCAAGATGCAGCACCCCAAGAAGCAGAATCCAAGAAGCTGAACCTCAGGAAGAAGGATCCCCTGCAGAAGTCGAGCCAGTTCACCCAGCTCACAGTGTACTTGCCAGTCCTGTAGAGAGGTTAAGGCAATTTTATAATTCACTCTCACGCAGAACAAATAGGGAAACTGCTACCTCACAGGTCGCTGCACCACGCAGGTCAGAATGTAGCACAAAAGGACACATCCCTGCTAGGTTTAGAGATTAATTCAACCCTTGGCAAATGTAAATAATTGTCTAGAGTCACTGTACATAAATGTATATATTTTTGCTTATAATATGCTTTATTATACCGTTATTTATTAATCTGTTTCCTTTTAAAATTGAAACAAGTGGAATGGACATTATTTTTTGCTTGTTTTCTCTAGCCCTTTTTGAGCATCCTTTTCCAAAAGAGACTGGGACTTTTATGGTTGCTCAATTCCTCAATTCCTCATTGTGCTAATGTATATAGTTGTTCATTTAGCGTTATGCAACAGTTCAAGAGTGCCTTACCTCCTGTAAAGGAAGAGTTATTTACACAATGTTTATTGTTCTTTGTTTTTGTATTTCAGCCCCGGAGTGCTGAGTTCTATTAGGGGGGATGTGGAGCCCAGCTGCGACTGAATCCATATATCCCAGAAGGGTGCACTGAAAGAATATACCACTAGAGGTCATTATACACCTTCACACACGTTCATCTTATCCCAAAGACCACCAGAGGGAGCTGTTTTAGACATATAAAAGAAGCTGACACAGGAAACACCAAGTCAGTTCAGTGCAGCCACCTCAGAGAAGTCAGTCAGCGAGTCATCTCAGATAACTCAGTCAGTCTGCAGCAAGGTGAAGTGCAGAGATGAGGTTAGAGAGGCTGCAGAGCTATTCAGTTCAGAGAGTGGAGTCTAGTAAAGAGTGGAACAGAAACAACTCCAGCCTAGTCAGAGCTGAAGCTAGGAGTACAGCTCAGTGGGAAGCATGACGACGATTAGAGAGCGGTGAAGAGGCAGCCCACCAACTGCCAGTGTGTGATCGTGTGAGGATCCAGGTAGGCCAAAGGCGAGTGGAAAGTTAATGAGACAGAGGAGCCTCTACAGCTCATCTCAGCAAGCATTACCAGACACCGTGGTCCGAGCCTATAGGGATCTCCACGACCCATTAGGAGAACACCGGAGTTCCTGGAGGACTACAAGTCCCAGGAGTACCACCGAGCTGATACGTAGCAGGATCAGGAGGACGGAGTCTGGCAAGCAGGGCCCTGCAAGCAGAGACTGTGTACTTTCAGAGAGAAGGTCCAACCACAAGGTCAGCCAGGTACAAGACGGAGACTAAGCTAGGCCCAGCTACACGCAGGCCAAGACTTCATTACAAAGAGACAGAGAACAGGAGGCCACACACCTACTCAGTGGAGAAATCTGGATGTGCACCCTTCACCCTACAGTTCCCCGGGGAGTGCCTGCAACATCTTCAGTAAAGGTACCAAAGTGACTTATGTGTGTGTCTACCTTATTGCCCCTGACTGCCGGGTCCCCGTCTGTCTTGCATCCCACACATCTATCTGCCCTGGAGGGAAACTCAGCCTTACTTGTGGAAGGCTTAACATCTAGCTGCACAATATTAACCCTTCAGTGGATCTGCATAGCAGCGCTGGTCATCCTGACCAGGTACCACAAGTGGCATCACAAATTTCCCATACCAATATCCAATTCACCTGTAAATATCCCACATTAAAGAATGAGCACCAGAGCCACGGACTAAGCTGTGTTGCCGTGACATCCCCATAGTAGTCTATAGGCTCAGATCCGAGTTCCCATTGCTCTGGAGGGCGACTCAACTACAAGTCCCAGGAGTACCACAGAGCTGATACGTAACTGGACCAGGAGGACGGAGTCCAGCAGTGCACTGCAAATAGAGACTGTGTACTTCAAGAAGGGGTCCAACCACAAGGTCAGCCAGGTGCAAGACAGAGACCAAGTTAGGCCTAGCTACAAGCAGGTCAGGACTTTATCACATAAAGGCAAGGAACAGGAGGCCACACACCTACTCAGTGGAAGAATCTGGATGTGCACCCTTCACCCTACAGTGCTCTGGGGAGTGCCTGCAACATCTTCAGTAAAGGTACTAAAGTGACTTATGTGTGTGTCTCCCTTATTACTCCTAACTGCCGGGTCACCGTCTGTCCTGCACCCCTGCACATCTATCTGCCCTGGAGGACTTAGCCTTACTTGTGGAAGGCTTAACATCTAGCTGCACAATATTAACCCTTCAGTGGATCTGCATAGCAGCGCTGGTCATGCTGACCAGGTACCACAAGTGGCGTCACGAATTCCCCATTTCAATATTCATGTCACCTGTAAATATCCCACATTAAAGAATGAGCACCAGAGCCACGGACTGAGCTGTGTTGCCGTGACATCCCCCATAGTAGTCTATAGGCTCAGATCCGAGTTCCCATTGCTCTGGAGGGTGACTCAACTACAAGTCCCAGGAGTACCACAGAGCTGATACGTAACTGGACCAGGAGGACGGAGTCCAGCAGTGCACTGCAAATAGAGACTGTGTACTTCAAGAAGGGGTCCAACCACAAGGTCAGCCAGGTGCAAGACGGAGACCAAGTTAGGCCTAGCTACAAGCAGGTCAGGACTTTATCACATAAAGGCAAGGAACAGGAGGCCACACACCTACTCAGTGGAAGAATCTGGATGTGCACCCTTCACCCTACAGTTCCCCCGGGGAGTGCCTGCAACATCTTCAGTAAAGGTACCAAAGTGACTTATGTGTGTGTCTACCTTATTGCCCCTGACTGCCGGGTCCCCGTCTGTCTTGCATCCCCACACATCTATCTGCCCTGGAGGGAAACTCAGCCTTACTTGTGGAAGGCTTAACATCTAGCTGCACAATATTAACCCTTCAGTGGATCTGCATAGCAGCGCTGGTCATCCTGACCAGGTACCACAAGTGGCGTCACAAATTTCCCATACCAATATCCAATTCACCTGTAAATATCCCACATTAAAGAATGAGCACCAGAGCCACGGACTGAGCTGTGTTGCCGTGACATCCCCCATTGTAGTCTATAGGCTCAGATCCGAGTTCCCATTGCTCTGGAGGGCGACTCATCTTCTTTCTGGCGTCACGAACAGGATTGCGTGCCCTGCAGCAACGGAGTAACTTGTGCCCATTGCCACCGGGTACTGTGTGGCCTCACTAAAAGACTGTCGCATATAGTGGTGAAGATTTCCCGCCATTTGCCCGCCACTTACAGCGCCACGGCGCGAAAAACTAGTGGGCGTACCTGCAAAAGCGCGCTGAGTCCAGGACACGCCCCCAACGCTGACGCTGTGGAGAGCTTCAGTGAACGCTCTGACGTCAGAGCGCCGGCGACGCAGGTCCTTCTACATCGCTGTGCCCTGCAGAGCTGCAGCCTTCAGAGAATGTAGGCCACGCTTAACTAGGGGGGCGCAGACATGTCGCAGCCGCAAGCTGATAGCGCGGCCGAGGGCGACCGCTCCAATGACTTACCCACCGGCGCTGCCGCACAGGCTGGAAATGCTGGCCCCTCACCTGGTCCTGTGGCCCCGATAGTACCTCTAACGCTGCATACATGCCTGGAGCGAAGTGGCTCCCTCAGTACAGCGACAAGCCAGACACCCTGTCAGGGTTCAGGCGAAAAATATGCAGCATAATGGACATGTACCCTATGACAGAAAAGCAGAGAGCTGCAGTGGTAGTGGGACAATTGACTGGTGCTGCAGAAAGAGAAGCAGAGACATGGTCAGCTGCAGACCAGGAATCAGTGCTTGCAATTTTCTTAAAGCTACAGACTATCTTTGAGGACCGCACTGAAACAGATCTCCGGATGAGGTTTTACCAATGCTCCCAGAAACCAGATGATAGCATTAGAGACTATGACTGCCGACTACAAGGGGCCCTGCGAGCTCTCAAACAAGTTAACCCCATGAGTGTCTCCAATGAAAATAAAATGTTAAAGGAACAATTTGTACGGGGACTGAGGTCCCAAGCTGAAAGCAGGACTGTGCACTGGTGGTCCTTGGATCATCCTGATGCTACCTTTGATGCCCTTAAGGATATGGCTATAAAAGGACTGCGACCCCTGGAAACACCCGAGATGGCAACCCAGTGTCAACCGAGTGAAGCCACTCTAAAGCCAGCAGCATCCACCTTTTCCCCGATTGTTGCGGAAGCCAAAACGCAGGTGGCGCCCCCTACTGAGCTGGACTGTTTGCGCTCAGAAGTGCGCCAGCTGACCAAAAACCTGGCCACTGTAATGAGTGCCCTGCAACTGCCGACGGAGGAAGAAGGAAAGATCCTGCTAGCTGACTGCCCAGAGGATGTCCCTTTGATGCGCCGGAGGAGAGGGAGGACGTCGCCCCACCGATGGAGGACAACGCCACCCCCAGGAAGGACCCGCGACCAGCATCATCCTCGCCGAGAGATCATCTGCTACCGCTGCCACAGAGAAGGTCACCCAGCACGTCGGTGTCCTTTAAACGAGCCAATCCTGGGTCCGAGGGCCAACACCCAGGAATAGACTCCTCAGGCCCCTCAGAATGGAACCGCAGGTTTGTGGGAGGAAGACCATACCTGTCCATCATACTGGACGGGATCGCAATCTCTGCCCTGCTGGACACTGGATCTCAGGTAACCATCATACCTGATGTTCTTTACAATAGATACTGGTCCAGTGACGGTCTCCAACCCCCAAACCCTGACTTTGCCGTATACGCCTCTAATGGCCTCCCTCTTGACTTACTGGGGGCTAAAAACGTAGACGTAAAAGTGGGGAGAGTGGAGCTAAAGGATCAGGGACTTCTTGTAGTGAAGACTGTTAATGAGGAAAATGGGTTGAATGTGGTTTTAGGCGCTAACATTATTAGTAACTGTTTGGAGGAGGTTGTGTTTTTACTCCAACAGCTCGCCGATGTTGCCAGACCAAGGCAAAAGGGAGTGATCCGGAAGGAGATCCGGACCCTGATGTGCCAGCAGCAAGTGAAACTGACCGGTGGTGAGATTGGTAATGTACGGGTAACAGACCCAAACCCCATTGTGATACCCCCAATGAGTGAAATGCTTATTTGGTGTAGAGCAGCAATAGGTCTGAGAGGACAGAACTACCAAGCAGTAGTAGAGCCCCATTGTTCAGAACACAGACCTACACTCTTGACTGCCAGAGGGGTAGTGGAGGTACATAATGGGAGGGTGCCAGTGCGTCTTCTCAACTGGGGAGAGGATGAAGTCAAATTACCACGTTATGCCACTGTTGCTAAGTTACATGCTGTGGATAATAACTCCATTCACACGACGGAGCCCTTAACCTCCCCATAACCAGTGGAGGATAACGGCCCGACCACCAAGGTAGAGGATTGGTGTCAACAGCTTCATGTCGGGACAGACACCACTCCAGCCCACCAGAAACAAGGAGTATATCGAGTAGTTCAGGAGTACGCACAGGTATTCAGCAAACACCCACTCGACTTTGGAAAAATTAAAGGGGTTCAACATCACATCCCCACAGGCGATCATCCTCCCATTAAAGAATGGTACAGGCCTATACCACCAGCACACTACCAGAAAGCCAAGGAAAAGAGGGAAGAATGGGAAGCATTTAAGGAAACCAGGATGGATGAACATAGAACTTAAACACATGCTAAAAAGGAAGAAAGAAATGTTTATCAAATGGAAAGAGGGAGGCATATCTAAAGAAGAATATAATGCCGTCTGCAGAACCTGCAGGGCACAAATCAGATTATCTAAAGCTGACAATGAATTAAGGCTTGCAAGTGACGTCAAAAGCAACAAAAAAGGATTTTGGGGATACGTCAAAAGTAAAAGAAAAGTCAAAGATGCTATAGGATTTTTACAGGATGAAAATTATGAAATGGTAAGTCAGGATGTTGAGAAGGCTGAACTTTTAAATTCCTATTTTGCATCTGTTTTCTCTCAGAAAGGAAATGTAACATCAACTGATCTTCACTGTCCTATTAAAGGAATAGAAGAATCCAGGATATCTATAAACAGAAAGACAGTGAGGAAACACTTAGCTAACATAAATGAATTCAAGTCTCCAGGTCCAGATGAATTACACCCCAGGGTACTGAAGGAGATAGCAGAAGAAATTCTTGAACCACTGTCCATAATCTTTGAAAATTCTTGGAGAACAGGAGAAGTCCCAGAAGACTGGAGAAGAGCAAATGTTGTTCCTATCTTCAAAAAGGGGAAGAAGGTGGACCCAGGGAACTACAGGCCGGTGAGTCTGACTTCTATACCAGGAAAGATCTTTGAACAAATTATTAAAGAACATGTATGCAAGTACCTGGATAAGAATGAAGTGATTAAACAGAGTCAGCATGGGTTTGTAACTAATAAGTCATGTCAGACTAACTTAATTTCCTTCTATGACAGAATCACTGACTGGGTGGATCAGGGAAATGCTGTAGATATAGTATATCTTGACTTCAGCAAAGCATTTGACAAAGTATCTCACACAATCCTTATTGAAAAAATGACTAAGTATGGAATGGACAAGGCAACTATTAGGTGGATTCATAACTGGCTTAGTGATCGGACCCAAAGAGTGGTTGTAAATGGCTGCACATCCAGTTGGAAGAATGTCTCAAGTGGGGTACCACAAGGCTCTGTTTTGGGCCCTGTATTGTTCAACATCTTTATCAATGATTTAGATGAAGGAATTGAGGGTAAACTGATCAAATTTGCTGATGACACAAAGCTAGGAGGGGTAGCTAATACTAGAGAAGAGAGAGAGAGGATTCAAAAAGATATACATAAACTGGAGCAGTGGGCAGCAACTAACAGAATGGATTTTAACAGGGAAAAATGCAAAGTACTACATCTGGGCAATAAAAATGAAAAAAGCATATACAAAATGGGAGGAATAGGGCTAAGTAACAGCACATGTGAAAAAGACTTGGGTATACTAATTGATCACAGACTTAACATGAGTCAACAGTGTGATGCAGCAGCAAAAAAGGCAAATGCAATTCTAGGATGTATCAACAGAAGCATACAGTCTAGATCACGTGAGGTCATTATTGCCCTCTACTCCTCTTTGGTCAGACCTCATCTGGAATACTGTGTCCAGTTTTGGGCACCACATTTTAAGAAAGACATCAACAAACTGGAGCAAGTTCAGAGAAGAGCCACCAGAATGGTGACCGGTCTGCAAACCATGTCCTATGAGGAACGGTTGCAGGATTTGGGAATGTTTAGCTTGCAAAAAGAAGACTGAGAGGAGACTTAATAGCTGTCTACAAATATCTCAAGGGCTGTCACATTGTAGAAGGATCATCTTTATTCTCATTTGCACAAGGAAAGACTAGAAGCAATGGGATGAAACTGAATGGGAGGAGACACAGATTAGATATTAGAAAAAACTTTTTGACAGTTAGGGTGATCAATGAGTGGAACAGGCTGCCACAAGAGGTGGTGAGTTCTCCTTCAATTGAAGTCTTCAAACAGAGGCTGGATAGATATCTGTCTGGGATGATTTAGAGAATCCTGCTTTGAGCAGGGGGTTGGACCAGAAGGCCCAGGAGGTCCCTTCCAACTCTACCATTCTATGATTCTATGATTCTATGTTGCGTGATATGAAGGAAGCAGGGGTGATAAGGGATAGTTGTAGTCCCTGGGCAGCACCTCTAGTCCTAGTCAGGAAAAAGGATGGAAGCATGAGAATGTGTGTAGATTACAGACAAGTAAATCGCATTACACATAAAGATGCATACCCTTTAACACGCATTGAGGAATCCTTAGCTGCATTAAAGACCGCTAATTACTTTTCCACCCTTGACCTCATTAGTGGGTACTGGCAAGTAGCTGTGGCTGAGGAGGATCGGGAGAAGACGACTTTCACCACCCCGATGGGACTCTGTGAGTTTGACAGAATGCCGTTTGGACTCAGCAGTGCCCCTGGAACGTTTCAGAGAGTGATGGAGAGCTGCCTGGGGCATCTCAACTTTGAAACTGTGTTGCTGTACCTGGACGACGTAATTGTGTACTCCAAGACGTATGAAGATCACTTGAAGCATCTGACGGAGGTATTTGAGTCACTGTCCAAGTATGGGATGAAACTGAAGCCTTCAAAGTGCCATCTGCTCAAACAAAAGGTACAGTATCTGGGACATATTGTCAGCTCAGAAGGAGTAGCGCCAGACCCTGAGAAGGTCACCGCCATCCAGAAATGGCCGGAGCCGAAGAACATCAAAGAGGTGCGACAGTTCCTTGGACTGACAGGATACTATCGGAGGTTTGTGAAGGATTACACCAGGAAAGCAGCGCCTCTGCAAGACCTCCTGGTGGGACATATCAAAAAACTGACCGGCACATCCAAACATAGATTCAGTGTGAACAGGTGCTAAACCTAGAGTCACCAACTCATATACATACAAGAGAAAAAGGTAGCACACTGTAGCGCTATAGCTTGCAAACACGAAATATGAAAAATATGAAAAATGAATTGCATCATTACCTTAGAAATATGAAAAATTGAGAAGTCTTAGCGCATAAGATGGCCAAATTATGTGAGCCTGATAGCCACGTCAAGGCTCTTCTCGTATATCAGGTCCTAACTAATGCCTATCCTCGCTTAGAAAAGTCTGTCTGCATGGGAACGTATGAATCCTCTCTTCAGACTAAAATCTACATCTCTGTGGAGGGGTGATGAACTGTTGTAATTAAAAAGCCTGTGACCACCAGGTGGAGTGCTCAGTAGAAGGTAAATGATACATATCAAAAAACTGACCGGCACATCCAAACATAGATTCAGTGTGAACAGGTGCTAAACCTAGAGTCACCAACTCATATACATACAAGAGAAAAAGGTAGCACACTGTAGCGCTATAGCTTGCAAACACGAAATATGAAAAATATGAAAAATGAATTGCATCATTACCTTAGAAATATGAAAAATTGAGAAGTCTTAGCGCATAAGATGGCCAAATTATGTGAGCCTGATAGCCACGTCAAGGCTCTTCTCGTATATCAGGTCCTAACTAATGCCTATCCTCGCTTAGAAAAGTCTGTCTGCATGGGAACGTATGAATCCTCTTTCAGACTAAAATCTACATCTCTGTGGAGGGGTGATGAACCTGTTGTAATTAAAAAGCCTGTGACCACCAGGTGGAGTGCTCAGGTAGAAGGTAAATGAATACATATCAAAAAACTGACCGGCACATCCAAACATAGATTCAGTGTGAACAGGTGCTAAACCTAGAGTCACCAACTCATATACATACAAGAGAAAAAGGTAGCACACTGTAGCGCTATAGCTTGCAAACACGAAATATGAAAAATATGAAAAATGAATTGCATCATTACCTTAGAAATATGAAAAATTGAGAAGTCTTAGCGCATAAGATGGCCAAATTATGTGAGCCTGATAGCCACGTCAAGGCTCTTCTCGTATATTCAGGTCCTAACTAATGCCTATCCTCGCTTAGAAAAGTCTGTCTGCATGGGAACGTATGAATCCTCTCTTCAGACTAAAATCTACATCTCTGTGGAGGGGTGATGAACCTGTTGTAATTAAAAAGCCTGTGACCACCAGGTGGAGTGCTCAGGTAGAAGGTAAATGAATACATATCAAAAAACTGACCGGCACATCCAAACATAGATTCAGTGTGAACAGGTGCTAAACCTAGAGTCACCAACTCATATACATACAAGAGAAAAAGGTAGCACACTGTAGCGCTATAGCTTGCAAACACGAAATATGAAAAATATGAAAAATGAATTGCATCATTACCTTAGAAATATGAAAAATTGAGAAGTCTTAGCGCATAAGATGGCCAAATTATGTGAGCCTGATAGCCACGTCAAGGCTCTTCTCGTATATCAGGTCCTAACTAATGCCTATCCTCGCTTAGAAAAGTCTGTCTGCATGGGAACGTATGAATCCTCTCTTCAGACTAAAATCTACATCTCTGTGGAGGGGTAATGAACCTGGTGTAATTAAAAAGCCTGTGACCACCAGGTGGAGTGCTCAGGTAGAAGGTAAATGAATACATATCAAAAAACTGACCGGCACATCCAAACATAGATTCAGTGTGAACAGGTGCTAAACCTAGAGTCACCAACTCATATACATGTTTGCAAGCTATAGCGCTACAGTGTGCTACCTTTTCTCTTGTATGTATATGAGTTGGTGACTCTAGGTTTAGCACCTGTTCACACTGAATCTATGTTTGGATGTGCCGGTCAGTTTTTTGATATGTATTCATTTACCTTCTACCTGAGCACTCCACCTGGTGGTCACAGGCTTTTTAATTACAACAGGTTCATCACCCTCCACAGAGATGTAGATTTTAGTCTGAAGAGAGGATTCATACGTTCCCATGCAGACAGACTTTTCTAAGCGAGGATAGGCATTAGTTAGGACCTGATATACAAAGAGCCTTGACGTGGCTATCAGGCTCACATAATTTGGCCATCTTATGCGCTAAGACTTCTCATTTTCATATTTCTAGTATGATGCAATTCATTTTTCATATTTTTCAATATTCGTGTTTGCAAGCTATAGCGCTACAGTGTGCTACCTTTTTCTCTTGTATGTATATGAGTTGGTGACTCTAGGTTTAGCACCTGTTCACACTGAATCTATGTTTGGATGTGCCGGTCAGTTTTTTGATATGTATTCATTTACCTTCTACCTGATCACTCCACCTGGTGGTCACAGGCTTTTTTAATTACAACAGGTTCATCACCCCTCCACAGAGATGTAGATTTTAGTCTGAAGAGAGGATTCATACGTTCCCATGCAGACAGACTTTTCTAAGCGAGGATAGGCATTAGTTAGGACCTGATATACGAGAAGAGCCTTGACGTGGCTATCAGGCTCACATAATTTGGCCATCTTATGCGCTAAGACTTCTCAATTTTTCATATTTCTAAGGTAATGATGCAATTCATTTTTCATATTTTTCATATTTCGTGTTTGCAAGCTATAGCGCTACAGTGTGCTACCTTTTTCTCTTGTATGTATATGAGTTGGTGACTCTAGGTTTAGCACCTGTTCACACTGAATCTATGTTTGGATGTGCCAGTCAGTTTTTTGATATGTATTCATTTACCTTCTACCTGAGCACTCCACCTGGTGGTCACAGGCTTTTTAATTACAACAGGTTCATCACCCCTCCACAGAGATGTAGATTTTAGTCTGAAGAGAGGATTCATACGTTCCCATGCAGACAGACTTTTCTAAGCGAGGATAGGCATTAGTTAGGACCTGATATACGAGAAGAGCCTTGACGTGGCTATCAGGCTCACATAATTCGGCCATCTTATGCGCTAAGACTTCTCAATTTTTCATATTTCTAAGGTAATGATGCAATTCATTTTTCATATTTTTCATATTTCGTGTTTGCAAGCTATAGCGCTACAGTGTGCTACCTTTTTCTCTCCTGGTGGGACAGTCCCTCAAGAGCAGAAATTCTCCATTCCATTGGGGTAAAGAACGGGCTGAGGCATTCAAGGAAATGAAGGAGATCCTGACAGGTGATGAGATCCTAGCCTATCCTGACTACAGCCAGCCATTCCTGCTGTATACTGATGCCAGCAATGAAGGATTGGGAGCTGTCCTCAGTCAGAAGCACAAATGGCCTGGAGAAAGTCATCACCTATGCAAGCAGGAAGCTCCGCCCGACCGAGAGGAACCCAGAGAACTATAGCAGCTTCAAGTTGGAGTTCCTGGCACTGGTCTGGGCTATCACGGACAGGTTTAAGCACTACCTAGCCTCCAGCAAGTTCACTGCCTACACCGATAATAACCCATTGACGCATCTTGAAACAGCTGAGCTGGGAGCCATGGAACAACGATGGATGGCTCGGCTGTCAAACTACCAATTCACAATCAAGTACCGAGCGGGCCGCAAGAATGCCAACGCTGATGCCCTATCCAGGATGCCTCATGAATCGGACACAGAAGAAGAAGTGGATGATCTGGAAGAGATTGAACTACCTGCCTTTCACAGGAACGGGATGATCCACGAGCAACAAGCCTGCAGGAGGCAGCATGGTAAGACGTTAAATCCTTTACCTCACCACAGCTGGAAGGAGGCTCAGGACAGCGATCCAGTTGTCAGCCGTATCAAAGAGCTGATAACTCAGGAAGGTTCCTCCTTGGAGAAGGATGCGTCTCCGCAAGCAAAGCAGCTGTGGAATGAAAGGAGCCGGCTGTTCATCTACCGTGAGAAGCTGTGCCAGAGGTACGTCAACCCAAAGACCCATGAGATGGTATGGCAGATAGTAGTCCCCAGAGCAGACATCCAGATGGTATTGGCAGCCTACCACGATCAAGCGGGACACTTTGGCTGGAAGAAGCTGGAGACCCTGTTGAAGTGTCGTTTCTATTGGGTGGGAATGCGCAGCTCCATTGAGAGGTGGTGCCAGAACTTTGGACCCTGTGGCCTCAGAAGAAAAGACTACAGCAGTCAGAAGGCACCCCTGCAACCCATCAAGACGACTCATCCCTTGGAAATCATGGCCCTGGACCATGTCAAGTTGTCACCCAGCCGGTCAGGATACTCATATGCCCTGACTATGGTGGATCACTACTCCAGGTTCCTGGTGGTCGCCCCTGTCAAAGATCTGACGGCAGAGACAGCAGCAAAGACGTTCCAAGCGTACTTCTGCAGACCACATGGATATCCTGAGCAGGTGTTAACTGATCAAGGCCCAGCCTTTGAGGCCGAATTATTCAAAGAGTTCTGTCACTTGTACGGATGTAAGAAGATAAGAACCACACTGTACCACCCCCAAACCAATGGTCTCTGTGAGAAGATGAATCACATCATCATTGACCTGCTGAAGACTGTACCACTCGAGGAGAGGAATCGGTGGCCAGACTTACTACCTGACCTGATAGATCTGTACAATCACATACCTGTGAGTTCCACCAATTGCACCCCAGCCTATCTCATGCGGGCAAGACCAGGAAAGCTGCCCATGGATCTGGAGCTTGGTGTTGTAGAACCAGAAGCAGATGTGACTACAGAAAACTGGGACACAAACAGACAGGAACAGTACAGAAAAGTACAGGCCTGCGTTGAAGATAGTCTCAATCGAGTGAGGGACAAACAAGAAGATCACTACAACAAAAGTATGCCAGCTGAACCTTTTGCACCTGGTGAAGTCGTACTGAAAAGAAAGAGGAGGATGCACAAACTCGACGATCAATGGGAAAGAGAGCCCTACGTTGTACAGAATTCAAGGTTTGACAACAAGAAAACGTGTATAATTAGTAAAGATGGAGGAAGAACAACTACCACTGTATCTAGAGATCACCTAAAGTTGTGTCCAGATTAGTGTTGAGCGATATTGCTCGATATCTAAAAATATCGTATCGAAATTGTATCGCCGATAGCACTAAATATCGTCGATATCCGATTTCGATACCGGAAGTCCCATGTAAGTCTATGGGAACAAAATATCGCAACAAAAAAAACCCTTTCTTTCGTTGTAAACACAAAATATACACACATAGAATACATATATATATATATATATATACATGTCATTGTGACATATATATATACATATATTTATAGTTTATACACTTCTACATAGTAAAATCGACTCTAATTCAATTGCCGGGTAAAGACGTGACATACCCCATAGAAGTCGACGGGCTCGGTGCCGAGTACCCCGAAAACCTCTGGCTCTGTGCGACTCAACTTGGGCGTCACGAACAGGATTCTGTAGCTCGCTATAAGCGAGTCCTGTGTGCCTGAATTGCACTGGTTTTGTGCTTGAGAATTGCTAAAATCATCAGAGAATGTATTTGCCATTTTTCCGCCATATCTGCGTCACGACGAGGCACTGGTGAAGAAGAAGGGCGTGCTCTTCGTGGGTGTCACTCACTCAGTGGCGTGAAAACGATGGCCGCCCACTGTAAATGGTACTGCAATGTAACATCGTGCCCCACAGCTCTGGAGTTCCGCCTCCTCATCCTCCTCAGTGTGCGGAAACTAACACGAAGGTCCCGCCTCCCTACAAAAGAGGGGCCCTCTCCAGATATGACACATGTGACTTGGCAGAGATGGCTAATGGACACGACGAGCAGAAGTGGGAAGGGATGGAGCAGTCAGAGCTCTCCCCCCACGGAAGCGACCCGATCGCCACAGAATCACCGTTGGGCACCCGACCTGTAAACCCTCCTACGCTGCAAGAAGCGGCGGATACCCTAATAGGCCTGGCCCGGCACCGGGAGGAGGTCGCCAGGATGGAAGCCAGCTGGCGTGCCCTAAAAATAAACTTGGAGCGGCGCCAATCCCTCTTACCTGAAGTGTCTGTACCGGAAGGTGAGGCACCCGTTCTAGTAGAGGAGTCCTTGCAATGTGATCCGGTTGACGTTGTCGCAGTGGAGGCACCCGTTCCTGCAAAACCGCAGCATCGTCAGCAGCACCCCAGATCCCGCTGTCTGCCCCCGTCGCTGAGACAGAAGAAGCGACACCCGTCCTCATGGAGGAGGCCGCGCAGGCACCAGAGCACTACCTGCCTGTACCGGAGCCCCGACTGTCATCTGATTTAGAGCCGTCTGCTTCCTTCGCAGGGGAGCGCCGCCAGGACTGGGGGGCGACAGGAGAGCTGCCGCAAACCGGACACTGTAAGCTGCAGTGGAGTGGTGGAGACATGGAGCAGCTGGTGGAGGAGAATTTCAACCGGCGTCAGGAGGAAGAGTGGAGACGTTGGGAGCGGGAAGCAGAGCGACAAAGGGAGCAGCGAGAAACCCTAAAACTTCACCAACGTCACCTGGAGAAGGACCGGGCAGATAAGGACCGGATGAGAAAGGATAAAGGAACCCTGAGTGAGCCGCGGCGTAAGGGTGCAGTACGGAGCTTTAAATTGAAAGGTGGTTGGGGCTTCATCAAGGAGCCTGGACTTTATTTAGAAGTCTTTGTGACCCGGCGGGACGTGGAGGCTCACCTCCCAGAAGGACACCCGGGGAGGGACCTGTTGCCAGGAGACTTGGTGACTTACACCCGACACTGGGGTTACAATGGGTGGTACGCCCTAAATGTTACCAGGTGCGACCCCTACTCCCCAGTGTGTCAGGAACCTGTGAGACCCTCGAAGCCTTCAGCTTCCCACATCCAGGCCTCTGCAAAAGTGCCCACCCCACGCCGTAAATCTCCCCAGCCTCCCTCAGTGGTCTCCTCAGCAGCCCCAGCTATGGACATGATAAGTATAGCTGGCCCGTACCCAGCGCCTGTTAGGCACCCTGGGGTTCGTACAGTCCGGGACATAGGGCTCCAGACCCGGAGGGAGATGAAAGAGGTGGCCACACAGACCCAGATAGCGGGTCACGACGTCACTGTACAGGCCACACGACGTCATCAGGTCCTGGTGGTCCTTGGTGCCTCGGATGTTTGGCAATCTCAAGAAGAGTACCAGGTGGTACCTGGAAGAGGCCAGCCAAAGAAGTCTAAATAACCCGGACAGGGTCCCTGTATGTAAATAGTTAACTTGTTTACGTACCCGGACGGGTGAATGTTCCTAAAAAATTTTTTTAATTTAATAAAAAAAAAAAAACACAGTTTTCATTTCTTTTATTACTGTCTCATCCTGCGACGCCATCGATCTCCTGTAAAAAAAATGAAAAAAAAAAAAAAAGTATACCATCTGACCGACGCAGTCCATAGTAACGAGTGTCCCACGACGATCCAGCTCTGCTACATCAGAATGACAGGCAGAGCCTGTCATCCCGGCGCAGCACAGCTGATTACCTGCTTCCCCGGCGGTGACGTCATCGGACTGACTGCTTTACGGCCGGGATTACCCTGCAGTCACTGCAGTTATCACGAAAAATTGCATGTGACCACCAGGGAGAAGATAATGGCGGCCATCAAGCAGTCCAGGACGTGACCGCCGGAGATCTTCTGCCAGGTAAGTGCCGCTGACTCCTGACAGACCCGACCGACGGACACTCACAGTGACAGTGACAAATCCGATTCCAGTATTCGATAAGACGAAAATATCGAAACGAATTATCGAAAGGCCGATAGAGCTAATATCGGCCGATAGCCGATATTTGCATTATCGTATCGCTCAACACTAGTCCAGATCCGTTAAAGCTTCAAGAGGAAGAACCTGTTGTCAATCAGGAAGAGCGTGATGAATCAGTCATACATACAGATTTAGGAGATTTCCCCGCGGATTGGCCTCGCATTGGAGAAGCCGTAATCATTCCCGTACTTCAATTCTATCAACCACAAGGAAAACCTCTACATCCAGTTGCACCGGTTGTTGCAGTAGAGTCAGTTCCAGAAGAACATGCTCCAGCAGAACCCCAAGAAGCAGCACCCCAAGAAGCGGAATCCCAAGAAGTTGAATCCCTGGAAGAAGGATCCCCTGCAGAAGTCGAGCCGGTTCACCCAGCTCACAGTGTACTTGCCAGTCCTGTAGAGAGGTTAAGGCAATTCTATAATTCACTTTCACGCAGAACAAACAGGGAAACTGCTACCTCACAGGTCACTGCACCACGCAGATAAGAACGTAGCACAAAAGGACACATCCCTGCTAGGTTTAGAGATTAATTCAACCCTTGGCAAATGTAAACAATTGTCTAGAATCACTGTACATAAATGTATATATTTTTGCTTATAATATGCTTTATTATACCGTTATTTATTAATCTGTTTTCCTTTTAAAATTGAAACAAGTGGAATGGACATAATTTTTTGCTTGTATTCTCTACCCCTTTTTGAGCATCCTTTTCCAAAAGAGACTGGGACTTTTATGGTTGCTCAATTCCTCAATTCCTCATTGTGCTAATGTATATAGTTGTTCATTTACCGTTATGCAACAGTTCAAGAGTGCCTTACCTCCTGTAAAGGAAGAATTAGTTATACAATGTTTTTATTGTTCTCTGTTTTTGTATTTCAGCCCCGGAGTGCTGAGTTCTACTAGGGGGGAATGTGGAGCCCAGCTGCGACTGAATCCATATCTCCCAGAAGGGTGCACTGAAATAATATACCACTAGAGGTCATTATACACATTCACACACGTTGACTTATCCCAAAGACCACCATAGGGAGCTGTTTTAGACATATAAAAGAGAGGGAACACAGGAAACACCAAGTCAGTCAGCCAGTCACCTCAGAGAACTCAGTCTGTCTGCAGTAAGGTGAAGTGCAGAGCTGAGAATAGAGAGACTGCAGAGCTATTCAGTTCTGAGAGTGGAGTCTAGTAAAGAGTGGAACAGAAACCACTCCAGCCAAGTCAGAGCTGAATCTAGGAGTGTAGCTCAGTGAGAAAGCGTGCCGACGCTTAAAGAGCGGCGAAGAGGCAGCCCACCAACTGCCAGTGTGTGATCGTGTGAGGGCCCGGGTAGGCCGAAGGCGAGTGGAAAGAACAGTAACAGGGGTAGAAAAGCCTTTACAGCTTACCTCAGCAAGTATTGACAGGACACCAGGGTCCAAGCCTATAGGGATCTCCACGACCCATTAGGAGAACACCGGAGTTCCTGGAGGACTACAAGTCCCAGGAGTACCACAGAACTGATACGTAACTGGACCAGGAGGACGGAGTTCAGCAGTGCACTGCAAATAGAGACTGTGTACTTCAAGAAGGGGTCCAACCACAAGGTCAGCCAGGTGCAAGACGGAGACCAAGTTAGGCCTAGCTACAAGCAGGTCAGGACTTTATCACATAAAGGCAAGGAACAGGAGGCCACACACCTACTCAGTGGAAGAATCTGGATGTGCACCCTTCACCCTACAGTGCTCTGGGGAGTGCCTGCAACACCTTCAGTAAAGGTACCAAAGTGACTTATGTGTGTGTCTCCCTTATTACTCCTAACTGCCGGGTCACCGTCTGTCATCACCCCTGCACATCTATCTGCCCTGGAGGACTTAGCCTTACTTGTGGAAGGCTTAACATCTAGCTGCACAATATTAACCCTTCAGTGGATCTGCATAGCAGCGCTGGTCATCCTGACCAGGTACCACAAGTGGCATCACGAATTCCCCATTTCAATATTCATGTCACCTGTAAATATCCCACATTAAAAGGTCAGCACCAGAGCCACGGACTGAGCTGTGTTGCCGTGACATCCCCCATTGTAGTCTATAGGCTCAGATCCGAGTTCCCATTCCTCTGGAGGGCGACTCACAACCAGTCGTCCTGTTCCTGCAGCTGAAAAACACCCTCATTGCATGATGCGTCCACCACCATGTTTCACTGTTGGGATTGTATTGGGCAGGTGATGAGCAGTGCCTGGTTTTCTCCACACATACCGCTTAGATTTATCACCAAAAAGTTCTATCGTTGTCTCATCAGACCAGAGAATCTTATTTCTTATAGTCTGGGAGTCTTTCATGTGTTTTTTAGCAAACTCTATGCAGGCTTTCAAATGTCTTTCACTGAGGAGAGGCTTCCGTCGGGCCTTTCTGCCATAAAGGCCTGACTGGTGGAGGGCTGCAGTGATAGTTGACTGTGGAACTTTCTCCCATCTTCCTACTGCATATGTGGAGCTCAGCCACAGGGATCTTGAGGTTCTTCTTTTCCTCTCTCACCAAGGCTCTTCTCCCATGATTGCTCAGTTTGGCTGGATGACCAGGTCTAGGAAGACTTCTGTTGGTCCCAAACTTCTTCCATTTAAGGATTATGGAGGCCACTGTGCTCTTAGGAACCTTGAGTACTGCAGAAATTCTTTTGTAACTTTGGCCAGATGTGTGCCTTGCCACAATTCTATATCTGAGCTCCTTGGCCAGTTCCTTTGACTTCATGATTCTCATTTGGTCTGACATGCACTGTGAGCTGTGAGGTCTTATATAGACAGGTGTGTGCCTTTACAAATCAAGTCCTATCAGTTTAATTAAACACAGCTGGACTCCAATGAAGGAGCAGAACCATCTCGAAATGGACAGCATGTGACTTAATATGAGTGTCTGAGCAAAGTGTCTGAATACTTATGACCATGTGATATTTCTTTTTTAATATATTTGCAGAAAACACAAAGGGAGTGAAAAAATTTTATAAAAGGGTGACAGTGAAAAACTTTCCGTACCCTCACTGTATTAGAGGTTTGTATAAATGTCTATGGGTTCCTAAATATGCATGCAATGAAATGCAAAAATAAGTACACATTCTCCATTTCGTGACTCAAAGGGCTGGGTAAACTTACTGTATATACCGTACATATGCCAAATATATAGCCAATCAAATATATATATATATATATACTGTATATATATATATATATATTTATTTTTTTAGCCCACAACTCCATCAAAAACAGACTCATCTTTATTTCTTAGTATAATTACCTCTTATTAAATTATCCCTCATTTAAACCAAAAGGACTCCTTAAGTTTAAATGGTAGATCCATTTGGATTTGGTGAATGTAACGTTTTTAATTGAAATTAATAACATTCATGTTTTATTGCATCCCTTTAGTAGGGTCTATCTTCCCTTTGGGTAATTTGTTGTTTACCATTTTAAAACTGCAACCCTCAAGGTGCTCAAAACCACGTTCCAAAAGTTTATTAACCCTTTTTATGCATCAAAAAAAATTAAAAAAATGAAATTAAAACAATGTGGAAGGATAAAATGAACATTTTACTTTTTCCCACAAAAATGTTGATTTGGCCCCAAATTTTCATTTTTACAAGCATAACAGGAGTAAATGGACCACAAAATTTTTTGTGCAATTTCTCCTGAGTACATCAATATCCCATATGTGGTGGAAAACTACTGTTTGGGTGCACGGTAGGGCTCTGAAGGGAAGAAACATCATTTGAGTTTTAGAGTACAAAATTGCCTGGAATAGATATTGGCCGTGTAGCATTTGCAGAGCCCTTGATTTGCCTAAACAGTGGAAAACCCCCACACATGACCCCTATTTGGAAACTGGTGAGCAACTTGAACCCACGTGTGCTTCTCGGAATTTTAAAACATTGGATCGTGAAATTTAAAAATGACATTTTTCCCTCAGAAATGATCTTTTAACCTCAAATTTTTAATTTTAACAAAGGTAACAGGAGAAAATGTACGGCATAATGTGTTATGTAATTTGTCCTGAGTACAGATATACCCCATATGTAAGCAGGTGCAGAAATGCAGTAACACAGGGATTGCAGAACAAGGTTGCATAACAAGGTTGTTTAATTGGTTAACAAAAAGGATGGCAATGGTCTCCTCACAGGGAGCCAGTAACATAAAACAATGCATAGTAACAAGGGAAGTAAACAAAGGGTTAACGCGACAGTCTGATATGTAAATGGAACTTATCGTGGTCTTTTCAGGTCCTCATCCAAATACAGTCTGATGGGGGTTGTAGTACCAGCAATGGCCGGCGTGGTATCCTCAGATGAATTCCAGCAAATCACGGTCCAGCTTCTGGTAACAACGGGCAGTCACCGGTTTTACCCGTTGAGCTCCTAGGCCATAAATATGTGCAGCCGTGGGGAGTGGGGAGCGCTGCAGGAGTCTCTGTCCAACATGTGTGCTGCTGCTGCACGTCTATCAGCAATAGGAAACGCACCTCGGGGTCCTGCACCTGGCACCCGCTCCTCCGCACGAGCACAGCCCTCTTCTTAGCTGGGTGCGCGGTGCTCTGCACACTCACTATCTTACTGGAGCGCTCGCTTAAGCTCTGCCGGGGCTCAACTCCGCGCTGTCTCTCACACTGTGGAGCACGCTGCACACCGTGAACAAGGCCATAATTGGCCGAAACGGCGGTTTTGTTTTTTATGCCACGTGTGTATATCACAATAAGGTTGAACAATATCTTCAGTTTACCCTAAGTGCCTAAAGGTTCCTTCTACACTATTTGTAACTTTTTTCCAGATGTCACATCTAGAGGAGCCCTCTTTAATTATTATTGAGCCTCTGATGTGTCAGAACCGCAGTACCCCCATAAGTGACTCCATTTTACAAGCTACAGTCATGGCCAAAAGTTTTGAGAATGACACAAATATTAATTTTTACAAAGTCTACTGCTTCACTTTTTCTAATGACAATTTGCATATACTCCAGAATGTTATAAAGAGTGATCAGCTTAACAGCAATTACTTGCAAAGTCAATATTTGGCTAGAAAATGAACTTTATCCCCCAAAACACATTTCAACATCATTGCAGCCCTGCCTTAAAAGGACCGGCTAACCTCTTTTCAGTGATTGCTCCATTAACACAGGTGTGGGTGTTGATGAGGACATGGCTGGAGATCAATCTGTCATGATTAAGTAAGAATGACACCACTGGACACTTTAAAAGGAGGCTGGTGCTTGGCATCATTGTTTCTCTTCTGTTAACCATGGTTATCTCTAAAGAAACACGTTCAGTCATCATTGTAATGCACAAAAATGGCCTAACAGGGAAGAGTATCGCAGCTAGAAAGATTGCACCTCAGTCAACAATCTATCGCATCATCAAGAACTTCAAGGAGAGAGGTTCCATTGTTGCCAAAAAGGCTCCAGGGCCCCAAGAAAGACCAGCAAGCACCAGGACCGTCTCTTAAAAGTGTTTCAGCTGCGGGATCAGGCTACCAGCAGTGCAGAGCTTGCTCAGGAATGGCAGCAGGCAGGTGTGAGGGCATCTGCACGCACTGTGA
This sequence comes from Oophaga sylvatica, assembly GCA_033576555.1. NCBI lineage: Eukaryota > Metazoa > Chordata > Amphibia > Anura > Dendrobatidae > Oophaga > Oophaga sylvatica. The sequence goes on from JARQOD010000005.1 coordinate 86,928,853, forward strand.
GGCGGAGACTCTTGGAGCAAGGCCTGGTCTCAAGGAGGGCAGCAAAGAAGCCACTTCTCTCCAGAAAAAACATCATGGACAGACTGATATTCTGCAAAAGGTACAGGCAGTAGACTGCTGAGGACTGGGGTAAAGTTATTTTCTCTGATGAATCCCCTTTTCGATTGTTTGGGACATCAGGAAAACGCCTCATTCGGAGAAGACAAGGTGAGCGCTACCACCAGTCTTGTCTCATGCCAACTATTAAGCATCCTGAAACCATTCATGTGTGGGGTTGCTTCTCAGCCAAGGGAATCGGCTCTCTCACAGTCTTGCCTAAAAACACAGCCATGAATAAAGAATGGTACCAGAATGTCCTCCAAGAGCAACTTCTCCCAACCCTCCAAGAGCAGTTTGGCGATCAACAATGCCTTTTCCAGCATGATGGAGCACCTTGCCATAAAGCAAAGGTGATAACTAAATGGCTCAGGGAACAAAACATAGAGATTTTGGGTCCATGGCCTGGAAACTCCCCAGATCTTAATCCCATTGAGAACTTGTGGTCAATCATCAAGAGACGGGTGGACAAACAAAAACCTAAAAATTCTGACAAAATGAAAGCATTGATTGTGCAAGAATGGACTGCTATCATTCAGGATTTGGTCCAGAAGTTGATTGAGAGCATGCCAGGGAGAATTGCAGAGGTCCTGAAGAAGAAGGGTCAACACTGCAAATATTGACTTGCTGCATTAACTCATTCTAACTGTCAATATAAGCTTTTGTTACTCATATGTTTACAATTATTATATTTCTGTCTGTGATAAAAACATCTGTCAAACACACATAAAAACCAGAGGGCAGCAGATCATGTGAAAATATAATATTTGTGTCATTCTCAAAACTTTTGGCCATGACTGTACACCTCTTAATGAAATCATCTAGCGTTAAAAATTTTATACCATTGAGCAGTTAGGAAAATAATTACATTTTCACCACTATAATGTTGTTTTAGCCCCAGATTTTACATTATTACAAGGGGAAATGGGTAAAAATGACCACATAATTTGTTACATGCCATACGTGACTGTACAGTACTGTTTGGCCACACGGCGAGACTCGGGAGGGAAGGAGCGCTATTTGATTCTTGGAGAACATATTTTCGTAGAATAGTTTGTCAGTGACAATTAAGCAGGGATTAGCACCAATTTCATGGGGGGGCTTTTTTTACTTTGCTATTGGGCCTCTGAACTTTAGTTATACCCCAGAACATGTATACTTATGCTTGGGGTCCAACATTTTATTCCCTAGGATTTACTGTACACTGGCTGGTTCAACACAATGATTTATAATCTCCTAGTATTTTTGTCTTCTTTCTCTGAGACACTACAGTATGTTGATACGCCGTAAGAAGACAAACAAATGCTTTCTTTGCCCCAAGGCTCCCTAATGTCTTAATGTCCTGCGGTTTGTACATGATTAACTGCACAGAGTACACATTATTAGTGGAGACGGAGCGCCATGCATCCCGCCATGACACAGGGCACAGAGTGCATCATCAGGTATGATGCTTTTTGTGGTGTGATTTGTGCTTACCGCAGGACCTTCTATAATGTCTGCATTACACATGGTAACCACAGGCAGCTGTGACACATCTGAACTCCACAATCCTGAAATAACCTGATAAATAATTACTCAGGGGAAGTATAGCCAGAAAGCGGAAGGGATTCAGGACAGCTGTGAGTAGTGGTCGGCGAGCACACATCCCTTACACAGGCTCTGCTTTCATCAGTCTAATAATACTCTTACTCTGCAGCGTTCATAGGAGAAGCTGGCGCACACCACGGATGGCTGTGGGTAACCTATAAGTATAGGGTACGGAGCTAGTCCCACAGTAATTGTCAAAAAAGAGGATCACGTAACTGCACTGGCTTCTACCTTCTGTATTAAGTCTTTTTATTACATTCAAGTAATCTTTTTGAAATGTAACATTTTATAGCACTACTTGAAAGGATTCTGAGGGTCCATCTCCTCCATCTATACAGCATATGGACTGTCAAGTTTTAGCTTTATCATAATATTTAGTTTGGGGCTACATGGTGACTTTAAATGGGTTGCCGGCCTTAGGCTATAAGTCTACAGTCACTGTGTGTCACTCATTCACTGCCGCTGTGAGAATTCTCCATTGACGGTGCCGAGAGCGGGCGGTCTTGTGACACCTAGTAAGTGATTTGCATACTTTTGGCCTCATTTCAACTAGACTATGTCCGGCCCTACACCTAACCACATGTATGGTAGGAAAAACTTGGTGACATATTCCATTTAACTATGGCACAGGTCGTGCAGCCATAGATTATTCTATGCCCCTGCCACACCAGATAATGGGCTCGCATTGAGACGTGTCATGACTGTGACAATAAATTTATCAGCAATATAGAGATATCTTTATCCATGTGACCTGTGTCACAACCAAATATCATCAATAAGATCTAATAGATTTTTAGAGTATGAAGTAAAAGCTTATTTCTAGAAGAACCGACTTCAGTTGGATCACTAAGATCCTGTTCAAATAGGGCCTTATTACTATACCAAAGTGATAGCTTTGTCCATGTGACCTGTGTCACATCCAAATATCATCAATAAGATCTAATAGATTTTTAGAGTATGAAGTAAAAGATTATTTCTAGAAGAACCTAATGACAAGTTATTGCGTCAGCTGATTGACTTCAGTTGGATCACTAAGATCCTGTTCAAATAGGGCCCCATTAGTGTACCAAAGTGATATCTTTATCTATGTGACCTGTGTCACATCCAAATATCATCAATAAGACCTAATAGATTTTTAGAGTATGAAGTAAAAGCTTATTTCTAGAAGAACCTAATGACAAGTTATTGCGTCAGCTGATTGACTTCAGTTGGATTACTAAGATCCTGTTCAAATAGGGCCCCAATAGTGAACCAAAGTGTTATCAAATGTGCTGATCCTTGAGCACTCTGGTGAGCCAGTTCAGCAATGTCTGCTACTTTCAGAAACAAGTAAAAGGACATTTATCTCCTATCCATGAGTCGCCCGCCAGGGCCTGTGGGGTACTCGGCACCGAGCCCGTTCACTTCAATGGGGGATGTCACGGGTAGCACAGCTCGGTCCGTGGCCCTGGGCGCTCACTAAAAAGGAGGGTTATTTACAGGGGATTATATGGTTTGTAAGGTGATCGTGACTCCACCTGTGGTACCTGGTCAGGCGGACCAGCGCTGCTGTGTAGATCCGCTGAGGGGTTGTTACTGGGCAGCAAGGTGTTAAGTCTTCCACAAGCAAGACTGGGTCCCTCAGGGAAGATGGCTGTGTAGGGGTGCAGGATGGAGAAGGGGGGGGCTTTCAGCCACAGAAGCAATAATGCAGACACACACACGAAAGTCCCTTTCTGTACCTTTACTGATGTAGTTGCAGGCACATCCCGGGATGCTGGCAGGGTGGAGGATGCACGTCCAGTTATTCCCACTGAGTAGGTGTAGGGCCTCCTTACTCCTGTAGTGTGAGTTTCTGACCTGTATGAAACGAAGTCTAACTCTGTCTTCAACTTTGCACACCCGGCTGACTTTGTGGTGGGGCCTTCTCTTGGATAGAACAGTGTCTCTGTATGCAGCGTCCTGCTAGACCCTGTCCTCCTGACCCCGGCTCCGTATCAGCACTCCTGAGCTCCTAGAACTTGAAGTCCTCCAGGATCTCCGGTATCTCCTACTAGTCGTGTAGACTCTAGCAAGCTTGGACCCGGTGTCCGGTTATTCAGAGTGGAGGTAAGCTATCAATGCTGTTTCAACTTCCGTTACTCTCTTCTTACTCCACTCGCCTTTCATCCTACTCCGACCTTTATCATAAGCACACTAGCAATAGATGGCTGCTTCTTCTCTCTCTTCACCACTCTCAAAGCGTCGGCACGCTTACTCCCTGAACTGAACTCAGTTGTCTCAGTTCTGACTAGGCTAGAGTGGCTATCTCTCCACTGGTACTAGCCTCCACACATTGAACTAAGCTCAAGCTGCAGTCTTCAGGTTCTCTCAACAACTCTCAACTCCTCTCTGAGGTGACTAGCTCTCTGTTGTCTAGGAAGACTCTCAGCTCTCAGGCTAATCTGAGCTAGTCTGAGCCCTCTGCTGTGACTTCACCATCCTTATATACTCTATGTAGGGCTTCCTCTGGTGGCTCTAGGGATTGGTTAAGGTGTTTTGTGTGCATATCAGGTCCTCTGTGGGTGTTACCTTTGCTGCATCCCCCTGGGGAATAAGATTCCAAGCGCAGCTGGGCTCCACATCCACATGATATGCTAATCACGTGGGTTATTCAGCCTGATCGGTGGAGGCCTCTGTCAGTCCCTTTGAATGGAGTAGTGCATGAATCTTGTTTTAGTGACCAGTGAAAAAATCATTGGTGGGAACCTAAGTTTTTAGACATTTCTCAACCATTGTGGGAGAAAACACCTTAAAAAAGGCCTGTCACCAGGTGAAAAGTGTGCAGTTGTTATGCTTAATTTATTCCCCAGTTACAGTTGTGTTTTTGTATTTTTAAATCCGCCATACATTCCAGAGACACGGGGCATTTTGTTTGGTGCTAATTTTGTGGTCTTTCCAAGGAGGCGGCACTCAAAGGGTAAATATGTAGAGCAACCTAAAGATGTACTCCAAAGAATCCTGTGAGTTATGACCCATTCTTAAAGACAATAGAAATTAGCATTAAATTAAGAGGCCCATATCTCTGGTAGCGTATGGTGGATTTTAAAAAAGCAACAAAAAAAAAACTCAGGTAAAAAGTGGGAATAAAACAAAAACTGCCCACTTTTGACCTAGTGACAACTGGAGGAATTTTCTCTTCTCTTACTGATACAGTATATGAGAAAAAGTTTAGTAGAAACCAGGTCTGGTGGCTACAGCGGTAGTCCATAATTCCTGGACCTGAGCCTTCATATTTCTTTCTACTTGCCGACATCCCTGGCGCCTCTTCTGATTAGTAGACTCATGTCATGCATGCATTGCTATGATAATATAGCAGGGGGGCTACTAATCAGAAGAGGCATCGGGGATGCTGGCAGATGGAAGGAGGTGCACCGTGCTCTGGTCCAGCAGCCATGAGTCCAGGGTCCTTTAAATCTAACAACAGGATACTGTCTGGGGATAATATAATGGTATTAGCAATCGTTCTGTCCCCATCACTATTTTCTCAGCCAGTATAAACAGTGCAGTAAACGCCCGCCGAGCGACTTAATGGCCTGGCTCATCTAAATTGGCCGTAACATCGGCGTTTGATAAGCAGAATAAACAAAACAAATGAAATCTAAATATGACTAGTACATTTAAGGAAACTTGACACGTTGTACATGCAGTCCTATTTGTGGATACAATGTCATAGAACAGGGGAAATGGAGCAAATAGATATGTGGTTTTATGAGCATACAATACTTAATTCCTTTAAATCCCTGCCATTTCTAAATTTAGAGTCCAGTAGGCGGTTCCATCAATCATTGACAGTCTTCCCTGACTGGGCATACAGAGATAATTGTCAATCACTGAGTAGGACCACCTACTTGGCCCCTAAGTATAGAAATGGCAGGGATTTCAATAAATAAAATACAAGGTATGAATCTATACCCACAATGCTGGGAGATTCTAGAGGCGATCAAAACGGATCAGTTTTTTCTCTTATTTTATTGCTACTGTTGACCTGTTTGTTCTATATCTTGTTTTTGTTTTTTATATTTTTTTTTTATTAAATATGCTATACAGTTCCTGACATATGGACCTCTTTATATAGTACTTATTTTTATGGTTTTTACTGAAGGGGCGTGCTCACAGAATTTTTCTGGGGGCGTGTCTTTAGGCTCCTCTACATTACTACCATGTGAGCCACGCCTCCTTGGTAAAGACCCAAAATTATCACCAAATAGAAAGGCCCATATCTCTGGAACAGGAAGGTGGATTTAAAATAAAAAAAAAATGGCATACTCAGAGGAGCATCGGGAATAAAATAAATGTGAAAACTTGCCACTTATGACCTGGTGACAAATCATCTTTAATCATTCAATTTTAACAAATACTTTTTGCATAGTGCAGTCCCTTTAATAATTTTTAACCTCTGCTCTGCTGCAAGCAAGATACCATCTGATTGCTTTTCTTTTTTTTATCACGATCTTATACAGAATTCATCTACCAAAGAAAAAGCTTCCACAAGTTTCCACATGGACATAGATTAAATATACAAATGGAAAGATGGAAAATACACATCACGGTGAAACCACTTCTCTCGGCTGACTCCTGGATGAAAGCACACAGCCAGTGTTTTCCAAGCCGGGAACCAATGAAATATTTAAGGTATGAAAGAACAGCACTTAATTCATTTTTTTTTAACAGAACCCTGTAATTTCCTGGTAATTATTGTTTTGAAAGGGTGGCATACAGAAATAGAAGGGTTAGATGAATACAAATTGTCTTTTTTAAAGATTGAGGGTTTCTTAAAATCCATAAATTTCAGCAACAATGTCTGCCAGGGAAAAGGGTTGACTTGGTAAAATTAGAAATAGTTGTTGAAGCTTTAAATTACAGAGAGACTTGAGAGATGAGTTGTTCCGTGTTGAAGAACATGCAATATGTAATTCATCTCTTCACAATAGATGATATGTTATTTTCTATGTGGACACACGGACTGGCATCTTAGACAGGATGTGGCTTTTCGTTGTCTGAACCTGCAGTGCCGTCTGGCCCTGAGTGTTGGCGTTGTGTCATAACTGTTAAAATCACAGCTTTTGTAAGAAATGACAATTATACGATAGCTGGAAAAGCATTCTGGAATCAGAGAGACATTTAATGAAGTCTTATGACTGAAACACAGTGATTTCCCAAGCAGACATCAGCTCATTTCTAACGTCTGTGAAAGTGGCTCTCCTGAAAGAAAGCATAGGCCAAGGTCCTAACATCTGTAAATAATACAGTAGTTACTCTCAGGCTACCATCTTTTGATCATCGTCTCCCACAACAGTAGAAGTTGCCAACTGGTTTAATTTCAAATCTTTGCTATGCACCTATGGGAATCATGGATATCTATTTGACAAAATGGACCCCATAACAAAAATCAAAATGTCATCATCATAGCACATGTTTTAAGCACCAGACCCCTTCCATCCTCTGACAGGGGTGTCCTGAACTTTCCATTTTACGCTTTACATAATTTACATGTTTAGTTTCCTGCTTCCTTGTTGGTGGTGGATATTTGGTAAAATGTATTGGTACTCAGTGCAAGGTTTTCAAAAAGCTTACCACCATCACCACCATAGATGCCTAAACTTTAGCATGAAAGTGATGGACTGACCCTCATTCAACTTACAGCTATCAGTTTTTACTTTTCTGCAGAAAAAATAATATTGCTGGACGTGTAACCAGACTCGAACTGGCTCATAGGAGAACCGGTGAACACTCGGTGGGCCCGCCACCCCATAATATGAGCAGTAGTTGTCACAATACACTTACACAATACAATACACTTGATTTCCTGAAAACCCACCTCTTCAGGAAAGCTTACAGCCTGCAATGACCCCGCTACCTCCTCACCACCAGATATCGCCTCAACCAACTCCGGAATTGCTGCAACCCCCCAACCTGCTGTCCCCACCATCCTGTAGAATGTAAGCCCACAAAGGCAGGGTCCTCTTCCCTCTGTATCAGTCTGTCATTGTTAGTTTGTTTACTGTAAGTGATATCTGTCATTTGTATGTAACCCCTTGTCATGTACAGCACCATGGAACCAATGGTACTATATAAATAATAATAATAATAATAATAATAATAATTTCACCATATACAGGCAAAGACAACATCTAATCATTCATTTAACAAGTTATCAGTTTATTATTATATGGACACATAGGTAACTATGAGAATGAGGGAAATTTAATAGTTGTGTGGAGCCCTGCTGCGTCTGGATTCATATCTCCCAGAAGGGTTCACAGAAGGAATTCACCACTAGAGGTCTCAATATACATGCACACACCTTCACCCATCTCTAAGACCACCAGAGGGAACTGTATAGAGATATAAAAGAAGGGTGAAGACAGGAAAGAGAGTTCAGACAGATTAGAGTTCTGCTGAGTGCAGTGTGCAGTGCAGTGCAGAGCTCAGATTGAGATTAGAGAGACTGCAGAGCAGTTCAGTTCAGCAAAGTGGAGGCTAGTAAAGTGGAACTGAATCCATCCCAGTCTAGTCAGAGCTGAAACAAGCGAGTAGTCTGCAGACAGAGCAGACGAGTGGAGTTTGCAGCAAGGGACTCCAGAGCTCAAGTTGGGAGCCAAGAGCATGCCGCCGCTCAGAGAGCGGCGAAGAGGCGGCCCACGAACTGCAGTGCTATGTTCTGCTACAAGCACTAAGGAAGAAAGGGATATCTGTCCCTACGATAAGTCTAAGCTAGATCCCTACGATGTAACGGGGAACCTGATCCTGCGATCAGACCCGCTAAAGTCCTCAGCTAGTCTGTACGAAGACCTATAGATGCGAGGGAGGGATCCCTACAAGCACTAGGGACTGGGAGAAAAGATGGACACCTCCTAACAGAAGTTGTAGCAGTAAAAGAAAAACAAACAACATAGAACATAGAGGTCCGAAGACCAAGCAAAACTATTGGAGTAAGGTAACAAAGCACCTAGCTAGCTTAAGAGTATAAATTACAATGAAGTCCAGCAAAGCCAGAAGGGCGGAGCAGGACTAAATAAGCAAAAAAGGTCATGTGACCAGCAAGATAGAAAAAACCTAACAGGAGAGTTCTAACAGCCTGTGTGAGTAATCGTGTGAGGGCCTGGGTAGGCCGAAGGCGAGTGGAAAGAGAAGTGAAAAGAGGCAGAGGAGCCTTCATAGCTCACCTCAACAAGTATTTACCGGACGCCGGGGTCCGAGCCTATAGGGATCTCCACGACCCACTAGGAGAACACCGGAGTTCCTGGAAGACTACAGGTCCCAGGACCACCACAGAGCTGATACGTAACTGGGCCAGGAGGAGTCCGGAAAGCGGGACGCTGCAAGTAGGGATTGTACTTCAGGAGAAGGACCAACCACAAGGTCAGCCAGGTGCAGGACGGAGACTAAGTTAGGCCCAGCTACATGCAGGCCAGGACTTCATTACTAAAAGGCAAGGAACAGGAGGCCACACACCTACTCAGTGGGAGACTCTGGATGTGCACCCTTCACCCTACAGTGCTCCGGGATGTGCCTGCAACATCTTCAGTAAAGGAAACAAAGTGACTTGTGTGTGTGTCTACCTTATTACCCCTACTGCCGGGATCCCCTCTGTCCTGCATCCCTACACATCTACCTGCCCTGAAGGACTCAGCCTCACCTGTGGGAGGCTTAACACCTAAAGCTGCACAACACCAACTCTTCAGTGGATCTGCACCGCAGCGCTGGTCACACAGGTGGCGTCACGAATCCCCATACCAACATTCGACTCCCCAGTAAATATCCCACATTAACGGGTGAGTGCCATAGCCATGGACTGAGCTGTGTTGCCGTGACATCCCCCATAGAAGTCTATAGGCTCAGATCCGAGTTCCCATTGCTCTGGAGGGCAACTCATCTGCATGTAGCTGAACAGTGGACACCAGGGTCAATGTTACTGGAAGGCTCTTGTGTTATGTTTCGGTAGCTGAGGAGTGCAGGTAAAAAAGGCAATACACCAGAGCAGTTGGAATCTATGAGATTGCAGTACCCTGACTAACCACCACAACTAGAGGCAGCCGTGGAGCGTTCCTACGTTGGTCCTAGATGCCTCGTCACAGCCTGAGAAACTAACTACACCTAAAGATAGAAATAGGAAAGCTATCTGCCCCGTAGCAGAACCCCAAAGATAATAGAAAGCCCCCAAACATGTAATGGCGGTTAGACAAGAGGAAATACTGACACAGAAAGAAAATAGTATGAGCAAACGCTGGGGCCCAAACTATCTAAATAGAAAAGGACAGGAAGGGCACTCACTGCAATCCCAGAAAACCCCGAAAAGCACCAACTCCACTAATCTCAAAATCACCTGAGATCACACGACCTCTACCACCTAAACTAGTTCTCTGGTGTAACAAAATCAAAACAGCAGCCACTGAAAAAACTGGAAAAAGCAAAAGTACAAAACTCAGTGGCTGAACTAAACTGAGAGGGCAAAAGCCCCCGGAGGGGACCCTGAAGGCCCCCACAGAAGTGCAGGACAAAAAGCAAAAATATAGCACAAACACAAAAGAAAAAAATGTCTTATCTGTTAGCAGGAGATGCAGACACGACACAGCAGGCTACAAGGGAAACTGGAAAGAAGGATTCAGACCAGAACAATTGATCACCGGCAACCCTGATGGGAAAATGACTCCCTTATATAAGACCAGTCAGTAACACCTGATTCCCAGTCCTCACAATCTTCACTAGCACCGCTTGTAACCACCAGAGGGAGCCTCTGCTCAGAACTCATCTCAAACCCATTCACAACAGTACCCCCCCCTTGAGGAGGGGTCACCGAACCCTCATTTGAGCAACCAGGTCGGTCAGGATGAGTTCTATGATACGCACGGATAAGTCTCCTAGCATGGATGTCCGAAGCAAACACCCAAGAATTGTCTTCCTGACCATAACCTCTCCATTTAACCAAATACTGGAGTTTCCGTCTAGAAAAACGAGAATCCAATATTTTCTCAACCACATACTCCAGATTGCCCTCAACCAAAACAGGGTCAGGAGGCACAGCAGCAGGAACCACTGGCTCAACAAACCTCTTCAACAAGGACTTGTGGAACACGTTATGGATCTTAAATGTCCCTGGAAGAAGCAAACGAAAAGAAACAGGATTAATAATCTCCATGATCTTATAAGGTCCAATGAACCTAGGCTTAAATTTAGGAGATGCTACTCTCATAGGAATATTCTTTGAGGACAACCAGACCAAGTCCCCCACTTTAAACCGAGGACCATCAGTCATATGCCGGTTAGCAAACCGCTGGGCCTTCTCCTGAGAGAGTGACAACCTCTCCACTACCTGGTCCCAAATCTGTTGCATACGCTCCACAACAGAGTCAACACCTGGACAGACAGAAGCCTCCGTCTGTCCTGAAGAAAGTCGAGGGTGAAACCCAGAATTACAGAAAAACGGAGACATCAAAGTGGCAGAGCTAGCCCTATTATTAAGAGCAAACTCAGCCAAAGGCAAAAAAGAGACCCAGTCATCCTGATCAGCAGACACAAAGCATCTTAGATAAGTCTCCAATGTCTGGTTTGTTTCTCAGTTTGACCATTGGTCTGAGGATGAAATGCCGAGGAGAAAGACAATTGAACACCCAGTTTAGAACAAAAAGTCCTCCAAAATCTGGAAACAAACTGGACTCCTCTGTCAGACACAATGTTCTCAGGAATGCCGTGTAAACGAACCACGTGCTGAAGGAACAACGGCACCAATTCAGAGGAGGAAGGCAACTTAGGTAATGGCACAAGATGTATCATTTTGGAAAACCTATCACAAATTACCCAGATGGTGGTCATTCTCTGAGAAACAGGAAGATCGGAAATGAAATCCATAGAGATATGGGTCCATGGTCTCTTGGGCACAGGCAATGGCATCAACAAACCACTAGAACGAGAGCAAGGCTTGGAGCGAGAGCAAGTCCCGCAGACTGCACAAATTCCCTGACAACACGAGACAAGGTAGGCCACCAAAAGGACTGACTAACCAAGTCTCTGGTACCAAAAATTCCGGGATGCCCAGCCAATGCGGAACAATGAATCTCAGACATCACACTCTTTTTCCATTGGTCCGGGACAAACAATTTTCCAACAGGGCAGCGCTCGGGCCTATCCTCCTGACACCCCTCCAGAGCAAGTCTCAAATTGGGCGAGATGGCGGAAAGAACTACACCCTCTTTCAAAATAACAGAAGGATCAGATAACTCAGGAGAGTCCGCAAGGAAACTCCTCGAGAGGGCATCCGCCTTAACATTCTTAGTGCCAGGAAGAAAGGAAACCACAAAATTAAAACGTGTGAAAAACAAGGCCCACCTGGCCTGTCTAGGATTGAGTCGCTTGGCAGATTCCAGATAGACCAGATTCTTATGGTCCGTAAGGACCACCACCTGATGTTTGGCTCCCTCCAGCCAATGTCTCCACTCTTCAAAAGCCCACTTCATGGCCAATAACTCCCGATTACCCACGTCATAATTACGTTCAGTAGGAGAAAATTTTCGAGAGAAAAAGGCACAAGGGTTACTTTTAGAAGTCTCTGGATCTTTTTGGGACAAAACGGCACCTGCCCCAATTTCAGAGGCATCAACCTCCACCTGAAATGGCAGAGAAACATCAGGCTGCCGTAGAACAGGAGCAGAAGTGAATCTCTGCTTAAGTTCCTGAAATGCAGAGACTGCCTCAGGAGGCCAATTCACCACATCAGAACCCTTTCTGGTCAAATCAGTTAATGGTTTAACAATAACCGAGAAATTACCAATAAATTTACGATAAAAATTGGCAAAACCCAAAAATCTCTGAAGAGCCTTTAATGAAGTAGGTTGGACCCAATCACAGATGGCCTGAACCTTGACCGGGTCCATTTCAATAACAGATGGGGACAAAATGAATCCCAGAAATGAGATCCTCTGTACGCCAAAAAGACACTTTGATCCCTTCACATACAGAGATTCTCTCTCAAAATCTGGAATACAGTTCGAACATGTTTCACATGAGAGTCCCAGTCATTAGAAAAAATCAAGATATCATCCAAATAAACAATCAGAAATTTGTCCACAAAATCCCTGAAAATGTCATTCATGAAGGACTGGAAGACGGAAGGAGCATTAGTGAGCCCAAAGGGCATCACTAGGTACTCAAAATGCCCTTCAGGGGTATTGAATGCCGTCTTCCATTCATCCCCGTGCTTAATGCGAATAAGGTTATACGCCCCCCTGAGGTCAAGCTTGGTAAAGCAAGTAGCGTTTTTCACCCTGGAAAACAGGTCAGAAATCAAGGGTAACGGGTATTGATATTTCACAGTAATATTGTTCAAGAGACGATAATCAATACACGGCCTTAATGAACCATCTTTTTTGGCCACAAAAAAAAAACCGGCACCTAAGGGTGAAGAGGATGGTCTGATATGACCCTTCTCCAATGATTCCTTGATATAAGACCGCATAGCTTCATGTTCAGGTACAGACAAGTTAAAAAGGCGACCTTTAGGGAATTTACTCCACGGCACTAATTCAATAGCGCAGTCATAGCTCCTATGGGGAGGCAAGGATGCAGATTTACTTTCGCTAAACACATCAGAAAAATCAATCAAAAAGTCAGGAACATCCTGAGCCTGGGGGAGGCAGAAAAAACAGGAGTGTTGGTATTAACACATTGGCAGCCCCAACTGGTTACAGACACAGATTTCCAATCCAAAACAGGATTATGAGACTGTAACCAAGGGAAACCCAGCACGATAATGTCATGCAGATTATATAGAACCAAAAATTTGCAGCACTCCTGGTGATCAGGTTCAACCCTCATTATCACCTGAGTAGAAAACTGGGGTTTATTCTCAGCCAAAGGGGTAGAATCGATCCCCAGTAGGGGAATAGACTTCTGTAGGGGTATCAAGGGAAACCCACAACGTTTAGCAAAATCATAATCCATCAGGTTAATAGCTGCTCCAGAATCAACGAAAGCCTGAGCAGAAAATGAGGACAGAGAGCATATCAGAGTGACAGTTAATAAAAACTTAGTCTGAACACTACCCAAGACAACTGAGCGTGCAAAACGTCTTCCCCGCTTAGGGCAGACTGAAATAGCATGAGAGGCATCACCACAGTAGAAACATAACCCATTGCGCCTTCGAAACTCATGACGATGTGCCCCAGACACCACTCCATCACACTGCATGGGCTCAGAAGCTGGCTCACAAGGCAACACCACTCCACGCATACTTCTCCGCTCACGCAAACGTCTGTCAATTTGAATCGCTAATGACATAGAATCATTGAGACCAGAGGGACAGGGAATCCCACCATAACATCCTTTACATTATCTGACAGACCCTTCCGGAAAAGGGCCGCCAAAGCGTCGTCATTCCATTTGGTCAGGACTGCCCACCTACGGAATCTCTGACAGTATAACTCAGCGTCATCAAGCCCCTGATTTAATGCCAACAAGGCTTTTTCAGCTTGATCAGTGACATTAGGCTCATCGTACAATAACCCCAAAGCCTGAAAAAATGCATCAACATCACTCAAAACAGGATCCCCAGGTATCAGGGAAAAAGCCCAATCCTGAGGATCGCCGCGCAGGAGAGAGATGATAATTTGAACCTGCTGCGCTGCGTTTCCTGAGGACTTAGATTTTAAGGCAAAAAACAATTTACAATTATTTTTGAAATTCTGAAATTTAGCTCGATCCCCTAAAAACAAATCTGGCATGGGAATCCTAGGTTCCACAACAGGCAACCCAGCAAGATAGATAGCAATACTCCGAACCTCAGTGGCAAGCTGATCCACACGGCCAGACAACTGTGCAAACTCCATTGGGAGAAAAGATCCTCCCCAGCACCCAGAGATACAGAGGGAAAAAAATGCAACAAACAGAAAAATATCTCTGACAACTTTTTTTTTTTCTTTCACAATATTTTTTCCCTTCTGTGAGTACCATACAATTTTCAATTTTTGGCCGGTGATACTGTTATGTTTCGGTAGCTGAGGAGTGCAGGTAAAAAAGGCAATACACCAGAGCAGTTGGAATCTATGAGATTGCAGTACCCTGACTAACCACCACAACTAGAGGCAGCCGTGGAGCGTTCCTACGTTGGTCCTAGACGCCTCGTCACAGCCTGAGAAACTAACTATACCTAAAGATAGAAATAGGAAAGCTATCTGCCCCGGAGCAGAACCCCAAAGATAATAGAAAGCCCCCAAACATGTAATGGCGGTTAGACAAGAGGAAATACTGACACAGAAAGAAAATAGTATGAGCAAACGCTGGGGCCCAAACTATCTAAATAGAAAAGGACAGGAAGGGCACTCACTACAATCCCAGAAAACCCCGAAAAGCACCAACTCCACTAATCTCAAAATCACCTGAGATCACACGACCTCTACCACCTAAACTAGTTCTCTGGTGTAACAAAATCAAAACAGCAGCCACTGAAAAAACTGGAAAAAGCAAAAGTACAAAACTCAGTGGCTGAACTAAACTGAGAGGGCAAAAGCCCCCGGAGGGGACCCTGAAGGCCCCCACAGAAGTGCAGGACAAAAAGCAAAAATATAGCACAAACACAAAAGAAAAAAATGTCTTATCTGTTAGCAGGAGATGCAGACACGACACAGCAGGCTACAAGGGAAACAGGAATGAAGGATTCAGACCAGAACAATTGATCACCGGCAACCCTGATGGGAAAATGACTCCCTTATATAAGACCAGTCAGTAACACCTGATTCCCAGTCCTCACAATCTTCACTAGCACCGCTTGTAACCACCAGAGGGAGCCTCTGCTCAGAACTCATCTCAAACCCATTCACAACACTCTTGGCACCCAGTCTGACACTGCAGGTAACATTTATATGTATATACAGGTATATATCAGACAGTGTTTTATTAGCTGAAATTATGTTGAAACCCAACTGTGACCCCTAATGACTCCATAGGCGGCTGCTTACTTCTTCTACCCTGAGGATGCCATGGTGGACAGGACCAGCATATACTCATGTATAAGCCGACCCGTGTATAAGCCGACCCCCATAATTTTGCCATAAAAAACTGGGAAAACTTATTGACTCGCGTATAAGCCTAGGGTGGAAAATGCAGCTGCTACTGGTAAATTACAAAAATAAAAATAGATACCAATAAAAGTAAAATTAATTGAGACATCAGTAGGTTAAATGTTTTTGAATATCCATATTGAATTAGGAGCCCCATATAATTCTCCAGACAGTTAATGATGGGCCCCATAAGATGCTCCATACAAAATACGCCCCATATAATGCTGCACAAAGGTTAATAATGGCCCCATAAGATTCTCCATAGAATAACATGCCTCATATGCTGCTCCATAAAGGTTATGGCCCCATAAGATGCTCCATATATTTTATGCCCCAAATGATGCTCCATAGATTATGTCAACATAAGATGCTCCATAGATTATGCCCCCATATAATGCCCCATAGATTATGTCCCCATATGATGCTCAATAGATTGTGCCCCCATATGATGACCTATAGATTATGTCCCCATATGATGCTCAATAGATTATTAGATTATGCCCCCATATAATGCTCAATAGATTGTGCCCCATATGATGCCCCATAGATTATGTCCCCATATGATGCCCCATAGATTATGTCCCCATATGATGCTCAATAGATTGTGCCCCATAAGATGCTCCATAGAATAATATGCCCCATATGCTGCTCCATAAAGGTTATGGCCCCATAATTTGCTCCATATATTTTACGCCCCATATGATGCTCCATAGATAATGCCCACATAAGATGCTCCATAGATTATGCCCCCATATGATGCTCCATAGATTATGCCCCCATATGATGCCCCATATATTATGTCCCCATATGATGCCCCATAGATTATGTCCCCATATTATGCTCAATAGATTGTGCCCCATATGATGACCTATAGATTATGTCCCCATATGATGCTCAATAGATTGTGCCCCCATATAATGCTCAATAGATTGTGCCCCATATGATGCCCCATAGATTATGTCCCCATATGATGCTCAATAGATTGTGCCCCATATGATGCCCCATAGATTATGTCCCCATATGATGCTCAATAGATTGTGCCCCATATGATGCCCCATAGATTATGTCCCCATATGATACTCAATAGATTGTGCCCCCATATGATGCTCAATAGATTGTGCCCCCATATGATGCTCAATAGATTGTGCCCCATATAATGCCCCACAGATTATGCCCCCATAAGATGACGCTGCTGCTGCAAAAGAAAAAAAAATGACATACTCACCTTTCATCGCTGGGGGCCAGGTGCCAGTGTCCTGAGCAGGCGGGGACACCGGCGCGCTATGAGGGACAGGTGCCGGTGTCACCGCTGGCTCAGGCCCCGACACCTGAGATATTCACCTGTCCCCGGTCCACCGCTGTGCGCCGCTGTCTTCCGGGTCCTCTGTCAGTGAGTGCTCAGGCAGAGGGTGCGGTGCGCTCTAACTACGTCACAGCGCCCTCTGCCTGAATATCACAGCCAGAGGATGAGGAGGTCAGAGCGCCACACAGGGGTGGATCAGGGACAGGTGAATATCACATATACTCACCCCCTCCTGGCACGTCTCTGCAGCCCCCCTGCTTCTCCAGGTCTCGGTAGCTATTCCTTCCTACAGCGGTCACATGGTACCGCTCATTAAAGTCATGAATATGTGCATATTCATGACTTTAATGAGCGGTACCAGTGAACACTGCAGGAAGGAGCCTGAGATCTGCAGGGGGCAGCAGAGACGCGTCGGCGGGGGGGTAAGTATGATCTGACACCCGCGCTCCCCCTCCCCCGCCGACTCCCCGTATATGACTCGCGTATAAGCCGAGAGGGGACTTTCAGCCTTAAAAAATGGGCTGAAAATCTCGCTTATACGCGAGTATATACGGTAATTGTGATCTCCTTCTAAATAAATCTCATAGTAAAGCGTGCATCTTTTGTTCTTGACATTCGTTTTCTAAATCTGAAACATCACTACTAGGCAATATGGTTGGTAACACAGTCCCAACATATTATGGTAAATAGATTAAGGAGATAAAGATATAAGCGTGCGGGAGAGAAGAAGGACAAACTCAATGAGAAAAAGCCGTATGGAGGAGGTATATCAATCATAATTTGCTTCAGATGGACAGTGTATATTTTAGTTTTTATGACAGTGTGGGTGTGGAGGCCATTCTCCTTGACCAAACCATGCTACATGAGAGCCTATTTCTTCATCACAACATACCTGACATACTTCATTCCCAAGAAGAAATGCTGACTTGTACTTCTTGCCATCTGGAAACACAAGAAGTGGCCACATCCCGCTTCACAGACAGCCAATTATACAGTAACTTAGAGCTGCCCACAAGACCAGCTGCCTCAGCTATTTCCAGGCCGCTCATGGGATTCTTAGTCTACTGTTCTCTCCTATGGGCCAAACGCAGACAGCAAAGGACATCGGCGGAGTGTAATCTGTGCGGCTCTACACAGGAACTGCACATACTGATGTTGTCAGACAAACTGTGACCTCAACAGTTGGACAGAGAGCAGCAAATAATCAGGAAAGATTAACATTTGGTCATGGTATTAGCTCCAAATAAACGTGTTAATCTCAGCAATGCAGACAATCTACAGTGGTCGAATCTTAGCACAGCACGAATGAGAATTGGGTAGAGACTAGGGCACGATGGCAAATATGGCAGGGAATTACTACCTAATCCAGCAATTATTCTAACATCAGGTATATTTGTTATACAGCATGCATTTTCTATCTTACGAGCAGACATACCTGCTCCTCTCCACTACCATTAGAGAAAAGTTCATACATGATAGAATAATGCTGCACAGTATTCTGTCTTAAAAATCCATGCTACACATCTAAATAGGTTTTGTAAACTAAATCCCAGGCAGATGTTGCAGAAATAATCCAATTTAGAGGCATGGAACGAATTTCGGCCACAGAAATTTCTGCAGTATATCTGCCACATTTAGACATACCCCTAAAGTAATTCCATTTTAATTGTACTTTGCAATCTACCATGTACACAAATAGCCCTATATTTACTATGGTCCAAGAATTATAACTTGTGTAGATAAAATCCAAGTAGGTTCTCTTATTTGTAAAATGCTGAAAGAACAGCATCTACTTCTAAAATCTAATGAAAATATGATCATGTTTTACTTTTTACCCATGATGACAATATCATCAGCTCATTATTCACCCAGTATGAATCATAAGAACAGGGCCCCATTATGTGCATCGCTGAATGAAAAGGGGATCATGCTGTGCAATTTTCTCAACTCTCATACTTAAACACAAAGATCTGCCATGTGCAGCCATCTCTCCTCTCCTAGCACCACACGTGACAGTACCCTTTTCTCAAGATACGTAGCTGCAGGTGACAGTGGTGGGATCCACGTCTGCTGGACATTTATGGTATATCCAGTGGATGTGCCAGAAATATCTTAAATAGGAGGGTACGTGCACACAATGTCTTTTTTAGGTGGATTCCACCTGGAACCACCTGGTAAAAGCACCGGAAATATGCTGCAGAAAATGAACATAATGCACAGCAATGTAAAACGATACTGCTTTACATATGTTTAGTCTTCTGTCACTTCTTTTAATGGCAGCCGGACCACACTGAGTAGCATGAGAACCGAGCTGCAGTGATGAGCACTGATGTCAGTAAGGTTATCGCAGTTCATCGGCTGTGAACTGCGATAAACTTACTGACGTCAGTGGTTGTCACAGTAGCCGGATTCACACGCTACTCTATGTGTTCTGGCAGCTGTGCTAATCGGTTACATTACTGATATCACCGTTCATCACTGCCTGCAGATGTAGCAGAGTTGGGAATCGTCATGGAACCTTCTTGTCATAGATTGCGGTGGCAATCGGGGTAATGGTCTTGAGGTTGATGTCAGCTCTGTAATGTCCGCTGACATCAAGACCAAGGGTTAGTATTTTAGAGGTGTCTGGCAGAGACCCAAATTATTAACCCCATAGTCAAAAGAAATAAGCACACACATACAAAAGTCCTTTAATTGTAAAAAAGCACTCCGTGACAATTACTCTCTTTTACCCATTTATTACTAAAAAAAAGTAATCCGCACCTGGCGTGGTCCATAATATGAGGTCACATAACGATCCCTGACTTTGCTACATCTTGAGGCAGTGACGAGCGGTGACATCAATAATGTGACCGCTCACTACGGCTGCTGGAACACATTGAAAGTAGTGTGTGAACTCGGCTACTGTGTTGAGCGGTGACATAATTCAGATTACCACAGGTCACAGCTGGCGGCCCACACAGAGGTTACTGTGAAAACTGCCAGCTGTGAGCATAATGATGTCACCGCTTGTCACGGCAAGCGACGCATCCAATTTTGAGGTGCATGCTCAACCAGTGATCCTGACTGCCAATTTAACGCTATTAGAGACACAGCGTATGATAGTCTCTTGTTGGGGGAGCCCCCATATTTTTGACTCCTGCAATTTTCTGCAATGAGTGAAATGGTGACAGACTTTATTTGCTGATTTGCGCAAATCAAGTGGCTCATTTTTTAGTTTGACAGCACCCGTGTATATTAGGAAATTCAACTCGAATTTGATTCACATTTTGATTTACTTTAAGGAGGTGTTCTGGTTTGAAACTTGAATCATTTGAAAATTATGAAATTATCATTACTTACCTCCTTCCACCCCAGTGCTGACTCTTTGCCTGGTCTTTGCTTACATGGCTGAAGTGGAGATGTCATAACTAGTGATGAGTGAATATGTTTGGAAAACGATCGCCAAACATAAATTTGGTACGAATATGGCAAATTCGGATTTGTGATTGGAAACACAAACAAAATTTTATAAAATCGGAAAAAAATCGGTAACATTCGGTAAAAAGTGCGGGAAAATATTTGTGTTGCCACAAAAGTATTTTCAGCACTTTAGCAATGATAATGGTGGTGTTTCATGAGCGTTTGGCACGTGTTTGATGAGGGGAGAGGGTTTGCAGAGCTCAGAGGCGCAGTGTTCATGTAAGCAGTCATTTTTTTCCTAACTTTATGTGTGCACATTGTGACTAGCCAATCAGCGCACAGGAAACACCCACAATGTCCCGAAACAATGACTTGTGTCATTGGCTGCTCAAATCACATGTCCTTGTCCATATAAATAGCGGACATCTTGTTTTAGCGCCATTTTGACACTGTAACAGCACAGAGAGACTGCTCCTGATGCTGGCACTGCTAACAGCAATATTTTAGGTAGTTAGTTAGGTGGTTGTATATCAGTCAGATAGTGTAGCGAGCTACTGTCCAGTGTGGCTGTTAAATTTACCTTCCAGCATTTTTTTTTACATTACTGAGGTCCACAAAGAAAGCCAGCAGGGCACGTGTTGTGCACTGCTTCTATTGTGTTCCATACACGAGTATAGCATTCTAAATAATATTTTTTCACTAGCTAAATGTGAAAAGCCTGCTGTATCCCACATTTTAGTAAGTAAGCTAAGTGGTTGCATATCAGTCAGATAGTGTAGCAAGCTACTGTCCAGTGTTCTGTTGGAATATGTTTTGTGCAACAACTCTATTCCTGTCTATGAGTGTTTAGTTGCTAGATTTGTACGCTGTTTATAAAGTTAAAAAAAAAACACTACCAGAGGCTCACACAGGCAGAGCAGGTGACTGTATTTCCTGTTTTCCTGTGTCTGTGTATGAGAGAAGCAGCTTGCTATAGATGCTGCACAGATAGACACACAAATGATTTATTCCTGATTCCTGATCTATTAAGCTTATAATACATTGTTCCTGATTGTTCCTGAATAAAGAAGCTCTGTTGTCACACGCTTGGGGAGTATCCTGAATAATCCGCTGCCAACAGGTTATGGGCCCAGAGTGACACAGAACCCCAGAGTAACACAGCAACAGAAGTCCAGAGCAAAAGCAGCACAGAGCAAAACAGAAGATGTCCACTAGCAGTAATCTTGTCAAGTTCTCAGAGCCAAGCCTCACTAACCAGAACTATCAGTCCTGGAAATTCAAGGTGAAGATGCTGCTCATAAGAGAAGGTACGTAGAAATATACTCAGGAACAAGTGCCTCATCCATTACCAGACGCTTGGCTAGAGAAGGATCAGAAAGCACAAAGCACTATCTCCTTCAGTGTAGATGATATTCAGATTGTGCATATATGCAAGTGCGCAACTGCAAAGGAGATGTGGGATGAGTTACAGAAAGTGCATGAAAGATTAAATCTCAGCAATAAGCTTTATCTCATGAGAAAGTTGTATCAGTCTAAGCTAACTGATGGACAGAACATGCAGGACTATATAAGAAACACCCTAGAGATTGTGAACCATCTCAGGGGTATTGGAGAAGAAATTAAAGATTTTCATGTTGCTGCACTTCTATTAAGTGGTCTTCCAGAGAGTTATGACATACTCATGACTGCACTAGGTGCACAGCCAGATGATGAGCTGACACTAGAGTATGTTGAAGGAAAACTTGTAGATGAATTCAAGAGAAAAATGCAGAATGTAAGCAGCAGTAATGAATCCAGAGCACAAACAGCATTAAAGACACAGGATTTCTCTAAATATAAGAGCAATCTAAGAGAAACTCGTGAATGTTTTGTCTGTAAAAAGCCCGGCCACCTTAAAGCAGACTGCAGAATTTGGAAACCAAGAATGAGTCAGTTTAAAAATCAGAACAGTCATCAAAGGGTTAAAAGAGCTGTAAAGGAAGATTCTGCATGTGTTGAAGCTGCATTTAATGCCAGTACAGGCCCATCTGCAAAGCATATATGGTGTATAGATTCTGGTGCAAGCAGCCATATGACAAATAACAAGGATTTCTTCACTGACCTTAAAGAAAGCAAGTCAGAAAAGGTAATCTTAGCTAATGGTCACTATATCACTTCAGAAGGAGTAGGAAATGGCTACCCCCAGTGTCCAGTTTCCACAGCCAGCGTCGGACTGGAACACCTTGGGCCCACCAGAGAAAATCATTCTTGGGGCCCACTATGTAGCTACATAGAAATAAATACAAGACCACAAATTGTGCAGTAAAACACACTAATATCAGGGTATAATATAAGGTAGTACATGTCTTAATTATGTAGCAGGAGTTAGGGTAGCCTCCCTCATAGATTATAAAGCAGCCCCCTCATAGGGCATAATGCTGCCCACATAGGGGATAATGTTGCCCCCTTCATAGAGGATAATGCTGCCCCCCCTCATAGGGTATAATGCTATATATATATATATATATATATAGATAGATAGATAGATAGATAGATAGATAGATAGATAGATAGATAGATAGATAGGTAATAGATAGATACCATATATACTCGAGTATAAGCCGACCCCCCTAATTTTGCCACAAAAAACTGGGAAAACTTATCGACTCGAGTATAAGCCTAGGGTGGAAAATGAGATTATGCCCCATATGCTGCCCCATGTATTATGCCCACAAGATGCTCCATAGATTGTGCCCCATATGCTGCCCATGTATTATGCCCCCATAGATTGTGCCCCCATAGATGCTCCACAGATTGTGCTCTCATAGATGCTCCATAGATTATGCCCCCATAAATGCTCCTTAGATTATGCCCCATAGAAGCTCCATAGATTGTGCCCCCATAAATGCTCCTTAGATTATGCCCCCATAGATGCTCCATAGATTATGCCCCCATAAATGCTCCTTAGATTATGCCCCCATAGAAGCTCCATAGATTGTGCCCCCATAAATGCTCCTTAGATTATGCCCCCATAGATGCTCCATAGATTATGCCCCCATAGATGCTCCATAGATTATGCCCCCATAAGTGATCCTTAGATTATGCCCCCATAGAAGCTCCATAGATTGTGCCCCCATAGAAGCTCCATAGATTATGCCCCCATAGATGCTCCATAGATTATGCCCCATAGATGCTCCTTAGATTATGCCCCCATAGATTATGCCCCCATAAATGCTCCACAGATTATGCCCCCATAAATGCTCCTTAGATTATGCCCCCATAGATTATGCCCCCATAAATGCTCCACAGATTATGCCCCCATAAATGCTCCACAGATTATGCCCCCATAGATGCTCCTTAGATTATGCCCCCATAGAAGCTCCATAGATTGTGCCCCCATAAATGCTCCTTAGATTATGCCCCCATAGATGCTCCTTAGATTATGCCCCCATAGATTATGCCCCCATAAATGCTCCACAGATTATGCCTCCATAAATGCTCCACAGATTATGCCCCCATAGATTATGCCCCCATAAATGCTCCACAGATTATGCCCCCATAGATTATGCCCCCATAGATGCTCCACAGATTATGCCCCCATAGATTATGCCCCCATAGATTATGCCCCCATAAATGCTCCACAGATTATGCCCCCATAAATGCTCCACAGATTATGCCCCCATAGATTATGCCCCCATAAATGCTCCACAGATTATGCCCCCATAGATTATGCCCCCATAAATGCTCCACAGATTATGCCCCCATAGATGCTCCACAGATTATGCCCCCATAGATTACGCCCCCATAGATGCTGCAACAAAAAAAAAAAAAGACATACTCACCTCTCGTCGCTGGGGACCAGGTGCCGGTGTCCTGAGCAGGCGGGGACACCGGCGCGCTATGGGTGACAGGTGCCGGTGTCTCCGCTGGCTCAGGGCCCCGGCACCTGCAATATTTACCTCTCACCGGTCCACTGCTGAGCGCCGCTGTCTTCGGTCCTCCGGCAGTGAATGCTCAGGCAGGGGGCGCGGCGCTCACTAATGACGTCATCGCGCCCTCTGCCTGAACATTGCAGCAAGAGAGGACACAGCGGCGCTCAGCGGTTGGAGTGTTCTCTATGTTCCCAGCCTTGAAAGCAATCTTCTATCAGTAATGAAGCTCATGCAAAAGGGGAATGTAGTTAGAGAGATAACAGCTGCGTCATCTCAAAGAAGGGTCACACTCTTGCAGAAGGAAAAATCCAAGATGAACTTTATCAGCTAAAATGCAAAGAAAGAGTGTACAGTGCTAGACAAGATCTGCAAAAGAACTGTATCCATGTATGGCACAGATATCTTGGGCACAGAGACCCAGAAGCAGTAAGGAAGCTAGCTCGACTTGCAAATGGTATTGAAATCAACCGGGGTAGTCAAATGATGAAGTGCACTAGCTGTCCTAAAGGGAAAATGTCCAGAGAATCCTCTCCTAAAATAAGGACCACTAGATCTGCACAGCCACTAGATCTGATACATATAGATGTACAGCATCAGACTGGAGCATCTTGGGCCCACCAGAGAAAATCATTCTTGGGGCCCACTATGTAGCTACATAGAAATAAATACAAGACCACCAATTGTGTAGTAAAATGCTCTAATATCAGAGTATAATATAAGGTAGTACATGTCTTAATTATGTAGCAGGGGTTGGGGTAGCCCCTCATAGAATATAAAGTAGCCCCCTCATAGAATACAATGTTGCCTCCCTCATGGAAAATAATGCGGCCCCCTCGTAGAATATAATACAGCCCCCCTCATAAGGTATAATGCAGCACCCCACAAAATATAATGCAACCCCCTCATAAGGTATAATGCAGCCCCCCATAGTATATGTTGCACCCTCATATGGTATAATGCAGCCCCCCTCATATAGTATAATGCTGCCCCTTTACAGAATATAATGTAGCCCCCGCAGAGTGTAATGCAACCCCCTCATAAGGCAGCCCCCCCATAGAATATATTGTAGCCCCCTCATAGGGCATAATGCAGCTCCCCTCATATAGTATGATGTAGCCCTGAGAGAATAATGCAGCCCCCACACAGAATATAATGCACCCCCCCACAGAATATAATGTAGCCCCCTAATAAATTACAATGCAGCCCCCTCATAGGGTATAATGCAGCCCCCCTCCACCTCTATCATTGTTCTCCCCCTCCACCCCATCATTGTACTCATCAGCACCTCCATCATTGCCTTTTCACCCACCACTCCTATCATTGCCCTTTCCACCACCTCCATCATTGCCCATTCCACCACCTCCATCATTGCCTCCTCCTCCACCATCAATGTCCTTTCCACCACTACCATCATTGTCCTTTACACCACAACCATCAATGCTTTCTCCCCCACTACCCCATCATTGACCATTCCAACACTTCCATCATTACCTCCCCTGCCACCACCATCATTGCCCTTTCCAACCACAACCATCTTTGCCTTCTCCGTACCACCCCTGTGTACCTTGGATACCAGCTCCCCTGCATCAGGGCGCTGGTATCCAAGGTACACAGCGGGTTTCTAGGCACAGCCCCGCGCCTGGAAACCCGCTGTGTACCTTGGATACCAGCGAATCGCTGCTCTCCCGCCTGTCACACGCAGCGATGCGTGCCTGTCAGCGGGAGAGCAGCGATCAAAAAAATGTCCTGGCCTTTCAGCGACGATCAGCGATATCCAGCAGGGGGGCTGATCGTCGCTGAATGTCACACACAGCGATATCGCTGGTGAGATCGCTGCTGCGTCACAAAACTAGTGACTCAGCAGCGATCTCGGTAGCGATATCGCTATGTGAGACGGGCCCTTAACAATCAGTAGAGATGTAGTGATTGATGAAAACTCTGTATCGCTCAAATTCCATGAAGTTACACCAGTTATTCAACCTAAGAAGCAAGAACAAGAATCTCAATCACCAAACCCGGACACCGAAAAGTAAAACACTGAAGTATGGATAAGCTCTGAAGCCACCAAAGGAAGACACAGAAGAACAAAGTCAACCTCCAGTCTGGAGATCAGAAAGGCCAAACAAAGGTATCCCAGCTAGACGCCTTTCTTATATGGTCAGAACACTTCCTGAACCAGAGCCACAGTCATGGCAAGAGATGCAAAAACTGCCCGTCCATAAGAAGCAGAAGTGGATAAATGCCACTAATGAAGAGATGGAGTTCCTTCACCAACTCCAGACATGGGAGCTTACTGAGCTACCACAAGGAAAAGAGCTATCGGATGTACAGTACAGACCAAAAGTTTGGACACACCTTCTCATTTAAAGATGTTTCTGCATTTTCATGACTATGAAAATTGTACATTCACACTGAAGGCATCAAAACTAAGAATTAACACATGTGGAAGTACTGTATATACTTAACAAAAAAATGTGAAACTACTGAAAATATTTCTTATATTCTAGGGTCTTCAAAGTAGCCCCCTTTACTTTGATGACTGCTTTGCACATGCTTGGCATTCTCTTGATGAGCTTCAAGAGGTAGTCACCGGAAATGGTGTTCACTTCCGGTGACTACCTCTTGAAGCTCATCAAGAGAATGCCAAGAGTGTGTAAAGCAGTCATCAAAGTAAAGGGGGCTACTTTGAAGACTCTAGAATATAATAAATATTTTCAGTAGTTTCACATTTTTTGTTAAGTATATACAGTACTTCCACATGTGTTAATTCATAGTTTTGATGCCTTCAGTGTGAATTTTCAATTTTCATAGTCATGAAAATACAGAAACATCTTTATATGAGAATGTGTGTCCAAACTTTTGGTCTGTACTGTAAGTGGGTCTTCAAAAACAAATATGACTCAGAAGGTATAGTACTCGCAAAAGTATGGTGAAGATTAGTGCAAGGACTAAGCACATTGATGTAACACATCACCACTTAAGTGACTTAGTGGAACGTGGTATACTTGAATTTGTTTATTGCGAGTCTGACAAGATGATATCTGATGGTATGACAAAATCCATTATCAAGAGTCAAGTTTGTGGACTTCAGAAATGCAGTGGTACTAACAGGATAAGTAGTTGTTGAGTGGGGGGTGTTTGAATATGTTTGATGCAACAACTCCATTCCTGTCTATGAGTGTTTAGTTGCTAAATTTGCATGCTGTTTATAAGATAAAAAAAATTCCCAGAGGCTCACACAGGGAGAGCATGTGGTTGTATTTCCTGCTTTTCTGTGTCTGTGTATGAGAGAAGCAGCCTGCTGTAGATGCTGCACAGATAGAGACACATAAATGATTTATTCCTGATCTATTAAGCTTATCATATATTGTTCCTGATTGTTCCTGAATAAAGAAGCTCTGTTGTCACACGCTTGGAGAGTACCCTGAATAATTTGCTGCCAACATATTCGCTCATCTCTAGTTATATCTACAGCTTGTGACCACAGTAGGCAATCACTCGAGACATTGGTCATAGTAATATGTTACAGCCATCAATGGCGGAAGACGGGAAATCAACACTGCAGATGTGTCAAAGAAAAACATCGGTTAACAGAAGAGACAAGATTCTAGGGTAAGAATGACGCCTTTTCAATCTTCATACAGATCAAGCCTTTGGATGATAATGTTTGAAACCAGAACACCCATTGATGAATCATGAGATATTATATTACTAACACTGGCAATTCATCAAGACTTTATGCCAAGCTTGATGTGCTGGAGTAAGATGTACCAAATTCATTAAGAGACGTGCGCCTCCTTCAGCTGCTGTGCACCACCATAAGAAATATGCTTCACTCATAGACTGGAGTATGTTTCTGTAGTAAGTTACGACACTTGTGGTGTAAATTACAGTATAATAAATTTATCGGCGGCACTTGGTCATGCCCCCTCCTGACTAAGCACCATGCACTTTTTGGAAAGTTGGTGAGGCTGGCCTGGACTGGAGTAAAATCGCCATAATTTTAAAAATTGTGCAAAATTTCAAACAGTTTTATGTCACAATTCTGTCAAAAACAGTTTCACGTCTTTCCAAACACGTTGGGAGTTAAAATTTCACAACAACTGAAAAGCCTCAGGTCAGAAACCTCTGATTAAATAACAGTAAGGGTAAGTCCATCAGCAAATCTGTATACAGGTCCTTCTCAAAAAATTTGCATATAGTGCTAAATTTCATTATTTTACATAATGTAATGATTACAATTAAACTTTCATATATTTTAGATTCATTACACACCAACTGAAATTTGTCAGGTCTTTTATTGTTTTAATACTGATGATTTTGGCATACAACTCCTGATAACCCAAAAAACCTGTCTCAAAAAATTAGCATATCAAGAAAAGGTTCTCTAAACGACCTATTACCCTAATCTTCTGAATCAACTAATTAACTCTAAACACATGCAAAAGATTCCTGAGGCTTTTAAAAACTCCCTGCCTGGTTCATTACTCAAAACCCCCATCATGGGTAAGACTAGCGACCTGACTGATGTCAAGAAGGCCATCATTGACACCCTCAAGCAAGAGGGTAAGACCCAGAAAGAAATTTCTCAACAAATAGGCTGTTCCCAGAGTGCTGTATCAAGGCACCTCAATGGGAAGTCTGTTGGAAGGAAACAATGTGGCAGAAAACGCTGTACAACGAGAAGAGGTGACCGGACCCTGAGGAAGATTGTGGAGAAGGACCGATTCCAGACCTTGGGGGACCTGAGGAAGCAGTGGACTGAGTCTGGTGTATTGTAGCTAGCTGCATTGACCCTGCCCTTGATGAAACACAGTGGACCAACACCAGCAGCTGACATGGCACCCCACACCATCACTGACTGTGGGTACTTGACACTGGACTTCAGGCATTTTGGCATTTCCTTCTCCCCAGTCTTCCTCCAGACTCTGGCACCTTGATTTCCGAATGACATGCAAAATTTGCTTTCATCAGAAAAAAGTACTTGGGACCACTTAGCAACAGTCCAGTGCTGCTTCTCTGTAGCCCAGGTCAGGTGCTTCTGCCGCTGTTTATGGTTCAAAAGTGGCTTTACCTGGGGAATGCGGCACCTGTAGCCCATTTCCTGCACACGCCTGTGCACGGTGGCTCTGGATGTTTCTACACCAGACTCAGTCCACTGCTTCCTCAGGTCCCCCAAGGTCTGGAATCGGTCCTTCTCCACAATCTTCCTCAGGGTCCGGTCACCTCTTCTCGTTGTACAGCGTTTTCTGCCACATTGTTTCCTTCCAACAGACTTCCCATTGAGGTGCCTTGATACAGCACTCTGGGAACAGCCTATTTGTTGAGAAATTTCTTTCTGGGTCTTACCCTCTTGCTTGAGGGTGTCAATGATGGCCTTCTTGACATCAGTCAGGTCGCTAGTCTTACCCATGATGGGGGTTTTGAGTAATGAACCAGGCAGGGAGTTTTTAAAAGCCTCAGGAATCTTTTGCATGTGTTTAGAGTTAATTAGTTGATTCAGAAGATTAGGGTAATAGGTCGTTTAGAGAACCTTTTCTTGATATGCTAATTTTTTGAGACAGGTTTTTTGGGTTATCAGGACTTGTATGCCAAAATCATCAGTATTAAAACAATAAAAGACCTGACAAATTTCAGTTGGTGTGTAATGAATCTAAAATATATGAAAGTTTAATTGTAATCATTACATTATGTAAAATAATGAAATTTAGCACTATATGCTAATTTTTTGAGAAGGACCTGTAGACACCACTCAGTTTCACGATCATAAGGAGCTAAGAATTTCAGCAGAAACTGTTGCCACACCCTGTAAAAGAAAATTATACAATATAATTTAATTTACAATGATTCAGGCAGCACAGAGAGAATTTAGTGACTCATCTATAGTAAGAACTGATCGTTCTAATGCCAGCCATGGAATGATTTCCACTTATGACAGATGAAGTGTCAAAGTCATTTTAGCCAACGGTGCCACGTTATAATCTCTCTTAAAATAATTCACAGCAGAAGTGAAAAATGGTTCAATTTCAAAAACCAGAAGGTATTTCAAGAAATGATTGTAATCTGTATGGAAAGTCTGTCCTGCCCGTCACTTGACATGATATCTCACAAGCGTTCCCATCCTTTGATTCTTAGTACTATTGTGTGTATGCGCCGGCTGCTCATTTTGTCACTGTCATCAGAAGTTGATATCTGCTTGGAAAACAACGCTGGTTATTACAGTTCTAGGATGTGAACAGCACTGTAATCATGTGGATGCTTAAAAAATCCTCCCTGTAAAATCCTCCTTTTGCTTTTCAAATATCTACATCTATTCATCACTACTCCATATGGTACATGCATGTGAATGTCCCTGGGTTGCTTTGGTTTTCAGATCATCAACCAATAATGTCAGAATTAAAAAAAATTGTTAAGCACTGTCAAGTGCATTTTAAACACTGGAGACCATTTGTTCAATGTTTCCCTGGAATTTCCTGTCTTTCAGGTAGCCGTGGTGTTTGTGATTTCTACCTTTGTAGTTATCCTCTTCATTCTTTAAAGGGAATCTGTCACCTGGTTTTTACTACCCCTTCTGAGAGCAACATAATGTATATACAGAGACCTTAATACCTTAACCTCGCTATACGAGGTCCCCTCCCCGAGATATGATACTTATGAGTTTTCAGTACGTGTTAGCCCCTCAGAGAAAAGGAGGGCTTCCATAACTCAGCCGCTTCAGTGATGTCACGACCAGGGGGTACAAGATAGTGTAAGCTCATTTGCAGCACCTTTTGCCATGGAAACCTGATGCAGTGAGGCTTTGTGATGCTCTTTGATGTATCGCCCCTCCCCGCCCACATGATCTGCTGTAAAATGACTTAAACAGTTGTAAGTGCCTTTCTTCTATTAACCCCTGTTATTTTGTAATCGTTTTTCACATATTTCAATTGTCTCCCTTTATAATATCTCTTATACCTTTTGTAAACACTGCCTACCTTTTTGGAGTAAAATATATAAAATTACTAGCTTCGTTTCTCCTTGCTCTATTGCGTACTGTCACGTCCTCTGAAGTGAATTATGCTACTAACTTGTGTTGGCTTCGGACCCGTTATCAATTAAGATTCGGAGCTGGTGGCAGTGTTAGAGCTGAACCAGCATTTTTAAAGTTCAGAAGGCCTTGTTTTCTGTCAGACAGGCTGATGCGTACCAGAAGTCAAGATAAGATGTTCCTCATTTTGGTCAATACACCCCCGCCCGCCTGAGTAGTTCGGGGAGACAAGGGCAAGAATGGAGTTTTCGGTTGAAATCAGTATTCTACGTATTTTAGTGATAAGTTGTATTAACCGCCATATATGGTAATTCCGCTTCCTGCTTCAGGGGTGTATATAAGACCCTTATCCAGCAATAAAGAGCAGAGTTTATTGACGCATACTTTGTGTCTGTGTCTTATTCTCTCTGGTACCACGTTCCAAGGAGGAAAGGGTTAACAAGACAAAGCAGTGATGACAGCAGCAAAGTGTGTTCTGGGCTTGTTGGGTAAAGCTGGCAGTGACGGAACAGGTTTTATAAGCGTACTGCCTGGCTGTGGCTGGGAGTAGTTATAATTCCCTCACTGCAGCGTGCCTAATAGCCAGTACACATCCAGGCGGCCCGTCTGGCAAATACTTATCCTAGGTGCAGTTCCCTGACTGACCTGAGGGTAAGGGGGGCGAGCGCTGCGAGTTCCAAACCGGAACTGGTAAGTGGGATATACATAAATACCTGCAGTTGGTGACATATTGGTGGCAGAGGTGGGATAACTAAATATATTCACCCTGCGATTTATATTTTCATTCACATTTGGTGGCAGTGGTGGGATCATCAACCGTATCCCCCGTGCCCGGCCGTCACACTATGGGATTAGAAATCGGGGTGTTTTATAGATACCTCTCCATTACTAACCTGTTGGCTTGATAGCAGCAGCCATAAAACAGCTGATATCAACCCCACAACTATTACTCCACTTGCTACTACACCAGGTCAAATGTAAAGAGCCGGGTAAAGCGCCAGATTTGGTGCATCTAATAGATGCGCCTTTTCTGGAGCGGCTACGGGCTGCTATTTTTATGATGGGGGGTTGATAACCATTTTTTTATTTATTTATTTGTAGCACAGGCTCCAGCTGATGAGCTCTACCATAGGGTGCATGCTCTCGTTGTTATTAGTGACAGCAGGCGTAGGATGATGAGAATAGTACTTTAACCTTTTTACCACCGGTCACTGCTACTGGGTCATGCTGTCATCTGACAGTGTGAGAACCGCAGCTCTCTGACAGGCGGTTTCTCACTCTGTCATACAGATGACGGCGTAGGAAACACTCGATGTTCAGAATGCTGAACCAGAACTGTAACACAAGAAAGGCACATCCAGCCCATGAATGGCAGCGCTTCCCAGGACTCACATCCAAAGATGATATTTCATATTTTTTTATTTAATAAGTTAAAATGGAGGAGATACAACGCGTTTCGGATACAGTATATATCCTTCATCAGGTATTTTAAAAACACAGTACAAATCCTAATAATATAAAATTCAGTAACACATATATAGTGGCAAACCTTTTATCCCAGTCTCAGACACTTGATTTAGGGAGTGGACCAAGTTCAGGAGCACACCCACCAACTTTGACAGCATAGATGCAAGAAGAAAAAAAAAAAAAAAAACATTCAAACTCTCTCTATGATATCATTCAATCCATTTGGATATAATGTTCCCAGACGATATATCCAAAACGCTTCTTTCCGGTTTAAAAGAGCATTCCTATTTGCAACACCAGAGGGTATCTGTTCCACTGGAGTTACTTTTATGTTGAAAATTTTGTTATGTTTAATTAGCAGATGCCTTGAGAGACTATGTTTTAAAAACCCATTTTTTGCTCTATTTCTGTGACCATTAATGTGGGACCGCAGTGTCTGCACAGTGCGTCCCACATATTGCAAACCGCAACTGCATGTGATGACATATACAACATAATCACTGCTACAGCTGAATAAAATATTGGGGGCAAAAAAAATCATTTTTGTAAAAAAAAAAAAAGATTTTTTATTTTTACGGCTGTGCGTTATAAACTTCTGTGAAGCACTTCGGGGTTCAAAGTGCTCACCACACATCTGGACAAGTTCCTTGTGGGGTCTATTTTCCAAAATGGGGTCACTTGTGGGGGTTTCCACTGTTTAGGCGCATCAGGGGCTCTCCAAATGCGACATGACGCCCCCAGACCATTCCATCAAAGTCTGCAATCCAAAACGTCACTACTTCCCTTCCGAGCCCTGACGTGCGCCCATACAGTAGTTTTCTCCCACATATTGGGTATCAGCGTACTCAGGACAAATTGGACAACAACTTTTGGGTTCCAATTTCTTCTGTTACCCTTGTGAAAATAAAATATTGGGGGCGAAAAAATCATTTTTGTAAAAAAAAAAAAGATTTTTTATTTTTACGGCTGTACGTTATAAACTTCTGTGAAGCACTTCGGGGTTCAAAGTGCTCACCACACATCTAGATAAGTTCCTTGTGGGGTCTATTTGCCAAAATGGGGTCACTTGTGGGGGGTTTCCACTGTATAGGTGCATCAGGGGCTCTCCAAATGTGACATGACGCCCCCAGACCATTCCATCAAAGTCTGCAATCCAAAACGTCACTACTTCCCTTCCGAGCCCTGACGTGCGCCCATACAGTAGTTTTCTCCCACATATTGGGTATCAGCGTACTCAGGACAAATTGGACAACAACTTTTGGGTTCCAATATCTTCTGTTACCCTTGTGAAAATAAAATATTGGGGACGAAAAAATCATTTTTGTAAAAAAAAAAAAAGATTTTTTATTTTACGGCTGTACGTTATAAACTTTAGTGAAACACCTGGGGGTTAAAAGTTCTCACCACACATCTAGATAAGTTCCTTGAGGGGTCTAGTTTCCAAAATGGCGTCATTTATGGGGGTTTCCACTGTTTAGGCAGATCAGGAGCTCTCCAAACACGACATGGCGTCCAGCCAATTCTGCGTTGAAAAAGTCAGACGGCGCTCCTTCCCTTCCAAACTCTGCCATGCACCCAAACAGTGGTTTACCCCCACATATGGGGTATCAGCGCACTCAGGACAAATTGCACAATAACTTTTGGAGTCTTGTTACCCTTGGAAAAATAAAAATTGGGGTGAAAAGATCATTTTTGTGGAAAAAATATGATTTTTAAATTTTACGGCTCTACGTTATAAACTTGTGTGAAGCACTTGTGGGTTCAAATTGCTCACCAAAGATCTAGAAAAGTTCCTTAGGGGTCTAGTTTCCAAAATGGGGTCATTTGTGGGGGGTTTCCACTGTTTAGGCACATCAGGGGCTCTCCAAATGCAACATGGCATCCAATCTCAATTCCAGCCAATTTTGGTTGGAAAAAGTCAAATGGTGCTCCTTCCATTCCGAGCTCTGCCGTGCGCCCAAACAGTGGTTCCCACCCACATATGGGGTATCAGCGTACTCAGGACAAATTGGACAACAACTTATGTCGTCCAATTTCTCCTGTTACCCTTGAGAAAATAAAAAATTAGTGACTAAAAGATAATTTTTGTGGGAAAAAAATAGGATTTTTTATTTTCATGCCCGGGCATTATAAACTTGTGTGAAGCACTTGGGGGTTCAAAGTGCTCACCAAAGATCTAGATAAGTTCCTTAGGGGGTATAGTTTCCAAAATGGGGTCACTTGTGGGGGTTTCCACTGTTTAGGCTCATCTGGGGCACTGCAAACGGAACATGACCCCCATCAACGTCTGCATTCCAAAACGTTACTACTTCCTTTCCAAGCCCTGCCGTGCACCCAAACAGTTCCCCCCCCACATATGGGGTATCAGCGTACTCAGGACAAATTGGACAACAACTTTTGGGGTCCAATTTCCTTGGGAAAATTCAAAAATTTGGGACTAAAAAATCATTTTTGTGGAAAATTGTTTTGTTTTTTTTTCACACCCAGGCATTATAAGCTTTTGTGAAACACTTGGGAGTTCAAAGTGCTCACAACAGATCTAGATAAGTACCTTAGGGGTCTAGTTTCCAAAATGGTGTCACTTGTGGGGGTTTCCACTGTTTAGGCGCATCAGGGGCTCTCCAAACACGACATGGCGTCCAATCTCAATTCCAGCCAATTTTAGTTTGAAAAAGTCAAACGGCGCTCCTTCCCTTACGAGCTCTGCCGTGTGCCCAAACAGTGGTTTTCCCCCACATATTGGGTATTGGCGTACTCAGGAGAAATTGCATAACAACCTTATCTGTCCATTTTCTCCTTTTACCCTTGTGAAAATAAAAAAAAAGTTTGTAAAAGATAATTTTTGTGGCTAAAAAGTTAAATATTCATTTTTTCCTTCCACGTTGCTTTAGTTCCTGTGAAGCACCTGAAGGGTTAATAAACTTCTTGAATGTGGTTTTGAGTACCTTGAGGGGTGCAGTTTTTAGAATGGTGTCACTTTTGGGTATTTTCTGCCATATAGACCCCTCAAAGTGACTTCAAATGAGAGGTGGTCCCTAAAAAAAATGGCTTTGTAAATTTTGTTGTAAAAATGAGAAATCGCTGGTCAACTTTTAACCCTTATAACTTCCTAACAAAAAAAATTTTGGTTCCAAAATTGTGCTGATGTAAAGTAGTAAAGTAGACATGTGGGAAATGTTATTTCTTAACTATTTTATGTGACATATTTCTCTGTTTTAAGGGAATAAAAATTCAAAGTTTGAAAATTGCAAAATTTTAAAAATTTTCGCCATATTTGCGTTTTTTTCAAAAATAAACGCAAGTTATATCGAAGAAATTTTACTTCTAACGTGAAGTACAATATGTCACGAGAAAAACAATCTCAGAATCGCGAAGATCCGTTGAAGCGTTCCAGAGTTATAACCTCATAAAGAGACAGTGGTCAGAATTGTAAAAATTGGCCCGGTCATTAACGTGCAAACCACCCTTGGGGGTGAAGGGGTTAAAAACGTCAGCTTGGCACTCAAAAAATAAACCCTACCTGGCCCCAGATCATGAAAAGTGGAGACACTTCGTGTATATGAAAATGGCTCAATTTTTTTTTTTAACAAATTTTGGAATTTTTTTTTGCCTCTTAGATAAAAAAGAACCTATACATGTTTGGTGTCTATGAACTCATAATGACCTGGAGAATCATAACAGCAGGTCAGTTTAGCATTTAGTGAACCTTGTAAAAAAGCAAAAACTAACAATTGTGGAATTGCACTTTTTTTGCAATTTCACCACACTTGGAATTTTTTTCCCCTTTTTCAGTAAATGATATGGTAAAACCAATGGTGTCTTTCAAAAGTAAAACTTGTCCCGCAAAAAACAAGCCCTAACGTGGCTTTTTTGACAAAAAAATAGAAAAGTTATGGCTCTGGGAATAAGGGGAGCAAAAATTGAAAATGCAAAACCAAAAATACCTCTGGTAGTTAAGGGGTTAAAGAAAAATAAATCCTGTACCTCAGTGATTCATTATTTTAGTTTTTACCCAATGATTTCAGTGCATTTTATTTATAACTACAGAACTGGCAAATAAAGCTGCCACTAAAATTCTTGGCCTCGAAATTACCCTGCTACATGGTTCTTCTAAAGTCCTGTGTGCTCACATTATGATCTATTTAAGCTTTGTTGAAGGGAAATTATTTATAAAATGTATTTTGCAATTTTTTGCTGTACACAAGGCAAGAAATGTTGCACATACTTGATTACTTTATGGCTGCTTTCACCATCACTATTCAGTATTGCGTTAAGATTGCACATTACTTGTCTAGTTACTTGTGTGATCTGTCTCTGACCAGCAGAACACATGGAAGATGGCAAATTAAATAAAATATTTTCTCATGAGATTTAATATTTTAATTTAAATATTAAAGAGTTATTGCTATCTTCATGAATGGGTATAAGCAGATATAGTCGTGGCCAAAAGTTTTGAGACTCACACAAATATTTGTTTTCATAAAGTTTGCTGCTTCATTGTTTTTAGATCTTTCAGTCGGATGTTTCTATGCTTACTGAAGTACAGTTTCCTAATTTTTTTTTATTTTTATTGAGAAATACATCGAGTGTGCATAAAGACTCATTATTTACATTGTTGATTGTTATATTCAAGATTTCTGCCCTTTGCCTTGGCAGCTGGGTATCAGCTTGTAGGCTAAATCTCCACTAATGACACCCCATTCTTGTCCAATCAGTGTTTGGAGTTTATCACAATTTCTGTGTTTTTACTTGTCCAGCTGTTTTTTTGGGATTGACCACAGGTTCTCAGTGGGATTGAGATCTGGGGAGCTTCCTGGCCATGGATCCAAAATTTCAATGCTTTCTTCACGGAGTCACTTAGGTATCAATTTTGCCTTGTGCCATGGTCTCTATCATGCTGGGAAAAGTATAAACAAACTGCTCCTAGGATCGGTTGGGAAACGTTCCTCTTGGAGTAGGTTTAGATACCATTCTTTCAGATGTCCCAAAAAGTCTGAAGGGGCTTCATCAGAGAAAATAACTTTGCATGAAGTACAGGGGAAAAGTTATTTTCTCTTATGAAGCCTATTATGAATGACTGACCAGAAAAGTAAAGGTGATCGCTACCATATGTCCTGTGTGATGCCAATAATAAAGCATCCTGAGACCATTTATGTGTGGGTTGCTTTTCATCCAAAAGAGTGGACTCAATCACAATTTTACCTTATATCACTGCCATGAATAAAGAATGGTGTCTACATATTCTTCAAAAGCAACTTCTCACAAGGAAACAAGAGCAATTTGATAATGAACGACGCTCTTTTAAGCATGATTGAGACTATGTCACAAAGCAAAAGTAATAAGGAAGTGGCTTGGTGAACAAAGCATTGACATTTTGAGTTCATGGCCAGGAAATTGCCCAGATTTCAATCTATTTGAGAACCTCTCGTCAAGCCTCAAAAATTGGGTGAAAAAGTAATAACACAGAAATTGTGATAACCTCCAAGCACTGATTGTTCAAGAATGGGTAGTGATCAATCAAGATTTGGCCCAGAAGCTGATATCCAGCTGCTAGGATGAATTGCTGAGGTCTCGAAATAAGGGACAACACTGTAAATATGGAGGCTTTGCATTAATGGGATGTACTTTTAAATAAAAGTTTTAAAATTTATGAAATGCTTATAATTAGGGATGAGCGAACCCGAACGGTAATGTTCGAGGTTCATACCAGACACCTAGTGTCCATTACCGAAACCCGAACATGGACTTTTTAATGTATGTCCGTTTTTCTGTTCAGATTCTCCAGTCTAGCAAAGCTTGTTGAAAGGTTGCAGCGCAGCCAATCAACAAACTTTTAGACTGTGGGCACTTCCAGAGCCAGTATTCCGAGGCAAGTATTGGCATGGCTGTGATTGGCCAGCGCAGCACGTGACCCATCCTATATAAATGCCGGATCACAAGTGCCACCTTCATTCTGATTTCATTGGTGTAGAGACAAGACGCAGCTGGATTGAGTAACAGATTCTGACCACGCACGCTACAAAAAAATACTGTGTGTACTCTGCAACCCATATCTGTGGGAGAACTGTGCCAAAAAGCCGCTGTGTGTACTCTGCAACTTAAATATGTGGGAGTACTGTGCCAAAAAGCCGCTGTGTATACTCTGGATTCTCCGCCTGTGGGAGTACTGTGCCAAAAAGCTGCTGTGTGTACTCTTCCCCACCCACATGTGGAAGTACTATGTATTTAAGTCGCTGTGTGTACTCTGCCGGGCAAAGAAGTCATTTTTCTGGACTAGCGTGTGTTTTCTAGTAGTCTGGGAAATAAATAATTGGCATCAGCCATCTTGTTGCCATTTCTAGAGTAAAAACATAATTTTTCTTCGCTGGTGTGTGTTCTTTAGTAGACTGGGAAATAAATAATAGGCATCAGTCATCTCGTTGCCATCTCCAGTCCAAAGAAATAATTCTTCTAAATCGGTGTGTGTTTTCTAGTTGTCTGGGAAATAAATAATTGGCATTAGCCATTTTGTTGCTATTTCTAGGCCAAACAGATATTTTTTCCAAAATGGCGTGTGTTTTCTAGTAGTCTGGGATACAAATGTCGTCAGCCATCTCATTGCCATTTGTAGGCCAAACAAATAATTTTTCTGTACCGCTGTCTTTTCTAGTAGTATGGCAAATAAGTAAATCTCAGAAGCTCTTTTTTTGCCATTTGTAGGCCAAACAAATAATTTTTCTGCATCTTCGTGTCTATATGAGCAGGGTTTCTAAAGAAAAATTCTACTCTGTAGCTGGGTTTTTAGTAGTGTTTCCTTTAAAAATTCTAGTTTGCAGCCATCTTTCCCTTTTGTAGGCAGAAAAAAATATTTTATTACTATACAAGTAGTGTTTTTTTTAAAAAAACATTCTACTCTGCATCCGTCTTTTTGTGAATTTTATGTCTAAAATAAATTCTAGTATGCAGCATGTCTTTCCAATTTGTGGGCCAAAAAGCTTCTGTTTGTACTGTAGCAAAAAACCTCCGATTGTACTGTAACATGAAACATTTGTTTGTACTGTACCAAAATAGGGACCATATCAGATGGCAGATTTTGCGGCGTGCTGAGTAAGGTTTTCCACATTTCTGTCATGCTAACCCTCCCTTCCAAGGTTCTGCCAGTGCCCCAGCTGCTTTGGCGACTTCATCCTCCTCCTCCTTGTGCTTCCACTGAGCTCCCGCTGTCAGGTAAGGACTTCGTCAGTAGTGTGTCTACCGGTGCACGCTTGTATTCCCGCATTTTTCGATCTCACTCTAGTGACGGAAGTAAGGATTTTACGTTGTGCTTGTAGTGGGGATCCAACAAAGTGGCCACCTAATAATGAGCACTTGTCCTCTGTATCGTCAAGATCCCCCAGCCACGCTCCAGTGATATCCGTGAGCTGGTTTGAGTGTCTCCCTGCTGTGAACACGGTTGTTCCTCATCCTCCTCCTCATACATCTACTCATCCTCCAAAATTGTCCCCTGGCTGGACATTTGTATACCTGGCCACTTTTGGTACAGGATCCCATCCCCTAGGACAGTGATCGCTAACCATGGCACTCCAGCTGTTGTAAAACTACAACTCCCAGCATGCCCTTGCAACCTGCAGCAGTTGAGGCAGCAGTTGAGGCATGCTGAGAGTTGTAGTTCTCCAACAGCTGGAGTGCCAAGGTTCGCCATCACTGCCCTAGGACATGTGCGGATGACTGGCCTGATAATGGTATGCAACAGAAGAAACAGCGCTCCATCCAGGTGAAATCATTTTCAAATAGCTTTATTCCGCCATATCATTGCGATGTTTCGACCCATAACAGGTCTTTTTCAAGTTATGGGTCGAAACGTCGCAATGATATGGCGGAATAAAGCTATTTGAAAACGATTTCACCTGGATGGAGCGCTGTTTCTTCTGTTGCATTTGATTGATGTGTCCAAGAAGGTTCCTTGGCTTCGATACGAGCGCCCCAATACAGTGAGTGCTGTCAGTCTACCCTACTTCGTTTGGCCTGATAATGGTGTGAATGGTCCCTATTCCTCCACCTCCTCTTCCTCAAATACCACCACCTCATCCATCATCACCTGAAGCTTTGTTTTTCTAGGAAGTATAGAAGTGGCATAGTAACGGTGATGATGGCATCATTAACGCCGACCATGTTCATGGAGTACTAAAAGCAGCGCACCATGGCACACATGTCCCGCATGGAGGCCCACTCGTTGGTCTTAAAGCGGTGTTGTTGCGTAGAGTTACTCACCCATGCGTGCTGCAACTGCAACTGAAAAATAGTAAATCAAATCCCCTTTGTCAGGGTTAGGGTTGGAGTTAGGGTTGGTATTAGGGTTAGGGCTAGGATTGTGGTTAGTGTTGTGTTAGGGTTAGGGTTGGGGTTAAATTGTGTTTTTTTTCAAAAGTAAAAAAAAAATCTCACAATATGATGGCTAGTGTTGAGCGCAAGTGCTCGTTACTCGAGTTTGCATCGGGTGATCAAGTATGCACAGAGTTTCGTGGATCCCGCATGTTTTTTTTTTGTTGCCTAACAGCTGTGAAACATGCGGGGCAGGGACTCAAGCATCCGCAATATTTGGTGCATACATGTGCACCTGATGCAAACTGGAGTAGCTACTTGCGCTCAACACTAATGACAACGTATTCAACATGACAACCTTATGTTATCAAATTCTGTGTCATACCTGTGGGTTCAAAATGCTCACTGTAGCCCTGGCTAAAATCCTTGGGTGTGGTTTCCAAAATGGGGTCACTTGTGGGGGGTTTCCACTGTTTTTGGCAAATCAGGGGCTCTCCAAATGCAACATGGCATCTGCTAATTATTCCAGCAAATTTTACATTCAAAAAGTCAAATTGAACTTCTTCCCTCCTGAGCTCTGCCTTGCACCCAAATAGTAGATTTCCCCTACAAATAAGGTATCGGCGTATTAAGGAGAAATTGCACAACAAATTTTGTGGTCCATTTTTTTACTATTACTCTTGTGAAAATAAAAAGTTTGGGCTAAAATAATTTTTTTTGTGAAAAAAATTAAATGTTCATTTTTCCTTCCACATTGCTTCAGTTCCTATGAAGCACCTGAAATGTTAATAAACTCCTTGAGTGTGGTTTTGAGAACCTTGAGCGGTGCAGTTTTTAGAATGGTGTTACTTTTGGGTACTTTGTATCATATAGATTCCTTAAAGTCACTTCAAATTTGAGGTGGTCACTAAAAACAATAGTTGTGTAAATTTTGTTGGAAAAATGAGAAATCGTTGGTCAACTTTTAACACTTCTAACTTCCTAACAAAAAAAAATATGTTTCCAAAATTGTGCTGATGGAAAGTAGACATGTGGGAAATGTTATTTATTAACTATTTTTTTGTGACCCATCTCTCTAATTTAAGGGGATAAGAATTAAATTTTGAAACTTGTGAAAGCGTTATAACCTCATATAGTAGAAAATGAACTCGGCACTCAACTTTAGTATAGTGAGAATAAAGATTTTTATTCACAGTAGTAACACGAAACGTTTCGGTCCTATATCATGGACCTTCATCAGTCACAGATACTACTGGGAAGGGGTTGATCCACATAGGGAAGAAAAAAAGGGCTGGATATAGCCTGTGTTGGTGGGGTGAGATGAGGAAGAGGACAATGCCTCTATTGCACTAGTAACCTGTTGTGAAGGAGTCCAGTAGTGAGGATAGGTCTCTGCATTGGACGCGGTGTTACTACTGTGAATAAAAATCTTTATCCTCACTATACTAAAGTTGAGTGCCGAGTTCATTTTCTATTAGATACGGTGTGGGAACCTACTCTGG
This sequence comes from Oophaga sylvatica, assembly GCA_033576555.1. Taxonomy (NCBI): domain Eukaryota; kingdom Metazoa; phylum Chordata; class Amphibia; order Anura; family Dendrobatidae; genus Oophaga; species Oophaga sylvatica. The sequence continues at coordinate 86,971,521 of JARQOD010000005.1, forward strand.
CACCTTCTTGGTTGTGCACACGGTTATTTTTTCATATAACCTCATATAGTGACACTATTCAGAATTGTAAAATTTGGCCTGGTCATTAAGGGATTAAAGGGCCTTAACTTACACAGCACTGGCTATTTTCACCTGTACCTTTTGAGTATCTGAACTCAATACTGTGATTGAACACAGCATAAGGACCCCTTCACATGTACGTGTCTACGGTATGTGTGGCATCCGTTTTTTTTCATGGATATCACATGTACCCATTGTAATCTATAGTGCTGCACATGTGTCCATTTTTTTATCCACAGAGCATATGACAAGGGCCAATACAAGTCAATGGATCCACGTAAGGTCACATGCACACGTTGAGTATTTGGTAAGTATTTTACATCAGTATTTGTAAGCCAAAACCAGGAGTGGATGATCAATACAGAAGTGGTGACGTGTTTCTATTATACTTTTCCTCTGATTGTTCCACTCCTGGTTTTGTCCTGCAAATGCTGAGATAAAACACTCACCAAATGCTGAACGTGTGAACGTGGCCTCAAGCACACACAGCACACGGACGGCATCTGTATGTCATCTATGTGCTGTCCGTGTGCCATAGTGTTTAACATTGCAAAGGTGGCAAAAACGGATGCGACACTGATCCAAAACAATGATGGCACACAGGACGCATACTGATCCAAAACACTGATGACACCAGTACAATTTTTCCAGCACTCGAAATAATACGGACGTGTGAATGGGGCCTAACTCTATGTTGCTTTGTAGTATTCAAACAAGGAGTTTTGTTATTATCACTTTCTTACCCTTAGTATTTTATATATATGACTTTTATATGTCTATTTTTATGCATTTAATTATTTTCTTATTCAATAAAGAATATACTTTTTATTGATTTTGAGCCTTACACATTTCTATATCAGTAATCTTGAATTCATTGGTGTATTTTTGCCCCTTATATATTGTTGCTTATACTCTGGCGGGGTTTTTTTTCATTCATCATACCAGCAGCTTGGTAAAATGATACTGCTGCCGGATTGTCAGGGATGCCCTCAATGGTCCTGGGTCACCCTGTCTATAGATGAAATAGCAGCGGCATTATAGTTTTGCAGCTGCACAAGGCTTATAATTGCAGTAATGTAAGGGCATACAAGGATCAGCAGAATTTACACAATCTAGTCAGTCAGTAAGGACAGGACCCAAGGGAACAAACAAGTTACATTAGATATAGAGATATTACGCCAGGCAGCCCGGTTCATATATTAATGAACCAATGCTTTTTACGACACGTGCTTGGTAATGTCTTCTGCCAGCTTCATCTGTGCCCACACTCTGTGGAAAACTGAGACCACCTTACCACATGTGTGGGCCACACATGTGGTAAGGTGGTCTCAGTTTTCCACAGATGGTGACGTAGTGGCAGTGACCACGTCTGCATCCTCCCCCAGAGCGCAGACATCTTTCTCTATTTTTTGCTGATTGATAATCCCACAGAAGCAGCTGACTTCCAGGCACACCAGGGCTAGCAGCTGAGTAGCAGAAGGACTGAGCCCAGATAAAGGGCAGACTGTAGCGCAATCAGCAAGATCACTCTACACATAGCACATCATTAGAAGGTTTTCAGCTGTCAGCCAGATAGCTTAATTACTTTCAGCACATTTAACTTCTTTTAACCCTTTTTGCTTTCATGTAAAGATGCCCATAGATATTATAGAGTGCATGGTTGGTACATGAAAGGGAATGTGTCATTGGAAAGTTACTTATTCTTTAAATCAGGTGTTCATGTTAAATGCATTCCATTGTTTTTATAGTGTTTTTTATAATATCTTTACTAATATTTAAAAAAAGAAAAAAAAATTACTGGCCTTTAGACCTATTTTAAGACTTTCACTTCCTTTTAGGAACCTTAATATTAGTAGCAATAATTTGAGCGTGCTCCTGTAAGGTTTGGCCAGGTCTGTAGTCATGGCCAAAGACACCTGTGCTTCTGTGTCCTGGCCTCCCCTGTTAGGGTTCGAGTTCCCACTGCTGCACAAGGGGAGTCTCGAACCAGTCCCGCTGCGCTCCCCCATCCATCTCCGGCCGCAGTGGAGCCTGCTCAGCAAAGACGTCGGTCCCAGCGTCTCGCCCGGTCTAATACTGTGCAGAGACTTGCTGCTGCCTCTTCAGGTTCTGCTATTGTAGCCAGTACTGGTCAGCGGCAAGTAGACGTCTTTAGGACTAAGTCCTTTGTTGCTTCATCTGAGCATGCCCAGGGCAAGATCTCCCATTGGAGATCAGGGGTCACATGCTCAGATACAGCTGCCACTCCTATTGGTCCTTCACGAAGGTCCTCCGGCTGTTGATGTTCTGAAGCAGCTTCCCATTGGTCCTTCCTGGAAGGTCTTTTTCTCGTGGCTGCTACAAAAGGCTGTCCTTACCGCACGGCCGTGCGCTAGGATCAATTGCATTATGTGCTTTGCGCCAGTGTGATCATGCACGCATGTGGTTAGGGCTTGGCTGAAATAAGCCCCAAGAATATCGGCACCTCCGGTGAGGAGATTTGAGTGCACGTGGTTAGGGCTTGGCTGAAATAAGCCCCTAGAATACCGGCTTCTCCGGTGAGGAGATTGCTTGATTGCGTTGCTGTCTGCATGATCACGGACTGCTATCCGCACAGCAGTTATCTGTGTATCCCTGTGGTGTTAACAGGACACAGTACCTATCTCTGCGTCTTTACCTCAGCGACTCTGTGGTGTAACAGAGTTCGCTTATATCGCTATATAGCGCTGCGGCATTCCCGCTAGCGGCTCTGGGGATTAACAGAGTCCGCACTATTTGCCACAGCGCGCTATGGTGTTTATTTTAGCGACTCTGCGGGATAACAGAGTTCGCTACTTATGCCATCTTACTAGCAGCAGGCTCTGCCTGCACGGTGGACCCCGGGCTGCGAACACACCTCTCTACATTATTTATTAGGTGCGTTCTGCAGACCCTAACATCCCCTCACAGGAAAATTACGCCCGCTAGTCCACATACATGTGCCTACAGGTTTGGTTCCTTCAGGGCTCTCCTCTTGCATTGAGAGACCTTCAGCATGTGGGCTTGAACTGATTCAGACACAGTCCAAAGTAACTTGAACGAAAACATCTTTACTAGTTACGGTACTTAGCACATCCGAGGTCTTCAAAGTGCATTGCTTCTGGTCTTTCCTTGCACCTCTTTCACGGTTACATAGCACGAGCCTGGGTCGGACCGTCCCTGATGGTTCCTCAGTATTCTCTCTGTACAGCTCTGCTACGGTTAAGGATCCCTCGGCCTGTTTCGCCCCAGACTCAAGTTCGTTAATTACCGGAGTCAGTTGCCACTGGGAGAGTAAACTGCCCTTCTGTGCTGCGCTATGTGTAGGTGCCAAGTTCCTTCTGTCTGTTCTCATTACTCCTGTGGGGTCCCCCAACCGTTTCGCCCCAGTCCTCAGAGTGTCCGCTCACGCAAAGAGCTGCCGCATCTTGACGCTTCCTAGGGTTCTTTGCTGTACGAACCTGCTGTATTCTCTTCCTACTGCTGTGGATGGCTAGGCTTTACTTTCAATGTTACGGAGCTGCTGCTCTGTCCAGGCCTATAGCCCTTGTGGACTGTGTGAGTGCCCAGCCCTAACTGAACTCTTCTAGACCTATTCCCTGGCTTACCAAGCAACAGCCGCTCCTACGTAATTAACCCTATGCTAACTCTATTCCCTAACTGTAACTTGTGTGTACTAGTATGCCCCCCATCTAGTGGCCAATCTAACACCCTACACTTACCCTATCCTTATACACTGTAAAACCATATAATACACCAAGTGATGTAGACAGTGGTAATATAATAACATATATACATTACAATAATATCAGGACCTGTTAAGGAGGAAAGTAAAAGGGGGACATCATCCTTCGCTCCCTTACACTCCATTCTTGGCAAAAGTCATTGTGAAAAGGGGGAGGAGTAGATGAGCTGTGACATCATTATTACTGGCAGGTTCTGTGCTATTTACTGTCTATAGAGGTGTTAACTATCTATTATGATAATGAGATTGCTGAAAAGCATACTTGAATTGAAAGTGAGTCTAATATGTGTAAATTTTTGTACTGACTGTTAGGGTTCGATTTCCCGCTGCTGCACAAGGGGAGTCTCGAACCCATCCCGCTGCGGTCTCCCATTCATCTCCGGCCACAGTGGAGCCTGCTCAGCAGAGACGTCGGTCCAGGCGTCTTGCCCACTCCACTACTGGGCAGTGACCTGCTGCTGCCTTTCCTGGATCTGCTATTATAGCCAGTGCTGGAGCAGCCGTCTTTGAGACAAAGTCCTGCGTTTTCCCATCTGAGCATGCCCAGAGTGAGATCTCTCATTGGAGATCAGGGGTCACATGTTCAGGTGCTGCAGCGGCTCCTATTGGTCCGCCAGGAAGGTCATGTAGCTACGTGTGTTTGTAACAGCTTCTCATTGGTCCTTGTTCCTGGAAGGTCCTGTAGCTGTTGCTATAAAAGGGTAGCATGGCTGGGCCGCCATGCGCTAATATCAACCATTGTATGCTATGCGCCAGTATGGTCATGCGTGTGTGTGGTTAGGGACCCGGCTGAAATAAGCCACTAGAATACCGACTTAATCGGTGAGGAGTTTGGTGTGCTAGTTGGTCAGGGTCGGTGTCCTAGATGCCCTAGATTACCGGCATAACCGGTGAGGAGTTTGATTGCCGTATTCAGGGTCTGGCGTTCAGACGCCATAGATTGCGGGTGACTCCCGCGAGGACATTAGCGCATGACCACGTATTATGCTCGCTAGCAATTAACCGTGTACCTGAGAGCTTGACAGGACACGATACTTTTTCTCAGCGGCTCTGTGACGTAACAGGGTTCGCTTTTGAAGCTAGACAGCGCCCTAGCGTGTTTACTTTGCGGCTCACTAAAGCTAAGTGAGTTCGCACCTATCGCCATATAGCGCTGTGGCATCCCGTTAGCGGCTCTGGGATTAACAGAGTTCGCACTTACTGCCACAACGCGCTACGGCGTTTATTTTTAGCGACTCTGCGGGATAACAGAGTTCGCTACTTTCGCCATCTTATTAGCAGCGGGCTTCGCCTGCACGGTGGACCCCGGGCTGCGAACGCACCTTTCTATTATATCTATTAGGTGCGTTCCGCAGACCCTAACACTGACACTGTTGTACCAGCTAAAAAGATTCGATGTTATGCAAATAACAAGCCTTGGATTACAAAAGAATTGAAACACTTACTAAACAAGAAAAAACTGGCATTTAAAATGAAGGATACTAAGAAACTGAAATTGATACAAAGGGACTTAAAGGGGAAAATTAAGAATGCCCGTGAGGCGTTCCGAATTAAATTAGAAAATAAATTGTCACAGAACAATTCCATGGAGGTGTGGTCGGGCATGAAACAGCTAACTGGGTTTAAGGCAAAGTCGGAGCATGGGGAAGTGGATCTTCCCTGGGCTAATGAAATGAATGAATTTTTCAACAGATTCACCAGCACAAGCACAGTGTCATCAGAAATGGGGGATGGATCTGGGAAAAGATCTGCAGCATTGACATTGGGGGATAAGCTGCCTGCTTTCACTGTCTCCCAAAGCGACGTGAGAAGACAGTTTAGCAGACTTGTTATTGGCAAAGCAGCTGGGCCTGATGGCCTCAGCCCACGTGTCCTCAGAGCATGTGCCAACCAACTGTGTACTGTCTTCCAGCACCTGTTTAACTGGAGCCTTCAATCACAGGGGGTACCAGAACTGTGGAAGACCACCTGCCTGGTGCCAGTTCCTAAGACCACTTTTCCAACTTCCCTACAAGACTATCGTCCAGTGGCCTTAACATCGCATGCTATGAAGTCCTTGGAGAGAATAATACTCGCCTACTTGTGCCCGAGGGTGAGGGCCTACACTGACCCCCTGCAGCTTGCATACCAGCAGAGATTGGGGGTGGATGATGCTGTAGCGTCTCTGCTACATACAATGCATTCGTTCTTGGACAATGATGGAACTGCAGTGCGCGCTATGTTCTTTGACTTCTCTAGTGCTTTCAATACCCTACAGCCGCTCTTACTACGTAATAAGTTGACTGCTATGGCGGTAGATGAGGGGATGGTGAACTGGATAAATGACTACCTGACAGACAGGCCACAGTTTGTAAGGATGGGGGAGGTGGTATCTGGCAGTGTACGGAGCAGTGTGGGAGCCCCTCAGGGTACAGTGCTGTCACCCTTCCTTTTCTCATTGTATACAGCTGACTTTCAGTATAAATCTGATTGTTGTTACCTACAAAAATTCTCAGATGACTCCGTGATTGTAGGGGGCATTGTGGGGGGCCGGGGGGAGGAGGAATATAGAAGGGTGGTTTCTGACTTTGTGGATTGGTGTCAGACTAACTGTCTAGAGCTAAATGTAAAGAAAACCAAGGAGATGGTGGTGAGTTATAGAAGGAAAAAGGAGGATTACATACCAATCACCATTGCTGGCCAGGAGGTTAAGATTGTTGAGAGCTACAAATATTTGGGGGTTCACCTTGACAGTAAACTCGATTGGAGGTGTCATACAGAAAAGGTTTACAAGAAGGGAATGAGCAGACTGTACTTTCTGCGGAAGCTCAGGTCGTTCAATGTGTGCAGTAAAATGCTGGAGATGTTCTACCAGTCCGTTGTAGCAAGCGCCATCTTTTTTGCTATCATTTGCTGGGGCAGTAGTGTGCGAGTAGCTGACGCTAATAAACTCAACAAACTTATCAAGAAGGCAAGCGCAGCTGTTGGCCTCCATCTTGACTCTTTTGAGGAGGTATTGGAGGATAGAATTCAGAAGAAGTGTAGGGCAATAATGAACAATAATACACACCCACTATACGAGCTGTCCTTGAATCAGAAGAGCACATTCAGCAGCCGTCTAATCCTACTAAGGTGCAAGAAGGAGAAATTCAGGAAATCGTTTGTACCTACTGCTATGGGGATGTATAATAGTTTCCTAAGGGTGGCAGAAAAATAATGACTGATGGCTGGTGTACTAATGTCAATTAACATTATCTTATATACACCTGAACTACCCACTTTTATTTATTATGTAATGTTGGTACACCTGTGCAAGATTTGTGTCCTAATATTTTATGTACTGCTGTTTGTATTGCTGCTGTAATACTGTAATTTCCCCCCGGGATCAATAAAGTGTATCGTATCGTATCGTAATATAAGGCATCATGGCCAGTATGAATATTGCAAGATTTCTATTTTTCTTTTTCTATACATAGTGTTATGGAATTTTTTTGTACAAATGTAAAAAAAAAAGCTTGATTTAAACCAAATGTCTGATTGGTCGGGGTTCAACATTCGGCGGGTAAGCCACAAAAGGTCATTGCTAAAGAACTTGGCTGTTCACAGAGTGCTGTATTATTATTATTATTATTATTATTTATTTCTATAGTATCATTGATTCATGGTGCTGTACATGAGAAGGGGTTACATACAGATTACAGGTATCACTTACAGTAAACAAACTAACAATGACAGACTGATACAGAGTGGAGAGGACCCTGCCCTTTCGGGCTTACATTCTACAGGATTGTGGGGCAGGAGACAGTAGGTCGAGGGGTTGCAGCAGTTCCGATGTTGGTTGAGCCGATATCTCCGGTAGTGGTGAGGAGGTAGCAGGGTCATTGCAGGCTGTAAGCTTTCCTGAAGAGGTGGGAGTTCAGGTTCCGTCTGAAGGATCCGAATGTGTTTGATAGTCGGACGTGTTGGGGCAAAGAATTCCAGAGGATGGGTGTGTGGCCCAGCTGCGCTTGGTACACATGTCTCCAGGAGAGTGCACAGATAAGGTAATTGTGAAGCCTGATATTCATTCACATCACACACTTCCAACACTGCCACCAGAGGGCAACTTAGACTACTTAAGTTAGTGTGACGTAGCAGTAGCGAGATCAGTTCAGTTTCCTGTCTCAGGACAGAGCAGTTCTAGTCTTGGAGAGAGAGGAGATAAGACTGAGATCTGACAGAGCTCCTGTAGCTCACCTTATACTGAAGTGGAGGCTAGTACGTGTGGGAAGGAATCACTCTAGCCTAGTCAGAGTTACATCTGAACCTGAAGCAGTTACCTCAGAACAAGCTCCTGTGTTCCCTATGAACGTGGAAAGTAACTGTCAGAGCGAGCATGAAATCAGTTGACAGAAGCTCCTGATAGCCACTCTGGACAGAGTCTTTGGAAGGAAAGAAGGAAGGGAACTACTGCAGTTAATACAACGAGGCAACTGAGGACAGGTCAGTGAGCACTGGAAGGAAAGCTGATATCTACTACCACTGCTACCTGTGCTTATGTTAAGGGCAAGAGCAGGGCGACAGGCGAGTGGAGAAAGAAGGACAAGTGACCAAGGTGACAGATCATCTTCACTTGATTAACCGGACACCGGGGTCCGAAGGATTGCTAGTACTTCACGTCTAGTAATAAGATACACCGGAATCCTTGCTGGACTTCAAGTCGCAGAAGGTAGCCCTAAGTGCCGATATGTAACTTGAGTCAGGGAGAACAGGGACTTTGAGCGGGACGCTGCAAAAGTAAAGACCTCGTTCTTGCCAACATCTGGGTACCAGAGACAGAAAAGACTCTACCACAATGTCGACCGGGCGTAGGAGTTGCATTAGGAGTTAAACCTGACTTCACGCAGGTTAAGACTCACATACATTACAAAGGGAAAGGAGGCCTTAAACCTGCTCAGCAATTCCCTGAATGTGCATTCTCCAACCTGACCAGCTCCCCGGGACATACCTGCAACAACCACAACAGTAAAGGTATGAAAAGAGATTGACTTGTGTGTGACTGCATTATTATCTGCATCCGGCACTACCATATACTTCGAGGGACCAGTCCCACCTGTGGGGGACTTAACATCCAGCTGCCCCATAACATCCCCTCAGAAGGTTCATCTAGCAGCGCTGGTCAAATTGATCAGAAACCACAGGTGGCGTCATGAACTATTACTAAAATCCCCTGTAAATATCCCCCATTGTATGAGCGCCGAGGGCCACGGACCGAGCTCTGCTGCCAGTGACATTCCCCATAGACTTCCATGGGCTCGGTGCCTAGTACCCCATAACCCTGGTACCACCATGTGCGCATCATGGGGAATATTCGGGAGAAGTCTTGGAGGCTGTTGGGTGAGGAGCGAATAAGTGTGGAGGAGAGAAGGAAGTCTTGGGAGGATCGAAGATTATGTGAGGGAAGATATCGGGAGATTAGTTCAGAGATATATGGAGGAGACCGGTTATAGATGGCCTTGTAGGTCAGTATTAGTAATTTGAACTGGATACGCTGAGGGAATAGGGGCCAGTGAAGAGATTTGCAGAGGGAGAAGCGGAGGAGTAGCGAGGAGAGAGATGAATTAGTCGGGCAGCAGAGTTAAGGATGGACTGGAGAGGTGCGAGGGTGTTAGCAGGGAGGCCAGAGAAAAGGTTGTTGCAGTAGTCGAGGCGGGAGATGATGAGGGCGTTCACAATCATTTTAGTAGATTGAGGGTTGAGGAAAGGACGGATTCTTGAAATATTTTTGAGCTGAAGGCGACAGGAGGTAGAAAGAGCTTGGATGTGCGGTTTGAAGGACAGGGCAGAGTCAAGGGTTACTCCGAGGCAGCGGACTTCTGGTATGGGGGAAAGCGTGATGTCGTTAATTGTGATAAATAGGTCAGGTAAGGAAGATCTGTGGGATGGGGGAAAGATGATGAGTTCAGATTTGTCCACATTGAGTTTGAGAAAGCGGGAGGAGAAGAAGGAGGATATGGCTGATAGACACTCTGGGATTCTGGACAGCAGAAAGGTGACGTCTGGGCCAGAGAGGTAGATCTGAGTGTCATCAGCATAAAGGTGGTACTGGAATCCGTGGGACTTTATGAGTTGCCCCAGGCCAAGTGTATAGATTGAGAAGAGTAGGGGTCCTAGAACAGAGCCTTGGGGGACTCCAACAGAGAGAGGGTGGGACGAGGAGGTAGTGTGGGAGTGGGAGACGCTGAATGTGCGGTTGTAAAGGTATGAGAAGATCCAGGATAGGGCGAGGTCCTTGACGCCAAAGGAGGAAAGAATCTGTAGTAGAAGGCAGTGGTCAACTGTGTCAAAAGCAGAGGACAGGTCAAGAAGCAGGAGTATAGAGTATTGTCAGTTCGCTTTGGCTGTAAGTAGGTCATTAGTAATTTGTATCCAAGCATATTAATGGAAAATTGAGTGGAAGGAAGAAGTGTTTTAGAAACAGGTGCACAAGCAACCGGGATAACCGATGCCTTGAAAGGATTGTTAAGAAAAGGCCATTCAAAAATTTGGGGGAGATGCACAAGGAGTGGACTGCTTCTGGAGTCAATGCTTCAAGAGCCACCACACACAGAAGTATCCAGGACATGGGCTACAAGTGTCGCATTCCTTGTGTCAAGCCACTCATGACCAATAGACAACGCCAGAACCGTCTTTCCTGGGCCAAGGAGAAAAAGAACTGGACTGTTGCTCAATGGTCCAAGGTGTTTTCAGATTAAAGTAAATTTTGCATTTCATTTGGAAATCAAGGTCCCGAAGTCTGGAGGAAGAGTGGAGAGACTACAATCCAAGCTGCTTGAGGTCTAGTGTGAAGTTTCCACAATTAGTGATGGTTTGGGGGAGCCATGTCATCTGCTGGTGTAGGTCCACTGTGTTTTATCAAGGCCATAGTCAGCGCAGCCGTCTACCAGGAAATTTTACAGCACTTCATGCTTCCCTCTGCCGACAATCTTTTTGGAGATGGAAATTTCATTCTCCAGCAGGACTTGGCACCTGTCCATACAGCCAAAAGTACCAATACCTGGTTTAAAAGCAACAGCATCACTGTGTTTGATTGGCCAGCAAACTCGCCTGACCTTAACCGCATAGAGAATATATGGGGTATTGTCAAGAAGAAGATGATAGACACCAGATCCAACAATGCAGAAGAGCTGAAGGCTGCTATCAAAGCAACCTGGGCTTCCATAGCACCTCAGCAGTGCCACAGGCTGATCGCATCCATGCCACGCCACATTGATGCAGTAATTGATGCAAAAGGAGCCCCAACCAGGTATTGAGTGCATTTACTGAACATACATTTCAGCAGGCCAACATTTCGGATTTTAAAATAATCTTTCAAGCTGGTGTTATAAAGTATTCTAATTTACTGAGATAATTACTTTTGGGTTTTTATTGGCTGTAAGCCATAATCATCAACATTAACAGACATAAACACGTGAAATAAGTCACTCTGTCTGTAATGACTCTATATAATATATGAGTTTCACTTTTTGTATTGAAGAACTGAAATAAATTCATTTTTTGATGATATTCTAATTTTGTGAAAAGCACCTGTATATACAGTATACTGTATATACAGGTGCTTCTCACAAAATATATATATATATATATATATATTATATATATATATATATACAAAGTAAACAGGATGGGGGAGCGGCAAACAAATATAAATACATGAATCTAAATACATGATCTGCATAACTAACATGATAACCTAAGGTGTGATATAACTGTCAATAAAGATACATCAAATCAGTCTTATAATTAAGACCTATCAGTATCAGTGTCATGCCACATATGTGCCAAGATCTATAAGTATGATGGTATGGCACGACCCTGCAACAATATAGAGATAAAAATATGATACCTCGTGGCTTAAAAATCAAGAAACTTCCCACTACTAATTATAATGAGGATTTTTCATTAAATGTTAAGCTTTAATATATATTTAGTCTCATTTGGGATTGTTGGATTTTTTGTTTTCTGACTTGTACTCCACCCAGCAACCAGCTAGGAATTTATCCAATGTGCATTTGTCTGTGAATTTGTGGATTCATGAGCTGCAACAGAACTTGCGAGAGCTGATAAGTATCATTTTTCTTCCTTTTATATAATTTTTAAGCAGATTGTAGAGAAATCAGTGGCATCTACTGACAAAATTTATATTCTGTGTATGGGTTTAAAACTATAGATTAGTCTTGCATGTCACCAGGTATCAGATCATTATAACATACCTACTATTTATTACTTTTTAAAAATAGCCATTCTCATTCCTCATCAGAAGAACTGCCAACATATCTGTTGTATGTGTAAGCAGGTGACCTGATGCAATGCTCAGACAAACGCAAAGCGGATGTAACCAATGAAACTATTTATTTCCCTGATATGGCGGAAAATTGTGGCAACTATAGCCACAGTAAATAATGCAAAACAGGATAATTACAGCATGAAATATACAATATCAGATATACAATGAATCCCCAGGTCACTCTATTATAACAGTCTCTTGTTATATATTCGTATAACTTCTGACAGAGGTGATAATTCCGCTGACAATAAAGTCACTGTACTATCTTTACTTTTAACACAGGCCCTAGTGGGGGTCTCTGGTTCTTCCTGTTAGGCCACAAATCCTCTTAACAAAGTCTAGCAAGGCTCGCTGGGCCACCTTTTCGTCAACCGGGCCCCCTTCCTGTCTGATGTACCAGCCCAGACCAACCCTGCATCGTACGTCAGTGCTGGAAGCAACGGTCCACTCACTCACGCCTCCCCTTCATCACTGCAGGCGTTCACCCCCTGAACGGTGGGATGAGAGCTAGAGCTGGGCCTTGGCTCTTGACTGGCGTAGTCTGGACTCTAGGTCTTGACCATGCATGTCTGGTTTTCGGGCCTTGACCGCAGTAGTCTGGGCTCTGGAACTTGCCTGAAATAGATTGGGTCTTCGGGCACTGACCGGCATCGTCTGCACTCTGGGACTCGTCTGGCGCCACCTTTATTCTGCTTCCATGAGCGCCACAACACGCTGTCTTGGGCTTTTTGTCACGACCTGTCACCTCGGCCTCAGCATCTCCCTGTCCGTTACCTTACCTTGACGCCAAATCTCCCGTTTTGGAGGCTGGCTTTTTATATCAGGGAACTGCATCATCAAGGTCACCCAATCTCTTCCTTCCTGAAACCCTCCCTCTTCCGGTAGGATCCCCAGGGTCCCGCTTGGACAGTCGATGTCAGTCTTCTTGCACAAATGCCGCACTGCACTGGGGATTCTCATCTTTTATGTCACACCTTCTTACATATGCATCGTATAGCTCCCCATATTGAGACATTAGTAGCTAGAGTAAGGCTATTTCTAATGTTCCTTGATTAGACTATTGATAGGTTGCCCAGAAAAATACCTACTTAATTTCAAATATGTCTAGTTCTGACAATACCAATACACCAGATCTATGATATAATTATTTCCAGCAAATTAAAGCTTTAAGCCAAAAGAAGACACATGAAGTTGAATGAGAGATGGTGTATACTAATTCAATACCTTTCCAAATCCAATCTCTGAGGCATCTACCTCCACCACGAAAGGACATTCTAGGCCAGGCTAGACCAATAGAGTGTCAAATGAGAAATGTTCGTTTAAGTCAGTAAAGACAAAATTGCACCAGGCATCCAGGTAACTGTCTCACATGTCTCCCTTCTAGGCAGCCAATGGTTTGTCAATCATGGAAAAAAAATTAATGAGGGCTACAAGAACTTTAGAGATTTGAGTTGCGCCCTCTCCTTAATAGTTTAGACTTTAGAAGGGTTCATTCAGAAACCTTTAATGGATAAGAAACAGTCTAGAAAATTTATGGGAAATTTATTTCCACTACTTCTTACTACGTTATTAAGTTTAGCAATTAAAGAATTGTCTCTGAGACTTTGGAGTACAGTGCTGACATTTCAGACTTATAATCAGGTGAATAAACTGTAATGATATTCATATAGACAACCACATATTGACCACTTATATCTCTAAAGATGTCATTAACAATTCTTTGAAAAACAGCCGGTGTATTACTTAGCCAAAAACACATTACAAGATACACATAGTGACCCTGAGGTGTAAGAAATTCACCCTTGGGGAGACAGGAATTTGGTCCTAGATCAGTGAGACAATTATAAACTCTGTGTTGGAGTAATTTTTGAGACACAGAAACAGTAAAAAAACATCAGAAAAAAATCTATTTTTTTTCAGATAAATCACTGTGTAAAGTTTTTGACAAGGTCACAGATAAAGACATATATTTATTTTGATACTCAAGGTTTCAGTGTCCAATATTGCCTGTCAATAACCAAGTTATGTTTACATTACTAAGGCATGTCCAAGACCAGAGATTCCAAATGTAGGGTACCAACAAGCAAGTGCACCTCCTTAGTGACGTACTTCACCACACCCTGGGTGAGAGGTGTATCATCAATAGTAGTGACTTTCATAGGAAAAAATAATTTTAACAAGAGTAAGCCAAGATCTTTCGCTACTTTGCCATCAACAAAATTTTCAGCGTAACTACAATCAATAAACACAAGGAGGGAGAGGAAAAAAATAGAAAGTCACTCACCGTATTCAGAAGCACCTTGTCAGATGGAGGCAATTCGCACGGAGCCGTCCCATTCCCGGACATTATCATCAAATGAGAAGGGAGGAAGGTAGTCTCCAGCGACAGCAGAAAAAAGATGTAGTGGTACAAATATAAAAACTCACTTTTATTGATCCAATCTAAAAATACAAAAGTACTGGTAACGGCTAGAAATCCATATGAGATAGACATATACAATCAATAAAGTCCTCAAACCACACAGATTTTTCTAGATAAGATGAACAAACAGGGACCGATCATTATTGTCGAAATACCTGTTCCCAAAGCCCACCTTTGCACTGCTGTTTTTCTGGCGGCAGTTGTCTTGGGAAAGCATACACCCAACATCCAAACTCTCCACATTTGCTACTGTGTAGCCCTGGTGTTAGGCACACGCAGTACCCTGGAGAATGTGTGGAGAGATAGCAGTTTAATGCTCAATACCCATTCACTCAACATACACTAGACACACCCTTAGGGTAGTGTAGTCACTTGTGAGGGAGTGGTCAGTGTAGATTCGTTGAGTGATTTGAGTAGTCAGTTTCCTGTCTTCGGACAGAGCAGACGTGTGGAGTCTAGCTGGGACTTGGAGGGAGGAAGCAGTCCAGCCTGGTTCTATCAGCAGTTCAGCAAGTGGAGGCCAGTAAGGGCGAGATATAGATCACCTCAGCCTGGTCAGAGCTGTACCTCACTTGAAGACATTGATAAAGAAAGAAGAGCTTAGTACAGAATTACTTCAGTCTCCTGTCTCAAGGACAGTGAAAGGTTCAGAGACGTGCTCCTGCCTAGTGGATTACTGAGAGTCTGGTAACTAACTCTGAAGGAAGGAGAAGAAGGGAGTGATTATATGACTTTTTGCAAGTGTGAGTGTTTATGCTACAAGCGCGGACAAGGCGAAAGGCACAGTGGAAAGGAATATTTGAAAAGTGCTTTTGGATTGAAGAAGTCCTGCACATTGTAACCGGTCACTGGGGGCCGAAGGATCACTAAAGCTTCACGCTTAGTGGTAAGAAAACCAGAGGCTTATCGGACCTTAGGTCGCGGAAAGCAGCCCCTAAATAGTCGGTACGTAACTGGGGTCAGGGGGAGTGAAGACTTTGAGCCTGATCAGCAAGATAGGAATTCAGCTCTCTCACAGGAAGGCTCCGACCACAAAACTGACTGGGCAGTACAGCTATGGAATAGCTGGAGTTATAGAGGGAACTACGCTTCATGCTGGTTGTACTCATCGTTGTGAAAGTAAAGGAGGCCCCTAACTTGTCCAGCTGCTATCTCGAAATACATTCTCCTTGGATCAGCCTCCCTGGGACCTGCCTTACCATCTTACAAGTAAAGGTATGGAAAGACGCTGACCGTGTGAGACTGAGTTATTTACTTGCATGCCTGCACAACCCTGCTTTAACTACCGACCTGAGGGAAGAGTCCCACCTGTAGGGGACCCGACATCTAGCTGCCTCACCATCCCCTCAGAGATCTACAGCAGCGCTGGTACAAATTACCAGAGACTACAGGTGGCGTCACGAACTGTATATATATATATCCCCTGTAAATATTCCCCCAACATACGCCAGACCGCCAGGGCCACAGACCGAGCCACCGCTACCTGTGACAAACCCCATAGACTTCCATGGGCTCGGCTCTGAGTACCCCATTGCCCTGGTAACCCACAATTGTGGTGGCGGGTCGACACACTACCATCAACAAGTTTTTGTCACTGGACCCCTAGCTGTTGATGGCAGTGTGTCTTCCCAATCTGCATGGGCTCCTAAGTGGAGCACCAGTCTTAGGTGGAGTTGCAGAGTCAATGGAGTCAGGAGATAAGAATTGTGCTAACATGTCCTTGATTTGGTCAGAAAGTACAGTACAAAACTTATAGTGAAGGGCTTGGCCATTCCACTGCAAGTCTGTGGTCCAGCGTCAAAAACTCAGTACTGTTCTCCTCACCAGTACATTGCCCCTGGCATAATTTACTAATTAAGTACTCATTTACTTTCTGTGAAAGCTACTTGGTCAGAGTTGTTATGTAGGAGCCCTAAGGCCTCAAAAAATGAGTCAACTGTGGAGAGTTCTGAAACATCAGGACCTATGGAAAATGCCCAAGTCTAGGGTCACCCTACACAGGAAACTGATGATCCCACACGCTGGAAATCAAAACCAGATAAATGTGGACAGAGCATAAAATACAGGTTACAGCTTTCCCTAATAGAAAAAAAATTAAGGTCACCTTACAAATTGGTCAAGTAGGTTGGGAAGTGCTGCAGTGGCTAGGGCCGGAGTGGTTCAATGATGTTGAAATCATGCTGCTTGGACCAGCTAGGCCAGGTCTTGCATTTAATTCACCACTACTTAGAGGTGATCCATCATTTTGGCTAGTTATTCTGTGACGAGGCTTTATCTTTGGTTGTCTGGCTGGTGTAAAAATTGCTCCCACCTGCAAACTTTGCACTGGTTACTCTATCAGGTCACAAGAGAGCCATAGCCTTCAGCCTTTAACACCTGTAAAGAGTTGTGGACTTACACAGGGACCCTGGGCTAAGTTCTTTGAGTAGAAGCTGGCCGGTGGTCCTGGCTGGCAGGAATAGTCAGGTCATTTAATCAGTACTAGGTGGGCAGCAAGAGAGCAAAATCATTGGGCAGTAGAAAAGTCAGAAACTCCGCTAAGGTCAAAAATAAAGGTACTGCCACACTAAACTATCCCGCTAGCGATCACGATAACGACGCATACTAATGCGACCGCTAGCGGGATAGTTTCAATATCGCTAGTAGCGGCTTAATTTAGTGATGTCGTTAAGGACGCTATCGCGGTTAGCGATCTCCTTAACGACTTTAGCGGTACAAAATACCGCTAAATCGCTAAAAAAAGGTGCCACACTCAGCGATATATACTTACCAGCGGGACGCCGACGATAAAAATAGGGTCCGGACCGATGTCAGCGACGAACGAGATCACAGCAGGATCTCAGCAGGGGCCACGTCGTTGCTACATGCCACACAGAACAACGTCACTAACGAGATCGCTAAATAGTGACGTTTTTTTAGCGATCTCGTTAGCGACGCTGTTTAGTGTGGCATACCCTTAAGAATAACAAGAAATACTGCAGGTACTGAGCACTGAGGTGTGGACCAGATTAAAGGGTATGCCACACTAAACAGCGTCGCTAACGAGATCGCTAAAAAACGTCACTATTTAGCAATCTCGTTAGTGACGTTGTTCTGTGTGGCATGTAGCAACGACGTGGCCCCTGCTGAGATCCTGCTGTGATCTCGTTCGTCGCGGACATCGGTCCGGACCCTATTTTTATCGTCGGCGTCCCGCTGGTAAGTATATATCGCTGAGTGTGGCACCTTTTTGTTAGCGATGTGCGGTGTTTTTGTACCGCTAAAGTCGTTAAGGAGATCGCTAACCGCGATAGCGTCCTTAACGACATCGCTAAATTAAGCCGCTACTAGCGATATTGAAACTATCCCGCTAGCGATCGCATTAGTATGCGTCGTTATCGTGATCGCTAGCGGGATAGTTTAGTGTGGCAGTACCTTAAGAGCACTAATAATTGGCAGCTTGACTTAGAGCTGCAGGAGTTTAACTAGAGGACAGCCCTACCCCGATCTCACAGCAAGGCATAATACTAAACTATCCAGGAATTAACCCTATAGTTCCCTGAATGAACTGAACCAAAAGTCCCAGGAATTAAACAGAACTGCCCTGTGCCAACTACAACAAAGGTGCGGTGCTACCCAGCAACAGAAGTGTAACCAAAAGGGATAGGTACCAGCATGGGTGTTACAATAACTATATGACAAATTACTACGGTCAACTATATAAGCGCTGTGCCTAGGGGAGAGTTATGGTTACTGTATCAGTGAAAGAAATCATGCAAGATGTTACGGCATGTCTGATGGTCTAGGAGACTTAAGTAGAGGCAGGAGCAAAGTACCATGATGCTCCCTACCAGATGTTCTCTACTGCCGTACCATATGATGTATGCCCTACTGACAGATAACGGTTAGGGGCTGTTGGCTCAGGTGGGTGATGTAGCGGGTGGGGGGCACTGACTCTCATCAAGCAAACTGTCGGCAATAGAGAAGCATCCAATCATTATCAAGGGAGCAACCAGGACAATTGCTCTACTATCTTGAACTATTTAATTTAGTTCTCGAGATCGCAGTGCTTTATACATTGCTTTTCCATTACCATTAGCCTGAAGAGCACTTGTGTACTACAGATTAGTTTTCAAAGCCATTGCAATAAAACAGCGTGGATAACACTGACTATACCGGCAGGCTTTATGTTTTATGTCCATGCAAAAGCTCATTTTTCAGAAAACACAATTGTACTGTAGGCAATAAATACAGTATCTATTCGCAAGTAGTATGACACTGACAACAGACATGAATCTCGATGTAGCCTCAGCCATAACTGGACTGTAAGTTTCCTCCACAAAGAGTGCCATACATGTCCAAAGGTTATGTTAGGTATTGCAACTCAGTCATCTGCAAACACTTATCCTGTGATGCATGAGGTATTGCATCATAAGTGATCAAGATTGGCGCCATTTCTAGACAATAACCAATTCTACATTACTCTTGTACAATATAGACATGAATTTTGCTGTGTTGTGTACATTGCATGTTAGATATGGTACATGAAAATTGTCCAGACAAAACATCCTCTTCTCTAAAGAGAAAGTTGCCAAAATGATTACCTAATACTCCAGGGAGAAGTTCTATCTGGCTACAGAAATAGAATTACATGGTCCTCATTCAGATGAAGAAGTGACTTTGTGACACAAGGCAAAAGCAAAATATAAGCCGCAAATAAACTTTTATAAGAACATCATCTGACAGCCAAAGAAAACAGATGGGCCATGCGGGCTGCTTCTGCCATGAGACGAGAGAAGCATCTTGTGTCAGGCAGCAGTCTACAGTTTGCCCAATATACAACTTTACAAAGAAGAGAAAGAGACCCTTCCAGTACTCGTAAGAGCAGCGAGATCGCCTGCTCCTCATGGCTCTGGAGTTGGGGCAGAGAAGTAGGAAGAGCACCTATCTGTAGGGCCGTGCTGCCCAGTGAACAGCAGAGGAAGCAGCTGAATCTTTTGAGATCCCTCTTCATCTATCCTGCCTGAGAAGTAATAGTGTTTGCTTATATTTATATGTGTATGTGATGTAAATATATTTGTAAAGGAGTGTTGGAGCACCAAATAGAAAGCTTTTACCCGGTATATGGACAACTTGAACCAATGTTGCAGCCTCTACTATAATATATCTCTTCAGGGTGGTGCATAGACAAAAGACTGTTAATAATCGAGGCAGCAAAATGAAGAAAGTCAGCACTCATCCCTTTCTTTGGACCAGTAGAAGCGAAAACTAAGCATAAAACGTTCGTTGTCCGTCATGTCTCTTTTTGGAAATCACTGTACCTGCCGCCATGCTGCTAGCACTGTTGCACTTTTTTGTCATTTTCCTGAATTAAATGAAAAATAAAAATGACTGAAGTATCTTCCAAAGAAAGGGGTGAGTGCTAACTTTCTTCATTTTGTTGTAAACATATTTGTGTTTCTATTTGTATGATGTATATGTAATGTGCATATTTATTGCATGTCCCCGTGTTGAGTTCATATAGATACAGTGCTTAGAAAAAGTATTCATAGCTCATTAACTTTTCCACATTTTTTCAAGTTAAATCCACAAACTGAAATGCATTTTATCGAGATGTTATGTGAAAATACCAACACAAATTAGCAACTATTTGCAAAGTGTAAAGGAAATGATTTTACAAACATTTTATAAATATAAATCTGCAAATTGTGACGTGCATTTGTATTCGGCCCCCTGTAATCTTATAAACCTAAATAAAATGATGAGTCACCAATTGCCTCCAGAAGTCACATAATCAGTATATTGAATCCACCTGTGTGTTTGAGAACATTAGGGAAAAAGGTAAGGGCTAAATTTGAGGAGAAGAGTAAAGAAGAGTTAGGTTATATAAAAAAAAATTTGCCCAAGGTGTGAATATCTTTCAAAAATCCATCATTCAATAATGGAAGGAGTATGGCATAACTGCAAACCTACCATGACCTACTGGTCACCTAAACTGACATCTCAAGCAAGGAAATCACTAACTAGAGAAGCAGCCAATAAGACCATGGTCAATCTAGAGGAGCTGTAGAGATCCACAGCTCAGGTGGGATAATCTATCCACAGGACAACTATTAGCTATTACTATTATCAAAGAGGGCCAAAATGTAAGCCATTTTTGAAAGCAAGCCATAAGAAATCCTGTTTGCAATTTGCAAAAATCCATGTTGGGGACACATCATCCTTAAAACATGATCCCCACCATCAAACATGGTGGTGTCAGCATATGAGAATTGATGGGAGGATGGATTAAGCTAAAGACAGGGCAATCCTGGAAGAAAACCTGCTAGAGGCTGCAAATAACTTGAGCCTGTGGCATAGGTTCACCTTCCAGCAGGACAACAACCGAAAACATACTGCCAGACCTACAATGGAATGATTTGGAACAAAGCATATTTATGTGTTTGAATGGCCCAGTCACAGTCCAGACCTAAATCCCATTAAGAATCTGTGCCAAGACTTGAAAATTGCTGTTCACAGACAGCTGCATCCAATCTCACTGAGCTATAGCTAGTTTGCTAAGAAGGATGGGCAAAAATGTGAGCCTCTAGATGTGCAAAGCTGATAGACATACCCACAAGACATTCAGCAGTACAGTGGGTACGGAAAGTATTCAGACCCTTTTAAATTTTTCACTCTTTGTTTCATTGCAGCCATTTGGTAAGTTTAAAAAAGTTAATTTTTTTCTCATTAATGTACACTCTGCACCCCATCTTGACTGAAAAAAAACAGAAATGTAGAAATTTGGGCAAATTTATTAAAAAGAAAAACTGAAATATCACATGGTCATAAGTATTCAGACCTTTTGCTCAGTATTGAGTAGTAGCACCCTTTTGAGCTAGTACAACCATGAGTCTTCTTGGAATGATGCTACAAGTTTTTCACACCTGGATTTGGGGATCCTCTGTCATTCTTCCTTGCAGATCCTCTCCAGTTCCGTCAGGTTGGATGGTGAACGTTGGTGAACAGCCATTTTCAGGTCTCTCCAGAGATGCTCAATTGGGTTTAGATCAGGGCTCTGGCTGGGCCAGTCAAGAACGGTCACGGAGTTGTTCTGAAGCCACTCCTTTGTTATTTTAGCTGTTTGCTTAGGATCATTGTCTTGTTGGAAGGTGAACCTCTGGCCAAGTCTGAGGACCAGAGCACTCTGGAAGAGGTTTTCATCCAGGATATCTCTGTACTTGGCTGCATTCATGTTTCCTTCCATTGCAACCAGTTATCCTGTCCCTGCAGCTGAAAAACACCCCCATAGCATGATGGTGCCACCACTATGGTTCACTGTTGGGATTGTATTGGGCAGGTGATGAGCAGTGCCTGTTTTCTCCACACATACCGCTTAGAATTATGGCCAAAATTTTCTATCTTCGTCTCATCAGACCAGAGAATCTTATTTCTCATAGTCTGGGAGTCCTTCATGTGTTTTTTTTTTAGAAAACTTGATGCAGGCTTTTATATGTCTTGCACTGAGGAGAGGCTTCTGGCTGGCCACTTTGCCATAAAGGTCCAACTGGTGGAGGGCTGCAGTGATAGTTGACTTTGTGGAACTTTCTCCCATCTCCCTACTGCATCTGTGGAGCTCTTCTCACACGATTGCTCAGATTGGCTGGGTGGCCAGGTCTAGGAAGATTTTTGGTGGTCCCAAACTTCTTCCATTAAGGATTATGGAGGCCTCTGTGCTCTTAGGAACCTTGAGTACTGCAGAAATTCTTTTGTAACCTTGGCCAGATCTGTGCCTTGCCACAATTCTGTCTCTGAGCTCCTTGGCCAGTTCCTTTAACCTCATGCTTCTCATTTGGTCTGACATGCACTGTGAGGTCTTATATAGACAGGTGTGTGCCTTTACAAATCAAGTCCTATCAGTTTAATTAAACACAGCTGGACTCCAATGAAGGAGTAGAACCATCTCAAGTAAGATCACAAGGAAATGGACAGCATGTGACTTAAATATGAGTGTCTGAGCAAAGGGTCTGAATACTTAATATGACCATGTGATATTTCAGGGTTTCTTTTTTAATATATTTGCAAAAATTTCTACATTTCTGTTTTTTTTTTCAGCCAAGATGAGGTGCAGAGTGTACATTAATGAGAAAAAAATGAACTTTTTGAA
>JARQOD010000005.1:86994274-87107628 GCA_033576555.1 Oophaga sylvatica
GTAAAAACACAACCCCCCTCCAAACGTTACTAATAATGTTAGCGCCAAAAAACCACTTTAAAACCCATTTTCCTTTTTAACATCTTACCAAGAAGTCCCTACCCTTTTACCCACTCTCCCCATTTTACGCTACTTTTTCCCCCCCTAAGTCGAGGAGCCATTAAGGCGATGGGAAAAGCGGGGTTTGGGGGGTTTGGAACCGCACGGCCAACTTTTTAAAGAAATGGGTATGATGGTTCCCTAGACCGGCCCAGCAGGGCAAGATTGCGACCCGTCCATATGGGGGACAGGTAGGGTCTTCCCCCCAAAAACCCTGGGGTTTCCTTTCTGAGGGCCTGGGGAGTCATTCCGGGTGTGGCCCTGGGACCCGGTTTGGCTCTTTAAAAGGACACCGACGTGGGGGTGACCTTCTCTGGGGCCGGGTCAATGATCCTCGCGGGGATGTGCTGGTCGGGGGCCCTTTCCGGGGGGGGTTGTCCCCATGGGTGGGCGCTCCTCCCTTCCCCCGCGCATAAAAGGGGACATCCTTTGGCAGCACGCAGGATCTTTCCTTCCTCCGCCCTTTTTTTTCAGGGCACTCATTCATGGCCGGGTTTTTGGTACGGGGCCACTTCTAGCGCAAACATCCGCTCAGTGGGGGGCGCCACCTCTTTTTTGGTTTCCCCGCAACAATGGGGGAAAAGGGGGGATGCTGCTGGCTTTAGAGTGTTTCCCCCGGGTTGACACGGGTTCCCAAACTCGGGTTTTTCCCGGGGGTCGCGCCCTTTTTATGCCATATCCTTAAAGGGGCATAAAAGGTACATCAGGATGACCAAGGACCCCAGTGCACAGCCCTCTTTCAGCTTGGGACCTCACCCCCCGTACAAATTTTTCCTTTAACATTTTATTTTTATTGGGCCTCAGGGGGTTTAAATTGTTTGAGAGCTCGCAGGGGCCCCTTGTAGTCGGGAGTCATAGTTCAATGCTACCTGGTTTTGGGACATTTTGGGAAAACTCATCCGGGGATTTTTTCAGTCCGGGCCTCAAAGATAGTCGTCTTTTAAAAAAATTGCAAACAAGATTCCTGGCTGCAGCTACCATGTCCTGCTTCTCTTTTGCGCACCATCAATTGCCCACTCCACTGCCTCTTGCTTTTCTGTCATAGGGTACTTTTCCATTATCTGCAATTTTTCGCCTGAACCCTGACAGGTGTCTGGCTTGTCGCTGTACTGAGGGAGCCACTTCGCTCCAGCATGTATGGCAGCGTTAGAGGTACTATCGGGGCCACAGGACCAGTGAGGGGCCAGCATTTCCAGCCTGTGCGGCAGCGCCGGTGGGTAAGTCATTGGAGCGGTCGCCCTCGGCCGCGCTATAGCTTGCGGCTGCGACTGTCTGCGCCCCCCTAGTTAAGCGTGGCCTACATTCTCTGAAGGCTGCAGCTCTGCAGGCACAGCGATGTAAAGGACCTGCGTCGCCGGCGCTCTGACGTCAGAGCGTTCACTGAAGCTCTCCCAGCGTCAGCGTTGGGGGCGTGTCCGGACTCAGCGCGCTTTGCAGGTACCCCACTAGTTTTTCGCGCCGTGGCGCTGTAAGTGGCGGGCAAATGGCGGGAAATCTTCACCACTATATGCGACAGTCTTTTAAGTGAGGCACACAGTACCCGGTGGCAATGGGCACAAGTTACTCCGTGCTGCAGGGCACGCAATCCTGTTCGTGACGCCAGAAAGAAGATGAGTCGCCCTCCAGAGCAATGGAACTCGGATCGAGCCTATAGACACAATGGGGGATGTCACGGCAACCAGCTCAGTCCGTGGCTCTGGTGCTCATTCTTTTAATGTGGGATATTTTACAGGTGAATTGGATATTGGTATGGAAATTTGTGACGCCACTTGTGGTACCTGGTCAGGATACCACGCGCTATGCAATCCACTGAAGGGTTAATTTTGTTGCAGCTAGATGTTAAGCCTTCCCAAGTAAGGCTGAGTTTCCCTCCGGGCAGATAGATGTGTGGGGATGCAAGACAGACGGGACCCGGCAGTCAGGGGCAATAAGGTAGACACACACATAAGTCACTTTGGTACCTTTACTGAAGATGTTGCGGGCACTCCCCGGGAACTGTAGGGTGAAGGGTGCACATCCAGATTCTTCCACTGAGTAGGTGTGTGGCCTCCTGTTCCTTGCCTTTATGTGATAAAGTCCTGACCTGCTTGTAGCTAGGCCTAACTTGGTCTCCGTCTTGCACCTGGGCTGACCTTGTGGTTGGACCCCTCTTGAAGTACACAGTCTCTATTTGCAGTGAAATGCTGGACTCCGTCCTCCGGGTTTCCAGTTACGTTCAGCTCTGTGGTACTCCTGGGAACTTGTAGTTGAGTCACCCCCAGAGCAATGGGAACTCGGATCTAGCCTATAGACTACTATGGGGGATGTCACGGCAAACAGCTCAGTCCGTGGCTCTGGTGCTCATTCTTTAATGTGGATATTTACAGGGGGAAAATGAATATTGAAATGGGGAATTCGTGACGCCACTTGTGGTACCTGGTCAGCATGACCAGCGCTGCTATGCAGATCCACTGAAGGGTTAATATTGTGCAGCTAGATTAACCTTCCACAAGTAAGGCTAAGTCCTCCAGGGCAGATAGATGTGCAGGGGTGCGGACAGACGGTGACCCGGCAGTTAGGAGTAATAAGGGAGACACACACATAAGTCACTTTAGTACCTTACTGAAATGTTGCAGGCACTCCCCAGAGCACTGTAGGGTGAAGGGGTGCACATCCAGATTCTTCCACTGAGTAGGTGTGTGGCCCCCTGTTCCTTGCCTTTATGTGATAAAGTCCTGACCTGCTTGTAGCTAGGCCTAACTTGGTCTCTGTCTTGCACCTGGCGGACCTTGTGGTTGGACCCCTTCTTGAAGTACACAGTCTCTATTTGCATGCACTGCTGGACTCCGTCCTCCTGGTCCAGTTTTCGTATCACTCTGTGGTACTCCTGGGACTTGTAGTTGAGTCGCCCTCCAGAGCAATGGAACTCGGATCTGAGCCTATAGACTACTATGGGGATGTCACGGCAACACAGCTTATCCGTGGCTCTGGTGCTCATTCTTTAATGTGGGATATTTACAGGTGAATTGGGTATTGGTATGGGAAATTTGTGATGCCACTTGGTACCCGGTCAGGATGACCACGCTGCTATGCAGATCCACTGAAGGGTTAATATTGTGCAGCTAGATGTTAAGCCTTCCACAAGTAAGGGTGAGTTTCCCTCCAGGGCAGATTGATGTGTGGGGATGCAAGACAGACGGGGACCCGGCAGTCAGGGGCAATAAGGTAGACACACACATAAGTCACTTTTGGGACCTTTACTGAAGATGTTGCAGGCACTCCCCGGGGAACTGTAGGGTGAAGGGTGCACATCCAATTTCTCCACTGAGTAGGTGTGTGGCTCCTGTTCTCTGTCTCTTTGTAATGAAGTCTTGGCCTGCGTGTAGCTGGGCCTAGCTTGTCCTCCGTCTTGTACCTGGCTGACCTTGTGGTTGGACCTTCTCTCTGAAAGTACACAGTCCCCTGCTTGCAGGGCCCTGCTTGCCAGACTCCGTCCTCCTGATCCTGCTACGTATCAGCTCGGTGTACTCCTGGGACTTGTAGTCCTCCAGGAACTCCGGGTTTCTCCTAATGGGTCGTGGAATCCCTATAGCTCGGACCACGGTGTCTGGTAATGCTTGCTGAGATGGCTGTAGAGGCCCTCTGTCTCATTAACTTTCCACTCGCCTTTGGCCTACCTGGATCCTCACACGATCACACACTGGCAGTTGGGGGCTGCCTCTTCACCGCTCTCTAATCGTCGTCATGCTTCCCACTGAGCTGTACTCCTAGCTTCAGCTCTGACTAGGCGTGGGGTTGTTTCTGTTCCACTCTTTACTAACTCCACTCTCTGAACTGAATAGCTCTGCAGCCTCTCTAACCTCATCTCTGCACTTCACCTTGCTGCAGACTGACTGAGTTATCTGAGATGACTCCTGACTGACTTCTCTGAGGTGGCTGCACTGAACTGACTTGGTGTTTCCTGTGTCAGCTTCTTTTATATGTCTAAAACAGCTCCCTCTGTGGTCCTTGGGATAAGATGAACGTGTGTGAAGGTGAAATTTAATACCTCTATGGTATATTCTTTCAGTGCACCCTTCTGGGATAATATGGATTCAGTCGCAGCTGGGCTCCACATCCCCCCTAATAGAACTCAGCACTCCGGGGCTGAAATACAAAAACAAAGAACAATAAACATTGTGTAAATAACTCTTCCTTTACAGGAGGTAAGGCACTCTTGAACTGTCCCATAACGCTAAATGAACAACTATATACATTAGCACAATGAGGAATTGAGGAATTGAGCAACCAAAAAAGTCCCAGTCTCTTTTGGAAAAGGATGCTCAAAAAGGCTAGAGAAAACAAGCAAAAAATAATGTCCATTCCACTTGTTTCAATTTTAAAAGGAAACAGATTAATAAATAACGGTATAATAAAGCATATTATAAGCAAAAAATATAACATTTATGTACAGTGACTCTAGACAATTATTTACATTTTGCCAAGGGTTGAATTAATCTCTAAACCTAGCAGGGATGTGTCCTTTTGTGCTACATTCTGACCTGCGTGGTGCAGCGACCTGTGAGGTAGCAGTTTCCCTATTTGTTCTGCTGAGAGTGAATTATAAAATTGCCTTAACCTCTCTACAGGACTGGCAAGTACACTGTGAGCTGGTGAACTGGCTCGACTTCTGCAGGGGATCCTTCTTCCTGGGTTCAGCTTCTTGGATTCTGCTTCTTGGGGCTGCATTTTGGGGGTTCTGCGGGAGCAGGTTCTTCTGGAACTGACTCTACTGCAACAACTGGTGCAACTGGATGTAAGGTTCTTTTTGTGTTGATAGAATTGAAGCACAGGAATGATTACGGCTTCTCCAATGCGAGGCCCAATCCGCGGGGAAATCTCCTAAGTCTGTATGTAGACTGCTTCATCACGCTCTTCCTGATTGACAACGGGTTTCTTCTTCTTGAAGCTTTAAACGGATCTGGACACAACTTTAGGTGATCTCTGGTACAGTGGTATTGTTCTTCCTCCATCTTTGCTAATTATACACGTTTTTCTTGTTGTCAAACTTGAATTCTGTACGATGTAGGGCTCCCTTTCCCATTGATCGTCGAGTTTGTGTATCTCCTTTTTCTTTTCAATACGACTTGACCAGGTGCGAAAGGTTCACTGGCGCACTTTGTTGTAGCGATCTTCTTGTTTATCCCTTACTTGATTGAGACTATCTTCAACGCAGCCTGTACTTTTTCTGTACGTTCCTGTCTGTTTGTGTCCCAGACTTCAGTAGTCACATTGCTTCTGGTTCTACAACACCAAGCTCCAATCCATGGGCAGCTTTCCTGGTCTGGCCCGCATGAGATAGGCTGGGGTGCAATTGGTGGAACTCACGGGTTTATGTGATTGTACAGATCTACCAGGTCAGGTAGTAAGTTGGCCACCGATTTCTCTCCTCGAGTGGTACAGTCTTCAGCAGGTCAATGACTATGTGATTCATCTTCTCACAGAGACCATTAGTTTGGGGGTGGTACGGGTTTCTTATCTTCTTACAACCCGTACAAGTGACAGAACTCTTTGAAAATTCGGCCTCGAAGGCTGGGCCTTGGTCAGTTAACACCTGCTCAGGATATCCGTGTGGTCTGCAGAAATACGCTTGGAACGTCTTTCCTGCTGTCTCTGCTGTCAGATCTTTGACAGGAGCGACCACCAGGAACCTGGATAGTGATCCACCATAGTCAGGGCATAGGAGTATCCTGACCGCTGGGTGACAACTTGACATGGTCCAGGGCCCACCCATCTCCAAGGGATGAGTCGTCTTGATGGGTTGCAGGGGTGCCTTCCCGACTGCTGTAGTCCTTTCTTCTGAGGCCACCGGGTCCACATTCTGGCAACCCACCTCTCAATGGAGTGCGCATTCCACCCAATAGAAACGACACTTCAACAGGGTCTCCAGCTTCTTCCAGCCAAGTGTCCTGCTTGATCGTGGTAGGCTTCCAACACCATCTGGATGTCTGCTCTGGGGACTACTATCTGCCATACCATTTCATGGGTCCTTGGGTTGACGTACCTCCGCACAGCTTCTCACGGTAGATAAACAACCCGGGTTCTCTCATTCCACAGCTGCTTTGCTTGAAGAGACGCATCCTTCTCCAAGGAGGAATCTTCTTGAGTTATCAGCTCTTTGATTCGGCTGACAACTGGATCGCTGTCCTGAGTCTCCTTCCAGCTGTGGTGAGGTAAAGGATTTAAAGTCTTACCACGCAGCCTCCTGCAGGCTTGTTGCTCGTGGATCATCCCATTCCTGTGAAAGGCAGGTAGTTTCAATCTCTTCCAATCATCCACTTCTTCTTCTGTGTCCGATTCATGAGGCATCCTGTATAGGGCATCAGCATTGGCATTCTTGCGGCCCGCTCGTACTTGACTGTGAATTGGTAGTTTGACAGCCGAGCCACCAGCGTTGTTCATGGCTCCCAGCTTAGCTGTTTCAAGATGCGCCAGGGGTTGTTATCAGTGTAGGCAGTGAACTTGCTGGAGGCTAGGTAGTGCTTAAACCTCTCCTTGATGGCCTAGACCAGTGCCAGAACTCCAACTTGAAGCTGCTATAGTTCTCTGGTTCCTCTCGGTCGGGCGGAGCTTCCTGCTTGCATAGGCAATGACTTTCTCCAGGCCATTTGCTTCTGACTGAGGGGCAGCTCCCAATCCTTCATTGCTGGCATCAAGTATACAGCAGGGAAATCTGGCTGTAGTCAGGATAGGCTAGGATCTCATCACCTGTCAGGATCTCCTTCATTTCCTTGAATGCCTCAGCCTGTTCTTTACCCCAATGGAATGGAGAATTTCTGCTCTTGAGGGACTGTCCCACCAGAGGTCTTGCAGAGGCGCTGCTTTCTTGGTGTAATCTTTTACAAACCTCCGGTAGTATCCTGTCATCCCAGGAGCTGTCGCACCTCCTTGAGATTTTCGGCTTTGGCCATTTCTGGATGGCGGGGATCTTCTCGGGGTCTGGCGCTACTCCTTCTGAGCTGACAATATGTCCCAGATACTGTACCTTTTGTTTGAGCAATGGCACTTTGAAGGCTTTCAGTTTATCCCATACTTGGACAGTGACTCGAATACCTCCGCCAGGTGCTTCAGGTGGTCTTCATACGTCTTGGAGTACACAATTACGTCATCCAGGTACATCAACACAGCAACACAGTTTCAAAGTTGAGATGTCCCAGGCAGCTCTCCATCACTCTCTGGAACGTTCCAGGGGCGCTGCTGAGTCCAAACGCATCCTGTCGACTCACAGAGTCCCATCAGGGTGTGAAAGCCGTCTTCTCCCGATCCTCCTCAGCCACAGCTACTTGCCAGTACCCACAGTGAGGTCAAGGGTGGAAAAGTAATTAGTAGTCTTTAGTGCAGCTAAGGATTCCTCAATGCGTGGTAAAGGGTATGCATCTTTATGTGTAATGCGATTTACTTGTCTGTAATCTACACACATTCTCATGCTTCCATCCTTTTTCCTGACTAGGACTAGAGGTGCTGCCCAGGGACTACAACTATCCCTTATCACCCCTGCTTCTTCATATCACGCAACATTTCCTTGGCTTTCTGGTAGTGTGCTGGTGTATAGGCCTGTACCGTTCTTTAATGGGAGGATGATTGCCTGTGGGGATGTGATGTTGAACCCTTTAATCTTTCCAAAGTCGAGGGGTGTTTGCTGAATACCTGTGCATACTCCTGAACTACTCGATATACTTCTTGTTTCTGGTGGGCTGGAGTGGTGTCTGTCCCGACATGGAGCTGCTGACACCAATCCTCCACCTGGTGGTCGGACCGTTATCCTCCTCTGGTTGTGGGGAGGTTAAGGGCTCCGTTGTGTGAATGGAGTTATTATCCACAGCATGTAACTTAGCAACAGTGGCATAACGTGGTAATTTGACTTCATCCTCTCCCCAGTTGAGAAGACGCACTGGCACCCTCCCATTATGTACCTCCACTACCCCTCTGGCAGTCAAGAGTGTAGGTCTATGTTCTGAACAATGGGCTCTACTACTGCTTGGTAGTTCTGTCCTCTCAGACCTATTGCTGCTCTACACCAAATAAGCATTTCACTCATTGGGGGTATCACAATGGGGTTTGGGTCTGTTACCCGTACATTACCAATCTCACCACCGGTCAGTTTCACTTGCTGCTGGCACATCAGGGTTCGGATCTCCTTCCGGATCACTCCCTTTTGCCTTGGTCTGGCAACATCGGCGAGCTGTTGGAGTAAAAACACAACCTCCTCCAAACAGTTACTAATAATGTTAGTGCCTAAAACCACATTCAACCCATTTTCCTCATTAACAGTCTGAGGGGCCTGAGGAGTCTATTCCTGGGTGTTGGCCCTCGGACCCAGGATTGGCTCGTTTAAAGGACACCGACGTGCTGGGTGACCTTCCCTGTGGCAGCGGTAGCAGATGATCTCTCGGCGAGGATGATGCTGGTCACGGGTCCTTCCTGGGGGTGGCGTTGTCCTCCTTCTCCTCCGGTTCATACAAGGGACATCCTCTGGGCAGTCAGCTAGCAGGATCTTTCCTTCTTCCTCCGTCTGCAGTTGCAGGGCACTCATTACAGTGGCCAGGTTTTTGGTCAGCTGGCGCACTTCTGAGCGCAGACAGTCCAGCTCAGTAGGGTGCGCCACCTGCGTTTTGCCTTCCGCAACCAGCGGGGAAAAGGTTGATGCTGCTGGCTTTAGGGTGGCTTCACTCGGGTGACACTGGGTTGCCATCTCGGGTGTTTCCAGGGGTCGCAGTCCTTTTATAGCCATATCCTTAAGGGCATCAAAGTAGCATCAGGATGATCCAAGGACCACCAGTGCACAGTCCTGCTTTCAGCTTGGGACCTCAGTCCCCGTACAAATTGTTCTTTTAACATCTTATTCTCTTTGGTGACACTTATGTGGTTAACCTGTTTGAGTGCTCGCAGGGCCCCCTGTAGTCGGCAGGCATAGTCCCTAATGCAATTCATTTTTCATATTTCGTGTTTGCAAGCTATAGCGCTGCAGTGTGCTACCCTTTTTTCTTGTATGTGCGTGAGTTGGTGACTCTGGGTTTAGCACCTGTTCACACTAGATCTATGTTTGGATGTGCCGGTCAGTTTTTTGATATGTATTCATTTACCTTCTACCTGAGCACTCCACCTGTTGGTCACAGGCTTTTTAATTACACCAGGTTCATTACCCCTCCACAGAGATGTAGATTTTAGTCTTAAGAGAGGATTCATATGTTCCCATGCAGACAGACTTTTCTAAGCGAGGATTGGCATTAGTTAGGACCTGATATACGAGAAGAGCCTTGACGTGGCTATCAGGCTCACATAATTTGGCCATCTTATGCGCTAAGACTTCTCAATTTTTCATATTTCTAAGGCAGTGATGCAATTCATTTTTCATATTTCGTGTTTGCAAGCTATAGCGCTGCAGTGTGCTACCCTTTTTTCTTGTAGTCCCTAATGCTGTCATCTGGTTTCTGGGAGCATTGGTAAAACCTCATTCGGAGATCTGTTTCAGTGCGGTCCTCAAAGATAGTCTGTAGCTTTAAGAAAATTGCAAGCACTGATTCCTGGTCTGCAGCTGTCCAAGTCTCTACTTCCCTCTCTGCAGCACCAGTCAATTGTCCCACTACCACTGCAGCTCTCTGCTTTTCTGAAATAGGGTACATGTCCATTATACTACATATTTTGCGCTTGAACCCTGACAGGGTGTCTGGCTTGCCGCTGTACTGAGGGAGCCACTTCGCTCCAGGCATGTATGGCAGCGTTAGCGGTACTATCGGGGCCACAGGACCAGGTGAGGGGCCAGCGTTTCCAGTCTGTGCGGCAGCGCCGGTGGGTAAGTCATTGGGGCGGTCGGCCTGGGCCACGCGGTCAGCTTGCGGCTGCGACATGTCTGCGCCCCCCTAGTTAAGCGTGGCCTACCTTCTCTGAAGGCTGCAGCTCTGCAGGCCACAGCGATGTAGAAGGACCTGCGTCACCGGCACTCTGACATCAGAGCGTTCACTGAAGCTCTCCACAGGACCTGCCGCCGCGTCAGCGTTGGGGGCGTGTCCAGGACTCAGCGCGCTTTTGCAGGTACGCCCACTAGTTTTTTCGCGCCGTGGCGCTGTAAATGGCGGGCTATGGCGGGCAAATAGCGGGAAATCTTCACCACATACAAAACACAGTCTTTTAGTGAGGCACACAGTACCCGGTGGCAACCGGCATAAATTACTCCGTTGCTGCAGGGCACGACATCCTGTTCGTTATGCCAGAGAAAGAGATGAGTCGCCCTCCAGAGCAATGGGAACTCGGATCGGAGCCTATAGACTACTATGGGGGATGTCACGGCAACACAGCTCAGTCCGTGGCTCTGGTGCTCATTCTTTAATGTGGGATATTTACAGGTGAATTGGATATTGGTATGGGAAATTCGTGACACCACTTGTGGTACCTGGTCAGGATGACCAGCGCTGCTATGCAGATCCACTGAAGGGTTAATATTGTGCAGCTAGATGTTAAGCCTTCCACAAGTAAGGCTGAGTTTCCCTCCAGGGCAGATAGATGTGTGGGGATGCAAGACAGATGGGGACCCGGCAGTCAGGGGCAATAAGGTAGACACACACATAAGTCACTTTGGTACCTTTACTGAAGATGTTGCAGGCACTCCCCGGGGGAACTGTAGGGTGAAGGGTGCACATCCAGATTCCTCCACTGAGTAGGTGTGTGGCCTCCTGTTCTCTGTCTCTTTGTAATGAAGTCTTGGCCTGCGTGTAGCTGGGCCTAGCTTAGTCTCCGTCTTGTACCTGGCTGACCTTGTGGTTGGACCTTCTCTCTGAAAGTACACAGTCTCTGCTTGCAGGGCCCTGCTTGCCAGACTCCGTCCTCCTGATCCTGCTACGTATCAGCTCGGTGGTACTCCTGGGACTTGTAGTCCTCCAGGAACTCCGGTGTTCTCCTAATGGGTCGTGGAGATCCCTATAGGCTCGGACCACGGTGTCTGGTAATGCTTGCTGAGATGAGCTGTAGAGGCTCCTCTGTCTCATTAACTTTCCACTCGCCTTTGGCCTACCTGGATCCTCACACGATCACACACTGGCAGTTGGTGGGCTGCCTCTTCACCGCTCTCTAATCGTCGTCATGCTTCCCACTGAGCTGTACTCCTAGCTTCAGCTCTGACTAGGCTGGAGTGGTTTCTGTTCCACTCTTTACTAGACTCCACTCTCTGAACTGAATAGCTCTGCAGCCTCTCTAACCTCATCTCTGCACTTCACCTTGCTGCAGACTGACTGAGTTATCTGAGATGACTCGCTGACTGACTTCTCTGAGGTGGCTGCACTGAACTGACTTGGTGTTTCCTGTGTCAGCTTTCTTTTATATGTCTAAAACAGCTCCCTCTGGTGGTCTTTGGGATAAGATGAACGTGTGTGAATGTGTATAATGACCTCTAGTGGTATATTCTTTCAGTGCACCCTTCTGGGATATATGGATTCAGTCGCAGCTGGGCTCCACATCCCCCCTAATAGAACTCAGCACTCCGGGGCTGAAATACAAAAACAAAGAACAATAAACATTGTGTAAATAACTCTTCCTTTACAGGAGGTAAGGCACTCTTGAACTGTTGCATAACGGTAAATGAACAACTATATACATTAGCACAATGAGGAATTGAGGAATTGAGCAACCATAAAAGTCCCAGTCTCTTTTGGAAAAGGATGCTCAAAAAGGGCTAGAGAAAACAAGCAAAAAATAATGTCCATTCCACTTGTTTCAATTTTAAAAGGAAACAGATTAATAAATAACGGTATAATAAAGCATATTATAAGCAAAAATATATACATTTATGTACAGTGACTCTAGACAATTATTTACATTTGCCAAGGGTTGAATTAATCTCTAAACCTAGCAGGGATGTGTCCTTTTGTGCTACGTTCTGACCTGCGTGGTGCAGCGACCTGTGAGGTAGCAGTTTCCCTATTTGTTCTGCGTGAGAGTGAATTATAAAATTGCCTTAACCTCTCTACAGGACTGGCAAGTACACTGTGAGCTGGGTGAACTGGCTCGACTTCTGCAGGGGATCCTTCTTCCTGAGGTTCAGCTTCTTGGGATTCTGCTTCTTGGGGTGCTGCATCTTGGGGTTCTGCTGGAGCAGGTTCTTCTGGAACTGACTCTACTGCAACAACTGGTGCAACTGGATGTAGAGGTTCTCTTTGTGGTTGATAGAATTGAAGCACAGGAATGATTACGGCTTCTCCAATGCGAGGCCAATCCGTGGGGAAATCTCCTAAGTCTGTATGTATGACTGCTTCATCACGCTCTTCCTGATTGACAACAGGTTCTTCTTCTTGAAGCTTTAACGGATCTGGACACAACTTTAGGTGATCTCTGGATACAGTGGTAGTTGTTCTTCCTCCATCTTTGCTAATTATACACGTTTTCTTGTTGTCAAACCTTGAATTCTGTACGATGTAGGGCTCCCTTTCCCATTGATCTTTGAGTTTGTGTATCCTCCTTTTTCTTTTCAATACGACTTGACCAGGTGCGAAAGGTTCAGCTGGCACACTTTTGTTGTAGCGATCTTCTTGTTTATCCCTTACTTGATTGAGACTATCTTCAACGCAGGCCTGTACTTTTCTGTACTGTTCCTGTCTGTTTGTGTCCCAGACTTCAGTAGTCACATCTGCTTCTGGTTCTACAACACCAAGCTCCAGATCCATGGGCAGCTTTCCTGGTCTGGCCCGCATGAGATAGGCTGGGGTGCAATTGGTGGAACTCACAGGTATGTGATTGTACAGATCTACCAGGTCAGGTAGTAAGTTTGGCCACCGATTTCTCTCCTCGAGTGGTACAGTCTTCAGCAGGTCAATGACTATGTGATTCATCTTCTCACAGAGACCATTAGTTTGGGGGTGGTACGGAGTGGTTCTTATCTTCTTACACCCGTACAAGTGACAGAACTCTTTGAACAATTCGGCCTCGAAGGCTGGGCCTTGGTCAGTTAACACCTGCTCAGGATATCCGTGTGGTCTGCAGAAATACGCTTGGAACGTCTTTCCTGCTGTCTCTGCTGTCAGATCTTTGACAGGAGCGACCACCAGGAACCTGGAGTAGTGATCCACCATAGTCAGGGCATAGGAGTATCCTGACCGGCTGGGTGACAACTTGACATGGTCCAGGGCCACGATCTCCAAGGGATGAGTCGTCTTGATGGGTTGCAGGGGTGCCTTCTGACTGCTGTAGTCCTTTCTTCTGAGGCCACAGGGTCCACAGTTCTGGCACCACCTCTCAATGGAGCTGCGCATTCCCACCCAATAGAAACGACACTTCAACAGGGTCTCCAGCTTCTTCCAGCCAAAGTGTCCCGCTTGATCGTGGTAGGCTTCCAACACCATCTGGATGTCTGCTCTGGGGACTACTATCTGCCATACCATTTCATGGGTCCTTGGGTTGACGTACCTCCGGCACAGCTTCTCACGGTAGATAAACAACCGGCTTCTCTCATTCCACAGCTGCTTTGCTTGAAGAGACGCATCCTTCTCCAAGGAGGAATCTTCTTGAGTTATCAGCTCTTTGATTCGGCTGACAACTGGATCGCTGTCCTGAGTCTCCTTCCAGCTGTGGTGAGGTAAAGGATTTAAAGTCTTACCACGCAGCCTCCTGCAGGCTTGTTGCTCGTGGATCATCCCATTCCTGTGAAAGGCAGGTAGTTCAATCTCTTCCAGATCATCCACTTCTTCTTCTGTGTCCGATTCATGAGGCATCCTGTATAGGGCATCAGCATTGGCATTCTTGCGGCCCGCTCGGTACTTGACTGTGAATTGGTAGTTTGACAGCCGAGCCATCCAGCGTTGTTCCATGGCTCCCAGCTTAGCTGTTTCAAGATGCGTCCAGGGGTTGTTATCAGTGTAGGCAGTGAACTTGCTGGAGGCTAGGTAGTGCTTAAACCTCTCCTTGATGGCCTAGACCAGTGCCAGGAACTCCAACTTGAAGCTGCTATAGTTCTCTGGGTTCCTCTCGGTCGGGCGGAGCTTCCTGCTTGCATAGGCGATGACTTTCTCCAGGCCATTTTGCTTCTGACTGAGGACAGCTCCCAATCCTTCATTGCTGGCATCAGTATACAGCAGGAACGTCTGGCTGTAGTCAGGATAGGCTAGGATCTCATCACCTGTCAGGATCTCCTTCATTTCCTTGAATGCCTCAGCCTGTTCTTTACCCCAATGGAATGGAGAATTTCTGCTCTTGAGGGACTGTCCCACCAGGAGGTCTTGCAGAGGCGCTGCTTTCTTGGTGTAATCTTTTACAAACCTCCGGTAGTATCCTGTCAGTCCCAGGAGCTGTCGCACCTCCTTGAGATTTTTCGGCTCCGGCCATTTCTGGATGGCGGTGATCTTCTCGGGGTCTGGCGCTACTCCTTCTGAGCTGACAATATGTCCCAGATACTGTACCTTTTGTTTGAGCAGATGGCACTTTGAAGGCTTCAGTTTCATCCCATACTTGGACAGTGACTCGAATACCTCCGCCAGGTGCTTCAGGTGGTCTTCATACGTCTTGGAGTACACAATTACGTCATCCAGGTACAGCAACACAGCAACACAGTTTCAAAGTTGAGATGTCCCAGGCAGCTCTCCATCACTCTCTGGAACGTTCCAGGGGCGCTGCTGAGTCCAAACGGCATCCTGTCGAACTCACAGAGTCCCATCGGGGTGGTGAAAGCCGTCTTCTCCCGATCCTCCTCAGCCACAGCTACTTGCCAGTACCCACTAGTGAGGTCAAGGGTGGAAAAGTAATTAGTAGTCTTTAGTGCAGCTAAGGATTCCTCAATGCGTGGTAAAGGGTATGCATCTTTATGTGTAATGCGATTTACTTGTCTGTAATCTACACACATTCTCATGCTTCCATCCTTTTTCCTGACTAGGACTAGAGGTGCTGCCCAGGGACTACAACTATCCCTTATCACCCCTGCTTCCTTCATATCACGCAACATTTCCTTGGCTTTCTGGTAGTGTGCTGGTGGTATAGGCCTGTACCGTTCTTTAATGGGAGGATGATTGCCTGTGGGGATGTGATGTTGAACCCCTTTAATCTTTCCAAAGTCGAGTGGGTGTTTGCTGAATACCTGTGCATACTCCTGAACTACTCAATATACTTCTTGTTTCTGGTGGGCTGGAGTGGTGTCTGTCCCGACATGGAGCTGCTGACACCAATCCTCCACCTGGGTGGTCGGACCGTTATCCTCCTCTGGTTGTGGGAGGTTAAGGGCTCCGTTGTGTGAATGGAGTTATTATCCACAGCATGTAACTTAGCAACAGTGGCATAACGTGGTAATTTGACTTCATCCTCTCCCCAGTTGAGAAGACGCACTGGCACCCTCCCATTATGTACCTCCACTACCCCTCTGGCAGTCAAGAGTGTAGGTCTATGTTCTGAACAATGGGGCTCTACTACTGCTTGGTAGTTCTGTCCTCTCAGACCTATTGCTGCTCTACACCAAATAAGCATTTCACTCATTGGGGGTATCACAATGGGGTTTGGGTCTGTTACCCGTACATTACCAATCTCACCACCGGTCAGTTTCACTTGCTGCTGGCACATCAGGGTTCGGATCTCCTTCCGGATCACTCCCTTTTGCCTTGGTCTGGCAACATCGGCGAGCTGTTGGAGTAAAAACACAACCTCCTCCAAACAGTTACTAATAATGTTAGTGCCTAAAACCACATTCAACCCATTTTCCTCATTAACAGTCTGAGGGGCCTGAGGAGTCTATTCCTGGGTGTTGGCCCTCGGACCCAGGATTGGCTCGTTTAAAGGACACCGACGTGCTGGGTGACCTTCCCTGTGGCAGCGGTAGCAGATGATCTCTCGGCGAGGATGATGCTGGTCACGGGTCCTTCCTGGGGGTGGCGTTGTCCTCCTTCTCCTCCGGTTCATACAAGGGACATCCTCTGGGCAGTCAGCTAGCAGGATCTTTCCTTCTTCCTCCGTCTGCAGTTGCAGGGCACTCATTACAGTGGCCAGGTTTTTGGTCAGCTGGCGCACTTCTGAGCGCAGACAGTCCAGCTCAGTAGGGTGCGCCACCTGCGTTTTGCCTTCCGCAACCAGCGGGGAAAAGGTTGATGCTGCTGGCTTTAGGGTGGCTTCACTCGGGTGACACTGGGTTGCCATCTCGGGTGTTTCCAGGGGTCGCAGTCCTTTTATAGCCATATCCTTAAGGGCATCAAAGGTAGCATCAGGATGATCCAAGGACCACCAGTGCACAGTCCTGCTTTCAGCTTGGGACCTCAGTCCCCGTACAAATTGTTCTTTTAACATCTTATTCTCTTTGGTGACACTTATGTGGTTAACCTGTTTGAGTGCTCGCAGGGCCCCCTGTAGTCGGCAGGCATAGTCCCTAATGCAATTCATTTTTCATATTTCGTGTTTGCAAGCTATAGCGCTGCAGTGTGCTACCCTTTTTTCTTGTATGTGCGTGAGTTGGTGACTCTGGGTTTAGCACCTGTTCACACTGGATCTATGTTTGGATGTGCCGGTCAGTTTTTTGATATGTATTCATTTACCTTCTACCTGAGCACTCCACCTGTTGGTCACAGGCTTTTTAATTACACCAGGTTCATTACCCCTCCACAGAGATGTAGATTTTAGTCTTAAGAGAGGATTCATATGTTCCCATGCAGACAGACTTTTCTAAGCGAGGATTGGCATTAGTTAGGACCTGATATACGAGAAGAGCCTTGACGTGGCTATCAGGCTCACATAATTTGGCCATCTTATGCGCTAAGACTTCTCAATTTTTCATATTTCTAAGGCAGTGATGCAATTCATTTTTCATATTTCGTGTTTGCAAGCTATAGCGCTGCAGTGTGCTACCCTTTTTTCTTGTAGTCCCTAATGCTGTCATCTGGTTTCTGGGAGCATTGGTAAAACCTCATTCGGAGATCTGTTTCAGTGCGGTCCTCAAAGATAGTCTGTAGCTTTAAGAAAATTGCAAGCACTGATTCCTGGTCTGCAGCTGTCCAAGTCTCTACTTCCCTCTCTGCAGCACCAGTCAATTGTCCCACTACCACTGCAGCTCTCTGCTTTTCTGACATAGGGTACATGTCCATTATACTACATATTTTGCGCTTGAACCCTGACAGGGTGTCTGGCTTGCCGCTGTACTGAGGGAGCCACTTCGCTCCAGGCATGTATGGCAGCGTTAGCGGTACTATCGGAGCCACAGGACCAGGTGAGGGGCCAGCGTTTCCAGTCTGTGCGGCAGCGCCGGTGGGTAAGTCATTGGGGCGGTCGGCCTGGGCCACGCGGTCAGCTTGCGGCTGCGACATGTCTGCGCCCCCCTAGTTAAGCGTGGCCTACCTTCTCTGAAGGCTGCAGCTCTGCAGGCCACAGCGATGTAGAAGGACCTGCGTCGCCGGCACTCTGACATCAGAGCGTTCACTGAAGCTCTCCACAGGACCTGCCGCCGCGTCAGCGTTGGGGGCGTGTCCAGGACTCAGCGCGCTTTTGCAGGTACGCCCACTAGTTTTTTCGCGCCGTGGCGCTGTAAATGGCGGGCTATGGCGGGCAAATAGCGGGAAATCTTCACCACATACAAAACACAGTCTTTTAGTGAGGCACACAGTACCCGGTGGCAACCGGCATAAATTACTCCGTTGCTGCAGGGCACGAATGTGTAGCCCTGGTATGTAAGGCACACAGGATCTGGAGAATGCACAGTAAGGTAACAGTTAAAGCTTGACACTCACTTACACTTCAGACACACCCACAGGGGTGTATAGGGGAGTGACGTGTAGCACAGGAGAGAGTCAGTCTAGCTTCCTGTCATCGTACAGAGCAGTCAGGGCTAGTTCTTCTCAGACAGTGAGGATTCCTGTTAGAGCTCTGGGTGAGCAGAAGATTAGTTCCTGCCAATTCAACGAAGTGGAGTCTAGTAACGGATGACTAGTTATCATCCCGAGTCTAGTCAGAGTTACCTTTTACTCAGTCTGAACTTTGAGGAAACTGAGAGTTACTCAGTGAGACCAAGGAGGAAAACTGACTTTCTATCTTCACGCTTCAGTGCTACATTGAAAGCAGAAGCAGGGCGAAGGGCATAGTGGGAAGGATTCAGAAGTGCCTTAAGGATCGGATTATCCTGCACATTGTCACCGGTCACTGGGGACCGAAGCGTCACTATAGCTCAAGGCATAGTGATAGAAAAGCCAGAGTCTTACTGGACCTTAGGTTGCAGAAAGCCGCCCTTAGAGTGCCAGTACGTAACCGAGTCAGGAGAACAAGACTTCTGAGTCCGGCGCGCGGCAAAAGAAAGTACTTAGTTCACCACTTATAAGGCTCTATCACAAAACCGGCCGGGCAGTACAGCTAGTGGGAAAAGCTGAAAACTATAGAGTTAACTTAGCTACAGGCAAGCTTGGACTCACTCATCATTTGGAAAGAGAAGGAGGCCTGTAACCTGCTCAACTGTTACCGCTACGTGCATTCATCCACCCCGAAGAGCCTCCCTGGGACCTGCCTGAACAACTTGAAGTAAAAGGTATGGAAAGAAGCTTCTATGTGTGAGACTGAGTTATTTGATTGCATCCCTGCACAACCCCACCATAACTATCGACCTGAGGGAAGAGTCCCACCTGTAGGGGACCCGACATCTAGCTGCCTCACCATCCCCTCAGAGATCTACAGCAGCGCTGGTCTTAGTGATCAGAGAACTACAGGTGGCGTCACGAACTGTATATATATATATACCTATCCCCTGTAAATATTCCCCCCCAACATACGCCTGACCGCCAGGGCCACAGACCGAGCCAGCGCTACCTGTGACAACCCCATAGACTTCCATGGGCTCGGCTCTGAGTACCCCATTGCTCTGGTAAACCACAATTGTGGTGCGGGTCAAGACACGACATCCTGTTCGTTATGCCAGAGAAAGAGATGAGTCGCCCTCCAGAGCAATGGGAACTCGGATCGGAGCCTATAGACTACTATGGGGGATGTCACGGCAACACAGCTCAGTCCGTGGCTCTGGTGCTCATTCTTTAATGTGGGATATTTACAGGTGAATTGGATATTGGTATGGGAAATTCGTGACACCACTTGTGGTACCTGGTCAGGATGACCAGCGCTGCTATGCAGATCCACTGAAGGGTTAATATTGTGCAGCTAGATGTTAAGCCTTCCACAAGTAAGGCTGAGTTTCCCTCCAGGGCAGATAGATGTGTGGGGATGCAGGACAGACGGGGACCCGGCAGTCAGGGGCAATAAGGTAGACACACACATAAGTCACTTTGGTACCTTTACTGAAGATGTTGCAGGCAGTCCCGGAGCACTGTAGGGTGAAGGGTGCACATCCAGATTCCTCCACTGAGTAGGTGTGTGGCCTCCTGTTCTCTGTCTCTTTGTAATGAAGTCTTGGCCTGCGTGTAGCTGGGCCTAGCTTAGTCTCCGTCTTGTACCTGGCTGACCTTGTGGTTGGACCTTCTCTCTGAAAGTACACAGTCTCTGCTTGCAGGGCCCTGCTTGCCAGACTCCGTCCTCCTGATCCTGTTACGTATCAGCTCGGTGGTACTCCTGGGACTGTAGTCCTCCAGGAACTCCGATGTTCTCCTAATGGGTCGTGGAGATCCCTATAGGCTCGGACCCCGGTGTCCGGTAATGCTTGCTGAGATGAGCTGTAGAGGCTCCTCTGTCTCATTAACTTTCCACTCGCCTTCGGCCTACCTGGATCCTCACACGATCACACACTGGCAGTTGGTGGGCTGCCTCTTCACCGCTCTCTAAGCGTCGGCACGCTTCCCACTGAGCTGTACTCCTAGCTTCAGCTCTGACTAGGCTGGAGTGGTTTCTGTTCCACTCTTTACTAGACTCCACTCTCTGAACTGAATAGCTCTGCAGCCTCTCTAACCTCACTCTGCACTTCACCTTGCTGCAGACTGACTGAGTTATCTGAGATGACTCGCTGACTGACTTCTCTGAGGTGGCTGCACTGAACTGACTTGGTGTTTCCTGTGTCAGCTTCTTTTATATGTCTAAAACAGCTCCCTCTGGTGGTCTTTGGGATAAGATGAACGTGTGTGAAGGTGTATAATGACCTCTAGTGGTATTTTCTTTCAGTGCACTCTTCTGGGAGATATGGATTCAGTCGCAGCTGGGCTCCACATAGTCCTCCAGGAACTCCGGTGTTCTCCTAATGTGTCGTCGAGATCCCTCTAGGCTCGAACCCCGGTGTCCGGTCAATACTTGCTGAGGTAAGCTGTAAAGGCTTTTCTACCCCTGTTACTGCTCTTTCCACTCGCCTTCGGCCTACCCGGGCCCTCACACGATCACACACTGGCAGTTGGTGGGCTGCCTCTTCCCCGCTCTTTAAGCGTCGGCACGCTTTCTCACTGAGCTACACTCCTAGATTCAGCTCTGACTAGGCTGGAGTGGTTTCTGTTCCACTCTTTACTAGACTCCACTCTCTGAACTGAATAGCTCTGCAGCCTCTCTAATCTCAGCTCTGCACTTCACCTTACTGCAGACAGACTGAGTTCTCTGAGGTGACTGGCTGACTGACTTGGTGTTTCCTGTGTTCCCTCTCTTTTATATGTCTAAAACAGCTCCCTCTGGTGGTCTTTGGGATAAGTGAACGTGTGTGAATGTGTATAATGACCTCTAGTGGTATATTCTTTCAGTGCACCCTTCTGGGAGATATGGATTCAGCCGCAGCTGGGCTCCACAGTTGCAATTGAAGGAAACATGAATGCGGCCAAGTACAGAGATATCCTGGATAAAAACCTCTTCCAGAGTGCTCTGTACCTCAGACTTGGCCGAAGATTCACCTTCCAACAAGACAATGACCCTAAGCACACAGCTAAAATAACAAAGGAGTGGCTTCAGAACAACTCTGTGACCATTCTTGACTGGCCCAGTCAGAGCCCTGACCTAAACCCTATTGAGCATCTCTGGAGAGACATGAAAATGGTAGACCAAAAATGTTCACCATCCAACCTGACTGAACTGGAGAAGAACTGCAAGGAAGAATGGCAGAGGATCCCCATATGCTGGTGTGATAAACTTGTTGCATCATTCACAAGAAGGTTCATGGCTGTACTAGCTCAAAAGGGTGCTTCTACTCAATACTGAGCAAAGGGTCTGAATACTTATGGCCATGTGATATTTCAGTTTTTCTTTTTAATAAATTTGCAAAAATTTCTACATTTCTGTTTTTTTTTCAGTAAAGATGGGGTGCAGAGTGTACATTAACCCCTTACTGCCATCAGACGTACTATCCCGTCCATGGTACCTGGGCCCGTATGACCATGGACGGGATAGTACGTCCCGTGCGATCGGACGCGCTCCCGGGGGGAGCGCAGCCGATTGCGGCCGGGTGTCAGCTGATTATCACAGCTGACACCCAGCACTATGTGTCAGGAGCGGTCACGGACCGCTCCCGGCACATTAACCCCTGGCACACCGCGATCAAACATGATCGCGCTGTACCAGGGGGCACAGGGGAGGATCGCGCAGGCAGGGGGCTCCCTGCGCGCTCCCCTGAGACCCTCAGAGCAGCGCGATGTGTCGCGCTGTTCCGAGGGTCCGTCCTCCCTCCAGGTCCCCGGATCCAAGATGGCGCCGGGGTCCTGCAGGAAGGCGGCTTCCTCAGTGCCTGCTGAGAGCAGGCACTGAGAAGCATGCAGCACTGCCAGAGCGATCGCTGGTGTGACAGAGTGCTGTGCACACTGTCACACCAGCGATCTGCTAAAATACTGTGATGTCCCACCCTGGACAAAGTAAAAAAGTTAAAAAAAATGAAAATAAAAAGTGGTAAAAAAAATCATTAAAAAAAAAATATATATTCCCCAATAAATTCATTTCTTCCTGTAAATTTAATAAACAAAACAATAAAAGTACACATATTTGGTATCGCCGCGTCCGTAACGACCCCCCTATAAAACTATCCCACTAGTTAACCCCTTTAGTGAACCCCTTAAAAAAAAAAAAAAACTAAGCAAAAAATCAATGCTTTATCATCATACCGCCGAACATAAAGTGATCAAAAAGACCGATATAAATAAACATGGTACCGCTGAAAACGTCATCTTGTCCCGCAAAAAACGAGCCATCATACAGCATCATCAGCGAAAAAATAAAAAAGTTATAGCTCGCAGAATAAAGCGATGCAAAAATAATAATTTTTTAGATAAAATTGCTTTTATTCTATAAAAGCCCCAAAACATAAAAAAATGATATAAATGAGGTATCACCGTAATCGTACTGACCCGA
Organism: Oophaga sylvatica; assembly: GCA_033576555.1. Classification (NCBI taxonomy): domain Eukaryota; kingdom Metazoa; phylum Chordata; class Amphibia; order Anura; family Dendrobatidae; genus Oophaga; species Oophaga sylvatica. The sequence continues at coordinate 87,016,580 of JARQOD010000005.1, forward strand.
ATAATAAAACTGCTTTATCAATTTTACCACACGCGTAACGGTATAAACGCCTCCCCCAAAAGAAATTCATGAATTGCTGATTTTTGTTCATTCTAACCTCCCAAAAATCGAAATAAAAAGCGATCAAAAAAGTCACATGCTCAAAAATGGTACCAATAAAAACGTCACCTCGTCCCGCAAAAAATAAGACCTCACATGACTCTGTGGGCCAAAATATGCAAAAATTATAGCTCTCAAAATGTGGTGATGCAAAAAACTACTTTTTGCAATAAAAAGCGTCTTTTAGCGTGACAGTGGCCAATCACAAAAACCCGCTATAAATAGTAAATCAAACCCCCTTTATCACCCCCTTAGTTAGGGAAAAATAATAAAATTAAAAAAATGTATTTATTTCCATTTTCCCATTAGGGTTAGGGTTGCGGCTAAAGTTAGGGTTAGGGTTGGCGCTAACGTTAGGATTAGGGTTAGGGTTGGGATTAGGGTTAGGGGTGTGTTAGGGTTAGGTTTGTGGTTAGGGTTGGGACTAGGGTTAGGGGTGTGTTGGGGTTAGGGTTGGAGTTAGAATTGGGGGGTTTCTGCTGTTTAGGCACATCAGGGGCTCTCCAAATGTGACATGGCGTCTGATTTCAATTCCAGCCAATTCTGCGTTGAAAAAGTCAAACGGTGCTCCTTCACTTCTGAGCTCTGCCATGCGCCCAAACAGTAGTTTACCCCCTCTGTACCCCAAGACTTATTGTGCAATTTGTCCTATTTCTTCTGTTACCCTTGGGAAAATAAAAAACTGGGGGCGAAAATATCATTTTTGTAAAAAAAAAATGATTTTTTTCGTTTTTACGGCTGTATGTTATAAACTTCTGTGAAGCACTTGGGGCTTCATAGCGCTCACCACACATCTAGATAAGTTCCTTGTGGGGTCTATTTTCCAAAATGGGGTCACTTGTGGGGGGTTTCCACTGTTTAGGCGCATCAGGGGCTCTCCAAATGTGACATGACGCCCCCAGACCATTCCATCAAAGTCTGTAATCCAAAACGTCACTACTTCCCTTCCGAGCCCTGACGTGCGCCCATACAGTAGTTTTCTCCCACATATTGGGTATCAGCGTACTCAGGACAAATTGGACAACAACTTTTGGGGGCCAATTTCTCCTGTTACCCTTTTGAAAATAAAATATTTGGGGCAAAAAAATCATTTTTGTAAAAAAAAAAAGGATTTTTTATTTTTACGGCTGTACGTTATAAACTTCTGTGAAGCACTTTCGGGTTCAAAGTGCTCACCACACATCTAGATAAGTTCCTTGTGGGGTCTATTTTCCAAAATGGGGTCACATGTGGGGGGTTTCCACTGTTTAGGCACATCAGGGGCTCTCCAAATGCAACATGACGCCCCCAGACCAATCCATCAAAGTCTGCAATCCAAAACGTCACTACTTCCCTTCCGAGCCCCGACGTGCGCCCATACAGTAGTTTTCTCCCACATACTGGGTATCAGCGTACTCAGGACAAATTGGACAACAACTTTTGGGGTCCAATTTCTCCTGTTACCCTTGTGAAAATAAAATATTGGGGCAAAAAAATCATTTTTGTAAAAAAAAAAAAAAGATTTTTTATTTTACGGCTGTACGTTATAAAGTTCTGTGAAGCACTTGGGGGTTCAAAGTGCTCACCACACATCTAGATAAGTTCCTTGAGGGGTCTAGTTTCCAAAATGGTGTCATTTGTGGGGGTTTCCACTGTTTAGGCAGATCAGGAGCTCTCCAAACACGACATGGCATCCAGCCAATTCTGCGTTGAAAAAGTCAAACGGCGCTCCTTCCCTTCCAAACTCTGCCATGCACCCAAACAGTGGTTTACCCCCACATATGGGGTATCAGCTACTCAGGACAAATTGCACAATAACTTTTGGAGTCTTGTTACCCTTGGGAAAATAAAAATTGGGGTGAAAAGATCAATTTTGTGGAAAAAATATGATTTTTTAATTTTACAGCTCTACGTTATAAACTTGTGTGAAGCACTTGGGGGTTCAAATTGCTCACCAAAGATCTAGATAAGTTCCTTAGGGGGTCTAGTTTCCCAAATGGGGTAACTTGTGGGGGTTTCCACTGTTTAGGCACATCAGGGACTCTCCAAATGCAACATGGCGTCTAATCTCAATTCCAGCCAATTTTGTTTGGAAAAAGTCAAATGGTGCTCCTTCCCTTCCGAGCTCTGCCGTGCGCCCAAACAGTGATTCCCCCCCACATATGGGGTATCAGCGTACTCAGGACAAATTGGACAACAACTTTTGAGGTCCAATTTCTCCTGATACCTATGGGAAAATAAAAAATTAGTGACTAAGAGATAATTTTTGTGGGAAAAAAATAGGATTTTTTATTTTCATGCCAGGGCATGATAAACTTGTGTGAAGCACTTGGGGGTTCAAAGTGCTCACCAAAGATCTAGATAAGTTCATTAGGGGGTCTAGCTTCCGAAATGGGGTCACTTGTGGGGGGTTTCCACTGTTTAGGCTCATCTGGGGCACTACAAGCGGAACATGACCCCATCAATTTTTGTATTCCAAAACGTTACTGCTTCCTTTCCAAGCCCTGCCATGCGCCCAAACAGTTTCCCCCCCCACATATGGGGTATCAGCGTACTCAGGACAAATTGGACAACAACTTTTGGGGTCCAATTTCCTTGGGAAAAATCAAAAATTTGGGACTAAAAAATCATTTTTGTGGAAAATTGTTTTTTTTTTTTTCACACCCAGGCATTATAAACTTTTGTGAAACACTTTGGGGTTCAAAGTGCTCACAACAGATCTAGATAAGTTCCTTAGGGGGTCTAGTTTCCAAAATGGTGTCACTTGTGGGGGTTTCCACTGTTTAGGCGCATCAGGGGCTCTCCAAACACGACATGGCGTCCAATCTCAACTCCAGCCAATTTTAGTTTGAAAAAGTCAAACGGCGCTCCTTCCCTTACGAGCTCTGCCGTGTGCCCAAACAGTGGTTTTCCCCCACATATGGGGTATTGGCGTACTCAGGAGAAATTGCACAACAACTTTATCTGTCCATTTTCTCCTTTTACCCTTGTGAAAATAAAAAAAAGTTTGTAAAAGATCATTTTTGTGGCTAAAAAGTTAAATATTAATTTTTTCCTTCCACGTTGCTTCAGCTCCTGTGAAGCACCTGAAGGGTTAATAAAATTCTGAATGTGGTTTTGAGTACCTTGAGGGGTGCAGTTTTTATAATGGTGTCACTTTTGGGTATTTTCTGCTATATAGACCCGTCAAAGTGACTTCAAACGTGAGGTGGTCCCTAAAAAAATGGCTTTGTAAATTTTGTTGTAAAAATGAGAAATCACTGGTCAACTTTTAACCCTTATAATTTCCTAACAAAAAAAAATTTTGGTTCCAAAATTGTGCTGATGTAAAGTAGACATGTGGGAAATGTTATTTCTTAACTATTTTGTGTGACATATTTCTCTGTTTTAAGGGAAAAAAAATTCAAAGTTTGAAAATTGCAAAATTTTCAAAATTTTCGCCATATTTGCGTTTTTTTCAAAAATAAACGCAAGGTATATCGAAGAAATTTTACCACTAATGTGAAGTACAATATGTCACGAGAAAACAATCTCAGAATCGCGAAGATCCGTTGAAGTATTCTAGAGTTATAACCTCATAAAGAGACAGTGGTCAGAATTGTAAAAATTGGCCCGGTCATTAACGTGCAAACCACCCTTGGGGGTGAAGGGGTTAATGAGAAAAAATGACCTTTTTTGCATTTTTCAAATGGCTCTAATGAAATAAAGAGTGAAAAATTTAAAGGGGCCTGAATACTTTCCGAACCCACTGTATGTTCTGAAAATGCTTTTCCTTTAGGGTTTTCTTCATTCTTGTGAATAAGAAGAAGTCGCAGGGGCCTAGGTCAGCTGAGTAAGAAGGCAAGTGCGGAGTGCCTGGTGCACACATTGATCTCCCAACGGTTGGCTTAAGGAAAATGGCGCCGAAGACATTGAGTCAAGATATAAATCTGCACATGCGCCATCACCACCATCATTTTTCTGAAGCCCACCTCTGGAGATCATTGTCTCCTTCCTCGCACCTCCGGGACACCCCGTCCTCGCAGCCTAGTGCCCGCAGCATCGCCCCACTCCTGCCGCCGCTGGCTTCCTAGAGTGACGACACTGCCTCCTATGACCCCGCTCCACCGCCACTGCCCTCCCCCGTAAGTTACATTTGGACTTAAAGACCCTTTTTCCTTCCAAATTTTTGGTGAAAAAAGTAAGTCTTATAGTCAGAAAAATATAGTAGGTTGTTTGGTGAAAAAATAAAAAAAACAATAAGAAAAACAAAAGTTGATGGATAATAAAAAAACATGGTTTTGGATTTAAAACAATGATTTCAGAAAAGATATCTACCGTATATACTCGTGTATAAGCCGAGATTTTCAGCCCATTTTTTAGGGCTGAAAGTCCCCCTCTCGGCTTATACGCGGGTCATATACGGGGGTCGGCGGGGGAGGGGAGCGGGGGTGTCGGATTATACTCACCTCTCCGCCGCTGCGGTCTCTGCAGCCCCCTCTGCTTCTCCCACGATCTCCGGATCCTTCCTGCAGCGGTCACATGGCACCGCTCATTAAAGTCATGAATATGCACATATTCATGACTTTAATGAGCGGTACCATGTGACCGCTGTAGGAAGGAAGCGCTGCGGAGAGCGCCGGGAGAAGAGGAGAGGCTGCAGGGACGCGCGGTGGAGGGGTGAGTATAGTGATACTTACCTGTCCCGATCCACGCTGCAGGCTTTGTCCTCGTCTGACTCCTCTGGCGGTGAATGATCAGCAGAGGGTGCGATGACGTCATTAGTGAGCGCCGCGCCCCCTGCCTGATCATTCACTGCCGAGGACCAGGAAGAGGACGCAGCGCTGCGGTGCAGAGAGGACAGGTAAATATCTCAGGTGCCGGGGTCCTGAGCGAGCGGTGACACCGGCACCTGTCCCCCATAGCGCGCCAGTGTCACTGCCTGCTCAGGACACCGGCACCTGGCCCCCAGCAAGGAGAGGTGAGTATGTCATTTTTTTTTTTTTTGCAGCAGCATATGGGGCATAATCTGGAACATATGGGGGCATAATATGAAGCATATGGGGGCATAATATGGAGCATATGGGGGCATAAGCTGTGGAACATATGGGGGCATAATCTGGAGCATATGGGGGCATAATCTGGAGCATATGGGGGCATAATCTGGAGCATATGGGGGCATAATCTGGAGCATATGGGGGCATAATATGGAGCATATGGGGGCATAATATGGAGCATATGGGGGCATAATATGGAGCATGTGGGGGCATAAGCTGTGGAACATATGGGGGCATAATTTGGAGCATATGGGGGCATAAGCTGTGGAACATATGGGGCATAATCTGAAGCATATAGGGGCATAATCTGTGGATCATATTGGGCATAATCTGGAGCATATGGGGGCATAATCTGGAGCATATAGGGGCATAATCTGTGGAGCATATTGGGCATAATCTGTGCAGCATATGGGGGCATAATCTGTGGAGCATCATATGGGGGCATAATCATTTATCACCCTAGGCTTGTACGCGAGTCAATAAGTTTTCCCAGTTTTTTGTGGCAAAATTAGGGGGGTCGGCTTATACACGGGTTGGCTTATACATGAGTATATACGGTATGATGTAAATCAGACAAAAAAGAATGATTACAGTACTCCCTTGATACAGTTTCACCCAAAGGGATGCATATAATTTGCAGCTTTAATGTTTTTTGTAAAATTAATTTTGTATACATTTTTAGTGAGTAATTGGTAATACATGCATTTATTTGATGTAATCCTAAAGGAAATATTATTGTAAAATTGAATAACAATTGATAAAGATTTAAAAATATGTGTAAATAATAACCTATACTCAATGTTATTATATATCTTTTACTAGTATTCAAGAACTTTGAATATATGTATGTTTTTTCATAAAATTACTTTTCACATTCCCATTACAGGATTTTTGTGACTGTTATTTCGCTTTAGTTACCGTATTATTGATCACAATTTGGTAGAGTTGCACTGTGTAAATTAATCTGTCGTTGTTCTGGACTTTCGTTACTTGTATGCACAGTCTTTCCATAGCATGTAGAAATGGTTGATGGCTTTATTAGGCATGGTTGATAGCAGTCGAGTCCATTTAAGGTGTCGAATGGCCTCTTTGGTGGCAGTTTAGGAGTCAGGTGGAAGTTGCAGACAAGTTAAGGTGGACTCATTTTAACTAATAGCGGATGTAAAACCTCATGGTGGTGAACAGGCTAGGCTTTGGTGGCCAGCCTCAAGGACGTTGTAATGGTAACGTCAGTCAGGGGCCGGCACAGTGGTTAAGCACAGGAGTGAGGATAATTGGGTCATTGGTGCCCTGAAAGTTTACTGGCTCTGCTTGAATGGCCCCCAGTGCGTGCCGCCCCTTTATGGCTGTCTGTCCTGATGCTGTATGTCAGACAGCTGGGGATATCACAGTACTTGTGAATCCCAATGTACTAGCACTTCACCTGATTGCTACTGTGATTGTTTTAATCCTGTGATTTAAATAAAGCTGTGGCCATTTTGACAACCAAAATATTGTGTTTTGGGTTTTTATTCCAGTGTCTAGGTTTACTGCAGTTATGTGTTATGTTTCGGTAGCTGAGGAGTGCAGGCAAAAAAGGCAATACACCAGAGCAGTTGGAATCTATGAGATTGCAGTACCCTGACTAACCACAACAACTAGAGGCAGCCGTGGAGCGTTCCTACGTTGGTCCTAGACGCCTCGTCACAGCCTGAGAAACTAACTACACCTAAAGATAGAAATAGGAAAGCTATCTGCCCCGGAGCAGAACCCCAAAGATAATAGAAAGCCCCCAAACATGCAATGGCGGCTAGACAAGAAGAAATACAGACACAGACAGAAAATAGTATGAGCAAACGTTGGGGCCCAAACTAACTAAATAGAAAAGGATAGGAAGGGCACCCACTGCAATCCCAGAAAACCCTGAAAAGCACCAACTCTACTAATTTCAAAAACACCTGAGATCACACGACCTCTACCACCCAAACTAGTTCTCCGGTGCAACAAAATCAAAACAGCAGCCACTGAAAAAACTGGAAAAGCAAAGGTACAAACATCAGTGGCTGAACTAAACTGAGAGGGCAAAAGCCCCTGGAGGGGACCCTGAAGGCCCCCACAGAAGTGCAGGACAAAATGCAAAAATCAAGCACAAAAACAAAAAGAAGAAAATGTCTTATCTGTTAGCAGGAGATGCAGACACGACACAGCAGGCTACAAAGGAAACAGGAATCAAGGATTCAGACCAGAACAATTGATCACCGGCAACCCTGATGGGAAGGTGACTCCCTTATATAAGACCAGTCAGTAACACCTGATTCCCAATCCTCACAATCTTCACTGGACAGACTAGCACCGCTTGTAACCACCAGAGGGAGCCTCTGCTCAGAACTCATCCCAAGCCCACTCACAACAGTTATGGTTGTTTTTAAGTGGAATGGGGGTCCGTCCCATTGTAGAAGAGAGAGCCCCCACTGTGTAACTGGGCCGGAGCTAAGGAGCTGTAACTTAGGTTCTGTTCCCGGGGGAAGTAGCTACAGGGTGACACAGAGACTCTTCTGGAAAGTACGGGGGTGGGGCGACCATAAAAGGATTCCATGAGACCATCATGGGGCACTTGACACTGAGGAAGACAAGAGGCAGGAAGGAGGAGCCTGGGTAGCACTGGAGAGCCGGGGAGAGCCAGCGCCTTTGAGAGAGAAAGGACGGGGGCTCACCTAACCCAGGGAGAGACGGTAACGAGCGAAGAGAGGAAGAGACACAACGCTGACACCCACAGCCGCCACTGCCCCGCTCCACACCGCAACTGTGGCCTGTCCGCTGCCACCCGCGGCCACCACTGCCCCAATCCATCCCGGGGCTGCGGCCTGTGCAGTGCCACCCACGGCCGCCACTGCTCCGCTCCATCCCGCGGCTGCGGCCTGTACGTCAAAGTCCCCGGCTGCCACCACCTCGCCTCTGAGAGGGGCAGTCCCGACGCTGGGGAACTCTTCCAGGGCCTGTTGCGCCCCTTCCGCACTTGGGTGTAGGAACGCCCGAAGCCTCCGACAGCTCCTCGTCGGCTGGGCCCAGCGGCTGAGACGCCGAACGGATACCTCCTGGACAACAGCTCTGCCAGACGTCAGAGAAGGATAAGTGACACTCTGTTAACTGTTCATTATAGTTCTAGGACTTGTAGTTGGCCATATCGCGGCCATATAGTTGTCGGCACTGTAGCAATATGTTATATGCTGAGCCGCCTCTAGGGGTCTCACTACCTGGATGTATTCAGAGGATAGAGAGGAGGGACTCGTTGGTAAGAGCATGAGACAGGAAGCATTCTTGTAATTGGGCTGAGAGAACGTGCACACAATAAAAGTAACCCGTTACCACAATCGTGTCAGAGGCATAAACAAGAAATAGAACATGGTGGCAGCAGGGCTGAACCTATAAACAACAAGTGGACAGACAATCCAGGCAGCTTGTGGTACAAAGCTCAACTGTAAGTACAGTGCCCACAGTACAGCATTATGGAGACCGCATTAAAACCTCCTCAGAGACTAGACATCATGTCCTCAAATCTATCGCAGACCTGGAGACATTGGAAGGAGGAGTTTACTCTGTATGTGGATCTTACAGTAGACACCAATGATCTGAAGCGTAAGGTGAAGCTCTTCTACTATCTGATTGGAGAAAAAGGCAGAGAACTTGCTCAGACCCTGATCCAGGACGGTACGGACAGTCTGGCAGACATTGTACAGGCATTTGATAAGCACTGTGACCCCAAGAAGAATGAGACAGTGGAAAGATTTAAGTTTTTCACCAGAAATCAGGAGATGGGAGAGAATATAGACGCATATGTGACTGAGCTGAAAAGACTGGCAGCAACATGCAGCTTTGGAGAGATCAGAGATTCTCTTATCAGAGATAGAATAGTGTGCGGCATCAGAGAGACACAGCTAAGAGAGAGACTGCTGAGAGAAGAGGAGTTAACCCTAGAGAAATGCATGCAAATAAGCAGAGCTGCAGAGCTAACAAGAGACAGCCTGAAGATGATGGCAGACACCACTGAGGAGCCAGTACATGCAGTAACCATGAGAGGAAAAGCAGAGCACCAAGCTAGAACAGTCCAATGCAGATACTGTGGCAGAAGACATGAGAGAGACAAAGAGAAGTGTCCAGCATATGGACAAAGCTGCAGGACCTGTGGTAAGATGAATCATTTCGCAGCTCTCTGCAGACTTAAGCCCTTTAAAAAGCACAGAGAAATTCACAGTGTGACACAGGACAATCACAGTGACAGTGCAGAAGATATTACATTGATACAGCTACAGTCTGCAACAGAGAATGTCAATACAGTCAGACAGCCAGAACCTAAAGATACAAGACAACTGTTTGCAACTCTTTTATTAAATGACAAACCCATTAGATTTCAGTTGGACTGTGGAGCAAGTTGCAATGTCATACCAGAGGATCTACTAAATGAACAGGTGTTCATTGAACCTACTGATAAGGTACTTATGATGTACAACAAAACGATACTGAAACCTCTTGGGACATGCAAACTGAAGGTTAGTAACCCATGCAACAGAAAGAGTTATAGAGCCCAATTTACAGTGCTGCAGGGTGGTGACCACATACCGTTACTAGGTATAAAAGCAGTTCAGGCAATGGACTTAATAAAGGTACAATTCCATAACATTATGTCTGTGGAAGTCCAGCAGAGTATGAAGGATATCCCAAAAGCAGACAGCAATCTAGATTTACAGATTATAAAAACACAGTATGCGGATGTATTTGAGGGTGATGGATGTTTTGATGGAAAACACAAACTGGAAATTGATAACACAGTACAACCTACCAGATTACCGACAAGAAAAGTGCCTGTAGCGCTACTTCAGCCATTGAAAGAAGAACTACAGGATTTAGAAAAGCGAGGCATGATAGAAGTCGTCCATCAGAGCACAGACTGAATAAGTAGTTTGGTCATAGTGCAGAAACCATCAGGAAAACTAAGAATTTGTATCGATCCCAAACCACTCAACAAAGCTCTCAAAAGGAATCACTATCCGATGCCTACAATAGAGGATGTGCTACCAGATTTATCAAAGGCAAAAATATTTTCAGTTTGTGACGTAAAAAATGGATTTTGGCATGTGGAACTGGATGAAGAATCCAGTTTATTGACAACGTTTTCTTCTCCATTTGGTCGCCGTAAATGGCTGAGAATGCCCATGGGACTGACACCAGCTCCAGAAATATTTCAGCAGAAGTTGATGCAAGCTTTGGAAGGACTCCCAGGGGTAAAGATGATAGTAGATGATATATTAATAGTGGGAAAAGGTGACGATATGCAATCTGCAATAAAGAATCACGATACAAGGATGCTACGATTTTTAGATAGGTGTAGAGAAAAAAGGATAAAGTTGAACTTGGAAAAGTTGAAACTGAAAATGACGGAAGTGCCATATATAGGACATCTTCTAACCTCAAATGGAGTGAAAGTGGATCCAGAAAAGGTGAAGGCGATACAAGAGATGCCTACCCCAACAGATGTGTGTGGAGTACAACGATTTTTGGGCATGGTGAATTATCTGTCCAAGTTTTGCAAGAATTTATCAGACATGTGTGAGCCAATGAGACAGCTAACTCACAAAGATGTGTTGTGGGAATGGACAGAAGCACAGGAGACGGCTTTCCAATCAGTAAAGACAGCCATTGCAGACACAGCAACCTTAAAATATTTTGATCCACAGTTAGAGGTGGTAGTCCAATGTGATGCGTCAGAAAAAGGCCTAGGTGCCACATTAATGCAAGAGCGGCAACCAATCACATTTGCAAGCAAAGCGCTAACACTGACAGAGCAGGGATATGCCCAAATCGAAAAGGAGTTACTAGCTGTGGTGTTTGGAATGGAAAGGTTTCATCAGTACACATACGGTCGACAGGTAACAGTACAGTCCGATCACAAACCGTTGGAGAGCATTACAAAAAAACCACTACTAAATGCACCAAAGAGACTGCAGCGCATGCTTCTGCGACTTCAAAAATATGGTTATGAAATTGGATATTGTCCAGGAAAAGACTTGTTAATTGCAGATACTCTAAGCAGAGCGTACTTACCCAACTCAGAGGATAAAGGACAAGAAATGGACAACATCAATATGTGTGATTATCTTGCAGTATCTAAAGATAAACTGAAACAAATACAGACCTTCACAGAAAAAGATAAAACACTACAGATATTAAAAACTGTGATCCTGCAGGGCTGGCCAAAATATAAGCAGCATGCTCCAAAGGAAGTTGCTCCATTCTTCCATATACGAGATGAACTGTCAGTACACCAAGGAATCATCATAAAGGGAGAAAGGGCAGTGATACCGGAGACTCTGAGAAGAGACATACTACAGAAATTACACTCGTCCCACTTGGGCATTGAAGGATGTTTGCGGCGAGCAAGAGAATCAGTTTATTGGCCGGGTATGAATGATCACATAAAAAGTTACATAGCACAATGTGAGATATGTGCGTCCGGCGGGGATAAACAACCGAAAGAGCCATTGCAACCGCATGCCGTTCCAAATAGACCATGGTCAAAAATAGGAATAGATTTGTTCACATTGGAGGAAAGAGAATACCTGGTTACTGTGGACTATTTTTCTAATTTTTGGGAAGTGGACTATTTGAAGGATACAAGAGCAAGAACAGTTATTAAAAAACTCAAGGCTCATTTTGCCAGATATGGGATTCCAGAGATTGTTTTTACTGATAATGCCGCTCAATTTAGGTCAGAAGAGTTCAAGGAGTTCAGCAAGTTATGGGAATTTGAACACAATACATCATCTCCTGGATATCCTCAAAGCAATGGCAAAGCGGAATCAGCGGTGAAAACAGCAAAGAAGTTGATTAAGACAGCGAAACAGGCAGGGACAGATGTATATCTATCTATACTGGACCACAGAAACACACCTTCCCAAGGTCTAGACAGCAGCCCAGCACAGAGGCTTCTGAGTAAACGGACAAGGACACTCATACCAACAGCTAGTCGTCTTCTGAAGCCAAATCTGGTGAGGGGAATGAGGTCAAAACTAAAGAAAAATCAGGATAGACAAGTGTTCTATTATAATCAGTCGGCAAAAGATCTACCAGAACTGAGACAAAATGACAACATCAGGATGCAGCCGAGCAAATATGACAAACAATGGAGAAAAGCAAAGGTGCTCCAGAAACTAGGACCTAGATCCTACGAGATTGTGACAGAGGAGGGAAGAAAACTAAGGAGAAATCGGAGACATCTGAGGAAAACGCAAGAAGGATCTGATACATGGTCATATGAACAGTATCCTCATATCCAAGATGAGGAAACAGCAAGTCTAAGCAGAGGGGCTACAGGGATGGCCCAGGTTCAGTGTGGAGATTCCGGTCGGAGACAGGCAATACCAGATGCGGTAACGCCCGAATCGAGAGAACCACCGAATAGTGGCAGTAACGCATCGTATGTTACTAGATCGGGCAGAATGATCACAAAGCCAGCACACCTCAAGGACTATATATACAACCAAGTATTTTAAAGTATCTTAATAGCATGATGCTTGCCAGTTATGTTTATGTCACCAATATCTTGAATATTGAAATGTTCACATGTATGTTAGTTATATTAGCTTAGTTATTTCTTCAGTTAAAAGACAAAGGATGTAGCAATATGTTATACGCTGAGCCGCCTCTAGGGGTCTCACTACCTGGATGTATTCAGAGGATAGAGAGGAGGGACTCGTTGGTAAGAGCATGAGACAGGAAGCATTCTTGTAATTGGGCTGAGAGAACGTGCACACAATAAAAGTAACCCGTTACCACAATCGTGTCAGAGGCATAAACAAGAAATAGAACAGGCACCTGCCGAGTAGTCGTATACCAAGTTATTTGTGTATTATTGTCTAACTTCCCTTCAAAGAGAACTATTGTCAGCTTACTGGCTATCCGTATAACCCCTATATAAAAGTTGAATTTAAGCTTGCTCCGTCTCCGGCTTGTCACTGCAACCTGCGTACCTGCGAGTACCATACCATATCCAAAAGTCTTGTAACATTTCTACAAGACATACCGACTCTGCAGCAAGGCTCTCTCCATTTACTTCTGTGTAACTTTATCGAACTCCCAGAGAAGTGAATGTAACAGAGCTATACCTCCATGGCCACCTTTCAATTCGCAGGTGCACAAAACAGTCCCCCATTATTATGATAGATTCTGGTCTCACTTCTACGATCTGCATTTATCAATCATGCATGGCATAATTTGTGGATTTGCAATAAATACCACTTTACGGTTTCAGTCGCTTAAGAGGTATAGTGCTTATTAGTTACAGATGTGTCAAGGCTGCATTAGGGAATTCTGATAACCATGGTGTGTGCTTCAATGATTGGTGTCGTAATCAGAGTTCATAGCTAAAAAAATACTTTACTGATTAAAACTACCAGGGACGTTTTTCAGTTTCAACAGGTACAAAGCGTAGCAGTTATGTATTGGCATAGGGATGATATTAGCTGCCACAACAATAACAGTCCCTCCCCAATAGTATTCAATGCCTTGCAATCTACCAGTAGTCGTGTTTGTCCTATAGGTCGGTGGGTCACTTCCACAGAGGATGTTTACAGGGACGTATGGTAACCACAATAGGTGCAGGGGTTGTAATCACACCCGGCCTTGGAACCTAGAAGGCCCAAAAGGTCCCATTGGCCAATAAGAAAAAACAATTACTATGGAAGATTTGCAATAACTGGTGCCCCCTTGGAGCTTTTGCATTAGGAACCACAAGCTTCAATTTACGCCACTGTTGTTTTCATATCATTATACTGTCTTCCTCTCTGTCAGACTGCATTTGTCCCTCTGTTGCACCTTTATTGCCCTGGTTTATCCCCTAACTACCTCTTGCTGGAGATCAGATTCAGGATGGTGGGGACATACAACATTCTGCTGTTTTATATTGGCAGCTTTCTGACTTTTCATTACGCTTTCTCAGGCTTCTGTTAGGGCTTGACCCTGTTCTGCCACTGTTTCAGTGTCCCTATCCTATATAGACTTTTTGTCATTTGGTACATAAGAGATCTGTTGTGACAGTCACCAGATTTACAATTCCCTGTTAGGCCTCATTCACACACCAGTTTTTTTAAGTATTAGAAATCTGACCCAGTTTCATCAATGTTTCCGATTAGAGTTTCATCTGAGTTTTATCAGAATTTGGTCTGTGTTTGGTCCGTGTTACAACAGTTTTTGCCGTAGGTTGAAAAAAAAAGGTTTCTCCACATTCTCATGTCTTAAGCCTCCGTCACACTAAGCGAGATCGCTAGCGAGATCGCTGCTGAGTCACAAGTTTTGTGACGCAACAGCGACCTCGGCAGCGATCTCGCTTAGTGTGACACGTAGCAGCGACCAGGCCCCTGCTGTGAGATCGCTGGTCGTGTCGGAATGGCCTGGACCTTTTTTTGATCGTTGAGGTCCCGCTGGGTAGCATGCATCGGTGTGTTTGACACCTTTTACCAACGACCTCGTTGGCGACTCAGAACCGAGATACATAGGCGACACATCGTTACACAGGTCGCTACGGGTCGCCGTATCATTGCTGCGTTGTTGGGAAGATCTGACTGTTTGGCATCTCACCAGCGACCACATAGCGATCCCTGCCAGGTTGTATCGTTGTCAGGATCGCTGTAGCGTCGCTGAGTGTTGCGGTACCTTAACATTCTGTAAAAATGGAACAGCAGTCAGGTGACATCTCAGTGCTGTCTGATTTTTTTTCACGGACATACAGACTCACTATGCCAATCAAAATTGGACAATGTCTCCACAATTTTCTTCGAAATGATCGATCTGCAAAAAATCACAGACATGTGAATGGCACCATTCACTAGTATACGTACGAGTGCTATCTGTGAAAAACACAGATGACACATGAACGCAAAAAACAAAACTCTCTCACCCTTGGTGGGCAGAGAATCTTAAACTGCAGAACAGAACAGCAGAATTGTTGCAGCAGGCTTTCAAATTATTGGTTGGGACTTAGTGGTCAAACTTTGCACTAAAATGGCTCTCGGCCCCTTGTCCGTGTGTATGAACCACCATAGATGTAAGAGAATGACTCCTACCACAACATACTCCGCACTGCTACATACAGAGGTATTTCTATGTACCAGTATAATCTGCCTGTGGGTTCAGAGCCTGCAATGCAGCTGCAAGTGTAGAAAATCCTTCCATGCTTATTATTGCAGGCTGTGGCTCATAGCTTTAGCTGCTGTCTGCAGTGATACACATTGTGGGTTCAACTCCAGAGGAGAGCAGATCACAAGAGAAGAATAGAATTGTTTAGTTAATTGTGTGCAGAGCAGAGATGTGAGCCCTGTCCTCAGAGGAGGATGAGCTAATATGCGATGAAGACATTCCACAGAGAGATTGAGTGGAAGTCCAAACACAGCACTGACCTGACAGGACAGCGGTACAGGACTACCCATCAAATCCGGGACAGTCCTACTGACATCCGGGATGGCTGGAAGCTATGATGGTATGTCAGCTCCTACCTCAAGTCTATGGACAACTGGCAGTTCAAGGACATAAAGTACTCTTTGCTATGCAAGAAATGAGCTGAAGGACCATCAAGCACTGACTGTTCTGTTATAGGGATGAGAAGTACCAATATGGGCCCCATTTTTCTCTTGCCATAGGTTTCATTCTCATAATTGTTCACCTCTTGTAGAACAAACTTCAGCCCCGTCATATTAGATTATTTTTTTAATAAGTAATGCACAATTATTTAAACCCTATCTAGGTAGTTTGCTTTAGTCCTTTCATTGCTCAGACTTTTTAATTAAGAATACAGTAATAGTGTTAAATGAGTTCATACCCTCCTATTACTCGCTCAATACCTAGGCCTGTGTGTGCTTTCCACAAATCCCAGCCTGAAGGACGTCTGAGTACATGTCAGAAAGAGAACCCTGGGGGTATCAAGATTCACATGTGAGATTTCTTTAACAAGCGACGTCTCCTGAGGACTCACTTCACTTTTTGCTTGTACATCTCAGTTCTCAGCAGCGCTTATAGGTGTCATGTCTGTAAGTAATTTAAATTTTCATCCACTCTGGAGTACGGCATCCAGGACCCTACAAAGCTCTGTGGCAGCTTCTGGCACTAACTTATGGCATCACAATGCTAATGATCGCCTATGGTGGCAACGCTGACACAAATTAGTCATTACTAGGGCAGTATGGAGTGTAAGGGTGCCATGATGAGGGATTTGTGAGCTAAATTTCAAATTGCGCTTTCTCCAAAGAAATTAATTTCCAAAACATTCCAACGGACATGTAACTTAGAGAGCATTTGATATTTTTTTTAATAATGAAAGTGGAGCATGCATGATTGCTGCTTCCATTCAACTGTGCTCTGACAGAGAACAAAGGAGACAGCTCCAGGCATTGCAGAACAGAAAGCCTGACTTTACTGCTTATATTCAGTCAGATTCTCTGAGCAGATGCATGAGAACGTGCACAGAGCTTCCTTTCTCTTGCTGACCGCGGTAACTTGGTGGGTGAACTGGCTCTCCCCAAACCTGAAATTCATAAAGCATTGACTTGCATGCACTTGAAAATAGGATAGTATTAAAAATTAACTATACTTAAAACTAAGAGAGTGGAGACCAACCAACTTTCCTGATATGTTTCTAAATATCTAATGAAATAATAAGTCAAATCTTTTCCTTGAAGTTGCATTTGCATTTTACATGATTTGCAAAGTGCATTGCTCAATACTCGATTAAGCATCGAGTACACGACACTTACTTGACGCCATGCTCGATTCCCGGCAATTGCGGCTGTTGACAGCCAAAAATGTGAGGATGGCCGCCATACAGGGTAATGCGTAGCTGTTGGCTATGGCATTACTGATGGATGGCCGCATCACATCTGGGTCTTATAGAAACCGTGACACGATCTTGGCACATGTCCTCGGAACCAGTTGAAAGAGTTGTTTTTGGGGAACCTTAGATTAATGTATTATATTAATATTATAAAGTTGCACCCTTTAGTGCCTTTCATGTGGCCAAAGGATGTTTTTACCTTTTAAAATGTTTAATATTAGATTAACAGTGGGGGACCCTATTTTTATAACCAGCCAAGGTAAAGCAACAGCTGGGGTGTATTATCAGGCTGGGAAAGGTCCTGGTATTGCCCTTCCAGATAAAAATGCAAACCCACAGGCCTTAATGGCACATCCTTAGAGGACAATTTGGGCTTTGGCTCTTTTAGCTGGGTACATTAGGTAAATTTTGGTGTTGATGTCTTGTGTAATGTCAAGTGCAACAACCACGGTGTTAGTAGGAGTGCATCAAACAAGAAAAATATGTACTTTATTTAATAAAGACTATTCTATTACCTTTTACTTTATTCAAAATGTTACACCTTCCCAATAGTCCACATTAGTGCAATTCATCAGAGGTTGCTCAACGCTAGTCACTAGAGCCAGAGGTCTATTGAGATTGTCATATACCAGCACCTGTGTTACGCTTAGGAGTGGTGGCTTCTATTTTTAAACAGAAGGACAAAATATACAGGCTTCCAGCCTTTATGAGCCCACAGTCGCTTTACCTTGCTGGTATCAAAATTGGGGATCCCACATTTTCTTATTGTATATTTATGTATTTCATATAGCTATCAGGCGGGCCAGCAGTTCTCCTCCACCCATATATAGGTTTTGGTCTTCCTATACCTCGGAAATTGATATAAGCCCGGACTGTGTTTGTCCCTTCGAATTTTGGTAGTTTTTAAAAGCGTCACTAACGTTTCCATTGTGTGTATGTGCATGTGATGGAGTGTCACTGTGTTAATATACTTAACTATTGTGGCTCTCTCTGGTGTCCAGCACCGGTCTTCTGCTCTTCTGAGTGACTTTGCCGCAAATGAGAATATCTGGATCACCCTATGATCTATGTGTGAGCCGGAAGTCTCTTTTACAGTCAAAGCCTATGCAGAGTAAGGCTGGTTTCCCACTTGCGTCTGACCGACCTACGTCGGTCAGCGCACGGCAACTGCTCCACCCCCAGCCGTGCCTTCTCCCGATCGCTCCGCCTATGGGCGCATGATGCTGCATGCAACCTGCGTACCCTATCTTTAGCATTGGGTTCGCAGGCTTTACGCAGGCCGTGCGCTGCTATGCGTTTGCCGCCACTTGCGTCCTTTTGATGGTGCGCCGATCAGCGCCCAATGCACAGTGTTGCATTTTGGTGCCGTCGGTGTACCGTCAAAAGGACATAAGCGTCGGCAAACTCATAGCTGCGCACGACCTGCGCACCTGAGCTGCCCGCCAGGGCCGTGGGGTACTCAGCACCGAACCCGTCGACTTTTATGGGGGATGTCACGGCAGCACAGCTCGGTCTGTGGCCCTGGGCGCTCACCAAAAAGGAGATATTTACAGGGGATTAGTGTTCGTATGATGATTCGTGACGCCACCTGTAGTACCTGGTCAGGGTGACCAGCGCTGCTGTGCAGGTCCTCTGGAAGGGATGGTGTTGTGCAGCTAGAAGATAAGCCTCCTACAGATGAGGCTGTGTCCTTCCAGGGCAGGGAGATGTGGTAGTGCAGGGATGGTGCTTGAGGATGTAGCAGAGGGGAGTGTGCGTCGCTGGAATAATCAGGGAAACAGTTTTGTTGCAGTTTTTAGGGTTTTACTCACAGTCTGTTGAGCGCTATACAGATGCCAGCCGGGCACTGTGTCCTCCAAGAGAGTCATCCAGCAACCCTCAGGTAAGTTAGTCGCACTTCCAAAGACTCCCGTTCAGTATGTTCCTTTCCGGCCTTCTATCTCTCAGTGCTAACTCTCCTTACTTCCATGCACCACGCCACCACAGAGCCCTCGGACAAGGGAGTATTGGGCCTTTTCAGTTCACAGATCATTGCCAATGTCTGCAGTACTTGACCCCTAAGCTGCCTTCCGTTGAGATTATGGTGGCTAGTGGCAATGGCCCATGAAGTGACCACTGCCGTTGGTTTTACTAGCAGAGCTTGAAGCTTTCCCGCTAGTCTAGGGACCGTTCCCCGTTGTTCGCCTGGTCCTTCCTTCTTCAGGATGGGGGCACAGCTCCAATTGCTGTCGTTGCCCTGGACCCTTTTGCTCACTACAGCACGGCTCCTGGATGTGAACTCGGAGGAGCTGCAGTACAGGCCAGTACCCACACACTGCCTGACTGACACTAACTGTTCTCTAAAACTAACACGCAGCCTAAGTGCTGCCCAAGCTCCACCCACCAACTAAATACACCCTGTTCTAACTAGCCTGAGTCAGACCATCCTCCCGAAGGGTCCGTCTAAATGCTCATCTGGCATAGTGTATGTTGAATGCGGTGTTGGAGTCTAAGGGGTGCTTCCTCCTTACCTGAGAGTCAAGTGTCACACCTCTGGGTGAGATGCAACATCTCTGTGGGGACTGGACCCTCAGGGCCCCACACACCCAATGCAAAAGATAGGGTACGCAGGACGCATGCAGCGTCATGCGCCCATAGGCAGAGCGATCGGGAGGAGGTGCAGCCGGGGACGGAGCTTAGTGGCGGCCGTGCGCTTTCCGACGCAGGTCGGTCAGACGCTGGTGTAAAATTGCCTAAGAAAGTGGCTTCATAGACTTTGAATGTAAAAGAGACTTCCGGCTCACGCATAGAGCATATGTTCCATCTTGTCAAAGTCACTTCCGGGTTATGCAGAGCGCAGCCTGATGGAAGAGGGAACAGTCAGCTCCCTCTCCCATCATTCTACCTGTGCATCTGACATCTCAGCGTGAGGTAGTGATGTTATCGCGCCCGCTATGCTGCAGTGCTTTAGACCACACGCTGCAGAGACTGAGGCCTAGGGGAGAGATGAATATTTATTTGTTTTTTTAACTCAATGAGTACATTGTCTGGCAAATTATACTATTTGGATGGCTACGTGGGGGCAATTATACTGAACTATGTGGGGTCCATTATATTATTTGGATCTCTATGTGAAGGGCCATTATAGTGCTTGAATTGCTATGTGGGGGCATTATACTGTTTAAAGGGCTATGTGTGGGGCCATTATACTATTTTGAGGGCTATTATAGTGGTTGGAGGGTTTTGCGGGGGCCATTATACTGTTTGAAGGACCATGTAGGGGTTATCGTACTATTTTGAGGGCTATATGAGGGGCAATTTTACAGTTTGGAGGGCTATATGAGGGTCATTATACTATGTTGGGGTTATGTGGGGGCTATTATACTGTTTTGAGGGCTAAGTGGGGGCCATCATATTATTTAGGGCTATATGAAGGGCCATTATACTATAGTGAGGGCCATGTAAGGAGCCATTATAGGAAGGCTTTGTGGGGGCCATTATACCACTTGTATGGTTAAGTGAGGGCCAATTACATTGTTGGGATATGTGGGGTGCTTATACTTTTTTGAGGACTATATGGGGTCATTATATTATTGCGAGGACTATGTAAGGTGGCTATGTGAGAGCTAATTATATTGTTCATATGGCTATGTTGGGGGCCAATTTTTCTTTTTGGAAGGCTATGTGGGAGGTCAATTATACTGTTTAGAGGCCTAGTATACAGTGGGGAGAATTGTGTGGGGTCCAGCATACTGTATGGAGAGATGGAAGGTCATAATACTGTATGGAGGGCTGTCTTATTGAGTCAATGACTGTGGGGGGCTCATACTGTGTGAGAGGACTGTTTTGGGGCCATCGTCCTGTGTTTAAAGTGTTGTGGGAGACCACAGGGGCAGAGATATCATTGGTACAACCTGTGTGGCCACACAGGGGCCCAAGAGTTAAGGGACCCATTCATACCTCCAAAGCAGGTGTTATTTTGCCTTTTTAGGAGCTCTTGTGCTGCAAAGGGCCCATATATTGTTCTTGCACAGAGGCCCTTTTCTGTCTGTGGCTGCGAGTGGGTGTTGGGGTCACTGTGGGGGCATCATACTGTGTCGGGTCAC
Source organism: Oophaga sylvatica (assembly GCA_033576555.1). Taxonomy (NCBI): domain Eukaryota; kingdom Metazoa; phylum Chordata; class Amphibia; order Anura; family Dendrobatidae; genus Oophaga; species Oophaga sylvatica. The sequence continues at coordinate 87,037,633 of JARQOD010000005.1, forward strand.
TGTGAGGTATGACTGTAGTCATTAATTGTGCATGTGGAGGGTACTATGGAGGAATTCACTGTGGGGCTATCATACTGAGTTTGGGGGGGCATGTTTGTTGGCATCATACTTTATTGGAGGTTATGAAAGGGGTATTTTAGTGCTGGGGAACACTAATGGGCTTCAACAGGAGCAGAATTACTATGTGAGGGCTGCAAAGTTGTGAGATATGCTCTTCTGTGAATCGCCAAATATATATATTTTCTTTGGGGGTGGGGGGCCCAAATAGGTCATCTGCTATGAGGCTTCATGATTTATATGTACACCTCCGGGGAAGAGCCAAATGCTGGATCCCCCAGCTATTCCCAGACTGAGGCTCTGAAACCTGGGGTTCAGGCTTTGCAGAGCCCTGTCTTGGACGTAGCTCAACCTATGCTTCATTCGTTATCTATGTGACAACTAGAGAAAGCTGAACAAATACCTTACCAATTCCAATCACGTAGACCAGACCTGGGCAAGGGGCGGCCCGCGGGCCGCATCCGGCCCGCCGGCTGTCAGTGACCGGCCCGCGGAGGCGCTCCGGCAGTCTCAGGGCCCCGGCATCAGCTGGCACAATACTTACCTCTCCCGTGCCTCCGCTGCTGCAGCTCCGGGCTCCACCGGCGCTTCCTCTCACAGCCGGCCGCTGAATGACGTCATCATTCAGCGGCCGGCTGTGTCAGAGAGCGGGGACGCTGGACAGGTAAAAGACGTGTCTCTGTGTGTGTCTGTGTCTATGTAGTGCGGTGCTTTGTGTGTGTGTGTGTGTGTGTGTATGTGAGAGAGTGCTTATGTGCTGTCTGTGTGTGATGATGGGCAGGCATTGCTGATAATGGGGAGGCATTGATGATGATGGGAGAAGATGATGATAATGGGCAGGCATTGATGATAATGGGCAGGCATTGATGATGGGGAGAAGATGATGATGGGCAGGCATTGCTGATAATGGGGAGGCATTGATGATGATGGGGAGAAGATGATGATAATGGGCAGGTATTGATGATAATGGGCAGGCATTGATGATGGGGAGAAGATGATGATGATGATGATGGGCAGGCATTGATGATGATGGTGAGAAGATGATGATAATGGGGCAGGTATTGATGATAATGGGCAGGCATTGATGATGGGGAGAAGATGATGATGATGATGGGCAGGCATTGATGATGATGGGGAGAAGATGATGATAATGGGCAGGTATTGATGATAATGGGCAGGCATTGATGATGGGGAGAAGATGATGATGATGGGCAGGCATTGATGATGATGGGAGAAGATGATGATAATGGGCAGGTATTGATGATAATGGACAGGCATTGATGATGGGGAGAAGATGATGATGATGATGGGCAGGCATTGATGATGATGGGGAGAAGATGATGATAATGGGCAGGTATTGATGATAATGGGCAGGCATTGATGATGGGGAGAAGATGATGATGATGATGATGGGCAGGCATTGATGATGATGGGGAGAAGATGATGATAATGGGCAGGTATTGATGATAATGGGCAGGCATTGATGATGGGGAGAAGATGATGATGATGATGGGCAGGCATTGATGATGATGGGGAGAAGATGATGATAATGGGCAGGTATTGATGATAATGGGCAGGCATTGATGATGGGGAGAAGATGATGATGGGCAGGCATTGCTGATAATGGGGAGGCATTGATGATGATGGGGAGAAGATGATGATAATGGGCAGGCATTGATGATAATGGGCAGGCATTGATGATGGGGAGAAGATGATGATGGGCAGGCATTGCTGATAATGGGGAGGCATTGATGATGATGGGGAGAAGATGATGATAATGGGCAGGTATGTATATATACAGTATACAGTTATATATATATATATATATATATATATGTATATATACAGTATTGGGTAGAACGGAGTTAATTATATTAGTCCGGCCCTCTAAAACCATCCCAATTTCTCATGCGGCCCCCTGGCAAAATTAATTGCCCACCCCTGACGTAGACAATAGAGCAGATGGGGCTCTGCAAAGGCAATTCCTGGGTTCCAGATCCGTGATTCCAGAATAGCCAGAGGTTCCAAAGAGTTGGACCCCCAGCATTAGTAAGTTATCCTATATCTTAAGAATACAGGATAACACATTTTCAAAATAATCTTTTAATTTATTTCCAGGATGGCAAGTTCTGCCCACAAAGTTGATGGAGTTGACGTATTGGACAAAAAATGGGGAACTTTTTAACACTAGTTTTTTTTTACATAAAATGCTTGATGAATTGGCACGTCAACATTCGCATATTCACTGTGACCTGTTGAGCCTTGACTGGAGGAAACTTTACCTAAAAAAAACTTGTTAATCAAAAGAGTGTAGCATTTCTGTGGAAGTCCTGGATTGACCAAGCTTACTAGATGTGAAGTGTAGATGAGCAAGGCCATTTGTTTTTATTCTGCAAATCTTTGAAGAAGTTCTGCATGTATCTTCATGACAGCAGTGTACTGTCAGCAGCTGAAATTTGTAGCTGTAAGTGTCTGTGACGATAACAGAAAAAGTGTCTTTACGGAAGGATGACGGATTGCACGTGTCAATGGTACAAACCTATCAAATATGCATCAAAGCCAGATTTGTTATAGGGGCTAACGATAAATCACACAGATTGCAGGTAAAGTATTGCGCTGTACTTGTCACATCTGACTTCTGCTCATCACCCTGCATTTCTGGTTGGAGTCCTTGCTGAGGTGACAAACACCCTCATTAAGTATTTCATCAGCTCCCCTCTCCTCACCTGATACCGCATATAGCTGCAGCTTCTCCAGGGATTATGACAAGATGTTTAGAGTCACAACAGCAAAATAAGCAAAAATGGTTCATAAGTAACCCTTTGCAAGCCAAAAGTATTAATACGACCTATATTGCTAAACTGGCTGTAATCAGGCCATCTTCACATGTCTGTTTTTTATATCTGTATGCAGTCCGTTTTTTAAGGACCGCAAATATGGACATATGCACCCCCACTGTATTCAATAGTGGTGCGCACATGTCAGGTTTTTCACACGGACCATGTGTCATGTGAAAAACCCGCAGACATATCAGTTTTCTTGCGCAGCACGGACAAAATGCATACTGCACACTGATGACACATGGATGACATCAGTGTGTCATCAGCGACACACGTACCGGTGCCTGGGAACAAGCGATACAGTTCGTGCTGTTCCCTGGCTGGCTGCTAAAGGCAGCTCTTATCATTGTCTCCTGATTGTGCTGAGATCAGCACGCCCAGGAGACAATGATGGAGTTGTATTCAGCTCCTCCTGTGTACCTCCTGTATAAAATAAAGAATTAAATAAAAAAAATGGTGTGAGCTCCCACGCAATTTTCATAACCAGCAGAGAGAAAGTTCATGGCTGGGGCTGATGTTAATAATCTGGGACAAGGGACAATATCCCATAAGGTTCCCAGGCTATTAATAATAGTTAACAGCTGTTTGCTTAGCCTTTCCTGGTGTATTTACGTGGGACCCCAGAAAAAAAATGATGTAGGGTCTTCCTAGAAATTCAAACAAGCAAAGGCTAAACAGACAATTATGAGTTGATATTATTAGCGAAATCCATAATATGCGCCAAATCTGGCTCTTAGCTTTGCTTTTTGCAACTTGTCCAGTGGCGATGGCAAATAGGGTGATAAAGTTGGGCTTGATGTTACCTTTGTATTATCAGGTGACATCAAGCCCAGGAGTTAGTAATGGAAAGGCATCTATAAGACACCCCCATTACTAACCCCATAGTAAGTATTGAAACAAACACAAAGCAAGAATAAAGTCCTTTATTTGAAATAATATACTGTATAACATAAAATTATTATTTATTATAATTATTACAACCTGGACAGTGGCATGATGCTATTGTCCAGGCTGTAAACCATGGGAGAATGAGATGCTGCGAGCGCAGCCACAGTCACATGCGGTGACGTTATAAAGGTCAAGGCCGGCCATTGGAGCTTCATTACCACACTTCATTGTGAGTGATCCGATGAGGCCATTCACAGTGAAGTGTGGGAATGCAGCTTTAACGACCGGCGGTGACCTCTATAATGTCACAGCTTGTCACTGTAGCTGTACTTTATTCTCCATGGTTTACAGCCTGGATGATCGCATCCTGCCACCGTCCAGGGTATAAACCACGTATCGCAGATATGGATTACGGCATAGGACAATATGGCTTAGCTGAACTTCTGACAGGTGAAAGATATGGTTGTTTATTTTTTTTGTTTTTTTACATGGAACATGGGCATAAGTGGGTTAGGTGTAAGGTGAGTGTTTTTTATTATTTTCTTATTTTCTGTTTTTTACAGGAGACAAGATGACAGTCAGATCTCAGCATGACCAGAGGCAAGGATGAACGCCGGCTTCAGCAGCTGGCGTCTGGGATCAGCGCAAACTGTACTGCTTTTCCCAGGTGCAGGTACGTGTCACACGGACATACTGACGGTACACGGATGTGAAATACGGACACACGGACAATGCACAGACACACAGATGTCACATATGTACATACCGATGGCACATGGACCTTGGAATTCACCAGTACTGTTTTTTTGTACAGGAATTGTGGCGCCCCTGAGGGTTCAGTCGCCACAGAGGTATTGCACCTCATCCAGAGGTGTGATACCCCACTCTCAGGTAAGGAGGGACCACCCAGGACTCTAACACCTGCACCCAACACATACTATAGCAGCAGGGCACCCTGGACGTACCCTAAGGGAGGATGGTCTCATCCCTGGCTGGCTAGGAAAGAGTGCATGGGTGGTGGGTGGAGAAAGTAAGAAGGAGGGAAAGTGAAGCTTTAGAGAGCGGGAGAGTGAGTCAGACGTGAGGAGAATGTGAAAGGAAGCAGACCTGCCGACAGGCAGCTCCCTGTCAGGAGGAACTGCAGAGAGAGGGAAGCTTCTGGAATGATAGAAGGGGTCCTAGGAGCACGGATAGTGAGTGATCCATCCGTGGGGCCCGATCCAATTGTGGAGGGACCAGGTCGCAGAAGGGACACCGGCCCCTAAGCCTAGTGGAGAACTTTAAGACTCAGCTAGCAAGCCGGAGGCAGTGGCATCTCTAGGTGCCTCAGCCACTGAACCGCAATTATCTTCGCCGAAAAAGTAGCCATATAGGAGCAAGTAAATGCAGAGAAGACGTTATCCGACAGGGTCCACGGCTACTGGCTTGGGACACTGATTGCGAGGTGTTGGACAGAAAGGAGAGGCGAGTAAGACAACACAGTGAGTCGACAGAGAAAGGAACATATTGAAAGGAGTCCTGGAAAGGTGTATCCCAATCCACCTGGGAGTTTGCTGAGCCCCTCACCTGGAGGACACTGTACTAAGGGGCATCTGTGCGCCCAGAACTGTGAGTAAAGCCTTGGAAACTGCATCTGACTGTGTCCTCTCAAGTTCTTCCTGCAACACTCACTCAGCACTGCTACATCCCTTGCTAAATACTACACCTTTACCATCTCCCTTACATACCTCTGCCCTGAGACAACAAGCTCTGCCTGTGGAGAGCTATTCCAACTCTGCTGCATCACCACCAGTCTCAGAGGATCTGCACTGCAGCGCTGGTCACCTCTGACCAGACACCACAGGTGGCGTCACGAACACTATTACAAACTCTATTATCCCTTGTAAATATTCCCCTTTTATTGGACGCCCAGGGCCACGGACCGGGTCACTTCCCATTTAAGAAGCGGCCCGGTACCGAGTACCCCACTGCCCTGGCAGGCATTTCAGAATTACCAGGACATTTCAAGGAGGCCTTACTTTGTGTAACACTAGGGCTTCCATCAGGGAGTTCTGGGTTGTAGCTAGAAGGGGCTGATGAACTTGTGCCCTATGTGCGGGGAGGAGCAGCAGACTCAACCTGCACAGTACAAAGTGTCACTATTTTATGACTGCTGAAATAATCAAGCATTTTCTGTGCTTGGAACTATTGTATGACTATATTATTATGGAATTGATCTATACCCCAGATGAAAGAAATCTTAGATTTGTTGCAGCCACTATATGGGACCAAGGCAAATGACCTGTCATGTCTCATTTAATACATAGTAGCCACTGCATGCAGCAATGTAGATATCCCTTGTAGATTGTGAGCCCTCGAGGGCAGGGTCCTCTGTCCACCTGTACCAGTCGTGACTTGTATTGTTTAAGATTACTGTATTTGTTTTTATTATATATACTTGCATGTAAAGCGCCATGGAATAAATGGCACTATAATAATAATAAATAATAATAATAATATGCAGTGACGTAGATACCTGACATAGTGCAAACTCAAAACACTGTGGTGCAATTAATTATTGGTTTACTGAACTTTGCAATGCACTATGCAATGTAGGATATACTTTCAAGAAACAAAGTAGTGAAATAGCATAGGCGGGAACGTCTTTAATCTGGAGCTTTCAGGCAGTCTCAGGCCCAATTGATCAAGGTCGGCGTTGCTCATGGTCTTAATGAGGGGCCATGTTGGAGTCAGATGCTTCCGAATCATTATGAGGTGCATGTCTCAATTAATTAGGAACTTCTGAAAAATGGCATGCAACTTTGTGCGCCCCCTCACACACATCTGAGGAAGCAAAGAAGACCAAACACATGAGTTGGTGTGCACACCTGATTCAATAACCTTAACCTGATAGTTAAAATATATATAACTCGCCACACATCTTACTCCAGTCAGTGACAAGTAAGAACATCCTTTGTCTGCTGTTTGTACCAAGCCTCCCTAATTCAAAACAAATGATAGAACAGAAAAACAGAAAGGGGGAGATGTTGTGAATGTGTTGGAGATGAGTTCTGAGCAGAAGCTCCCTCTGGTGGTTGCAGACAGTGCTGAACCATTTAGTGAAGATTGGCAATCAGGAGTTACAGACTGGTCCTATATAAGGGAGGTTCCCTCCATCAGGGTTGCCGGTGATCAATTGTTCTTGTCTAACTGCTGTTGTTCCTTGTTCACTTGGAAGCTTGCTGAATCTTGCCTCTTCTCCTGCTCTCAGATAAGACATTTTCTGTTTTTATTTCGGTGCTTGCTTTTTGCATTGTTTCCTGCACTCTTGTGGAGGTCAGCCAGGTCCCCTCCGGGGGGCTTGTGCTCCTCTCAGTTTATCTGAGCCTCTGTCATTTGTTCATTTGCCTTTTCCAGTTTTTTCAGTGGCTGCGGCTTAGTTTTGTTACACCAGAGAACTAATTTAGGTGGTAGAGGTCGTGTGATCTCAGGTGTTTTTGTAATTAGTAGAGTTGGTACTTTTTAGGGTTTTTTGGGATTGTAGTAAGTTTTCCTTCCTATCCTTTTTCTGTCTAGGAAGTTTGGGCCCCAACGTTTGCTCATACTATTTTCTGTCTGTGTTTGTGTTTCCTCTTGTATAACCGCCATTACATGTTTGGGGGCTTCCTATGTTCTTTGGGGATCTGCTCCGGGGCAGATAGTTTTCCTCTTTCTATCTTTAGGTGTAGCTAGCTTCTCAGACTGTGACGAGGCGTCTAGGACCAACGTAGGTACGCTCCACGGCTGCCTTTAGTTGTGGTGGTTAGTCAGGGTACTGCAATCCAGTAGATTCCAACCTCTCTGGTGTATTGCCGTTTTTGCCTGCTCTCCTCAGCTACCAAAACATAACAGTATCACCGGCCAAACTGAAAATTATATGGTACTCAAAGAAGGGAAAAATAGTGTGGAAAAAAAAAAAAAAGTTGTCAGAGATTTTTTTTTCTGTTTGTTGCATTTTTTTTTTCCTCTGTTTCTCTGAGTGCTGAGGAGGATTTTTTTTTTCTCTCAATGGAGCTTGCACAGTTGTCTGGCCGTGTGGATCAGCTTGCCACTGAAGTTCAGAGTATTGCTACCTATCTTGCAGGGTTGCCAGTTGTGGAACCTAGGATCCCCATGCCAGATTTATTTTTGGGGGATCGAGCTAAATTTCTGAATTTCAAAAATAACTGTAAGTTGTTTTTTGCCTTAAAACCTAAGTCCTCAGGGAACGCAGCACAGCAGGTTCAAATTGTCATCTCTCTCCTGCGCGGCGATCCTCAGGATTGGGCTTTTTCCCTGACACCTGGGGACCCTGTTTTGAGTAATGTCGATGCATTTTTTCTGGCTCTGGGGTTATTGTACGATGAACCTAATGTCACTGATCAAGCAGAAAAAACCTTGTTGGCATTAAATCAGGGGCTTGAGGACGCTGAGTTATACTGTCAGAAATTTCGTAAGTGGGCAGTCCTGACCAAATGGAATGAGGATGCTTTGGCAGCCCTTTTTCGGAAGGGTCTGTCAGAGAATGTAAAAGATGTTATGGTGGGTTTCCCTGCTCCCTCTGGTCTCAATGATTCTATGTCATTAGCGATTCAAATTGACAGACGTTTGCGTGAGCGTAGAGGTATGCGTGGAATAATGTTGCCTTGTGAACCAGCTTCTGAACCCATGCAGTGTGATAGAGTGGATTCTGGGGCACAGCGTCATGAGTTTCAAAAACGCAATGGGTTATGTTTCTACTGTGGTGACGCCTCTCATGCTATTTCAGTCTGCCCTAAGCGGGGAAGACGTTTTGCACGCTCAGTTGTCTTGGGTAGTGTTCAGACTAAATTTCTGTTGACTGTTACCCTGATTTGCTCCCTGTCCACATTTTCTGCTCAGGCTTTTGTTGATTCGGAGCAGCTATTAACCTGATGGATTTTGATTTTGCTAAACGTTGTGGGTTTCCCTTGATACCCCTACGGAAGTCTATTCCTCTACTGGGGATTGATTCTACCCCTTTGGCTGAGAATAAACCCCAGTTCTCTACTCAGGTGATAATGAGGGTTGAACCTGATCATCAGGAGAGTTGCAAATTTTTGGTGCTGTATAATCTGCATGACATTATTGTACTAGGTTTCCCTTGGTTACAGTCTCATAATCCTGTTTTGGATTGAAAATCTGTGTCTGTGACCAGTTGGGGCTGCCAATGTGTTAGTGCCAACACTCCTGTTTTTTCTGCCTCTCCCAGGCTCAGGATGTTCCTGACTTTTTGACTGATTTTTCTGATGTGTTTAGCGAAAGTAAATCTGCATCCTTGCCCCCCCATAGGAGCTATGACTGCGCTATTGAATTAGTGCCTGGCAGTAAATTCCCTAAAGGTCGCCTTTTTAACTTGTCTGTAACTGAACATGACGCCATGCGGTCTTATATCAAGGAGTCATTGGAGAAGGGTCATATCAGACCATCCTCTTCACCCTTGGGTGCCGGTTTTTTCTTTGTGGCCAAAAAGGATGGTTCATTAAGGCCGTGTATTGATTATCGTCTCTTGAGCAATATCACTGTGAAATATCAATATCCGTTACCCTTGATTTCTGACCTGTTTTCCAGGGTGAAAAGTGCTACTTGGTTTACCAAGCTTGACCTCAGGGGGGCGTATAACCTTATTCGCATTAAGCACGGGGATGAATGGAAGACGGCATTCAATACCCCAGAGGGGCATTTTGAGTACCTAGTGATGCCCTTTGGGCTCACTAATGCTCCTTCTGTCTTCCAGTCCTTCATGAATGACATTTTCAGGGATTTTGTGGATAAATTTCTGATTGTTTATTTGGATGATATCTTGATTTTTTCCAATGACTGGGACTCTCATGTGAAACATGTTCCGACTGTGTTCCAGATTTTGAGAGAGAATGCTCTGTATGTGAAGGGATCAAAGTGTCTTTTTGGCGTACAGAGGATCTCATTTCTGGGATTCATTTTGTCCCCATCTGTTATTGAAATGGACCCGGTCCAGGTTCAGGCCATCTGTGATTGAGTCCAACCTACTTCATTAAAGGCTCTTCAGAGATTCTTGGGTTTTGCCAATTTTTATCGTAAATTTATTGGTAATTTCTCTGTTATTGTTAAACCATTGACTGATTTGACAAAAAAGGGTTCTGATGTGGTGAATTGGCCTCCTGAGGCGGTCTCTGCGTTTCAGGAACTTAAGCAGAGATTCACTTCTGCTCCTGTTCTACGGCAGCCTGATGTTTTTCTGCCATTTCAGGTGGAGGTTGATGCCTCTGAAATTGGGGCAGGTGCCGTTTTGTCCCAAAGAGATCCAGAGACCTCTAAAAGTAACCCTTGTGCCTTTTTCTCTCGAAAATTTTCTCCAACTGAACGTAATTATGACGTGGGTAATCGGGAGTTATTGGCCATGAAGTGGGCTTTTGAAGAGTGGAGACATTGGCTGTAGGGAGCCAAACATCAGGTGGTGGTCCTCACGGACCATAAGAATCTGGTTTATCTGAAATCAGCCAAGCGACTTAATCCTAGACAGGCCAGGTGGGCCTTGTTTTTCACACGTTTTAATTTTGTGGTTTCCTTTCTTCCTGGCACTAAGAATGTTAAGGCGGATGCCCTATCGAGGAGTTTCCTTGCGGACTCTCCTGAGTTATCTGATCCTGCTGTTATTTTGAAAGAGGGTGTAGTTCTTTCCGCCATCTCGCCCAATTTGAGACTGGCTCTGGAAGGGTGTCAGGAGGATAAACCCGAGCGCTGCCCTATTGGGAAATTGTTTGTCCCAGACCGGTGGAAAAAGAGTGTGATGTCTGAGATTCATTGTTCCGCGTTGGCCGGTCATCCCGGAATTTTTGGTACCAGAGACTTGGTTAGTCGGTCCTTTTGGTGGCCTACTTTGTCTCGTGACGTCAGGGAATTTGTGCAGTCCTGCGGGACTTGCTCTCGCTCCAAGCCTTGCTCTCGCTCTAGTGGTTTGTTGATGCCATTGCCTGTGCCCAAGAGACCATGGACCCATATCTCTATGGATTTCATTTCCGACCTCCCTGTTTCTCAGAGAATGACCGTTATTTGGGTGATTTGTGATAGGTTTTCCAAAATGATACGTCTTGTGCCATTACCTAAGTTGCCTTCCTCCCCTGAATTGGTGCCTTTGTTCCTTCAGCACGTGGTTCGGTTACACGGCATTCCTGAGAACATTGTGTCTGACAGAGGAGTCCAGTTTGTTTCCAGATTTTGGAGGACTTTTTGTTCTAAACTTTGTGTTCAATTGTCTTTCTCCTCGGCTTTTCATCCTCAGACCAATGGACAAACTGAGAGAACAAACCAGACATTGGAGACCTATCTGAGATGCTTTGTGTCTGCTGATCAGGATGACTGGGTCTCTTTTTTGCATTTGACTGAGTTTGCTCTTAATAATAGGGCTAGCTCTGCCACTTTGATGTCTCCATTTTTTTGCAATTTTGGGTTTCACCCTCGATTTTCTTCGGGACAGACGGAGGCTTCTGTCTGTCCAGGTGTTGACTCTGTTGTGGAGCGTATGCAGCAGATTTGGGACCAGGTAGTGGAGAGGTTGTCCCTCTCTCAGGAAAGGGCCCAGCGCTTTGCCAACCGGCATAGGACTGATGGTCCTCGGTTTGAAGTGGGGGACTTGGTCTGGTTGTCCTCAAGAAATATCCCTATGAGAGTTGCATCTCCTAAGTTTAAGCCTAGATTCATTGGACCTTATAAGATCATGGAGATTCTTAATCCTGTTTCCTTTCGTTTACTTCTTCCAGGGACATTTAAGATCCATAACGTGTTCCACAAGTCCTTATTGAAGAGGTTTGTCGAGCCAGTGGTTCCTATGGCTGCGCCTCCTGACCCTGTTTTGGTTGAGGGCAATCTGGAGTATGTGGTTGAGAAAATATTGGATTCTCGTTTTTCTAGACGGAAACTCCAGTATTTGGTTAAGTGGAGAGGTTATGGTCAGGAGGACAATTCTTGGGTGTTTGCTTCGGACATCCATGCTAGGAGACTGATCCGTGTGTATCACAGAGCTCATCCTGACCGACCTGGTTGCCCAAGTGAGGGTTCGGTGACCCCTCCTCAAGGGGGGGGTACTGTTGTGAATGTGTTGGAGATGAGTTCTGAGCAGAAGCTCCCTCTGGTGGTTGCAGACAGTGCTGAACCATTTAGTGAAGATTGGCAATCAGGAGTTACAGACTGGTCCTATATAAGGGAGGTTTCCTCCCATCAGGGTTGCCGGTGATCAATTGTTCTTGTCTAACTGCTGTTGTTCCTGGTTCACTTGGAAGCCTGCTGAATCTTGCCTCTTCTCCTGCTCTCAGATAAGACATTTTCTGTTTTTATTTCTGTGCTTGCTTTTTGCATTGTTTCCTGCACTCTTGTGGAGGTCAGCCAGGTCCCCTCCGGGGGGCTTGTGCTCCTCTCAGTTTATCTGAGCCTCTGTTATTTGTTCATTTGCCTTTTCCAGTTTTTTCAGTGGCTGCGGCTTAGTTTTGTTACACCAGAGAACTAATTTAGGTGGTAGAGGTCGTGTGATCTCAGGTGTTTTTGTAATTAGTAGAGTTGGTACTTTTTAGGGTTTTTTGGGATTGCAGTAAGTTTTCCTTCCTATCCTTTTTCTGTCTAGGAAGTTTGGGCCCCAACGTTTGCTCATACTATTTTCTGTCTATGTTTGTGTTTCCTCTTGTATAACCGCCATTACATGTTTGGGGGCTTCCTATGTTCTTTGGGGATCTGCTCCGGGGCAGATAGTTTTCCTCTTTCTATCTTTAGGTGTAGCTAGCTTCTCAGGCTGTGACGAGGCGTCTAGGACCAACGTAGGTACGCTCCACGGCTGCCTTTAGTTGTGGTGGTTAGTCAGGGTACTGCAATCCAGTAGAGTCCAACCTCTCTGGTGTATTGCCGTTTTTGCCTGCTCTCCTCAGCTACCAAAACATAACAGGGAGAGGTGTAACTGCAACACGTACAGTATTGTCCCTGGTAAAAAAAAAAATAAAACACTGAGTCTTATCCTCAAAACTCTACAGAGAATCCTCTGAAGAACCGGAAAAGTTTTCAGTGACAGGGATGATTTCTCAAACCAGATCATGGAAGCTTTGTGAAATCCTGCTGCTGCCACCAATTTGTCAAAGATCACAGCTGAGGGGGTCGCGTAGATCCTCCCGCTGTTACCTTTTTTTGTCATGAACGGCTCTCTGCTGCCCTTTATTGTCAGGGCAATTACACAATTGACCGACAGCTGACAGAGGAGGCCGCAGCTGCTTCCACCACTTGACGGTAATTCGAGAACTAACAGTGAGTGTATGGTGTAAACACCTCCAATTCCAACACATAGAATAGGTATATACTTCAGTTCGGTCACTGCCAAATCCACAATAACCCCAAGAAGGATTATTAGCTGCCACCACCAATCGTTTTACAGGTCGATTAGACACCCGTTACAGGTAGTGTATAACTTTCAGAGGTGCAGTTTGCAGAGCAAAAGAAACCAAACTATTACATTTTATACTTAATCCAGAAAGATAGGGTTTATAAAAATATACAAGATGATACAAAATGGGAAGAAAACAATAGGATATATACAATTGCATAAAATTAAAGGGATAATGAAGGAACTTACTAAATCTGGTCACAGAAATGGCACAGAGCTTAGTGAAAGGATGCACTTCCAGTGGAAACATGGACAGTACCCAAAGCAGAACTATGACTTCAATGGACTGAGAAGGTCCAAAATTTGGCTTTGGCCTTTTATTAACGCAAGTTACCACCCCTCTGGTGACTCAAAACAGGCAGATCACGGGATGTGGCTTCAGGTTCAGAAAATTGAGATTCCCCAAGCTCACGATATCTTCGCTCCTGAAGATCACAGATGTTCAAAATTGACATAATATTTTTATTGTGATTTTACCTTAACATAGGGACCAAAGATGACCTGGTTCACATAATCTATCTGATCAGTTGGAGGGATTCCAGTGGCCCTACAATGATGTGAGTTAATGCGTCCCGTCCATCCCTTCTCTATGACACTGAAAATCTATATCTCATAAATATTGTATCAATACAAAACACAAATATTCCTATCTGTACATCGGAGACACAAAGGCTAGGGAGAATCTTTCATCAAAAGAGCTTATGCTTCTTGAGTCTACAAATCTTAGACTCTATGCCTGTTTCCCACAATAGATATCCTTTTTTAACCCTTTCGTGCTAGAGCCTGTTTTCGCCTTCGTGACCAGGCCAATTTTTTCAATTCTGACTGGTGTCAATTTATTAGGTAATAACCCTGGAACACATCAACATATCTAAGTGATTCTGAGACTGTTTTTTGTGACATATTGTACTTCATGATAGTGGCAAAATTTGTTTAATATAACTTGCGTTTATTTCTGAAAATATCGGAAATTTGGGGAAAATTTGCATTTATCAAACTTTTAATTTTTATGCAAATGTTTTCATTTTCACAAGGGTAACATAGGAAAATGCACCATAAAATTTGTTGTGCAATTTGTCCTGAATACGCCAATATCAAATATGTGTAGGAAAATTACTGTTTGGGTGCACGGCAAGGCTCAGAAGGGAAGGAGCACCATATGAGTTTTGGAATGCGAAATTGTCCTGGAATCAATAGCGGACGCTGTTATGTTTCGGTAGCTGAGGAGAGATTGCAAAAATAGCCAAAAAAGCAATACACCAGAGAGGCTGGAAACTATTGGATTGCAGGATCCTAAACTAACCGCCACACTAGAAGTAGCCGTGGAGCGTACCTGCGGTGATCCTAGATGCCTCGTCACAGCCGGAGAGATAGCTACACCTAAAGGCAGAAAGATGAATGCTATCTGCCCCGTAGTAGAATCCCCAAAGAAATAGGAAGCCCCAAACATGTAATGGCGGTTAGACCAGAAGAAAATACGAACACAGACAGAAAATAGAATGAGCAAACGCTGGGGCCCAATATGTCTAGATAGAAAAGTATAGGAAAGAATTCTGACTGCAACCCAAAAAAACCCTGACAAAAATACCAACACTTCTGATTAACACAAAACCTGAGATCACACGATCTCTACCACCTAAATCAGATCTCTGGTGTAACACACAGCAATTCAGCAAATAAAAAGTGACATAGGAACAGAGCAAAAGTGCAAACACAAACTGAGCACAATTGCAGAGCCAGGCCCCAAAAGGGGACCAGGCTGAAGTCTACTGATAAGCAGCAACCAGCAAGAAAATCCAACCAGAGGAAAAAAAACAGCAAATCACTTATCTGAATGAGAGCAAGAATGCAAGCTGAGCTCCAAGCAAGACGTGGAAGTACAATTGATTACCGGCAAGGCTGAAGGGAGTTCAGGTCACTTATATCAGACCATTAACCTCAGAAACCACCGGAGGGAGTCCCAGCTCAGAAGTCGCCTCCAGAGTATTCACAACAGGACGCCATATTGCATTTGGAGAACCCCTGAGCGGCCTAAGCAGTGGAAACCTCCCCTCAAGTGGCCCCATTTTGGAAACGACACCCTCAATGAATTTATCCAGATGTGTGGTGTCTTGAACCCTCAGGGGCTTCACAGAATTTTATAATGTTGAGCCGTGAAAATTAAAAAACACATTTTTTCCACAGAAATGTTATTTTAGCCCCATTTTTTTATTTTCACAAGGGTAGCAAAGAAAAAATGGACCCCAAAATTTGTTGTGCAATATCTCCTGAGTATGCCGATACCACATATGTGGAGGAAAACTACTGTTGTGGCGCACAGCAGGGGTCGGAAGGGAAGGAGCGCCATTTGACTTTTGTAATGCAAAATTGGATAGAAATAGAAATACGTCACCACGTCTGTATTTATCACCCACTCCTGGTTTTGGCTTACAAATACTGATGTGAAATACTGACCAAATACTGAACGTGTAAATGTGGCCATAATAGCAGCATATGTCTGAAAGCTTATAAGGAATGAAGAGCTATGAGGTAAACCCTGATCTGTCAGCTTGGTGTGGTGGAGTTGCTCCATGGTTTTGTGCATGGTTGTGGGACTGTCCTTGCTCTCCTCTCGTGACTATGAGGCCGATACAGAATGTTCTAGCAATGTGCCATGGTGCACATGAATAGACTGTAGATAAGTTGTTTCAAAAACCGCCATGCTTATTGTGCCTGAAATCATGTTTTAGTCAAGCATAACTACAAATCTACTCAGGAACCGTCCAATGTCAAGATCTTCACATGTTAGGAAATATAGCTCAAGTAATTTCATGTCTTCTCTTGGCCATGGACTTATGTGACCTATTTTTAAAAAAAAATGAAAACAACTAAAAAGAAGCAAAAATTAAACAGATTAGGGATTTTATCTAACTATTATGGCTTAACCAATGCTCTATACACTTATGTATATGGCATTAGTAACCATTCAAGCAATATAGCAATATGGTAGTGAGCTATGGCTCACAACTTGTGTTTCTCTAAGTCACTGAAGCATACCTGACATATCAGGTGTCTGCTCATAATAAGCTGTCGTGTGTACAAGAGATATGGGGTTTATTCTACTTTTCCACTCTGCAGTCTCTGATTCAAATTTTCCCTTTTTTTCCTGAGCTGGAGCTGGAGACTAGCTGCTATAGAGGATATTACACAGTAGTATTGAGCAGAACTGAGCAGTGTACCAGGGCATCCAGCTCTGAGGTGAGATGCAACATGTATTAGAAAGTTGCAGCATGATCTGTCTCTCTCACTCTGCCTGTTCTCACTGTGCTCCTTTATCTTCCTCTCCATAGACCTAAGCACAGTTGTCTGCTGTAATGTGACCCCTCATTGAGCTTGCAGTCAGTCTTTTTTTCAGCAAAATGCATTTTAGTAGCTTTGCTGACTGCCTCATAAGTGGACAAAGAATCATATTTATCTGATAAGATAAATAATATTAACGTGTACTGAGTTGGTGGAAATGACAATGACCTTTTAAAGGGTTGTTCCACTGCAATGAGGTTGATTATCTTTAGGATCAGTTATTGATCAGATTGGTGGTGCTCTGTCACCTGCCACCCCAACCATTAAGCTCTTCTCAGCTCCAGCAGCAGATGGATGTAAGCACTTGTGAAACTGATTGCAACTGATTAGTGACTGGTGCCATCTAATGTAGATCTGATTCTATTCATTGATAAGTATTGCACAAGTGCAGACTCTTACATCTACTGCATTATGGCTATAGCAGTCTGTGGAGGGTGCCGAACCTTTAATGGTCAAGGTCTCAGTTTGCCCTGTACTCACATTTTTTCTTTCACTTTTATGCCTTTCCCTGTTTGTGATTTAGGAGACCTGATTTTCACTTGGCTGGCATGATAAAGGGGAATAGAGGCAGATTCTGTAAATACAAGCAGTACAACGTAGCCATGTGGATGGTGTTGCAGAGCTTCTGAATCCACACCTTTGCAGTAGAAAACTTCACAGAGCAGGCTTCATGGGATAACAATCTTTTACTTCTTACAACATGAGGTAAAAGAATAATGCACAGTCATTTTAGCATTGCATCAGGAAACAGGAACAAAACGAAAGTGAAAGTACAAGTGAGACTATTTCTTATACAATACATTAAACAGAAGGAAACGTTACACAATATCGCCATCTATTGTCAGGTCATCTAATGTCTTGAGTAGTCATCTATAAAAGTCAACATGTATCTATTGCCTCCTGATGTAGTCACTTTCATGGGTCCACATACGTCAGTATGCACCAAATCAAGTGGTTTTTCGCTTTTCATCTCACTTTCTTTTGGAATAGATATCTTTGTGGCTTTGGATTTTATACAACATTCACATCTTATGGTAATTGAGCAATCTGATATCTTTAAATCTTTTGTCAATTCTTTTCTCTGTAGTTCCCTTATACTGTCCGGGTGTCTATGTCCTAGACGTCTATGCCACATGTGAATACAGTTTTTGTGATCATGTGCACATACCTTCATCTGTTCCTTTGGTTTGTCAAAATGATATAATTGTTCATCTGCTTTGACTTTAGTTATCATCTTGTTTCCTGTAATAATTGCACACTTATTATCTTTGAATTTAACTGTAAGTCCTTTTGCTGTTAAACGTTTCACAGATAATAATCCACCTTCCAATTTTGGAACATACAACACATCCTGCACAAGTATCTTTGAATCTTGTCCGAACTTGTTTGAACAATTTAGCATACCTTGTCCGATACCTTCTGCGGTTATTTTGCTTCTATCTGCAAGATAAATGGCTTCTTTCTTATTTAAATCAAGATCAGTAAAGACATTTTTGTCACTTGTCATATGACTCGTTGCTCCTGAATCAATAAGCCAACCAAGTGATGATTTCTTGTCTGTTATTTTGGATGTGCCATTCCAATTCTCACACGAATCGGAAATTGTGTTTTTTACTTTCTGTGTATGCTTTTTATGTTGTAATTTTTGTTCTGCTTTCCATATGGTACAGTCTTTCTTTAAATGACCTTTTTTCTTACATCTGAAGCATTCTCTTGTCTCTTTATTATAGGGTTTTTAAATTCTGTAGCTTTAAGAACATTTTCACTGTCTTTTTCAGTAGAAAAATCATTGCTTTGTTCTTTTCTTCTCTGATATTCATCTATTAGTCTTGTTTTCACAAAATCTAATGTAATGTCAGTTTCTGGTCTTGTCTCTAGTGCATTTATTAAAGCAGTATATGAATCTGGTAAACTGCACAACAATATAGCTGCTATATGACTTTCTTTAATATCTTCACCAATAGATCTTAGCTGTGATATCACTTCCATAATAGAGAATATATGCTTCTGCATGTCACTGTCTGCACTTAGTCTCATACTGTAAAACTTTCTTAATAAAAATAATTTGTGATTTAAGCTGGGTCTCTCATATAGCTTTCTTAATGCTTCCAACATTCCTTTCGCTGTTTCTTCATTTCTTATATGTATTAATTGAGCATCATCCACTAATAAGCTAATGGTGGCTCTCGCTTGTCTATTTTTCTTATCCCATGTCTGATTATCCTGATCAGGTCTATCTGTAGTGATTACTCCCATAAATCATCTTTAGACAATAACATCTCTACTTTGAACTTCCATAGCTGATAGTTCTCATCATTCAGTTTAGCTACTCTGAATTTCAGTTTTGTGTTATTCATCATCTTTATATAGACTTACTTGTTTAGAGAGTTGTACTAAAGAATTCTTATGCATTCACCAGGGTCTTGCTGAGAGTTCCAGTGTCCTGGGTATCTGGTATTCTTGGTGCTTGGGAACTGTGGTGTCTGGATTCTCTGGTGTCTGCTGTATCTGGGGTGACTGGGTGTCTGGGCCCATAACCTGTTGCACAGCTTCTGAATCCACACCTTTGCAGTAGAAAACTTCACAGAGCAGGCTTCATGGGATAACAAGCTTTTATTTCTTACAACATGAGGTAAAAGAATAATGCACAGTCATTTTAGCATTGCATCAGGAAACAGGACAAAACGAAAGTGAAAGTACAAGTGAGACTATTTCTTATACAATACATTAAACAGAAGGAAACGTTACACAACATCGCCATCTATTGTCAGGTCAGCATAAAGTCCTCTTTTTACTTATAATAAGTCCTAATCTGTTGCATATGCCAACAGATGGATCGTATGCTCTATGTAGAGATAGAGGTTAATATTGTTACTCTGTGCTTATAATGAGTGGCATTGCAGTCTTTGAAAGACTAATTAATATGACTGTTTTCATTAGGGTCGCCCACATGGCAGCTGCCAGCAAGAAACATAAATGGACGGGCACCAGGACACCCTTAATGTTTCTACAGAGTTCAGTGGATGTAGGATATGAAAATGTGTGAACCTGTAATAATACAGAAATAAAAAAAAAGTTTCCCAACATCAGACAATGGGTAAAGCTAAACTCCAGTAAAGTGATAAATTTGGGGTTTATGATTGTGCCTAATATGTGACTCAGATTATATCCTTACCTCTATTGTCTCCTCTACAGCAGTTCATCTTTTAATGACTGCAATTATCTCGTGCTGTCATGTACAGTACAGACCAAAAGTTTGGACACACCTTCTCATTCAAAGTTTTTTCTGTATTTTCATGACTATGAAAATTGTAGAATCACACTGAAGGCATCAAAACTATGAATTAACACATGTGGAATTATACATTACACTTTACAAAAAAGTGTGAAACAACTGAAAATATGTCTTATATTCTAGGTTCTTCAAAGTAGCCACCTTTTGCTTTGATTACAGCTTTGCACGCAGAAAAGGTGAACGGATGGACTCTACATGCCTGGTTCCCACCGTGAAGCATGGAGGAGGTGGTGTGATGGTGTGGGGGTGCTTTGCTGGTGACACTGTTGGGGATTTATTCAAAATTGAAGCGGTGAGCGGTCCAGCTCACCCCAAACCATCTCGGTTGGGTTCAGGTCTGGTGACTGTGGAGGCCAGGTCATCTGGCGTAGCACCCCAACACTCTCCTTCTTGGTCAAATAGCCCTTACACAGCCTGGAGGTGTGTTTGGGGTCATTGTCCTGTTGAAAAATAAATGATGGTCCAACTAAACGCAAACCGGATAGAATAGCATGCTGCTGCAAGATGCTGTGGTAGCCATGCTGGTTCACTATGCCTTCAATTTTGAATAAATCCCCATCAGTGTCACCAGCAAAGCACCCCCACACCATCACACCACCTCCTCCATGCTTCATGGTGGGAACCAGGAATGTAGTGTCCATCCGTTCTCCTTTTCTGCGTGCAAAGCAGTAATCAAAGCAAAAGGTGGCTACTTTGAAGAATCTAGAATAAAAGACATATTTTCAGTTGTTTCACACTTTTTTGTAAAGTGTAATGTATAATTCCACATGTGTTAATTCATAGTTTTAATGCCTTCAGTGTGAATGTACAATTTTCATAGTCATGAAAATACAGAAAAATCTTTGAATGAGAAGGTGTGTCCAAACTTTTGGTCTGTACTGTATGTAACCTCAGGCTGGATTCACATTGCCCTGATTAAACTGTTCTGTCTATTTTCAAAAGTTGTGAGGTTCAGTTATGAAATGAGCCTTTTATTAATGATTTTGACCTCCTGAATTCAAATCTGACAATGAAATTTTAAGTTGGCTCTTGCTTCTATGATATCAAAGCGTTTTCCTTTTACTGCTGCATATAATTAATGCATAAAAGTTTCAGTACTTTGAAACATTGTTATTTTTGCAAATATAAAGATGCAGAATATTTTGTTATGCCAATTTTCTGATGTTTATGTAGAGGAAACTTAGCAACAATTCAAATAACTATAATATGTCACAGCACTATTGTGAATTATAAACTTACGGAAATTGCTCTAAAAAATCTGGTCCTCATTCAGTGACAACTTTCTTGCTTGTCTCTTGTATTCCTGCATTGGATCATCTCTTACAATTGTGCAACAGTTATCTGCAAGCATTGATGGATTCCATTTTCCTTGACATCTTTTCTTCAAAGCCTTAATGTCTTGGTGAAATCTCTTAACGTGCTCGTCGCTTACTGTTCCACAGTTTGGTGGACAACAGTCTAGATGTGAATGTAAGAAATTAATCTTTAACCCCTCTCTGACATTAGACGTACTATCCCGTCCATAAAACCCATGCCATTCTGCCAATGGACGGGATAGTACGTCATAGGCGATCAGCTGCGCTCCTGAGGGGAGCGCAGCTAATCGCCGCCGGGTGTCAGCTGTTATCACAGCTGACACCTGTGACTGTGTGTCAGGAGCGGTCACGGACCGCTCCCGGCACATTAACCCCTAGCACACCGCGATCAAACATGATCGCGGTGTACTGGGGGCACAGGGGAGGATCGCGCAGGGTGGGGGCTCCCTGCGCGCCCCCTGAGACCCTCAGACCAGCGCGATGTGATCGCGCTGTTCTGAGGGCTTCCTCCCTCCCAGGACCCGGATCCAAGATGGCGCCGGGGTCCTGGAGGGAGGCGGCTTCCTCAGTGCCTGCTGAGAGCAGGCGCTGAGGAAGCCTGCAGGATGCCAGAGCGATCGCTGGTGTGACAGTGTGCTGTGCACACTGTCACACCAGCGATTTGATAAAATACAGTGATGTCCCACCCTGGGACAAAGTAAAAAAGTTAAAAAAGTAAAAATAAACATGTTAAAAAAAAAAATCCAAAATAAATTTAAAAAAAAAAAAAATATTCCCCAATAAATTCATTTCTTCCTGTAAATAAAAAATCCAAAACAATAAAAGTGCACATATTTGGTATCGCCGCGTCCGTAACGACCCACCCTATAAAACTGTCCCACTAGTTAACCCCTTTAGTGAACCCCTTAAAAAAAAAACGAAGCAAAAAATCAATGCTTTATCATTATACCGCTGAACAAAAAGTGGAATAACGCGCGATCAAAAAGACCGATATAAATAAACATGGTACCGCTGAAAACGTCATCTTGTCCCGCAAAAAACGAGCTGCCATACAGCATCATCAGCGAAAAAATAAAAAAGTTATAGCTCGCAGAATAAAGCGATGCAAAAATAATTATTTTTTATATAAAATTGTTTTTATTCTATAAAAGCGCCAAAACATAAAAAAATAATATAAATGAGGTATCGCCATAATCGTACTGACTCGAAGAATAAAACTGCTTTATCAATTTTACCACACGCGGAACAATAAAAACGCCTCCCCCAAAAGAAATTCATGAATTGCTGATTTTTGTTCATTCTAACCTCCCAAAAATCGAAATAAAAAGCGATCAAAAAATGTCACCTGCTCAAAAATGGTACAAATAAAAACGTCAACTCGTACTGCAAAAAATAAGACCTCACATGACTCTGTGGGCCAAAATATGCAAAAATTATAGCTCTCAAAATGTGGCGATGCAAAAAACTATTTTTGCAATAAAAAGCGTCTTTTAGCGTGACAGCTGCCAATCATAAAAACCCGCTATAAATAGTAAATAAAACCCCCCTTTATCACCCCCTTAGTTAGGGAAAAATAATAAAATTAAAAAAATGTATTTATTTCCATTTTCCCATTAGGGTTAGGGTTAGGATTGCGGCTAAAGTTAGGGTTAGGGTTGGCGCTAAAGTTAGGATTAGGGTTAGGGTTGGGATTAGGGGTGTGTTAGGGTTAGGTTTGTGGTTAGGGTTGGGACTAGGGTTAGGGGTGTGTTGGGGTTAGGGTTGGAGTTAGAATTGGGGGGTTTCCGCTGTTTAGGCACATCAGGGCTCTCCAAATGTGACATGGCGTCTGATCTCAATTCCAGCCAATTCTGCGTTGAAAAAGTCAAACGGTGCTCCTTCACTTCTGAGCTCTGCCATGCGTCCAAACAGTAGTTTATCCCCACATATGGGGTATCAGCGTACTCTGGACCCCAAAAGTTATTGTGCAATTTGTCCTATTCCTTCTGTTACCCTTGGGAAAATAAAAAACTGGGGGCGAAAATATCATTTTTGTACAAAAAAAATTATTTTTTTGTTTTTACGGCTGTACATTATAAACATCTGTGAAGCACTTGGGGCTTCATAGCGCTCACCACACACCTAGATAAGTTCCTTGTGGGGTCTATTTTCCAAAATGGGGTCACTTGTTGGGGATTTCCACTGTTTAGGCGCATCAGGGGCTCTCCAAATGCGACATGACGCCCCCAGACCATTCCATCAAAGTCTGCAATCCAAAACGTCACTACTTCCCTTCCGAGCCCCAACGTGTACCCATACAGTAGTTTTCTCCCACATATTGGGTATCAGCGTACTCAGGACAAATTGGGCAACAACTTTTGGGGTCAAATTTCTCCTGTTACCCTTGTAAAAATAAAATATTGGGGCGAAAAAAATCATTTTTGCAAAAAAAACAAAGATTTTTTATTTTTACGGCTGTGCGTTATAAACTTCTGTGAAGCACTTCGGGGTTCAAAGTGCTCACCACACATCTAGATAAGTTCCTTGTGGGGTCTATTTGCCAAAATGGGTCACTTGTGGGGGGTTTCCACTGTTTAGGTGCATCAGGGGCTCTCCAAATGTGACATGACGCCCCCAGACCATTCCATCAAAGTCTGCAATCCAAAACGTCACTACTTCCCTTCCGAGCCCCGACGTGTGCCCATACAGTAGTTTTCGCCCACATATTGGGTATCAGTGTACTCAGGACAAATTGGACAACAACTTTTGGTTTCCAATTTCTTCTGTTACCCTTGTGAAAATAAAATATTGGGGGCGAAAAAATCATTTTTGTAAAAAAAAAAAGGATTTTTTATTTTTACGGCTGTGCGTTATAAACTTCTGTGAAGCACTTCGGGGTTCAAAGTGCTCACCACACATCTAGATAAGTTCCTTGTGGGGTCTATTTGCCAAAATGGGGTCACTTGTGGGGGGTTTCCACTGTTTAGGTGCATCAGGGGCTCTCCAAATGTGACATGACGCCCCCAGACCATTCCATCAAAGTCTGCAATCCAAAACGTCACTACTTCCCTTCCGAGCCCCGACGTGTGCCCATACAGTAGTTTTCGCCCACATATTGGGTATCAGTGTACTCAGGACAAATTGGACAACAACTTTTGGTTTCCAATTTCTTCTGTTACCCTTGTGAAAATAAAATATTGGGGGCGAAAAAATCATTTTTGTAAAAAAAAAAAAAGATTTTTTATTTTACGGCTGTACGTTATAAACTTTAGTGAAACACTGGGGGTTCAAAGTTCTCACCACACATCTAGATAAGTTCCTTGAGGGGTCTAGTTTCCAAAATGGTGTCATTTATGGGGGTTTCCACTGTTTAGGCAGATCAGGAGCTCTCCAAACACGACATGGCGTCCAGCCAATTCTGCGTTGAAAAAGTCAGACGACGTCCTTCCCTTCCAAACTCTGCCATGCACCCAAACAGTGGTTTACCCCCACATATGGGGTATCAGCGCACTCAGGACAAATTGCACAATAACTTTTGCAGTCTTGTTACCCTTGGAAAAATAAAAATTGGGGTGAAAAGATCATTTTTGTGGAAAAAATATGATTTTTAAATTTTACGGCTCTACGTTATAAACTTGTGTGAAGCACTTGGGGGTTCAAATTGCTCATCAAAAATCTAGATAAGTTCCTTAGGGGGTCTAGTTTCCCAAATGGGGTCATTTGTGGGGGTGTTCCACTGTTTAGGCACATCAGGGGCTCTCCAAATGCAACATGGCATCCAAACTCAATTCCAGCCAATTTTGGTTGGAAAAAGTCAAATGGTGCTCCTTCCATTCCGGGCTCTGCCGTGCGCCCAAACAGTGGTTCCCCCCACATATGGGGTATCAGCGTACTCAGGACAAATTGTACAAAACTTATGTGGTCCAATTTCTCCTGTTACCCTTGGGAAAATAAAAAATTAGTGACTAAAACATAATTTTTGTGGGAAAAAAATAGGATTTTTTATTTTCATGCCCGGGCATTATAAACTTGTGTGAAGCACTTGGGGGTTCAAAGTGCTCACCAAAGATCTATATAAGTTCCTTAGGGGGTCTAGTTTCCAAAATGGGGTCACTTGTGGGGGGTTTCCACTGTTTAGGCTCATCTGGGGCACTGCAAACGGAACATGACCCCCATTAACGTCTGCATTCCAAAACGTTACTACTTCCTTTCCAAGCCCTGCCGTGCGCCCAAACAGTTTCCCCCCCCCCACATATGGGTATCGGCGTACTCAGGACAAATTGGACAACAACTTTTGGGGTCCAATTTCCTTGGGAAAATTCAAAAATTTGGGACTAAAAAATCATTTTTGTGGAAAATTGTTTTTTTTTTTTCACACCCAGGCTTTATAAACTTTTGTGAAACACTTGAGGGTTCAAAGTGCTCACAACAGATCTAGATAAGTACCTTAGGGGGTCTAGTTTCCAAAATGGTGTCACTTGTGGGGGTTTCCACTGTTTAGGCGCATCAGGGGCTCTCCAAACGCGACATGGCATCCAATCTAAATTCCAGCCAATTTTAGTTTGAAAAAGTCAAACGTCGCTCCTTCCCTTACGAGCTCTGCCGTGTGCCCAAACAGTGGTTTTCCCCCACATATGGGGTATTGGCGTACTCAGGAGAAATTGCATAACAACCTTATCTGTCCATTTTCTCCTTTTACCCTTGTGAAAATAAAAAACAAGTTTGTAAAAGATAATTTTTGTGGCTAAAAAGTAAAATATTCATTTTTTCCTTCCATGTTGCTTTAGTTACTGTGAAGCACCTGAAGGGTTAATAAACTTCTTGAATGTGGTTTTGAGTACCTTGAGGGGTGCAGTTTTTAGAATGGTGTCACTTTTGGGTATTTTCTGCCATATAGACCCCTCAAAGTGACTTCAAATGTGAGGTGGTCCTTTAAATAAAAATGGCTTTGTAAATTTTGCTGTAAAAATGAGAAATCGCTGGTCAACTTTTAACCCTTATAACTTCCTAACAAAAAAAATTTTGGTTCCAAAATTGTGCTGATGTAAAGTAGACATGTGGGAAATGTTATTTCTTAACTATTTTGTGTGATATATTTCTCTGTTTTAAGGGAATAAAAATTCAAAGTTTGAAAATTGCAAAATTTTAAAAATTTTCGCCATATTTGCGTTTTTAAAAAAATAAACGCAAGTTATATCGAAGAAATTTTACCACTAACATGAAGTACAATATGTCACGAGAAAACAATCTCAGAATCGCGAAGATCCGTTGAAGCGTTCCAGAGTTATAACCTCATAAAGAGACAGTGGTCAGAATTGTAAAAATTGGCCCGGTCATTAACGTGCAAACCACCCTTGGGGGTGAAGGGGTTAAGGACATTTTACAGCCAAGATCCTTATGTGTTTTGATGAGATTTTCCACCAACTGTTCATAGTTATTTGCTCTTGATTTTCCTAAAAAATTAGTTACCACTAGGGATGATCAAAGAGCTTCAGATAAGAGCTTATCCGAATAGCTATAGTGCTTCCCGAATAGCTGCCTCGGTAACCCCGATAACTGGAGTGCTCCCGATAATCAGCTGTTTGGCTCCGCAGCCGCATGAGTCGCGGCTGTGTGACAGTCACAACACATGCATGGAGAGCCTGTGTGTAGTGACTGTCACACAGCCGCGACACATGCAGCTGCGGCGCTGAACAGATGATTATCGGGAGCAATCCAGGTTTCCAGGTTACCGAGGCAGCTATTCGGGAAGCGCTATAGCTATTCGGATAAGCTCTTATCTGAAGCTATTTGATCAATCCTAGTTACCATAATGTGAATGCTACCTATGCAGCCTTTTCCTTGCCCTACAACAAACGGAGAAACTCCTCATCTTGAAGAAGCTTATGAATCTGAGGTCCAAGAAAGACTCATTCCTTTTCTTTGCTTCACTCAACCTTGGAAATGTATCTATGAGACACTTGAAGGCTTTTGGATTTTTATCCATTGCTTTTACAAAGTTCTTCATTAGACCCAACTTGATATGCAGTGTTGGTAACTAATCTTATGTGGGTCAACAAGTGCTGGATGCAGGACATTTTTACTCCCTGGCTGAAGTGAATGTTGGAGACGCCAGTCTTATTTAATTTTAATGAAATTCTCTTGCACGACTTTCCCACTCACACAGAAAGCAGCAGTACTTTGTGTATCCACTCTGGAGACCAAGTAAAAGGGCAACCACTGTTAAGTCACCACAAAGAGGCCACAAATGCTGGTCGCAGTTCAGGCACCTCAACAGCTGTTTCATATTGTCCTAGGTTTCTTTCATGTGGACTGCATAACCAACTGGAATTGAAGGTAGCACATTGGGATTATGAAGCAAGACGGCTTTTAAGCTTGTTTTGGACAAATCGATGATGAGCCTCCATTCCTCTGGATTATGACTTATCTTCAGAGCTTCCATTAAACTGTTGATGTTCTTGCATGCCGCAAGATTGCCCTCTACGAAGAAGTACTGGACAAGATCTTTATCATGGTTGCAGAACAAAGAAATCCAAAACATTGCCCGCTAGGAGATTCCTCTGCTGTAGCCTGGAACCTCTGAGATCAGCCTTACTCTTGGGCAGATCCAAACCTCTAACAAGATCATTCAGTTCACTGTGTGTTAAGGTGTGGTTCAGTAGAGGTTGCTGACAGATAGTCTGGGTCATGAGAGGAAGATGCTTCATGACCCAAGCACCCTCTTCTTCCTCACTTGACTCGACGGAATATGCTTCTAGTGCTTTTGAAATCTGCAGTTCTTCTGTATGTGCTTCTGAGCGTATTGCAGATGGAATATTTGGACATTGTAAAGTGTACTTCTTCCTTGAAACTCCTTTCCTAACTAGAGGCACAATGAAGAAATAGCAATTGGTAGTGTGATCTGTTGGCTCTCTCCAGATCATTGGGGCTGCAAAAAGCATATATTGCCTCTTCCCATGCAACCATCAGGTAAGATGTGATGCACATCTATTGCAGAATATGTATGGAGCCTAACTCTCCTATTCTGCAGCCAAAAAATCCTGAAAGTGTATTCTTTACACAGAGAACATTTATGAAAGTACCTGATAGTATTACGTCATTGGAGCTGAGTTGTCACCCTAAAATGATAAAATACTGAAGACTCAATAGACTAAATAAACTAAATAGATGATGTAATAGACTAGATAACAATGCGATAATGATGATTAAATAAAAAATACACAATTTTTTTATAAGCCTGCATGAAAGGTGTTATAATAAGTAAAGATGTGCAAACCCGAACAGAAAGTTCAGGGTCCATACCGAACACCTACTGTTCAGGCACGGACCCCGAACATGGACTTCACCAGGATGTCCGTGTTACTGATTGGGTTCTGCACCATGAAAACCAGGTGTTTCTCGCTGGGATTCTGATTGGCGGTAAAATCGTTACTGCCGGTTAGAAAGTCACAGTTCCTACGCTGTTAAATGACAGCATGAGCGCGCAGGGGTGATCACAGGAAAGTTTACCTCTGATCAGTGGCAGCAGCTGATGGGAATACTACTCCAAACAGCCTACGTCTGCTTCCGCTAATAACAGCGAGAGCAGGCAGAGGCTGATGGGAGTATGCATCAGCCGGTGCCTGCGCTATAAATTAACACTTAAAAAAAAACGACGTGGGTTCCCCTGCATTCTTGATAACCAGCCAGGCAAAAGTGCCAGCGGCGGGCTACAACCATCATCTGTCAGCATTAGCAAGGCTGGTTATCAAGGATAGAGGCGTCCCCACGCCATTGTTTAAAATTATTTAAATAAATAATTTTAAAAATCAGTGTGGGGGTCCCCCCCATTTTTGACAACAAGCCTTGCTAACGCTGCCAGCTGAGGGACCCAAACATCCAGGGGTCTGCACATCTCCAGTCATAAGTTAGAACAACTTCCTCTGAATCTTGAAAATTAAAGCCAATCAACAAATTTAAGCATCATATTCGTTTTCCGCACCACAAAATTAGTTAGGTTCGAATGTTTTCATCTCTGAACCAATTTGGCTGTAGAACAGTGTTATCAGGAAAGAGCATTCTAAGGAACGTTTGTTTCCTGATAATTGGGCTGTACTAGGGTGCATTTACATTTGTTCAATGAACAATGTTAAATGAAAAATATTTAGAGTTGAGAGTCCTCAGTGGTTGATACCTTTTAAATGTTAAATGAACGCCAATGGAGAATATGTTTGTCTGCAGTCGTTTAATAGCTTTTTTTTACACACACCAACTATTCTTCTGTTGCGGACTGAATGATCTATTACAGATAGATGGTTTCATAGAATGTTAGAGTTAGAAGGTACCTCCAGGGTCATCATGTCCAACCCCCTGCTCAATGCAAGATTCACTAAACCATCTCAGACAGCCTCTGTTTGAAGACTTCCATTAAATGAGAACTCACCACCTTTAGGGGCAGCTTGTTGAACTCATTGATCAACTTCTCTATCAAAAAGTTTTTCTACAGTAATATCTAATCTGTATCATCTCCCTTTCCGTTTCATCCCATTGCTTCTCGTGATTCCATGTGTAAATGAGAATAAGGATGCTCTCTCTACACTGTGACAGCCCTTCAGATATTTGTAGAAAGCTATTAAATCTTCTCTTAGCCTTCTTTTTTACAAGCTAAACATTCTCAGATCCTTTAACCGTTCCTCATAGGACATACTTTGCAGTCCGTTCACCAGTTTTTCAATGTCCTTTTTAAAATGTGGTGCTCCAAACTGGACACAGTATTCCGGATGAGGCCTGACCAAGGAGGAGTAGAGGGGGATAATTACTCCACGTGATCTAGACTCTGCTTCTCTTATTACATCCTAGAACTGTGTTTGCCTTTTTTGCTGCTTCTTCATACTGTTGACTAATGTGCTGTCTGTGATTTATATACCCAAGTTCTTTTTCACACGTGCCATTGCTTAGTTCTACTTCTCCGATTCTGTAGATGTAATTTTCATTTTTTCTTGCCCAGAAGTGGAATCTTGCATTTCTCCCTGTTAAATACCATTCTAATTAGTCGCTGCCCATTGTTCAAGCTTATCTAGATCCTTCTGAATCCTTTCTCTGTCTGCTCTAGTGTTAAGCCCCCGTCTCACATAGCGATATCGCTAGCGAGATCGCTGCTGAGTCACTAGTTTTGTGACGCAGCAGCGAGCTCACCAGCGATATCGCTGTGTGTGACATTCAGCGACGATCAGCCCCCCTGCTGGGTATCGCTGATCGTCGCTGAAAAGCCAGGACATATTTTTGATTGCTGGTCTCCCGCTGACAGGCACGCATCGCTGCGTGTGACAGGCGGGAGACCAGCGATCCACTGGTAACCAAGGTACACAGCGGGTTTCCAGGCGCAGGGCTGTGCCTAGAAACCCGCTGTGTACCTTGGATACCAGCGGCCTGATGCAGGGAGCTGGTAACCAAGGTACACAGCGGGTTTCCAGGCACCGCGCAGCGCCTGGAAACCCGATGTGTACCTTGGTTACCAGCTCCCTGCATCAGGGTGCTGGTATCCAAGGTACACTTCGGGTAACTAAGCGATGTTACCCGCAGTGTCGCTTGTACTGATCGCTGCCTGAGCTGCCTGTTTGGCAGCTCAGCAGCGATAATGTAGCGATACACCAGCGATCCTGATCGTTGTCGGGATCGCTGGTGTATCACTATGTGAGACCCAGCCTTTAGATATCCCTCCTAGCTTTGCATCATCTGCAAATTTGATCGGTTTACCTTCAGTTCCCTTATCTAGATCATTTATAAAAAATGTGGATCAACATAGGCATAGGCTACTGTTTTTCTCAGTAGCACAGGTCCTTTTTACACATGAAAATACGCTGCTGATAACAATGATCTTTTGGGAAAAACAAAAGATCATTTCATTTGATGAACGAGTGTCCTGCTCGTTTGTCAGGTGATTGGCATCCTGTTAGACTGCATGAATATCATGAAACAGGCAAACAAGTAGCTGATCAGCAGTTGTTTAATACTGCAAGTTAGTGGTGTAAGACTAGCAGTAGTCAGTTCCCAGCCTGCCTTCTCTGTTTCTTCTGCTGCTTCTCTTCTGTGTCCATGTGCTTCTGGATTGCTTTAATCAGCAGAGACCATAACAAATATGTCATTCAATGAAATACTTATAAATGTGTTGCTGTTGCAGCCACTTTTAGGCTGCAGCATTCACGTATTGACACCATCGGAGAAAAGACTGGTGGAGGACCTGGCCAGTTGGACGAAGCAGCATCTGGGGACTGGTAGGTGAATATGTGTTTTTTGTTATTTTATCGTGGACTCGGCCCATATGAATAGTAAAAAAAAAGGAGATGAAAACCCCTTTAAAGAGAACTGACTGGTGATACATGCTGCCCAAACCATGGGCCTCTTCTTGATATATATGTCCCACTTCTTGGTATGCATATCCACTTTTTATTTAATTAATTTGCATCTTATTGCATGAAATAAGTATTTGATGCTGTCACGAGTGTGTCACGCAAACCTGGGAGATCTGGGGGTAGAAGAACACTGCATATTGTAAATCACAAATCTTGCATTTAGCATGTGTATTTGGATGCAATATTAATTTATTTTGGTTTCCTTTAGGCTGAAGAGGTTAACGACACTTTCTATGCTGATCAGAAACATGCAGCTCCATTTGAGCTGCATCTGATCTGGTCGTTGACTCTTCCTATATAACTTGGCCAGACCCTCTCTGTCCTGCTGTTGAAAGCTCTGCTTCCTTGCTCTTAGGAGACGCTGTGCTGAATAGGAATTTGTTGTTGCTACTGGAAATTAGTCTTCCTGTGCTGTGTGGTAAAGAGTAGTAGTTGATGTTTGGAGTTGGAGTCGTGGTGTTCTGTAGGTTGCTTTTGTATGTTTATCTCCCGTTCCCTTTTCCCATTTAGTTTATTCCTCCCTGTCCCTTTCTCCTCCCTATTGTTGATAAATGCTTTTGTATGATAGAGGTTTTCTGTTATCCCTGTTTTGTCTTTGTGCCTGGTTTACCTTTCATTTCTGTCCTATGCCTCATGGGGTGGGGGAGGGGACAGATTAGGGTTTTCACAGGAGCATAGATAGGTTGAAGACTCAGGAGTCTCTACCTTCAAGAGTACCAACGGGATAGGGATAGTTAGGGTTCCAGCTCCAGGGACAGTTTGAGGCCCCCCCCTTCTTTACTGAAGACCATTACAGAGTGACAGATATGATAGAAAAACAGAACCTAATATATGGTAAAGAAACCTTTGTTTGCAATAACAGAGGTCAGTTGTTTCCTGTAGTTCTTGACCAAGTTTGCACACACTGCTGCAGAGATTTTGGCACACTCCTCCATACAGATCTTCTGCAGATCTTTCAAGTTTTGAGGCTGTCGCTGGGCAACATTGAGTTTTAGCCCCCTCCAAAGATTTTCTATTGGTTTCAGGTCTGAAGACTGAATAGGCCACTCCAGGACCATGAAATGCTTCTTACGGAGTCACTCCTTAGCTGTCCTGGCTATTTGTTTTGGGACATTGTCATGCTGTAAGTCCCAGCCAAGACCCATCTTCAATACTCTTACTGAGGGAAGGAGGTTGTTGGCCAAAATATTGTGATACATGACTCCATCCATCCTCCCTTCAATATGGTTCAGTCATCCTGTCCCCTTTGCAGAAAAGCACCTCCAAAGTATGATGTTTCCCTCACCATGCTTCCTGGTTAGGACAGTGTTCTTGGAGTTTTGCTCATCCTCCTTTTTCCTCCAAACACAGCAAGTGGAGTTTGTTAGAGCAAAACCAGCATTTTTTCAGAAGGCCTTGGTTTCTGTCAGACAGGCTGATGCATACCAGAAGTCGAGATAAGATGTTCCTTCTTTGTACAATACACCCCCGCCCGCGTGTGTTATGAAAAGACACCCTGTGCTGGGAGCTAAGGGGAAGAACGGAGTTTTCAAGGTAAAGCCAGTATTTTATGTATTTAGTGATAAGTTGTATAAACACCATATATGGTAATTCCATTTCCTGCTTATGGGGTGTATATAAACCCCTTCGTTAGCAATAAAGAGTAGAGTTTATTGACGCATACTTTGGTCTGTGTCTTATTCTCTCTGGTACCACATTCCGAGGAGGAAAGGGTTAACGAGATAACAGTGACGACAGCCTGGCGCCCGAACAGGGACCTGAGTTAATCTACTCTGAGAAAGTCCGACCGATCCAGAGACGTGGGATGAGCGGAGCTTTCTGTTGGTGATATACATACAGCGCTGAGGTAAGAATACTTATTATATTCTACCTAAAATCTATATCACTGTATAGTGGACTCCCTCCTCCCCGAGCGGTCGGCTTTCCAGGTAATTCACAGGTGTTCCTGGCTCAGGTCCCTTTGAACCAGTAGACCTTCAGATTAATTGTCAGTCCTGCCTTTTCCTCCTTTGAAAAATGACAGTATGGATCCGATGATTGTGTTGTGGTTTTGTCTGGTGTTGGTGTGATCGGATTGTTTATTTGGTTGGCGTACAAATCTTGGAAAGCGAGCAGTGGAATGGTTCAGAAACCTTTGTGGCCCATTGTCTAAGTGACGGAATTGTCTTGGTGACAGAGTCTTGGTGACAGAATTGTCTAAGTGACAGGAGAATCTCTTCTAGGTGAGGAGATACAAAAATGGGGAACCAAAATGCCAAGGAAGGCATTACTGCCAAAGATTTAGTGGTACGCAGAGAGGGAAAGCAAGCGTTGGTAGGCATTGACAAAGTATTGTGTAAAGCAGGCATGAATGAAAACGGAGAATTGAACAGTGATAAATGGAAAAGGTTCTTTAACTCACATCATGGATGGTTGAGAGACAAAGGACTGTTAAAAACAGTGAACCTGTGGATGAGTGCGTGTGATTACTTAGAGGGAAAGAC
Organism: Oophaga sylvatica; assembly: GCA_033576555.1. Classification (NCBI taxonomy): domain Eukaryota; kingdom Metazoa; phylum Chordata; class Amphibia; order Anura; family Dendrobatidae; genus Oophaga; species Oophaga sylvatica. The sequence continues at coordinate 87,071,636 of JARQOD010000005.1, forward strand.
TGAAGAATTAGCAGACGGACATTACAGACTGATAAAAACAGGGATGACTGATTTACCCTCCTGTTTACCCCCTACGTTACCTCCACCCCAGTATCAGACTTTCCCACAGACTTCCCACGAACCGAACTGTTGGGTCTGCCCCAGGTGTGGACAGCAGAATCCCCTGACGGTAGAATCTGTATAGGTTGCTGTGGACCCAGACCTCCCCCGGCCAATCTATTTCCAATGAGGACAGCAATGGTACCTGGTACCCCGGGTGCTGCGGGAGGCGAGGGGGCGGACCAGCTCCAGGCGCCCCCGGACAGCAGTGTTATACAGACCATGGAGCCCTTCAGAGCAGTTGGCTCTAATAACTCAACTCCCGGACCCTTCACAGTCACCAATGGGATTCGCTAGAATGTTAGCTACAATGCAGGATACGTATAAAGCAACTAGACAGGATCTGGAAGCACTTATAAAAGGGAAATTGGCAGATGAAGCCAGATACGATAGACTGATAGATGAGACATACAAGTGTTATGTTGGTAGGACCGGACCTGATAATGCAGAAGTCAATGACGCAGCAGCAGGGGTTCTGTTTACAGAAGCGTTGAAAAAAGCATGTAAAGATAGACAGGCAAAGAAGGAGGTTACACTAGAAGACAGAGTTCAGGGAAAGGAAGAGGAGCCAAAAGATTATTTCTGGGCCCTAAGAAAAACTTGGGTAGAAATGGGTTTTGTTCCAGAAAACAAGACTAGTGAGAGGATACTGGCAAGTGCATATATGAATGGGTTGAAAAAGGAAGTGGCAGAAAAGGTGAAAGTAAGTAGACCAGATTGGAGGTCAGTTAAAGCAGAGGATCTAGCCAGAATAGCACAAGGGGCACAACATGATCTAGCGCAGGCAAAAAGAGGAGCAAGGTTACATGCTGTAGGTACTCGTCCTGCAAACAACAGGGAGGGGAGACGTGTGCCAGGAGATGGACAGAGATTGTGCTATGGGTACAGGAAACCAGGACATTTCAGGAGAGATTGCAGAACTAATCCATATCCAGCCTGTCCAACTAATCCATATTCAAATGACCCGCCTGCAAGAGGCCCCCAAGACCAATTAGGGGCGCTCCCATAGGATAATGGTAGCTTGCACATGAACCCCCTTGTCTCCTTACCCCCCACTCCTAATTGCACAGTGCAGGTGAACCTACCAGGGGGACATGAGGTTGAGTTCCAAGTGGACACGGGGGCAGACAATTCAGTAATTACAGAAGAGGACTGACCATTTGGGAAAAGTGATTTCTCCCACCATGTTATAGCGACTCCTTACAACTCTCCATCTATCCTGCTCCCCGTCACTAAAAAGATTCCCCTGCAAATTCAAGGAACCACTGTACAACACAGTTAATGGTATCACCACAGGGTCAATGTAATCTTTTAGGATGTGATGTATTGTCTCAATTGCAAGCACATATTGAGTATCATCCTGATGGGACTGTCACTATGACACCAGGATTGAAGCCGAGCACTCTTTGTAAAATCATGTCACTAGATGTTGCTAGTATAGAGGACACAAATGAATTTCCTTCAATGTTAGAAGGTGTGATACCGCATGATTTCTGGGCTTCAAATAAAACAGATGTGGGCAGATTAAGGGTGCAGCCAGTCATGGTCAAATTAAAGCCAGGTGCAATCCTGCCCCAACAGAGACAGTATCCTTTTAGTTCAGCTCAAGAGTCGGCTATAGCTCAGCAGGTACAGAAACTGGTAGCAAGTGGTGTTTTAGTTAAGACCCAGTCCCCTTGTAACACCCCTCTGTTCCCAGTTAAAAAGAAAACAGCACCGGGGCAGCCAGCAGCGTACAGAATGGTCCATGATCTTCGGCTAGTGAACAAAGCTACAGAGCTCCTCACACCAGTTGTACCAAATCCTCACACCCTTCTGTCTCAGATCCCGGCTAGTGCTCTTTGTTTTTCAGTGATTGACTTGGCAAACGCATTTTTAGTGTCCCATTGCACCCTGACTGCCAGTATTTGTTTGCTTTTACATTTCAAGGGAATCAGTATACTTGGACTGTATTGCCCCAGGGCGCCCAGAATTCACCCACTATGTATACTGCCAGTCTGCAAGAGATACTGGAAAGATGGAAAATGCCAAAAGTAGTTGTTCTGCAATATGTTGATGACTTACTGATTTGTGCCCCCTCCAGGAAACAGTGTCACACTGCAACAATATCACTCATGTTGTTTCTGTACCAAGCTGGATGTAAAGCGTCAAAGGATAAACTCCAATTTTGTAAATCTTCAGTTATCTTTTTGGGACATTGCATTACACCGGGGGCGCGACATCTGACCAGCGCTCGCAAAGAAGCTGTACAGAATTTTCCTATGCCTGTTAATGTTGCCGCTCTTAGGACATTTCTTCGACTGGTTTCCTACTGCAGACAGTGGATACATGCTGTATCAATCCTCATGCAGCCTCTCTATGACTGTATCACCATTGTGCCTTTTAAACTAACTCCTGAAGGTATAGACTGTTTTTATTCTCTCAAAAACAGGATTGTGGCAGCTCCAGCGCTAGGAACCCCCAACTATGAACTACCATTTACCCTGTATCTCCACGAACAGCAGGGACACGCGGCAGGGGTATTGACTCAGTTACATGGTGATAATCAAAGGCCTGTAGCCTATTTCAGTGGAAGACTAGATGCAGTGGCTAGAGGTGCCCCGTCCTGTGTACGGTCATTACATGCTGTAGGACTGTTGCTCCACAAATCGTCAGACATTGTTCTTGATCACCCACTGACAGTACTTACACCTCATGATGTATTCACCATACTGAACCAGGTGCAACCAGCACATCTTTCAGCTGCACGTCACCTTCGATTGCAATGTCACTTTTAATGCCTCCAAATGTTTCTTTGCAGAGATGTACCACACTTAATCCTGCCACGTTGTTACCTCTCTCGGATCTAAAGGAGGGGTCAGGTACGGTATTGTACAAAGAAGATCCAAGAGAGGAGATTCCTCATGATTGTGTTCAGCTTATGGCACAGGAAACAGCAGGCCTACCCACAGTGTTTGAAACGGAAAGACTTAATGCTGATTTTGAATTTTTTGTAGATGGATCTCGCCACCAAGATGACTCAGGTATCTTCCACACTGGGTATGCCATCGTCTCCCTGAATGCAGTAATCAAAGCAGAACCAATGCTCCCACATCAGTCGGGCCAGGATGCTGAACTTAAGGCTCTGACGAGGCCTGTAAGATAGCTGAAGGTAGAATTGTTAACATCTACACAGATTCTAGATACGCATTCGGTATAGCTCATGATTTTGGTCCAATTTGGAAATCTAGAGGATACCTGACGGCAGCAGGACATCCCAATAAAAATGCTGACGCAGTCCAGCAGTTAATTGATGCATTACAATTACCAAAAGAGGTAGCTGTCATAAAAGTTAAAGCACATACCAGACGCACTGATCAGGTGAGTAAAGGAAACGCAATGGCCGATGCAGCAGCAAAAACAGCAGCCAGTAGACCACTCCAAGGGGTAACGATGCACCAGGTAAGCGCTCCCAAAAATCCCTTTGTGTCGGAGGATGCCTTATCTCAGATGCAGGCTCAGGTGCACCAGGAGGAAGTAGAAAAGTGGGAAAAAGAAGGTGCATGTCTGAATGAAGCAAATGGGGCATGGGAAGAGGGATGCGTCGATGCCTTCCAAGGGCGTTGTACCCTGCGGTCGCCCAAATGTTACATGGGCCAACCCACCAGTCCAAAACTGCTGTAATGAGCGTGATGCAGAAGCATTGGGTAGCACCAGGCTTTTCCACCTGTATAGAAGGTTTGATCCAGGGATGCATGGTATGTGCTACACATAATCAGGGAAAGGTAGTCAAGACACCACCCAAACACGCCCCTCGGCCCCTCTATCCTTTCCAGAGACTGCAGATTGATTATATTCAGCTGCCAAAATCAGGGTCATGGGAGTACGTGTTGGTCTGTATTGATTTATTTTCAGGATGGCCGGAGGCTTTCCCGATTGCTAAGGCTATGGCTGCGGCAACCGCAAAGAAGCTGCTTGCGGAGGTGTGTGCAGGTATGGAGTACCAGAGGTGATCGAAAGTGACAGAGGTACACATTTCACAGGTGAAATAATGAATGAAGTCTTGACAGTTCTAGGAATTCAACAAGCTTTTCATACCCCATATCATCCACAAAGCAGTGGGAAAGTAGAAAGACTAAATGGGACATTGAAGTTAAAAATCCAAAAGGCCATGGCTGAAACAGGGAAATCTTGGCCTGAATGTTTACCATTAGCCCTATACTCAGTAAGGTACACTCCAAATAGGAAAACTGGACTTTCTCCGTATGAAGTACTATTTGGCAAAGTGCCTAGCTTAAGATGTTTCTTTCCCCAAGCACTGGAAATGAGTAACCATGTATTAACCTCATATGTAAGGGATTTGCATAAAAGACTTAAGAAAGTACATGATAATGTCTTCAGTTCTCTTCCAGATCCGAACCAGGATCCTGGGAGTCACAGCCTGCAGCCTGGAGACTGGGTAGTCATTAAAAGACACGTGAGAAAGAGTCTGGATCCGAGATTTGATGGACCTTTTCAAGTTCTACTGACGACAAGTACCGCAGTCAAGCTACAAGGCAAGGAAACTTGGATCCACGCATCGCATTGTAAGAAGATCCTTGGAGAGCCTCCAGAAGAGGAATGATGCTACTAATGACATTTGCTTGCATCCTTGCAGTAACGGATGCTTGGAACAGACGTAGCCGTGTAGATGGGGATGATAACAGATTTATTAGACACCACTTAGCTTTAGTGGATGGACTGAAAGAACAAAACCAAACTGTTGCAAACTGTTGGATTTGTACACACGCGCCGGTGACATCCACCAGTCTACCATTTCTTGCAGTCCCAGTCTCGTGGGAAGAAATTAACTCTTGGGGTAACTGTTCAGACACATCAAGCAACAATGCCACGGCCCAAATGGGAGACCACATATAGTGGAGATGGGGATAGCAAATAAATTTTTCAGTGCATTATTTATCTACCCTATGATAACTCAGACATGGGATAAGTTGGTAGAATCCACAGACTACCTAGATGATCAAATATGGGATATTTTAGATATCATGAATGGGTCCCTTGCAGTACAGAACCAGCTAATTATTGTTACTAACCAACATACCCTCGTGTTAGATTACCTGACTGCAGCTCAAGGAGGGATGTGCCAGATTATCGGACCTGCATGTTGTCATTATATTGATAATTCTAGTGTTTTAACCCTTAAACATAAGCTAGAGGATGTCATAAAGTTAAGGAAACTATATGATGAGGCAAATCTGAAGAATCAAGATTCATGGTGGGCAAATACTTTCTCCTTTCTTAACCCCGCAAATTGGTTCAAAGGCATAGGGGGATGGCTGACTGGGATAATACAAGCTGGCCTACAGGTTTTATTGATATGTCTTGCTATCTATTTAATTTTTAAAATTTGTTTGATGTGTATTAAACAATGTACTAGGACACAGAGGAGGTATGAAGATTAGAGTTGAGCGATACTTTCCGATATGCTAAAGTATCGGAATCGGAATGGTATCGCCGATATCACTAAAATATCGGCGATACCCGATACCGATACCGGAAGTCCCATGTAAGTCTATGGGAACAAAATATCGCAACTAAAAAAACCCCATTCTTTCCTTGTAAACACTAAATATACACACATAGAATACATATATATATATATACATGTCATTGTGACATATATATATACATATATGTATAGTTTATACACTTCTACATAGTAAAATATCCTTTGATTCAATTGCCGGGTAAAGCCGGCTTCAGTGAAAAGACAGAAGCACCCGACATGAAATGACACTTGGTGTACATAGGGTTAAACATTTCTTTTCATGTCCTTTGCTATCTAATTTGCACAAACAATTAAATCAGACTATGTGTGCAAAATTTCACACCTGTAGGGGTTAATTAAAGGTGTAAATTCGTTGTAAAAAAAACGGACTTTTTTGCTACGAATTTACACCTTTAATTAACCCCTAGAGGTGTGAAATTTTGCACACATAGTCTGATTTAATTGTTTGTGCAAATTAGATAGCAAAGGACATGAAAAGACATGGTTAACCCTATGTACACCGAGTGTCATTTCATGTCGGGTCACCCGACATGAAATGACACTTGGTGTACATAGGGTTAAACATTTCTTTCATGTCCTTTGCTATCTAATTTGCACAAACAATTAAATCAGACTATGTGTGCAAAATTTCACACCTCTAGGGGTTAATTAAAGGTGTAAATTCGTTGTAAAAAAAACGGACTTTTTTGCTACGAATTTACACCTTTAATTAACCCCTAGAGGTGTGAAATTTTGCACACATAGTCTGATTTAATTGTTTGTGCAAATTAGATAGCAAAGGACATGAAAAGACATGGTTAACCCTATGTACACCAAGTGTCATTTCATGTCGGGTTCTGCATTTTCACAAAAGCCGGCAATTGAATTAGCGGCTATTATACTATGTAGAAGTGTATGAACTACAAATATAAATATATATATATATATATGTGTCACAAATTCAATGACATGTATATATATATATGAGGTGTAAAATTGCTGAAAAAAAATGCGTGGGCTCCCGCCCTATTTTCGCAACCAGACAGACAAAGCCAGTGAGTGGGGCAGATAATAATAGCCCAGAGAGGGACCATTATTTTTGCCCCCCCCCGGCTACTAACATCTGCCCCCAGACACCCCAGGAAAGACAAATCTATAATTAGATTCGCCCTTTCTGGCACTTTGCCCGTCTATTCCCATTGCCCTGTAGCGGTGGTGAATGGGTTAATATGGGGTTAAAGCCACCTTGCTATTGAAAGGTGACCTTAAGCCAGGTTAATAATTGAGAGCTGTCAATTAGACAACTATCAATTATTAATCCTATTGCATGAAATAAAAATAAAACACACACACTTTAATTAAAAATCATTTTAATGAAATAAAGACACATGTTTTTGACCATCTTTTATTTTACTGCAAAAACCATTTCCTGTAATAAAAATAAAATAAAAAAGCAAAATTATTCTTACCTATCCCATGCACAGTCAGGTCCCACGGTGTAATCCTTCAGAAAGGGTTAATGTTTACTGCAGGGACCGCAGCTAATGCTGCAGCCTCACAGTAAACCCCAAATGAATGAGTTCCTCTCCTGCCTGACAGGAGAGTAAAGGCTGGGTGTCACATAACGATACACCAGCGATCCCGACAACGATATGCACTTGTCAGGATCGCTGGTGTATCGCTACATGATCGCTGCTGAGCTGCCAAACAGGCAGCTCAGGCAGCGATCTGGGACAGCGACACTGTGGGTAACATCGCTTAAGGGCCCGTCTCACATAGCGATATCGCTACCGAGATCGCTGCTGAGTCACTAGTTTTGTGACGCAGCAGCGAGCTCACCAGCGATATCGCTGTGTGTGACATTCAGCGACGATCAGCCCCCCTGCCGGGTATCGCTGATCGTCGCAGAAATGTCAGGACCTTTTTTTGATCGCTGGTTTCCCTCTGACAGGCACGCATCGCTGCGTGTGACAGGCGGGAAACCAGCGATCAAAGGTCCTGACATTTCAGCGACGATCAGCGATACCCGGCAGGGGGGCTGATCGTCGCTGAATGTCACACACAGCGATATCGCTGGTGAGCTCGCTGCTGCGTCACAAAACTAGTGACTCAGCAGCGATCTCGGTAGCGATATCGCTATGTGAGACGGGCCCTTAAGTGGAAAGCTTAATTGATTGCTTTCCACTTTCACTTCAGGTCAGCCAGGGACACAATCAGTGACGTCAGAGGGAACTGATTAACAAAAATAGGGGTTCCCTTCGAAAAAAAAATGGCGTGGGGTCCCCCCTATTTTTGTTAACCAGCCAGATGAAGCAGACCGCTGAGGCCTGGATTTTCAGGCTGTTAAGGAGCCAAGATCCATGGACCTTGCCAGCCTGATAATACCAGGCCACAGCAGTCTGCATATCTTGGCTGATTAACAAAAATAGGGGATCCCCTCGAAAAAAATTGGCGTGGGGTCCCCCCTATTTTTGTTAACCAGCCAGATGAAGCAGACCGCTGAGGCCTGGATTTTCAGGCTGTTAAGGAGCCAAGATCCATGGACCTTGCCAGCCTGATAATACCAGGCCACAGCAGTCTGCATATCTTGGCTGATTAACAAAAATAGGGGATCCCCTCGAAAAAAATTAGCGTGGGGTCCCCCCTATTTTTGTTAACCAGCCAGATGAAGCAGACCGCTGAGGCCTGGTTTTTCAGGCTGGTAAGGATCCAATATCCATGGACCTTGCAAGCCTGATAATACCAGGCCACAGCAGTCTGCTTAGCTTGGCTGGTTAACAAAAATAGGGGATCCCCTCGAAAAAAAAACGGCGTAGGGGTCCCCCTATTTTTGTTAACCAGCCAAGTAAAATGCAGACTGCTGCGGCCTGGTATTAAAAGACTGTCAAGGCCCATGGATTTTGGCCCTCAACAGCCTGATAATACCAGGCTACAGCAGCCCCACATTTGGCGCATCAAAAGATGTGCCAATTGTGGCACTTTACCCGGCTCTTCCCACTTGCCCTGTAGCGGTGGCAAGCGGGGTAATAAGGGGTTATTGTCACCGTTGATTGCACGGTGACAATAAGCCCGGTTAATAATGGAGAGGTGTCAATAAGACACCGATCCATTATTAATCCCAAAGTTATTAAATGTTTAAAAAAAAGACAAAGCAAGAAAAAAGTATTTTAATGAAATAAAAGAGACAACACAGTTTTCATTTCTTTTATTGTACTCTCATTCCTGCGACGCCATCGATCTCCTGTAAAAAAAGAAAAAAAACAAACCAACAGTATACCACCTGTCCGACGCAGTCCATAGTAACGATAGTCCCACGACGATCCAGCTCTGCTACATCGCAATGACAGGCAGAGCCTGTCATTGTAACGCAGCACAGCTGATTACCTGCTTCCCCGGCGGTGACGTCATCGGACTGACTGCTTTACGGCCGGGATTACCCAGCAGTCACTGCAGTTATCGCGAGAAACTGCATGTGACCGCCGGGGAGAAGAGGATGGAGGCCATGAAGCAGTGCAGGACGTGACCGCCGGAGATCTTCTGCCAGGTAAGTGCCGCTGACTCCTGACAGACCCGACAGACGGACACTGACAGTGACAGTGACAATCCCGATTCCGGTATCCGATAAGACGAAAATATCGGAACTCGGAATCGGAATTCCGATACAGCTAATATCGGCCGATACCCGATATTTGCAGTATCGGAATGCTCAACACTAATGAAGATGTGTATTGATCAAATGAAGGAACAAAAGAAGGGAATGTTAGAGCAAAACCAGCATTTTTTCAGAAGGCCTTGGTTTCTGTCAGACTGGCTGATGCATACCAGAAGTCGAGATAAGATGTTCCTTCTTTGTACAATACACCCCCACCCGCGTGTGTTATGAAAAGACACCCTGTGCTGGGAGCTAAGGGGAAGAACTGAGTTTTCAAGGTAAAGCCAGTATTTTATATATTTAGTGATAAGTTGTATAAACACCATATATGGTAATTCCATTTCCTGCTTATGGGGTGTATATAAACCCCTTCGTTAGCAATAAAGAGTAGAGTTTATTGACGCATACTTTGGTCTGTGTCTTATTCTCTCTGGTACCACATTCCGAGGAGGAAAGGGTTAACGAGATAACAGTGACGACAAGTTGATACCAATTATTTCTATTTTGGCCTCATCCGACCACGTGAACTTCTCCCACACCTCCTCTGGATCATCCAGATGGTCATTGGCAAACTTCAAACAGGCCTGGACATGTGCTGGCATGAGCAGGTGTCCTGCAAGATTTCAATCCGTGATTGTGTGGTATTCGCGGGTACGCGGGATGCAGTGACGAGTCGGAGACGGAGCAATCTTAAACTGAACCTTCATATAGGGGTTATAGGAGTAACTAGTAAGCTAACAGTAATTCTCCTCGCAGGGAAAGTATACAACAATACACAATTAACTGAGCAAACGGCTATTAGGCAGGTGCCAATGACTATAGGGCCGCGATAGGGCCGTCTAGATGCTCTAGAACTATAATTAACAGTTAACGGAGTGTCACTTATCCTTCTCTGACGTCCTGCAGAGCTGTTGTCCGGAAGGTGTCCATTCGGCGTCTCAGCCGCAGGGCCCAGCCGACAAAGAGCCGTCGTAGACTTCGGGCGTTCTTACGCCCAGGTGTAGATGGTGCGCAACAAACCCTGGAGAAATTCCCTGGGGTTGAGACCACCCCTCTCGAGGCGAGATGGCGGCAGCCGCGGACCCTGTCGTGGAGGCCACAGCCGCGGATGGCAGAGCACGGGCCGCAACCGCGGTCTGGAATGGGGCGGTGGCCGCCGCGGGTGATAGTGCACAGGCCGCAGCCACAGGCTGGAGTGGGGAAGTGGCAGCCGCGGGCGATAGTGCACAGGCCGCAACCACGGACTGGAGTGAGGCAGTGGCGGTCGTGGGTGGCAGAGTTCTCCTGCCTCCTCTCCCCGAGTCACGTGAGTCCCTGTGCTTCCTCACGCGTGGCCACTGACCTTGTCTTTCTCTGCAATCCCCGTCAGGTTTCTCCTTCTTGCCTCTCGTCTGCCTCTGTGTCAAGTGCCGCCTGCTGGTCTCCTGTCCTCCTTTTATAGTCGCCCCGTACCTTCCAGAACAGTCTCTGGGTTGTCCTGCAGTTTGTTCCCCCCAGGAACTTATGTGACAGCCCACTTGGTTCCGGCCTGGCCCCACAGCGGGCCTCTCTCTCCTACAACTGCGTAGTGTGTTACTAACAATAATGTTTGAGACTGTGGTCCCAGCACTCTTCAGGGCATTGAGAAGTACTCCCGTCTAGTTCTGGGCTTATTCCTGACCTTTCTCAGAATCATCCTTACCCCATGAGGCAAGATCTTGCATGGAGCGCCAGACCGAGGAAGCTTGACAGTCATTCTGTGTTTCTTCCATTTTCTTATAATTGTGCCAACAGTTGTTGCCTTCTCACCAAGCTGCTTGCCTATTGTCCTGTAGCCCATCCCAGCCTTGTGCAGGTCTACAATTTTACAGATGTCCTTAGACAGCTCTTTGGTCTTAGCCATGGTGGACAGGTTGGAGTTTGATGGAGTGTGAGGACAGGTGTCTTTTATACAGGTAGCGAGTTCAAACAGGTGCAACTAATACAGGTAATGAGTGCAGAGTAGGAGGGCTTCTTAAAGAAAAACTAACATAATAAAATGCAATTTAATTATGTAAAAATCATACAATGTGATTTTTTGGTTTTTATTTTTTAATTCTGTCTCTCACAGTTGAAGTGTACCTAAGATAAAAATTACAGACCTCTCCATTTTTTGCAGATGGGTAAACTTGCAAAATCAGCAGTGTATCAAATACTTATTTTCGCCACTGTATATACCAGGATCCTAGGCCAGTTCCATCCTTGTATATATGTCCCACATCCTTGGTCCAATATTGGTATATATCTCCTCTTTCTTGGTATATATGTTCTCCATCCTGGTACATATGTCCCCCATCCTGGTATATTTGTCCCCCATCCTGGGCCTCTTTCTGGTACAGTATATATGTCCCTCTTTTTGTATATTCATCAGACCATCCTGCTATATATGTCCCTATACTGGTATATATTTCTCCATCCTGGGTCCCTTTCAGGTATATATGTTCCCCATTCTGCATAAAAAAAAACCATTCTTTTCACCTTCCTCTGCTCCCTTGATGTGCTGTGTTCTCTTCGTCATTCTCTTCTGGGCCCATATCGGAGGGGGAGACCCCAGCCCCTACTTCATCTGGATGTACTGTATGTCCAACGACACACATTTAGCTGAAGATTATTGCAGTGCAGGGACTCTCCTGCTCTCTGCGCTGCAATACATGCCGCCGTCCTTGGATGCAGATCCAAGATCCCCCTCCCGTACGCACCTGGTCACGGTTTGGGCAGCATGTATCACCTGTCAGGTTCCCTTTAAGTTTCTGCGGTGGAAAACCAATGGGAATTGAGAGATGATACTGAATGCTCTATGTTTTCCATCACTTCGAAATAATGGCTTACTTGAGTTTTATAGGCCTAGTTTACAGTATGTGAAAGCCTTAAGGGTATGCCACACTAAACAACATCGCTAACGGGATCACTAAAAAACGTCACTATTTAGCGATCCCGTTAGCGATGTTGTAGTGTGCGGCAGCTGCCAGCGACGAGCTTCCTGCTGTGATCTCGCTCGTCGCTGGAATCACTCCGGACCCTATTTCATCGTCGGCGCTCCCGCTGGGTAAGTATTATCGCTGAGTGTGGCACCTTTTCTTAGCGATTTAGCGGTACTTTTGTACCGCTAAAGTCGTTAAGGAGATCGCTAACCGCGATAGCGTCCTTAACGATATCGCTAAGTTAAGCCCACTCAGCGATATATAAACAATCCCGCTAGCGATCGCATTAGTATGCGACGCTAACGAGATCGCTAGCGGGATTGTGTAGTGTGGCAGTATCTTTAGCAAAAAACACATTATGCAACGCACAAAGTCAGGAGCCGCCATTAAAGTAGATTCTGATATCCTTATTTCCCTCACACAGAGATAACATTCACTGTGCTATGGGCACTGGCATTTCTGTGTACCATAAATCTCCTACAGTCAGTCATCAGCTTGACAGGGTTATCTCTTTTCTTCTTTAACTCGACTGTCATCTAGTTATATCGCAGCCAGAACTATGCCGCATTCACTGTATCAGCAAAATAGACAACATGGATAGGAATCATATCTGTATAATCTTTGCATTCATCTCACAATGCAGAAACCTGTCACACAAGATACATATTACTTCTGTCACTTGTATAAAGTTCCTGTTAAAATCGACATCACTGCCAATTACCAAAGCCCTGACTGCTAAGACACAGGAAAAGTCCTTTTTTAGTAATCAGGCTCTTTAACCTATTGCGGATCGGGCAATTTTATATTTTTGCAATTTGGTTTTTCTCTTCACTTCTTCCAAGCGCAGTAACTTTTTTATTTTTGGGTCAAAACAGCTGCATGAGTTTTATTGTTTTGCGGGATGAGTTGTGGTTTTGAATAACTCCATTTATTTTACAATACGGGAAGAAATTCCCAGTGGGATTCACCATTTAATGGTGAAAAAATGCAATTCTACTTTTGTAATTTTGGGCTTTTTCTTTTATATTGCATAGTCATTGTATTTTTATTATTTAAGTGGTTGAAAACAATCTGAATAGAAAATGTAGTTTTTTAGCTGCCATTTTATGAAATCCAGGAGAGATGGATAAAAGCACACCCACACTGTCATTGTGTGTGTGTTCTCGCTCAGCTCTTGCATTGTTAGTGTACATACGGTACTCATAATTTAATTCGGGCAGCACTCTGGGCACGCTCATCAGAAGTGTGGAGGAGAGGATGCTATTTGAGGGGGCCCTCATTTGCATATGTAATAAGACAGATTTATGTAAAACTTAATTAGTGAAGCCTATGTAAAGTGTTGGCCTAGGGTTTAACTTACTGGGAGCTGCTGCATTTTTTACTCCTATTATCTCTATTCTCCTGGGGTGTTCTCCTCTCGTGACAGAACGTAGAGAACAATCAGAGTCAGAGTCCAGAATCACGTCAAACAGTTCTGCTTTATTTTCCTCTGGACACAGCACATTCAAGACACCGTAAGCATGTCTTACACGATACCAGCAATACATTCTTCACAACTCCGCTTCTTCTCCTCTGTTACACCAGAATGGACCACAAAGTATTGATGGGACGAGGAGCCCGGTGAAAACGGCATTTCGATCTCTTCCCCTGGAAACACTTCAATCTAGTACAGAAAGACACATTTACTAGGTCGTCCACCCCTCTCTGGTTAGCCTGCCCAGATACTTGCTAGTGGCCCACTCGCTACTAGGCTCATGCACGACCTCTTCTGCTGAGCGTTCCCACAGTGGTTCTTCCACTGGACTACTGCTACATAAACCCACTCACTTTGGGCTCACGCTACCACGGTGAATCCTTCACTGGCTGCTCAGGGGTTTCTGGTCCCTTCACACTTCTTCTCTATGCCCAGGGCCCAGGAACGTGGACGTCCTCACTCTAGCAAGGTCCACTCCCGACTGACTTCCGCTTGAAGGAAATCTTCCGGACAGATTCCCACTTGGAGGCAATCTTTCCCTGGCAACAAGTCCCTAACCAATTGTCCCTATTGGACTGGATGTGCTCAATGCGCCCCTCTAGTGTCCAAACCAAATACTGCATTGACATATTTTTATAACTTTCTAACTGGATCTCTAACATGCCCCCATTAGTGATCCCTCGCAACCTATATCTAAACCCATATATATATACTACCCTACTAGTGCCCTCCTCTAATGACCCCAAGGATGCACTACCTACTTATCACTATAACTCCCTCAATCATACATATTAGAAATAACTCAAGTACATGACATCATACAGTTCATACAAAGCATACATTTACACACATAAAGAGAATGCAACATTTCAAGGGTTAATACTCTTGACCTCATTACACCTATACTACAGGTATGATAATTATGGGGCTAATTCCCTTATATGACTTTATGGAAATATTCTCGTGACCGTATTTTCAGTCAGAGTGCTGTCCCTGAAACAAGGCCAGCTCATGGACGCCACTTACACCAAGAATATTCAATGTGACAGTACAGATAAGCGATTTTTTTTCACAGATCGAATCTGCATGTGAAAAAAATTGCAGCATGCATGAGTTTCTTCTGTGCTTCAAGTCTATTGGTGCTGAAAAAATCGGATTCAATACAGAGCCATCGCCATTATGTAGAATCCAATTTTTACAGATATATTTCAATTCTGTAACACAGGAAACTGTATTTAGTGCTGGACATGTGTAATAACTGCGAGATGTATAAAAACGGATGCCATGGAAATGACAATTGTGTGAACCCAGGATATTGTATATAGGTGGTTTAATTTTAGCTTTAGAGTTGAGAGACTCCCTATAATATTTGAGCTTTTATGGCATTTACAGAGGGGTGATATTGCATGCGATCACAGGATTTTATCTCTTTTCATACACCTTAAAATCCTATTTGGTTTTGTAGCTGCTGCTTGTTGTAACATAACTTTACAGTTATGAACATAAAAGCTAATCTGCCTGTTTTTTTCTTTGTGGACCATCTATCTAGATTTTTCTGTAATATTTTACAATAAAGCTGAGCTTGTGTTATCCTGCAAAGTTTTGGGCCTTCAGTAAAAACTGACACTTTACTTTCAAACCCAGGACTTTTAAATTGATGGCCTATCCTTAGGACAGGTCATCAATACTTGATTGGTGAAGGTGTGAAACCCAGTTACCCCGCTAATGAATTGTTCCCGGTGACGATGACGGTGAGAAGTGCTCTGCTGTTCTGTGATAATCACCCTGTGCTAAGAGAGTCTAAGAAAATAATATACAGCGGCGCTTACATCACTGATGATATCTGGCACTGGCAGCTCATTGGTGAACAAAGACAAAGTATGTGTGTAATATCTTAGCTTTCCTTTTGTTCGTTATACAATTATATCCATATAGGCATTTTGTGGTGTTTTTTAACTGTAGTAGATCAATATCTGATTTTTTTTTCTTTTTGGCATTTAAATATGTGGCGCCCCTGAGGGTTCAGTCACCACAGAGGTATTGCACCTCATCCAGAGGTGTGATACCCCACTCTCAGGTAAGGAGAGAGCACCACCCAGGACTCTAACACCTGCACCCAACACATACTATAGCAGCTGGGCACCCTGGACATAGCCTAAGGGAGGATGATCTCATCACTGGCTGGCTAGGAAAGAGTGTTTGGGAGGTGGGTGGAGTAAGCAGTAGGAGGGAAGTGAAGCTTGGAGAGATGGAAAGAACAGTGCAGAGAGAGTGAGTCAGACATGAGGAGAAATTAAAAGTATGCAGATGTGCTGACAGGCAGCTCCCTGTCAGGAGGAGCTGCAAAGAGAGAAGCTTCTGGAAGGACAGAAGGGGTCCAAGGGGCATGGATAGTGAGTAATCCATCCGTGGGGCCCGATCCAATAGTGAGGGACCAGGTCACAGAAGGGACATCGGCCCCTAGCCTAGTGGAGAACTTCAAGACTCAGCTAGCAAGCCGGAGGCAGTTGCATCTTTAGGTGCCTCAGCTACAGAACCACAGTTATCTTCTCCGAAAAGGTAGCCGTAAGGGAGCAAAGAAACGCAGAGAGGACGTTATCCGCCAAGGTCTGTGGCTACTAGCTTGGGACACTTACTGTGAGGTGTTGGAAAGGTGGAAAGTCAGCACAGTGAGACGACCGAGAAAGGAACATATTGAAGGCAGTCCTGGAAAGGTGTACCCTGAACTACCTGGGAGTTTGCTGAGCCCCTCACCTAGAGGACACAGCACCAAGCGGGCATCTGTATGCACCAGAACTGTGAGTAAAGGCTTGGGAACTGCACTCAGCTGTGTCCTCCAATCATTCCTGCGTCACCCATCCAACACTGCTACATCCCTTGCCTAAATACTACATCTTTACCATTCACCTTATATTACATCTGCCCTGGGACTTAGCTCCACCTGCGGGGAGTTTTACCAACTCTGCTGCATCATCACCAGTCCCAGAGGATCTGCACTGCAGCGCTGGTCACCTCTGACCAGAAACCACAGGTGGCGTCATGAACACTTTATTACAAACTCTATTATCCCTTGCAAATATTTCCCTTCTATTGGACGCCCAGGGCCATGGACCGGGTCACCGCCGCTGTGACACTGCCCCTTTAAGAAGTGGCCCGGTACCGAGTATCCCACTGCCCTGGCGGGCGATCCAAATACTTCTAACATTTTTTTCTGTTTTATTTTCATTGTTGTTGTCAATTCTTTTTTCTCCTGTGGTTTACTTAGCTCGCTTGATTTTATTTTCTATGGTATGAACTGCAAATTTCCCCATCTTTCCAGTGCTCCTGAATGCTCCCATGTGTATTGCTTTGTTCTATGGTATGATTTGCTCACCCATCTTGTATACATAATTGTACTCCATTCTCATCTTCACCACACATCTGAATGGTCTGTGTAACCCCTCCCCCCTTTTAATGACCTGTCCTTAACTCTGTACATCTGGCCTGGGCAGTCCCAGCCCACTTTCCAATCTCACCTGATTGCCTTTAGCTGCATATATATTCAGTGCAATGGGTCTGCTCCAGACTTTAGTCTGCTCCACATATTTCAAATCCCATATTTCAAATTACAGATTTCTAATTACACTACTGTGAATTAGACTAGAATTGGACTGGAATTTGGCTGTAAGGTAACATAATTTTAAAACCACTATGTTTCAGTTTCTTTTCACTTTCACCCCCATCCTCCTTTCTTTCTTCCTATCCCCTGTAATCCCCCCACCTAGTAAGGAATTAGTCATTTCCCCCTCCATTCTCCCCACCCATCTCACCTCCTCCTCAGAACTGTTCCTCCACATACAATCCTTCTTACCAAGACACACACTGCCACATCATGTCTTATCCTGCTCCCACCTTCTAACGCTCTGTCTGCTACTCCTCATCGCTGGCGATGTATCCCCAAATCCTGGCCCTCCTCAACACATCCCCACACTCATTTCTAACACCCTGCCACGATCCTCCACACGTTTCTGCAACCATGATAACCTCATATCTATCCATCCACACCCCCCTCCTCCGGTCCCCCTACATGGAGCACTGTGGAACGCACGCTCCATCTGCAATAAACTGTCATTTATCCACGACCTCTTTATCACCAACAAACTCTCCTTCCTTGGCATCACTGAAACCTGGCTCACCCCCTCTGACACAGCCTCTCCAGCTGCGCTTTCCTATGGCGGATTCCATCTCTCTCACACCCCTTACCCCAGCAACAAACGTGGTGGAGGGGTTGGCTTACTCCTGTCTGATACCTGCTCCTTTACCCCTATTCAACCTCCACCCTCCGCTGCTATTCCCTCGTTACGAGGTGCACTCCGTCCGCATCTATTCCCCCTCCAACCTCCAACTGTCTGTCATCTACCGCCCCCCGGAACTAGCCATCTCCACCTTTCTCAACCACTTCACCACCTGGCTACTCCATTTCCTCTCTGCTGACATCCCCACCATCATCATGGGCGATTTCAACATCCACTTTGACACTTCCACCCCGGCTGCCTCTAAACTTCTATCGCTCACGGCTTCCCTCGGCCTCACCCAATGGTCCTCTGCGGCCACTCACAAAGATGGTCACACGCTGGACCTTATCTTCACCAGACTCTGTTCCCTCACTAATCTCACTAACTCCCCACTCCCCCTGTCTGACCACAGCCTACTGACATTCTCTTCCCTCCCCTCTGTTAGTACGCATCCCCCTCTCCACAAACTCACCCACCCTCGCAGAAATCTCAAACACCTCAATTTACAATCGCTCTCTGAGTCCCTCCTCCCTCTCACAGACATAGCCTCACTTAATGACACAGATGCTGCTGCCACATTTTATAACACCACAATAAAAGCCACACTTGATTCGGCCGCCCCCCTCACACAAAGCAAAACTCGTACAAACAACAGGCAGCCCTGGCTGACCGGCCTGACCAAAGAACTGAGACGGGCTTCCAGGGCTGCCGAGCGGAGATGGAAGAGAACCCAGTCTACCGAGCACCTCAACGCATACAAGCAGTCCCTCGCCAGCTTCAAGTCCACGCTGTCTGCCGCAAAACAAACCTACTTCGTATCTCTCATATCCTCCCTGTCTCACAACCCTAAACAGCTCTTCAACACTTTCAATTCTCTACTCCGTCCCCCAGCACCTCCTCCCTCTCCTCTCACTTCTGCTGAAGACTTTGCCTCCTTCTTTAAGCAAAAGATTGATATGATCAGAGAAAGCTTTGGCCCGCAGCCGCCAATTCCCCTCTTAGCCACTCAGCCCTGTTCTTCCAAAACCAGCTTCACCACCATGACAGAAGATCAGCTCTCCACTCTCCTGTCACGATCACACCTCACCACTTGCGCGCTTGACCCACTCCCGTCCCACCTCATCCCTAACTTTGCCACAGTCTTCATCCCTACTCTCACACACCTCTTTAACCTTTCACTTACAAATGGTGTCTTTCCTTCATCCTTCAAACATGCCTCAATCACTCCCATCCTCAAAAAGCCCTCCCTCGACCCATCCTCTGTGTCTAACTATCGCCCGATATCTCTTCTCCCCTACGCCTCAAAACTACTGGAACAGCATGTATATCTCGAACTGTCCTCCCACCTCTCCTCCTGTTCCCTCTTTGACCGTTTACAATCTGGCTTCCGACCGCATCACTCAACTGAAACTGCCCTAACTAAAGTCACTAACGACCTGCTAACCGCCAAGAGCAAGCGACACTACTCTGTCCTCCTTCTCCTGGACCTGTCTTCTGCCTTCGACACCATGGACCATTCCCTCCTGCTACAGATTCTCTCATCTCTTGGCATCACAGACTTGGCCCTATCCTGGATCTCATCATACCTAACAGACCGAACATTCAGTGTCTCCCTCTCACACACCACCTCCTCACCTCGCACCCTGTCTGTCGGTGTTCCTCAAGGCTCAGTCCTAGGACCCCTACTCTTCTCCATCTATACCTTCGGTCTGGGACAGCTCATAGAATCCCACGGCTTGCAGTATCACCTCTACGCCGATGACACGCAGATCTACCTATCTGGACCTGACCTCACCTCCCTACTGACCAAAATCCCACACTGTCTGTCCGCTATCTCAGCCTTCTTTTCTGCTCACTTTCTCAAACTGAACATGGACAAAACAGAATTCATCATCTTTCCCCCACCTCATTCTTCCCCTCCACCAGACCTATCCATCAATGTCAATGGCTGCTCGCTTTCCCCAGTCCCGCATGCTCGGTGCCTTGGGGTGATCCTCGACTCTGCCCTCTCTTTCAAACCACACATCCAAGCCCTCGCCACCTCCTGCTGCCTCAAAATCAAAAATATTTCCCGGATCCGCTCATTCCTCAACCATGAAACCACAAAAACACTAGTGCACGCCCTTATCATCTCCCGCCTCGACTACTGCAACCTCCTACTGTCTGGCCTCCCCTGTAGCACTCTGGCACCACTCCAGTCCATCCTACACTCTGCTGCCCGACTAATCCACCTGTCTCCCCATTATTCCCCAGCCTCCACCCTATGCCAGGCCCTTCACTGGCTTCCTATTGCCCGGAGGCTTCAGTTCAAAACCCTAACCATGACATAAAAAGCCATCCACAACCTTTCTCCTCCATACATCTGTGACATGAGCTACCTACCCACACGCAACCTTCGATCCTCTCAAGATCTCATTCTCGACTCCCCCCTCATCTCTTCTTCCCACAACCGCATACAAGACTTCTCCCGGGCTTCCCCCATACTCTGGAACTCCCTGCCGCAAAACATCAGACTTGCACCAACAACGGAAACCTTCAAGAAGAACCTGAAGACCCACCTGTTCCGACAAGCCTACAGCCTACAATGATCCTCAGTCTACTGAACCATCGCACGACCAGCTCTACCCTTTCCAAGTGTATCCTCACCCATCCCTGTAGACTGTGAGCCCTCGCGGGCAGGGTCCTCTCTCCTTCTGTACTTGTGTGTCCTTTGTCTAGCACACGTTTATTGTACCTGTCTATATTTTCCCTTTTCATATGTAAAGCGCCATGGAATAAATGGCACTATATAAATGACTAATAATAATAATAATAATAATAATTTCCTAGTGAGATCTTTGTAAACCTGGAACACTTTTTCTGAACCCTCAACCTTCAAAGTGGTTAATTGGAAGCAAAAGTCCCTTAAGGGTATGCCACACTGAACAATATCGCTAACGGGATCGCTAAAAAACGTCACTATTTAGCGATCCCGTTAGCGATGTTGTTCAGTGCGGCAGCTGCCAGCGACGAGCTTCCTGCTGTGATCTCGCTCGTCGCTGGAATCGTTCCGGACCCTATTTTATCGTCGGCGCTCCCGCTGGGTAAGTATATATCGCTAGTGTGGCACCTTTTCTTAGCGATTTAGCGGTACTCTTGTACCGCTAAAGTCATTAAGAAGATCGCTAACGGCGATAGCGTCGTTAACTATATCGCTAAATGTGGCCGCACTTAGCGATATAGAAACAATCCCGCTAGCGATCGCATTAGTATGCGTCGTTATTGTGATCGCTAGCGGGATTGTTTAGTGTGGCAGTACCTTTAGTCTTGGTAGTGATAAATTGTTTGGCTTTTCACATTAGTAGTAAGGCTCATATGAGCCTACTCATTAGCTCTTGGCATGGTTACCCTGCTGCCATTTGTCCTTGGGAGTTGAGAAGCAGAATCGCTCTAAGTTCTTTTGTAGCCCAGGTCTTTACACGTAGGGTTGCAGATGGTGTGAGGCCCAGACTGTGGTAGAAAACAATAGGTTCAGAAAGGTGTATGATTGATGTAGTATGTGAATTTCTGAATGAAATGTAAATAGAATGTAATTTCTTAATCCTATTTGAGAAGTAAATGGAAATCAATCTAATTAAAGGGAAATTTCCCCCCCCCCGGCCGTTCTGAAGTAAAAGAGCCACCTTCACAGACTGCTGCCTTAGTGCTGCTGAAGGTGGCTCTTTTACTTAAAAACGGACGGAGGGGGGGTACAAGTTCCCTTTAATGACCCTTTACCCCTGAGGGTGGTTTGCACATTAATGACCAAGCCAATTTTTGCAATTCTAACCACTGTCACTTTATGAGGCTATAACTCTGGAACACTTCAACGGATCCCGGTGATTCTGAGACTGTTTTTTTCAGGACGTATTGTACTTCATTATAGTGGTAAAATTTCTTTGGTATGACTTGCGTTTATTTGTGAAAAAAATGGAAATTTGGCAAAAATTTGTAAAATTTCGCAATTTTCAAACCTTGAATTTAAATCACAGATATATGTCACACAAAATGGTTAATAAATAACATTTCCTACATGTCTACTTTACATCAGCACAATTTTGGAACCAATTTTTTTTTGTTACGAAGTTATAAGGGTTAAAACTTGACCAGCAATTTTTCACTTTTCCAGCAAAATTTACAAAACCATTTTTTTAGGAACCACTTCACATTTCAAGTCACTTCAAGAGGTCTATATGAAAGAAGATAACGAAAAGTGACACCATTCTAAAAACTGCACCCCTCAAGGTGCTCAAAACCACATTCAAGAAATGTATTAACACTTCAATGCTTCACAGGAATTTTTTTTTTAAAAAATAAAATTAACATTTAACTTTTTTTCACAAAAAATTGACTTCAGATCCTATTTTTTTATTTTTACAAGGGTAACAGGAAAAAATGGACACCCAAAATTTGTTATGTAATATCTCCTGATCATGCCTATACCCTATATGAGGGAGAAAACCACTGTTTGGGCGCATGGCAGAGCTCGGAAGGGAAGGAGCTCCATTTGACTTTTTGAGTGCAAAATTTGCTGGAACAATTGGCGGACGCCATGTCGCATTTGGAGAGTGAGAATCCCCCACAAGTGACACCATTTTGGAAACTAGACCCCTCAGAGAACTGATCTACATGTATGGTGAGCACATTGAACCCTCAGGTGCTTCACAGAAGTTTGTAACGTTGAGCAGTAAAAATAAAAAAAATCAAATTTTCCCCACAAATATGTTTTTAGCACAAAGTATTGCATTTTCATAAGGGTAACAACAGAAATTGTACCATATGGGACAATCATTTTTTGCAGGCTAATCGCTTCTATAGCATGCAGAGACTTGACAGAGAGACTTGCTGATCATGCACTGCGCATGATCAGCAAGTTTCCTAGCTCCGGTGACCCGGACCGGGAGCTCAGATCCAAAGGCAGAGGGGCTGTAAGCCCTCTGCCTGCACCCGGAATGCTGCAATCGTGTTCGATCTAAGCATTTTGGGGGTTAACCCCTCTCTGCCATTAGACGTACTATTCCGTCCATGTGATCTGGGACTTAATTCCCATGGACGGAATAGCACGTCATAGGCGAAACCCGGCACTAACACCAGGCACTAAATGCTGGGAGCGATCACAGACCGCTCCCGGCACTTTAACCCCAGAACACTGTGATCAAACAAGATCACAGCGTTCCGGAGCCGGCACAGGGGCTGACAGCCCCTCTGCCTTTGGATCGAGGACCCCACGGCACGCCACAGGGTCCTGATCGCTGCCATGGAGACCCAATGTCGTCATGACGACATCCAGGTCTCCAGAGCGGAGAAACTTCCTGTCATGCGCAGTGCATGTCAGGAAGTCTCTCAGGTCAGTGTGCACAGAGTGCAGCGCTGACAGCTTATATGGCATGCAGATGCTGCTTCAGCGATCAGCCTGCACAAAATGAGTGTCCCATAGTGGGACAAAGTGTAAAAGTAAGAATGAAATGAAAAAAAAATAATAATAATTGTAAAAATGTAAAAAATAATAACACAAAAATCTCTATTTATTCTATCAATAAATATTTGACTGAAAAAAAATCTAAACAATCAAAGTACACATATTTGGTATCGCCGTGTCCGTAACAACCGGACCTGTTATGTTTCGGTAGCTGAGGAGTGCAGGTAAAAAAGGCAATACACCAGAGCAGTTGGAATCTATGAGATTGCAGTACCCTGACTAACCACCACAACTAGAGGCAGCCGTGGAGCGTTCCTACGTTGGTCCTAGACGCCTCGTCACAGCCTGAGAAACTAACTACACCTAAAGATAGATATAGGAAAGCTATCTGCCCCAGAGCAGAACCCCAAAGATAACAGAAAGCCCCCAAACATGTAATGGCGGTTAGACAAGATGAAATACTGACACAGAAAGAAAATAGTATGAGCAAACGCTGGGGCCCAAACTAACTAAATAGAAAAGGATAGGAAGGGTACTTACTGCAATCCCAGAAAACCCTGAAAAGCACCAACTCTACTAATTTCAAAAACACCTGAGATCACACGACCTCTTCCACCTAAATTAGTTCTCTGGTGTAACAAAATCAAAACAGCAGCCACTGAAAAAACTGGAAAAAGCAAAAGTACAAACATCAGTGGCTGAACAAAACTGAGAGGGCAGAAGCCCCCGGAGGGGACCCTGAAGGCCCCCACAGAAGTGCAGGACAAAATGCAAAAATATAGCACAAACACAAAAGAAGAAAATGTCTTATCTGTTAGCAGGAGATGCAGACACGACACAGCAGGCTACAAGGGAAACTGGAATAAAGGATTCAGACCAGAACAATTGATCACCGGCAACCCTGATGGGAAGGTGACTCCCTTATATAAGACCAGTCAGTAACACCTGATTCCCAGTCATCACAATCTTCACTGGACAGACTAGCACCGCTTGTAACCACCAGAGGGAGCCTCTGCTCAGAACTCATCTCAAACCCATTCACAACAGTACCCCCCCCTTAAGGAGGGGTCACCGAACCCTCAATTGAGCAATCAGGTCGGTCAGGATGAGTTCTATGATACGCACGGATAAGTCTCCTAGCATGGATGTCCGAAGCAAACACCCAAGAATTGCCTTCCTGACCATAATCTCTCCATTTAACCAAATACTGGAGTTTCCGTCTAGAAAAACGAGAATCTAATATTTTCTCAACCACATACTCCAGATTGCCCTCAACCAAAACAGGGTCAGGAGGCACAGCAGCAGGAACCACTGGCTCAACAAACCTCTTCAACAAGGACTTGTGGAACACGTTATGGATCTTAAATGTCCCTGGAAGAAGCAAACGAAAAGAAACAGGATTAATAATCTCCATGATCTTATAAGGTCCAATGAACCTAGGCTTAAATTTAGGAGATGCTACTCTCATAGGAATATTCTTTGAGGACAACCAGACCAAGTCCCCCACTTTAAACCGAGGACCATCAGTCCTATGCCGGTTAGCAAACCGCTGGGCCCTCTCCTGAGAGAGGGACAACCTCTCCACTACCTGGTCCCAAATCAGTTGCATACGCTCCACAACAGAGTCAACACCTGGACAAACAGAAGCCTCCGTCTGTCCTGAAGAAAATCGAGGGTGAAACCCAGAATTACAGAAAAACGGAGACATCAAAGTAGCAGAGCTAGCCCTATTATTAAGAGCAAACTCAGCCAAAGGCAAAAAAGAGACCCAGTCATCCTGATCAGCAGACACAAAGCATCTTAGATAAGTCTCCAATGTCTGGTTTTTTCTCTCAGTTTGACCATTGGTCTGAGGATGAAATGCCGAGGAGAAAGACAATTGAACACCCAGTTTAGAACAAAGAGTCCTCCAAAATCTGGAAACAAACTGGACTCCTCTGTCAGACACAATGTTCTCAGGAATGCCGTGTAAACGAACCACGTGCTGAAGGAACAACGGCACCAATTCAGAGGAGGAAGGCAACTTAGGTAATGGCACAAGATGTGTCATCTTGGAAAACCTATCACAAATTACCCAGATGGTGGTCATTCTCTGAGAAACAGGAAGGTCGGAAATGAAATCCATAGAGATATGGGTCCATGGTCTCTTGGGCACAGGCAATGGCATCAACAAACCACTAGAGCGAGAGCAAGGCTTGGAGCGAGAGCAAGTCCCGCAGGACTGCACAAATTCCCTGACATCACGAGACAAGGTAGGCCACCAAAAGGACTGACTAACCAAGTCTCTGGTACCAAAAATTCCGGGATGCCCAGCCAATGCGGAACAATGAATCTCAGACATCACACTCTTTTTCCACTGGTCCGGGACAAACAATTTTCCAACAGGGCAGCACTCGGGCCTATCCTCCTGACACCCCTCCAGAGCAAGTCTCAAATTGGGCGAGATGGCGGAAAGAACTACACCCTCTTTCAAAATAACAGAAGGATCAGATAACTCAGGAGAGTCCACAAGGAAACTCCTCGAGAGGGCATCCGCCTTAACATTCTTAGTGCCAGGAAGAAAGGAAACCACAAAATTAAAACGTGTGAAAAACAAGGCCCACCTGGCCTGTCTAGGATTGAGTCGCTTGGCAGATTCCAGATAGACCAGATTCTTATGGTCCGTAAGGACCACCACCTGATGTTTGGCTCCCTCCAGCCAATGTCTCCACTCTTCAAAAGCCCACTTCATGGCCAATAACTCCCGATTACCCACGTCATAATTACGTTCAGTAGGAGAAAATTTTCGAGAGAAAAAGGCACAAGGGTTACTTTTAGAGGTCTCTGGATCTTTTTGGGACAAAACGGCACCTGCCCCAATTTCAGAGGCATCAACCTCCACCTGAAATGGCAGAGAAACATCAGGCTGCCGTAGAACAGGAGCAGAAGTGAATCTCTGCTTAAGTTCCTGAAATGCAGAGACTGCCTCAGGAGGCCAATTCACCACATCAGAACCCTTTCTGGTCAAATCAGTTAATGGTTTAACAATAACCGAGAAATTACCAATAAATTTACGATAAAAATTGGCAAAACCCAAAAATCTCTGAAGAGCCTTTAATGAAGTAGGTTGGACCCAATCACAGATGGCCTGAACCTTGACCGGGTCCATTTCAATAACAGATGGGGACAAAATGAATCCCAGAAATGAGATCCTCTGTACGCCAAAAAGACACTTTGATCCCTTCACATACAGAGCATTCTCTCTCAAAATCTGGAATACAGTTCGAACATGTTTCACATGAGAGTCCCAGTCATTAGAAAAAATCAAGATATCATCCAAATAAACAATCAGAAATTTGTCCACAAAATCCCTGAAAATGTCATTCATGAAGGACTGGAAGACGGAAGGAGCATTAGTGAGCCCAAAGGGCATCACCAGGTACTCAAAATGCCCTTCAGGGGTATTGAATGCCGTCTTCCATTCATCCCCGTGCTTAATGCGAATAAGGTTATACGCCCCCCTGAGGTCAAGCTTGGTAAATCAAGTAGCGTTTTTCACCCTGGAAAACAGGTCAGAAATCAAGGGTAACGGGTATTGATATTTCACAGTAATATTGTTCAAGAGACGATAATCAATACACGGCCTTAATGAACCATCCTTTTTGGCCACAAAGAAAAAACCGGCACCTAAGGGTGAAGAGGATGGTCTGATATGACCCTTCTCCAATGATTCCTTGATATAAGACCGCATAGCGTCATGTTCAGGTACAGACAAGTTAAAAAGGCGACCTTTAGGGAATTTACTACCCGGCACTAATTCAATAGCGCAGTCATAGCTCCTATGGGGAGGCAAGGATGCAGATTTACTTTCGCTAAACACATCAGAAAAATCAATCAAAAAGTCAGGAACATCCTGAGCCTGGGGGGAGGCAGAAAAAACAGGAGTGTTGGTATTAACACATTGGCAGCCCCAACTGGTTACAGACACAGATTTCCAATCCAAAACAGGATTATGAGACTGTAACCAAGGAAAACCCAGCACGATAATGTCATGCAGATTATACAGAACCAAAAATTTGCAGCACTCCTGGTGATCAGGTTCAACCCTCATTATCACCTGAGTAGAAAACTGGGGTTTATTCTCAGCCAAAGGGGTAGAATCGATCCCCAGTAGGGGAATAGACTTCTGTAGGGGTATCAAGGGAAATCCACAACGTTTTGCAAAATCATAATCCATCAGGTTAATAGCTGCTCCAGAATCAACGAAAGCCTGAGCAGAAAATGAGGACAGAGAGCATATCAGAGTGACAGTGTTAATAAAAACTTAGTCTGAACACTACCCAAGACAACTGAGCGTGCAAAACGTCTTCCCCGCTTAGGGCAGACTGAAATAGCATGAGAGGCATCACCACAGTAGAAACATAACCCATTGCGCTTTCGAAACTCATGACGCTGTGCCCCAGACACCACTCTATCACACTGCATGGGTTCAGAAGCTGGTTCACAAGACAACACCATTCCACGCATACTTCTCCGCTCACGCAAACGTCTGTCAATTTGAATCGCTAATGACATAGAATCATTGAGACCAGAGGGGACAGGGAATCCCACCATAACATCCTTTACATTATCTGACAGACCCTTCCGGAAAAGGGCTGCCAAAGCGTCGTCATTCCATTTGGTCAGGACTGCCCACCTACGGAATCTCTGACAGTATAACTCAGCGTCATCAAGCCCCTGATTTAATGCCAACAAGGCTTTCTCAGCTTGATCAGTGACATTAGGCTCATCGTACAATAACCCCAAGGCCTGAAAAAATGCATCAACATCACTCAAAACAGGATCCCCAGGTATCAGGGAAAAAGCCCAATCCTGAGGATCGCCGCGCAGGAGAGAGATGATAATTTGAACCTGCTGCGCTGCGTTCCCTGAGGACTTAGATTTTAAGGCAAAAAACAATTTACAATTATTTTTGAAATTCTGAAACTTAGCTCGATCCCCTAAAAACAAATCTGGCATGGGAATCCTAGGTTCCACAACAGGCAACCCAGCAAGATAGATAGCAATACTCCGAACCTCAGTGGCAAGCTGATCCACACGGCCAGACAACTGTGCAAACTCCATTGAGAGAAAAGATCCTCCCCAGCACCCAGAGATACAGAGGGAAAAAAAAAAAATGCAACAAACAGAAAAATATCTCTGACAACTCTGACAATATTTTTTCCCTTCTGTGAGTACCATACAATTTTCAATTTTTAGGCCGGTGATACTGTTATGTTTCGGTAGCTGAGGAGTGCAGGTAAAAAAGGCAATACACCAGAGCAGTTGGAATCTATGAAATTGCAGTATCCTGACTAACCACCACAACTAGAGGCAGCTGTGGAGCGTTCCTACGTTGGTCCTAGACGCCTCGTCACAGCCTGAGAAACTAACTACACCTAAAGATAGATATAGGAAAGCTATCTGCCCCGGAGCAGAACCCCAAAGATAACAGAAAGCCCCCAAACATGTAATGGCGGTTAGACAAGATGAAATACTGACACAGAAAGAAAATAGTATGAGCAAACGCTGGGGCCCAAACTAACTAAATAGAAAAGGATAGGAAGGGTACTTACTGCAATCCCAGAAAACCCTGAAAAGCACCAACTCTACTAATTTCAAAAACACCTGAGATCACACGACCTCTTCCACCTAAATTAGTTCTCTGGTGTAACAAAATCAAAACAGCAGCCACTGAAAAAACTGGAAAAAGCAAAAGTACAAACATCAGTGGCTGAACAAAACTGAGAGGGCAGAAGCCCCTGGAGGGGACCCTGAAGGCCCCCACAGAAGTGCAGGACAAAATGCAAAAATATAGCACAAACACAAAAGAAGAAAATGTCTTATCTGTTAGCAGGAGATGCAGACACTACACAGCAGGCTACAAGGGAAACTGGAATAAAGGATTCAGACCAGAACAATTGATCACCGGCAACCCTGATGGAAGGTGACTCCCTTATATAAGACCAGTCAGTAACACCTGATTCCCAGTCCTCACAATCTTCACTGGACAGACTAGCACCGCTTGTAACCACCAGAGGGAGCCTCTGCTCAGAACTCATCTCAAACCCATTCACAACACGGACCTATAAAACTGTCCCACTAGTTAACCCCTTTAGTGAACACCATAAAAAAAAATAAGGCAAAAGACAATGCTTTATCATCATACCTCTCTCTGAACCAAAGGTGGAATAACATGCGATCAAAAAGATGGATATAAATAAACGTGGTACCGCTGAAAACTTCATATTGTCCCGCAAAAAATGAGCCACCATACAGCGTCATCAGCGAAAAAATATAAAATTATTAGCTGTCAGAATAAAGTGATGCAAAAACAATTATTTTTTCTATAAAATAGTTTTTATTATATAAAAGCGCCAAAACATAAAAAAATGACATAAATGAGGTATCGCTGTAATCGTACTGACCCAAAGAATAAAACAGCCTTATCAGTTTTACCACACGCGGAACAGTGTAAATGCCCCCCCTCAAAAGAAATTAATGAATTGCTGGTTTTTGCTCATTCGGTCTCCCAAAAATCGGAATAGAAAGTGATCAAAAAATGTCATGTGCCCAAAAATTGTACAAATAAAAACGTCAACTTGTCCTGCAAAAAACAAGACCTCGCATGACTCTGTGGGCCAAAATATGGAAAAATTATAGCTCTCAAAATGTGGTGATGAAAAAACTATTTTTTGCAATAAAAAGCGTCTTTTAGCGTGACAGCTGCCAATCATAAAAACCCGCTATAAATAGTAAATCAAACCCCCCTTTATCACCCCCTTAGTTAGGGAAAAATAATAAAATTTTAAAAAGTATTTATTTCTATTTTCCTATTAGGATTAGGGTTAGGGCTAAAGTTAGGGTTAGGATTGGGGCTAAAGTTAGGGTTAGGGTTTGGGCTAAAGTTAGGGTTAGAGTTGGGGCTAAAGTTAGGGTTGGGGCTAAAGTTAGGATTACGATTACGGTTGGGATTAGAGTTAGGGTTGGGATTAGGGTTAGGGGTGTGTTAGGGTTAGGTTTGTGGTTAGGGTTATGCTTAGGGTTGGGATTAGGGTTAGGGGTGTGTCGGGTTAGGGTTGGAGTTAGAATTGGGGGATTTCCACTGTTTAGGCACATCAGGGGCTCTCCAAATGCGACACGGCGTCTGATCTCAATTCCAGCCAATTCTGTGTTGAAAAAGTCAAACGGTTGAAAAAGTCAAACATATGGGGTATCAGCATACTCAGGACAAATTGCACAAAAACTTTTGGGGTTCAATTTCTCCTGTGACCTTTGGGAAAATAAAAAATTGGGGTCAAAAAGATCATTTTTGTGAAAAAATATGACTTTTTATTTTTACAGGTCTACGTTATAAACTTCTGTGAAGCACTTGGGTGTTCAAAGTGCTAGCCACACATCTAGATAAGTTCCTTAGGGGGTCTACTTTCCAAAATGGTGTGGGGAGTTTCCACTGTTTAGGCACATCAGGTTCTCTCCAAACGCGACATGGCGTCTGATCTCAATTCCAGCCAATTTTGCATTGAAGAGTCAAACAGCACTCCTTCCCTTCCGAGCTCTGCCATGCGCCAAAACAGTGGTTTACCTGCATATATGGGGAATCAGCATACTCAGGACAAATTGTACAACAACTATTGGGGTCCAATTTATCCTGTTACCCTTGGGAAAATAAAAAAAATTGGATCTGAAGTAAATTTTTGTGAAAAAAGTTAAATGTTCATTTTTAAAAAAAAAAATTCCTGTGAAGCACCTGAAGGGTTGATAAGCTTCTTGAATGTGGTTTTGAGCACCTTCAGGGGTGCAGTTTTTAGAATGGTGTCGCTTTTTGGTATTTTCTATCATATAGACCCCTCACAGTGACTTCAAATGTGATGTGGTCCCTAAAAAAAATGATGTTGTAAAAATGAGAAATCACTGTTTAAATTTTAACCCTTATAACTTCCTAACCAAAAAAATTTTGGTTCCAAAATTGTGCTGATGTAAAGTAAACATGTGGGAAATGTTACTTATTAAGTATTTTATGTGACTTATCTCTGTGATTTAAGGCCATGAAAATTTAATATTGGAAAATTGTGAAATTTGCTACATTTTCGCCAAATTTACGCTTCTTTCACAAATAAACGCAATTCATATCAAAGAAATTTTACAACTATCATGAAGTACAATATGCCATGAGAAAACAATGTCAGAGTCACCATGATTCATGGAAGCGTTCCAGAGTTATTACCTCATAAAGGGACAATGGTCAGAATTGTAAGAATTGGGCTGGTCATTAACATTCAAACCACCCTTGGGGTTAAAGTGCCGGGAGCGGTCTGAGACCGCTCCTGGCACTTAGTGTTGAGTGTCAGCTGTCAGAATCAGTTGATACCTGGCAGCGACTGCCCGCACACCCTCGTGTGCGTGGGCGATCGCTCAGACATAATATTTCGTCCATGGTCAAATAGGCTCAGTGCACATGACGGAATATTACGTCCGATGTCAGAAAGGGGTTAAGCTAGAACTTAAAAGGAATCTGTCAGCAGGTTTTTGCTAAGTAATCTGAGGACAACTTAAGGTAGGGGTTAAAACAATGAATTCAAATATGTGACTGTGTCGCTTATCAAGCTGTCTGCTGTTGTTTACTTACTATTAAGGTTTTATCACTAAGACATTATTATCACTGTGACTAGCCAGTGGGCGCTTGCTAGTTCGGCTCCGCCCCCTCCTGTGAAAAGAGGCTCAAGGTACTGCCACACTAAATAATCCCGCTAGCGATCACGATAACGACGCATACTAATGCGATCGCTAGCGGGATTGTTTCTATATCGCTAGTAGCAGCCTAATTTAGCGATGTCGTTAAAGACGCTATCGGGGTTAGCAATCTCCTTAACGACTTTAGCGGTACAAAAGTACCGCTAA
Organism: Oophaga sylvatica; assembly: GCA_033576555.1. Taxonomy (NCBI): domain Eukaryota; kingdom Metazoa; phylum Chordata; class Amphibia; order Anura; family Dendrobatidae; genus Oophaga; species Oophaga sylvatica. Next base: position 87,103,957 of record JARQOD010000005.1, read on the forward strand.
ATCGCTAACAAAAGGTGCTACACTCAGCGATATATACTTACCAGCGGGGCGCCGACGATAAAAATAGGGTCCGGAACGATGAGAACGACGAGCGAGATCACAGCAGGATCTCAGCAGGGGCCACGTCGCTGGTAGATGCCGCACACAACAACATCGCTAACGGGATCGCTAAATAGTGACGTTTTTTAGCGATCCCGTTAGCGATGTTGTTTAGTGTGGCATACCCTTCACTGTCAATAGACAATGTACAGCTTTCTCAGCTTTGCTACATGCTAAATCCAAAAACTCTGGTTGTATCACAACTGCTGCACCCAGTAAACTAAGTGATACATAATTGGATTCAGCTTCTCTTTCACTACATCAGGCTGCTCTTAGATGAAGTAACAAAAACCTGCTGACAGATTCCCTTCCAGGCAGTTGTTCATAATTAAAATGCAGATGCTAGGGTCATAATACACACCAAGGATATACATTCTTTAAAGGGGTTAATGACTGCAGAATTGTAGTTTAAGACAGGGCAAATCCTTTAAAGGGACTCTATCATCTGAGTCATGCTTCTCTAACCACGGGCAGCCTGAGTACAAGCCTGGCTGTGCAATTCTTTTCTCTGAAACGCTTCTGAGGAACTAAACTTAGAAGATCCAGCCAGGGAAGATAATAGTCCGGCTTCGCCCTTGGCCAGCTTCTCACATAGTTTTTGCAGGTGATTGACAGGTCTCTCCCTTTGGATACACTAGGGAGAGACTTGTCAATCACCTAAAGTGGTGCTGCGAGAAGCCAGTCGGGTGGACACAAACTTATCTTGTGTCTGACTTTGGTCCCAGTGTTCCAGAGAAAAATATACCTTGATGCAATCGTGCAGCCAGGCTCTAATTCATGCTGCCTGTGGTTTGCGCATAATGAATCATGTGACATGCTCCCTTTAACTCTTGTTCTACAATATGTCATTTTTTCAAGACACTTTGTACTCTAATCCTTAGAGAACAATTTTGTCTTTAAGAACCTCATGACCAGTAAGTATTTGTGATACCTACGAGCTTCTCAATTTTTACCCTTAAAGCCGTCCCCAGCAATCTACCCCATTATCAAACCATGACGTGAAATAAAAACTAAACTCTCAGCTTTTGGATAAATTGGCCACAGCAGCCTTTTATTAATAATTGACATAACAATTTTAAACATTAAACATTTTTCCAAGGAGGGGGATGGTCCTTGAAGCCCCAAAGTTTATAACAATATTGTCACACCACAAAATCTGATCCAATGCAGAGTCTTGTCTCCAGCCGTTACACACACCAGCTCGAAGACATGAGATCGAGACTCGATTGGCCAGTATCCGTCACAGCCCACCGGTTCTAGCCTCCCACTCCTCGTGACCATCACGCTCCTGTCCACTTAATCCACCTAAGGGGGAGTCCAGGACCTATTTAGATCCCCCCCCTTTTATCCACCACTTCTTGATAACACCAACTTCGAGGACCTGTCCCCTCCAACGCCACCAGCATAAATGACTTGACCCCCTCAATCATTTATGTCCCTCCGCACATTCAAAGCTCTCTCAATGCCTTCCTGTATGGCTAAGCACCACATATCCAGGCCCACCGCGTTCAAATGAATCCCATCTGACCTCCAAAATTCTCCTTCCCCCGACTCCAAATCCCAATGCTGTACCACTACTGCCCCGTTCCTCACCATGAAGCTAGATACTGCCCTGTTCAATTTGATTCGGGCCCGATTTAACCCCTGGACTGATCTCGCCCCGTACCACACCTTCCTCGGGATAACATCTGACCAGACCACTAAAAGCCCGGGGAACATGGACCATAACCGTAACATGTCGAATTTGACATCTCTGATCAGCTCCCTACATGGCCAGTTTCCTAAATCGTTGCCGCCTAGATGAATGACTAAAATCTCCGGCGCGCGGTCCAAACGAACAAACTTGTGGAACTCCGGTAACAGACGATTCCAAGTCATACCCCTTTTTCCAATCCACCGCAAAACCGTCTGGGTCTTTGGTATACCCAACTGCCGCCCGTCCGGACGAACTGCTGCCCTAAGTGCTGCCCAGAAGACAAAGGAGTGCCCCATTATCCATGACAGAAGTTGCCTTGGCTCTGAAAAGAAAGTAAAAGAAAGATACCACACGTTTCAAGTTGTTATCCCATGCAATAAACACAGCCTGAAACACAACAATATCAAATAACAAAAAATTATGCTGCAGGCCAGTGCCAATCATACCAAGGCCAGACGCACGTAAGAACGGAATCTTTCCGATTCCCAGCGCCCAATCCGTTCTGTCGCAGCCCCGATGCGGAATGAATGACCACTGTAACTTTTTGGTGAAATGCCTCCCCTTTCTAGGCACCGCTTAAAATTGTCACAAATTGGAAACGGGATAAAAATGACCCGTCTTCATGAACCAGTAACGGATTAGACCTACGACCACCAATCTTTACGAAACACCTCATATTACTTACTGGGTAAACCGGTGAACCCCTTATTTCAAACAATACTACCGAACAACCTTTCCCTTCCGTGTCAGTTTTAGACGATCGAATAAAAATTTCCACCCTATCCTCGTACAGATTCACGTCCTCATTTAACAGTCCGCCTTTTGAGAACCTGGAAGGACTAACTAACTCTCCCAAAAGAAAGGCCCCCAAAAACGCTAGTGAAAACGCCAAGATAAAAAGAGCTTTTTCCCAAGGAGAAGAACATACTTCCTTCAACTCCCTCCCTAAAACCAACAGTATCTCATATACCGGCCTCCTTTTATCTAACACCCTCCAGCCTTTTTTCCAACCTCTCACAGCTTGAAGAACTAAAAATGACTTAGTTAAATCCTGCAACCCCCTAAACTTAAACCCAAAAGATAAACCCGAGACAATTTTGCTAATTTTTGGTACCGACCACCCCTCCTCCCAATGGTGCCCTAAAAACAATAACAGTTTGCACTCATCCCCACATTCCCCTCCCAGCATTCTTGACCATTCCTCCTACATGTTCCAAGCCCTCACGTAATGGGCCCATGTGCCAGGTGCCAAAGATCTGGTTAACAGATCTCTCACCGCCCTAATGGAAGATTCCACAGCACCTCTGGAAGGACCATCCGTACAGACTCCACTTGAGGATTCAGTCCTCGCGCCTGCTCCTGTTGTAAACATAAAAGAGCTTCCATGTTAGCAACCATTTCACACTGCTTTAACGATGCGGTAATCCATACATTCAGGTACAGGCCCATCCACACTAGGTGTTGCAACATTCTCAAAACCCTCTGATCCGTGATGACAATGAATAGATAGCTTTTACCGCCCCTTCCGACATGCAACTAAAACAGATCTTTCTATCCTTGACATTCCCGGATCACAAAGAAAGCGCCGCCACTATGTGGAAAACCTCACGCAACACCGGATTCAACACCAAATCGTCATCTTTCCAAACCTGAGGCAAATGCTCTACCAGCCATTCGCCGCGAAAAATCAAACCAAACCCTTCCTCGCCCAATGAATCCACCAATATACCAAAAACCTCGGCCGCCACCACGGCGCAATCCAGAGCGACTGTCCATTATACGACTCCAAGAAAATCGACCAAACTTTCAAATCATCCTTCAAATCCTTTTTAAGCCTGACAAAGTGTGTGGGTGACCTTATGCCAACTGTTGCCAAA
>JARQOD010000005.1:87107728-87208402 GCA_033576555.1 Oophaga sylvatica
TCCCACTGCTGCCACCAATTGTGAGGACGATCCCCTTTCCTCCCACGTCACCAATGGGACGTAACTCCACAGGTACAGCTCTCCGGCGCCCCCTTTGTCTCTCAGGTCAGTAAGGGAACTGCACCTAGAGCAAATGGCCGCCGGGGAGGGTGTCCTGTTACCCAATGGGTATTCTAAGATTCGTGATCAGAGTAAAAGCATCAGCCCAAGATTAATTTTATGGTTTAATTGCCTTAAGGGCGCACTAGATAATTACAGAAATATACAGTAAAGCTATACAACGTAATTACAATGGAATTGCAGTCAGAGTAAAAATACAACGATAATGTACAAGGCTTAAAGGTATAAGCTATAGATCAATATTACCGGGTTGTATGGTCATGGGGAGATGGGAGCTCGGCCTTCCCCAGGTAACAGTCTTCAGTTGCTGGACAGTCCCCAAAGCATGTGCTGCTGCTCCATTTGGCAAGGCAAATCAGATCTGTCCCTTGTGCTTCCTAGACCATCTTCTTGGCTTCTGTGTGTAAAATAGAATGAGCACAGCCTGTACCTGGCTACAGCTCTTAAACCTGCTAGGCCCTTCCCCTTTGCTTTGAAGCACGCATATTAACTGGCCTGCAATTCATATGGAGCAGGAAACAATGGCTTGAGCTTGAGCTATTTACCATACGACTGACCATCTTATTCAGACACTGGCCTAAATCAATTAGCATGTTGAAGCCCTATTGATTCATAGTGGACATCAAAACTGGTCGTACTGGATATGCTAATAGGCCCTGTATACTTAGCAATCTGTGGCTCTGTGAACTGACAAAATGGAGGCTGGTACAGGCCCTATCTAAGATGGTGGCGGTCCCGACCTCACACCTCCCTGCTTTTGAGGTGCTAGGGGGTATTACATTCCTGTGTTTCCCCGTGCGCCCTACCGCACCCTCTCTTTGGCTAGGGTGGCAGATCCAGAAGGATTTCTGACTCTCTGTCCTCTGAAAGGTTGCACACTGGTTGGGCATAAGCCTCCCGCTCATGGTGGGCCTTCATCATGTTCACATGGAAGGCCTTCCTCCTTCCACGGGCGTGGTCCAGGGTGACCAGGTAGGTGACGGCGTTGAGCTGCTCGTGCACGAGGTATGGACCCTCCCAGGCCGCCTGAAGCTTGTTTTGGGGTACGGGGACCAGTACCCACACCTTTTGACCCACCTGGTAGGTCCGCTCACAAGCATTCTGGTCATACCATCGCTTCTGGTCAGCCTGAGCTTGGGCCATATTGTCATGCACCAGCCGCGTCAAGGCCATCATTCGGTCCCGGAAGCGCACGACATACTCAATGACCGACACTCCAGGGGTGGCTAAATCCCCTTCCCATGCTTCCTTCACCAGAGCAAGGGGCCCCCGTACACGTCGCCCGTACAGGAGCTCAAAGGGGGAGAACCCCGTTGAGGCCTGTGGGACCTCCCGGTAGGCAAACAGCAGGTGTGGGAGATACCGCTCCCAGTCTCTCCCGTGGGAGTCGACCAACATCTTCAGCATCTGCTTTAAGGTGCCATTGAACCGCTCACACAAGCCATTGGTCTGTGGGTGATACGGGCTGGCCACCAGATGTTGCACCTGTACCTGCTTACAGAGAGACTCCATCAGCTGCGACATGAACTGGGTCCCTCGGTCGGTGAGCATTTCCTTGGGAAACCCCACTCTGGAGAAAATCTCCAGTAAGGCAGTGGCCACTTTGTCGGCCCGAATGGACGACAAAGCTACCGCCTCCGGGTACCGGGTGGCATAGTCCACTACCGTTAGTATGAAGCATTTCCCGGAGCGGCTGGGAGTGGACAGAGGTCCAATGAGATCCACAGCCACCCTCGAGAAAGGCTCTTCGATGATGGGCAGAGTTACCAGTGGGGCTTTGGGGCGCGGCCCGCCTTCCCCACCCTCTGACAGGTGTCACACGAACGGCAGTAGGCTATCACCTCGGTCCTCATTCCAGGCCAGTAGAAATGCTGAGCTAGCCTGGCCCTGGTTTTAGTGATCCCTAGGTGTCCGGCCATTGGAATCTCGTGTGCGATCCGCAACAATTCCGCCCTGAATAGATGGGGTACCACTAACTGTCGGTCCCTGGGCCACGCCTCCGGTGAACCCTGCTGGACCATTACCCGGTACAGCAGTCCCTGGTCCCAGACCACTCGCTCGCGGTCGGACTCCAGGGGAGGCTGTGCTGCCTGTTCCTTGAGAGTCTTCAGGCTAGGGTCAGCTTCCAACGCTGCCTGAAATCCCTGACTTGATGTGGCAAGAATTGATGAAACTGCCATGTCCTCTGTCAGTTCCCCGGGATCTGTCTCCTGGCTACTGTCTGACTCGGCAGCCACTTGGTCGGAGAGGGGGAAACCGTCGGACCTCCGCGAGGCTCCTTGGGCTTCAGACTCCCACTCCTGGTAACAGCGGCCACGACCGCTGAGACCATGGGTAGCGCCTGCTTTCCCTCGTCCCCTGACCAAGTCGCCGGGTCAGGCAGACTTCCCTGACTTCCTGACATCCCGGATGTGGGGAACTCCTGCCCTGGGGTCTTACCTGGTGGCTCCTCTCCCGGGACGCCCCCTCCCCCCATGGCCTGTTCCTCTTCCTGCAGGGGCCCTAGACTCAGCAGGCTGGATTCACTTAGGGGCCCTACACTGCCCATAGCAGCCCCTCCCCCACCTCTGAGCTCTCCCATGCAGCCTCCTCACCTGTCCTCACTGTGAGCCCTGTGTGTGTAGTGTCAGTGCATGGCTTACCATCAGGTTTCACTCCCTCCTCCACTGTTGGAGGCACATTCAATGCATTAACATTAGCATTCACAGTAGAGTCATGACATTCTTGGGGAGCCAAACTTGGGGTTCAGTGGCCACATACTGGGACACTAGCCGCCCCAAATCGGTCCCAAGCAACACATTTGCAGGAATATTCGGCGTTACTCCCACCTCCCGCATCCCCCTCCCGGCGCCCCAGTCCAAATACACCTTGGCAACGGGCAGCGCCGGTTCAACGCCTCCAATTCCGGAGACGGAAAGGGTTTTCCCAGGTACCAAGTCTTGAGGGACACCACCTCAGGACGTACCAGGGTTCGTTCAGCGCCTGTGTCCCGCAGTCCCATGACCGCTGAGCGGCCGATGGTGACGGGTTGGTAATTGTCTAGGGACCTCCCACCACCCCCTCCCACACACAAAACAGTGGTCGGTTTCTGGGACAGGGATGGGGCCTTCTGGCGCTGGGGACACGCAGCCTTAAAGTGTCCTGGCTGATTGCAATTATGACGTCTGGGTTCTGTTCCTGGCCTGGAGAGGGCAGCCGGGGGGTACACCCCTTGCACTCTGGGGGCTGGATATGGGGCTGGGGCAGGATTGGGCTTACCCCCTCTCCAGGTGCTGCTGGCAGGCTTCTTTGGCTCCGGCGCCCTGTTGTTGGCATACTCGTCTGCCAGGGTGGCTGTAGCAGAAGCCCCCTTTGGTTTCCGGTCACGGAGGAACTGCTGGAGGTCCTCTGGGCAGTTCCACAAGAATTGCTCCATGACAAACAGTTCCTGGACCTCCTGGCGGGTAGTGAGCTCTAGACCCGAGGTCCAGTGCTCCGCAGCTCTCAGCAGGGCCCGCATGTGGTTGGTCCAGGTGTCCTTTGAACCCCGCTGCAGGCTCCTGAACTTCCTGCGGTACGACTCCGGGGTGAGGTTGTAGTGCTGGATCAGGGCCCGCTTGATACTGTTGTAGTCCTGCTCCTCCCCGGCAGGTAAGTCCCCCAAAACTTCCAGGGACTTACCCCTCAAACGGGGGGTCAGGTACCTTGCCCACTGATCTGGGGCCAGATGATGTTGGAGGCAGGTCCTCTCAAAAGCCAGCAGAAAGGAATCCAGGTCTCCATCCTTTCCAAGCAAGGGAAAGTCCTCCGCCCGGACCTTGGAAGCCCTTGTCTCCGGTGGGCCTGGTGCATCCAGCGGGGGCCCGTGCTGAGCCATCTCCAGTCGGTGCCGGCGCTCCGCAGCTTCACGGCGTTCTGTATGCTCACGCTCCGCTGCTCTCTCTGCCGCTGCTTGCTCCCGCTCTGCTGCTGCTTGCTCCCGCTCCGCAGCTTCACGGTGTTCTGTATGCTCACGCTCTGCTGCTGCTTGCTCACGCTCTGCTGCTTTCTCTGCCGCCACCAGGAGTCTGTCATAGGTGGCGTCATTACCAGCCTCGAGCTGTGCCATAGCCGCTTGGAAGAGGGCCTCCGATCTGTACACACTGGGACGGGCAGGGGGTGGACAGTCCACTGCGGGACTAAGCACGGGGATCTGGCTCCTTGGGGAGCCCTGGCTGAGCTCCCCCTCATTGGTGTCGAACTCCTCATAGACCATAGCATTGGCCTCCCCCTTTGCCCTACTCCTGGTGCCTTCCGCCATTTTGGGAACCTTTGGTTACTGACACAGCTGCAACCCTGACCTTGCACACAACTTATTATATTTACACTCTGACCGTCTAGTGCTGGGCTGACCTTAAGACCCCAGCAGTGAAAGTACCGCTGGTAGTCTCTAGTGTCTGGGAGTAGGGGTCCCACGCACACTATTACTCTGATCCCACCGCTGCCACCAATTGTGAAGAACTAAGCCGACCGCCACACGGTAGCCCGGGTATCACAGCTTCTGATCCCACTGCTGCCACCAATTGTGAGGACGATCCCCTTTCCTCCCACGTCACCAATGGGACGTAACTCCACAGGTACAGCTCTCTGACGCCCCCTTTGTCTCTCAGGTCAGTAAGGGAACTGCACCTAGAGCAAATGGCCGCCGGGGAGGGTGTCCTGTTACCCAATGGGTATTCTAAGATTCGTGATCAGAGTAAAAGCATCAGCCCAAGATTAATTTTATGGTTTAATTGCCTTAAGGGCGCACTAGATAATTACAGAAATTTACAGTAAAGCTATACAACGTAATTACAATGGAATTGCAGTCAGAGTAAAAATACAACGATAATGTACAAGGCTTAAAGGTATAAGCTATAGATCAATATTACCGGGTTGTATGGTCATGGGGAGGCGGGAGCTCGGCCTTCCCCAGGTAACAGTCTTCAGTTGCTGGACAGTCCCCAAAGCATGTGCTGCTGCTCCATTTGGCAAGGCAAATCAGATCTGTCCCTTGTGCTTAATAGACCATCTTCTTGGCTTCTGTGTGTAAAATGGAATGAGCACAGTCTGTACCTGGCTACAGCTCTTAAACCTGCTAGGCCCTTCCCCTTTGCTTTGAAGCACGCATATTAACTGGCCTGCAATTCAAATGGAGCAGGAAACAATGGCTTGAGCTTGAGCTATTTACCATACGACTGACCATCTTATTCAGACACTGGCCTAAATCAATTAGCATGTTAAAGCCCTATTGATTCATAGTGGACATCAAAACTGGTCGTACTGGATATGCTAATAGGCCCTGTGTACCTAGCAATCTGTGGCTCTGTGAACGGACAAAATGGAGGCTGGTACAGGCCCTATCTAAGATGGTGGCGGTCCCGACCTCACAGGTGGGCTTTCAGTTTGGGGCAGGAAAAAGATTGGACAATAACCATAGCAACACATGCTGGAAAGTGAGAGAACTGATCTGCTAAAACTATAGCATGCTGATAAAGAGGACCTCTCCACACTCAAAACCAGTCGATGGGAAGTTAGAGCATGAGAATTAGGACAGTTTCCGCACATTTTACACAAAATACAGTTTTAACTTGTGTGGCATGAGAGCAAGACCATGCTTTTATGCAAAAGGACAGGTACGCTTTAAGGATCCACCAATCTGAGCATGAAAAATTCTTCCACCATATTTATATAAGCTGTTATGGCACTGAGATACCCCCTGAGATACGCCTTTTAACGGCGTCAGTTAAGGGTACTTATTCCTCAGTGCCACTTTTTAACGGCGCTGAGAAATAAGGGTATAATGCCCCCCCAGTGTCGGAATTTCTCCGGGGTCTCTGCTACCAGAGAACATGATTCGGGTCGGTTTTTTACCAACCCCGGTGTTGCGATCACCGTTATTCACGGAATAACAGCGACCGCAAAAAAAAAGAAAAGTCCAATTTCCCATTTATTTCTCTCTCCTCTGATGTGATCAAGCACATCAGAGGAGCGAGAAATGGGGTCCCCGAGTACCCTCGGTATCTACGATGCCCCCTGGTCCCTCCGGCTCTGTCCCCCGACCCTTGGCGTCTTTTTTCAGGAAAAAAATCGCAGGCGAGATCTGCCGGCCGGCACCAGGCAACAATAGATTTTTCCTATTGGTTCACTTTGATCACTGTCATAGACCCTATCACAGTGATCAAAATAAATAAAAAATAGCAAATCAAACACCCCCTTTATCACCCCCTTAGGTTAAAAAAAATAAAATAAAAAAATGTATTTATTTCCATTTTTCCGTTAGGGTTAGGGTTGGGCTTATAGCTAGGGTTAGGGATGGGCTAGGGTTATGGTTGGGATTATAGTTGGGGCTATAACTAGGGTTAGGGTTGGGCTAGGGTTATGGTTGGAGTTATAGCTAGGGTTAGGATTGGGCTAGGGTCAGATTTATGGTTGGAGTTATAGTTGTGGTTAGGGTTGGGGCTTGGGTTGTGTTGGGGTTATGGTTGTGGTGTTGGGGTTAGGGATGTGATTAGAGTTATGGTTAGGGTTGGGATTAGGGTTAGGTGTGTGTTGGGGTTAGGGCTGAGTTAGGTTTGGAGTTAGAATTGGGGGGTTTCCATTGTTTACTTTTCTTACTATTGCACCAACAGTTGTCTCCTTCTTACCCAGCATCTTACTTATGGTTTTGTAGCCCATTCCAGCTTTGTGCAGGTCTATGATCTTGTCCCTAACATCCTTAGAAAGCTCTTTGGTCTTGCCCATGTTGTGGAGATTAGAGTCTGACTGATTTACTTAGTCTGTGGACAGGAGTCTTTTATAGAGGTGAATATGTGTGGCCCAGCTGCGCTTGGTACACATGTTCCCAGGAGTATGCACAAAAAGGTAATTACAAAAACCTGATATTCATTCACATCTCACACTTCCCCAGGAGCCACCAGAGGGAGCCCTTTAGATTCAGGTATTAAGGGGTGTGGAGAAACGCAGCAGTAGGCATTCTAGCCAGACAGTCATGCTAGTTGTTGGTTGTACCTCAGACAGATTAGATCTCCTCAGGACATCAGAGTGAGAGGATTCCTGTCAGAGCTAGTTCCTGTCAGAGTTGATTCCTGTCAGACGAGACAGAGGACGGAAGATTTCAAGCTGTTACCTCAGAACAGACTGACTGCTAGTACCCTATGAATGTGGAAAGTGACTCTCGGAGTGAGCATGAAATCAGTCTGACGGAAGGTCCTGTTAGCCGCTCTGGACAGAGTTTATGAAGGAACAGAAGGAAGGGGACTACAGTCAGAAGAACATCGAGTTAACTGAGAATCGGTCAGTGAGCTTTGGAAGGAAGGAAGCTGGTGACTACACCTACTGCTACCCCGTGCTTATGTTAAGGGTGAGAGTAGGGCGACGGGCGAGTGGTGACCCAAGGAAGGAGTGACTTCGGTGACAGATCACCTTCACTCAGCTTAACCGGACACCGGGTCCGAAGTATTGCTAGAACCTTTACGGCTAGTGAGAGAAAAACCGGAATCCCTGCTGGACTTCAAGTCGCAGAGGGTAGCCCTAAGTGCCGATACGTAACTGGGGTCAGGGAGAACAGGAGTCGGGCGTGCGCAGCCAGATAGACTTAGTTCTTTCCAGAAGAAGACTTCCACCACAATGTTGGCCGGGCGAAGCTGTCTTGCTTAGAGTTAAACTTGACTTCACGCAGGTTAGGACTCATACACTTTAAAAGGAAAGGAGGCCTAAAACCTACTTGGCGATTACCTGGATGTACATACTCCACCCTGAGCAGCTTCCCGGGACATACCTGCAACCTTCATCAGTAAAGGTATGGAAAGAGACTGGCTTGTGTGTGACTGACTTATTACCTGCACCCTGCATCACCATAGACTTCGAGGGAACCGTCTCACCTGTGGGAGACATAACATCTTGCTGCCCTGCAACATCCCCTCAGAAGATCCATTTGCAGCGCTGGTCCAGGCGATCAGAAACCACAGGTGGCGTCACAAACAATTACTAAAATCCCCTGTAAATAATCCCCCTTTGTATGAGCGCCCAGGGCAACGGACCGAGCTGTGCTACTTGTGACATTCCCCATAGACTTCAACGGGCTCGGTGCCGAGTACCCCATAACCCTGGTGTTGTGCGACTCAAATATGTAAGACAGCTGTCTTTAATGCAGGTAACAAGTTAGGAGCATCTAACTGGTCTATAGGAGCCAGAACTCTTAATGGTTGGTAGGGGATCAAATACTTATTTTTCACTGCAAAATGCAAATAAATGTATATAATTTATACAATGTGAATTTCTGGATTTTATTTCTGATATTCTATCTTTCAATGTTAAAATTAACCTACCCTTAAAATTATAGACTGTTCATGTCTTTGTCAGTGAACAAACTTACAAAATCAGCAAGGAATCGAATACTTATTTCCTCCACTGTATTAGATGAAGGAATGTTACCTTCCATCATAACCAAGCAGCTATAACACATTTAAACAAATAATACATGGTTGTCTATGGGCAACACCATTTTCAAAACTCTATACAAAAAAAAATGATTTTGATTTGCTCAGTTTACCTTTTCTGTCAGCAGGTTTTTGCTATATAATCTGAGGGCAGCATGCGGTAGGGGCTGAGAAACTGATTTCATCCATGTGCCACTTATTAGACTGTGTGCTATTGTTTCCATACAATCAATGTTTTATGGGCAGGAGATTAACACTCGTGTCCATGTGAGACCTGGTCCAACTCTGTCCCCTGCACTGATTAGCAGCTTACTGTCAATATACAATGTACACAGAAAGGTGCTTATAATGTGTATGGGCAGCGTCAGCTTTCTGAGCTCTCCTTCATGCTACATCTAAGAACTCTGATTGTATCACAATGGCTACACCCAGTAAACTAAGTGATACATCGCTGGAATTAGGGTCTCTTTTCCTACATTATGTTGCTCTTAGAAAACCTGAAGACAGATTGCCTTTAAATCTCATCTAGTGCCTTTAAATCTCATCTAGTGCCCAATTCCCAGATTGTAGCAGGATACTGTTGTTCTGCCCATCTGAGTATTGGGCAGTATGTTTCTTATTGTGTGCTGGTTTTGTTTGTTATAGCACCATCTAGTGGTGGCTGAATTTATAGCCTGTGTCTTTAACAAGCAGATAGAGTATTGCATTGTGGGATTGAAGCAAGGTATTCTGGGAAGAAGAAGTTGCATTTTCTTCTGTGTACTTCAGGGAATACACATGTTTCATGTGCTCTCCTGTAACTTCTCCAACTTGAGTTTGCTATCCTGGTAAAGCATATCTGGTAAGATCAATATCTTCTCTAGCAATGCAGTGTTTAGGAAATTATTAACTGTATAGCAGCCAGTGCATAGGCGATGTTACTAGAATCCTGTGTAAAGTTTGCATCATACTGTATACTTTCCTGTTAATTGTAAAGTGTCAGCTGTGTGCCCAATACTTATCTATGTCATTTGTATTTTTATAGTTTTACCGCGCATGTTCTATACTGTTCCCCAATAAACAAGTTAGACTACAGAGGACGTTCTGCTTATTTAGAGTACGGAACGGTGGTTTATGCTGTATGCCAGATTGCACACCGTGTCAACGTGTATGAAGGCAGAACAACTGTTACTATTTCTGGAGAACCACACCAAATCCCACCAACTTATGGATCCCCCTATGAGTCCTTCTAAGCCACTTTATTATCCATGTTTAGGACCTTATGATACCGCTTCTGAGCTTGACTATGCCCTTTTTGCCCTGCGTTGGCTGATAGGATATGGCCTATGCAAAATAGAGGTTTCGACAAAGCCATACACGTCAGTTCCTTATAGGAAAAAAAAAACACAAAGAATGATGAGGACAGGCATTTGCTGGTTTTAAAAGGGAGAGGAACAGTGAAAAATATCAAAGAGGAGAATTCTAGAGGTATCTGAAATATGTGAAGCTTAATGGCTTCTAAAGTGCATAGAAACTCATATGTCGGACACACACAGCATAGAAATGCACCATTCCAGTTCTACTCTGTCCGTTTAATTACAAGGCAGGTTTCTCTACATTATTAGATTAGGTATTGGACTGTGAGCGTTCATTCACTGTGACTTTGTCCAACTTTCACTTCCACGTCGTAAATCACATTTGTGAACCCAATCCGGCTTAATAACTGAGACTTTGTTTTCATGTTGCTTGAGGTGTGAGAGTTGTTTATTATCTGTCACCTCGATCCTTCCAGTTCCTGAGACATACGTCTAGCTTGCCAGCCTGTCATCCCATCTCAACAGTGGGGTTGACTTATCCAAGGTCATTCAGTGCTTGGTTCATGCCGTCTCGTCCTAAAGAAAAAAAAACCTACGGTTGTACTTCACTTGAATAAGGCTTCAACAGGATTTTGGAGCAGGTTGTTAAAATGTAGCACTGCAAATATGTGATATAAACGGGCATGTAATGAATAAGGCAGCCACAATTAAAGCCAAGGAGCCTCGTGATCTGCTGGAAGCATTAGAAGAATTCCTTTGTTTGGGTGGTATCCTGGTGGCACTTGGGTTTACATTTACAGGATCTTTCATCGTTCGGTTCACCATGCCGGTTTTGTCTCTCCGTCTTTTTGTCTCTGAAAAAAAAATATTGAACAGAAGTAAGTCACTATATTTAATGAGACCCCCATAGTGCAAAAAATTAATAAAAACTGATTTTTTTTCAGATCAAGAAAATTCAGATCAAGAGATTAACAAATGATTTTAAACAGTAAGCAAGCCAGACGTGTCAAAATGGGAAAGGACTGAAAATCCAGGTGGAAACAGTAAAAATGCTCATTTAATGAAGATGAGTTTATACAGTTATTATAGGGAAAGTGTCATGTTAAAGGAGTATTCCATCTCCAAGATCCTATCTCAATATCTAGTAGGTGTAATAAATAATAATAATAATAATAATATTAGCAAATATCTCCAATTAGAAATGTAGTATAGTTCTTCTGATTCACTATGTCTCTTTCCTCATGTGCAGGCATTGCAAGACCTTAGGTATCCATGGTTATGTCCACTAGCAACTAACTGTCCCTATATCCGTGGTTGTAACCATGGATACCCAAGGTCCTGCAATGCCTGCACATGAGAAAAGAGACATAGCGAATCAGAAAAAACTATAGTACATTTCTAATTGGAGGTATTTGCTAATATTATTTTGGTAACACATACTACATATTGGGATAGGATTTGGAGATGGGAATAACCCTTTAAAAGCGCTATTAACCTGCAGATATGGGGATAATCTGCAGGTTATTAGCACTCTAAAGCTGTGCGACTGATGCACTGAAAGCCTGGCTGCTGGAAATGAACTTTATTCCTCCCGGCAGCCTCAAGCTTTCAGTCATAGAGGCTTTCCGGCACAATTTCAGTCACATTGTGAGTAGTGGCTGTAACAACATCTCGACACTTACTGACATCAGGCTCTATAGTGCTTCAGTGCTGAGCGGGCCGTCAGTCAGTGTTGGGGACGTGGTTACAGCCGCCACTCACTGTATACTGAGCAGTGACTGAAAGCCGCACATCTATATATGAAAGTTAATTTTCTTCTGGTAGCCGGGCTTTCAGTGTGACAGCCGCACAGAACACTATGAACCTGCAGATTAAAGGAGTTGTCCAGTTCAAATCAATAAGTTACTCTGTGAGACTGCAGACTTGCAGGCACTGGGTGCTGCGGGAATTTGCCGGTTTCAGACCCAGGACCAGAGGGTATGTATGAGTTGTACATACTTCCGTCCAGTGGGCATGGCCTTGCTCTCCATACACTTGCATTGAGCTAGCGACGCGGCTGGCCAGTGGGCATGGCCAATTAGAGGGTGCTCCCTACCGCCATACAAGTAGCTCTAAGCTTTTTGTAGGATCTGCCTCCATAAAAGTGTATGGAGAGCGAGGCAGTGCCCACTGGCAGGGAGCATGTATAACTCATACATACCCTCCAATCACGGGTCTAAAACCAACAAATCCCAGCAGTGCACAGTGCATGTGCCTGGGGGGGGATTCATAAATCTGCAGTCACTTAGAGTGGATGCAGACTTATTGGTTTGGAACGGACATACCCTTAACCCCTTTCTTCCATCTGACGTACTATTCCATCCATGTGCCCTGGGACCTAATTCCCAAGGATGGAATAGTATGTCATATGCAATCAGCTGTGCTCCCAGGGGGAGCACAGCTGATCGTGGCCGGGTGTCAGCTGATTATCACAGCTGACACCCGGCACTATGTGCCAGGAGCGGTCACGGACCGCTCCCTGCACATTAACCCCTGGCACACTGCGATCAAACATGATTGCAGTGTACCGGGGGCATAGGGAAGCATCGCGCAGGGAGGGGGCTCCCTGCGTGCTTCACTGAGACCCTGAGAACAGCGCAATGTGATAGCGCTGTTCTGAAGGCCTCCTCCCTGCAGGACCCCGGATCCAAGATGGCCGCGGGGTCCTGCAGAGAGGCGGCTTCCGCAGTGCCTGCTGAGAAAGCCTGCAGCACTGCCTGTGAGATCGCCGATCTGACAGAGTGCTGTGCTGATATTATACAGTGATGTCCCACCCTGGGACAAAGTAAAAAAGTTAAAAAAATAAAAATAACATGTGTAAAAAAAAAATCCTAAATAAAGAAAAAAAAATATTCCCCAATAAATTCATTTATGTAAATAAAAAACAAAACAATAAAAGTACACATATTTACTATCGCCGGTCCATAACGACCCGCCCTTATAATCCTGTCCCATTATTAGCCCCTTTAGTGAAGCCCTTAAAAAAAAAACAAGGCAAAAAAACAATGATTTATCATCATACCGCCGAACAAAAAGTGGAATAACACGCGATCAAAAAGACGATATAAATAAACATGGTACCGCTGAAAACGTCATCTTATCCCGCAAAAAACGAGCTGCCATACAGCATCATCAGTGAAAAAATAAAGTTATAGCTTGCAGAATAAAGCGATGCAAAAATAATTATTTTTCATATATAATAGTTTTTATTGTATAAAAGCGCCAAAACATAAAAAAATGATATAAATGAGGTATTGCCGTAATCATACTAACCCGAAGAATAAAACCGCTTTATCAATTTTACCACATAAGGAACGGTATAAACGCCCCCCCCAAAAGAAATTCATGAATTGATAGTTTTGTTCATTCTGCCTCCAAAAATCGTAATAAAAAGTGATCAAAAAATGTCAGGTGCCCGAAAATGGGACCAATATAAAAACGCTCAACTTAGTCCACCGGCAAAAAATAAAGACCATCAACATGCATCTCTAAAGTGGGCCACAAATAATGAGAAAAATTATTCAGCTCATAGTTTTGATCATAAAAGATTATTGAGTGGATTATGCGAAATGGCATAAAACAACTGTCCCCAAATTACATGACTCTTGGCCAAAATATGAAAAATTAGCCGTGTGATGCAAACTTTTTATAAAAGGCAATGTGACAGCTGCCAATCACAAAAACCCGATATAAATAGTAAATCAAACCCCCATTTACCATCCCCTTAGTTAGGGAAAAATAATAAAATTAAAAAAATGTATTTCCATTATCCCATTAGGGTTAAGGTTGGGGCTAAAGTTAGGGTTAGAGTTGGGGCTAAAGTTAGGGTTATGGTTGGGATTAGGGTTAGGGGTGTGTTAGGGTTAGGTTTGTGGTTAGGGTTATGATTAGGGTTGGGATTATGGTTAGGGGTGTGTTGGGGTTAGGGTTGGAGTTAGAATTGGGGGGTTTCCACTGTTCAGGCACATCAGGTGTCTCCAAATTTGCCATGGCGTCTGATCTCAATTCCAGCCAATTCGGCGTTGAAAAAGTCAAACGGTGCTCCTTCCCTTCTGAGCTTTGCCATGCGCCCAAACAGTAGTTTACCCCCACATATGGGGTATCAGCGTACTTAGGAAAAATTGCACAATAACTCTTGGGGCCAATTTCTTCTGTTACCCTTGGGAAAATAAAAAATTGGGGGCGAAAATCATTTTTGTGGAAAAAAATATGATTTTTTATTTTTATGGCTCTACGTTATAAACTTCTGTGAAGCACTTGTGGGTTCAAAGTTCTCACCACACATCTAGATAAGTTCCTTTGGGGGTCTAGTTTCCAAAATGGGGTCACTTGTGGGGGGTTTCCACTATTTAGGCACATCAGGGGCTCTCCAAACGCGACATGATGCCTGAAGACTATTCTATCAAAGTCTGCAATTCAAAACGTCACTACTTCACTTCCGAGCCCCGACGTGTGCCCATTAAAGTAGTTTTCACCCACATAGAGGGTATCAGCGTACTCAGGACAAATTGAACAACTTTTGGGGTCCAATTTCTCCCGTTACCCTTGGGAAAATAAAAAACTGGGGACTAAAGATCATGTTTGTGGAAAAAATATGATTTTTTATTTTCACGCCCGGGCATTATAAACTTCTGTGAAGCACTTGGGGGTTCAAAGTGCTCACCACACATCTAGATAAGTTCGTTAGGGGGTCTAGTTTCCAAAATGGGGTCATTTGTGGGGGTTTCCACTGTTTAGGCACATCGGGGACTCTGCAAACTGAACATGACATCCATCAAAGTCTGCATTCCAAAACGTCATTACTTCCTTTCGAGCCCTGCCGTGCACCCAAACAGTATTTTCCCCCCACATATGGGGTTTCAGCGTACTCAGGACAAATTGGACAACTTTTGGGGTCTAATTTCATTGGGAAAAATCAAAAATTGGGGACTAAAAAAATCATTTTTGTGGAATTTTTTTTTCACACCCAGGCATTATAAACTTTAGTGACACACTTGGGGGTTCAAAGTGCTCACCACAGAGCTAGATAAGTTCCTTATGGGGTCTAGTTTCCAAAATGGTGTCACTTTTGGGGGGTTTCCACTGTTTAGGCACATCAGGGGCTCTCCAAATGCGAAATGGCGTCCAATCTCAATTCCAGCCAATTTTGGTTTGAAAAAGTCAAACGGCGCTCCTTCCCTTCCGAGCCCTGCCGTGCGCCCAGATTGTTGTTTTCCCCACATATGGGGTATCTGCGTACTCAGGAGAAATTGCAGAACAACTTTTTCAGTCCATTTTCTCCTTTTACACTTGTTAAAATAAAATTTTTTTTGCAAAAGATCATTTTTGTAACTAAAAATTTAAATGTTTCATTTTTTCCTCCCAAGTTGCTTCAGCCACTGTGAAGCACCTGAAGGGTTAATAAACTTTTTGAATGTGGTTCACTAAATAACCTTGAGGGGTGCAGTTTTTAGAATGGTGTCACTTTTGGGTATTTTCTGCCATATAGACCCCTCAAAGTGACTTCAAATGTGAGGTGGTCCTTAAAAAAAATGGTTTTGTATAATTTGTTGTAAAAATGAGAAATCGCTGGTCAATTTTAACCCTTATAACTTCGTAACAAAAAAAATTTTGGTTCCAAAATTGTGCTGATGTAAAGAAGACATGAGGAAATGTTATTTAGTGACTATTTTGTGTGACATATTTCTCTGGTTTAAGGGAATAAAAATTAAAAATGTGAAAATTGCAAAATTTTCCAAATTTTCGCCATATTTCCATTTTTTTCATAAATAACCGCAAGTTATATGGAAGAAATTTTACCACTATCATGAAGTATAATATGTCCAGAGAAAACAGTCTCAGAATCGCTAAGATCCGTTGAAGCGTTCCAGAGTTATAGCCTCATAAATAGACAGTGGTCAGAATTGTAAAAATTGGCCCGGTCATTAACGTGCAAACCACCCTTGGGGGTTAAGGGGTTAAAACTTATATCTGCAGGTTAATAGCGTTTTTTTTTTTTTTGTTTTTTTTTACATAACAGGTTCCCTTTAATCTCATGAGACTGTTCTTGCTTAAAGGTGTTGTCCAAGAGTACATGTTAAAATGAAACATTTGGATGAGGTACAATATCAGAAATTTGCTAAGCGCAGAATAACAGATTTTGGGGACCACTTCTTTAAAATTCAAAAAGTCTTATGAGGCTATGTGCACACGTTGCGGAATTGCCATGGAAATTTCCGCGGCAATTCCGCACCTCCCTGCCGCGGGAAATACGCATATTATAGGTATGCATATTCCCGCTAAAAACTAGCGTTTTGCAAGCGTAAATAGCTTGCAGAATGCTAGCGTTTTACAAGCGATCTGACAGGTTGGTCACACAAGTCAAACAAGTGTTTGACACGTGTGACCAACTTTTTACTATTGATGCCGCCTATGCCGAATCAATAGTAAAAAGATCTAATGTTAAAAATAATTAATAAAATAATAAATCGCGCTATTCTCACCTTCCGGTGGCCCCCGCAGCTTTCCCGCCTCTCAGCGACGCTCCCGGCCAATCCCGTTCCCAGGCGTCCTTTGCGACAATCACCCCGATGACGTACATCACGTCAGACCGCTACGTCATCTGGGGTGATTCACGCAATGCATTACTGGGAACGGGAGCGTCGCTGAGAGGCAGGAAAGCTGCGGGGGCTGCCGGAAGGTGAGAATATCATTATTTTTTATTTTAATTATTGTTCTTACATGGATATGGTACCCAGGGCCTGGAGGAGAGTCTCCTCTCCTCCAGGCCCTGGGTACCATCCGCACATGAACCGCTTACTTTGCGCATGGTGGGCACAGCCACATGCAGAAAGTAATCGGTTCAATGCATTCCTATGGCGGCGGAATCGCCGCGGTTCCCCAAAAAAGAATGAGCATGCTGCGGATTCTCCCGCGATGCGATTCCGCCGCGGAAAAACCCGCAGCATTTGCACAGCATTGCGGAATCCCATAGGCCAGGGGTGGGGAATATGTTTTCTGCCAAGGGCCCTTTGGATATTTATACCATCCTTCGGGGGCCGTACACACTCTGCCCACAAAGTACATCCTGACTCTGGCACTGGTGTCAGGATGTAATCTTTCATTGCATGCCCTTCAGTGTTCAGTAGTGAACACTACATGTGTACTTACAGAGCAAGAAGAAATTAATGAGCTGGTGGCAATCAAAATACAGCTCCCTGCCAAAGCACAGCAGTCCCTGAGAATCTGCCCGGGGGCCGGATAAAAGGTCATCGAGGGCCGTAAATGGCCCTGGGGCCTGAGGTTCCCCACGCCTGCCATAGGCCTTAATGAGTTGTATTGTGTAAGCGATAAATCCGCAACGTGTGCACAGGTCCTTAGAAACAGGGAAACAAAACCTCACAAATGTTTGCCATGATGTGTAGGCAGGTTTAATCTTATTTTTATATTGAAAGCTTCCATAGCCAACTCTCATCTGAGAACAGAGATTTAACCCCTTCAACCCCCAGCCTGTTTTCACTTTCCTGACCAGGCCAATTTTTTCAATTCTGACAGTGTCAATTTATGTGGTAATAAATCTGGAACGCTTCAACGGATCCCAGTAATTCTAAGACTGTGATTTCATGACATATTATACTTCACATTAGTGGTAAATTTAGGCAAATATAATTTGCATATATTTATGAAAATGCAATTTTCAGACTTTCTATTTTAATGCCCTTATTTGTTATACCAAATAAAAGAAATACATAACATTTACCACATGTTTACTTCACAACAGCATAATTTTTTAAACATATGCAGTATACAAATATAATATACACAGACACACATCCTATATACTGTATGTACATGCATATATATAAATATACACACATGCACCACAGATATACACAATCATACTATATACATATATACAGACACACACACACTGTATACTGCACATGTACCCACACAGATACACATATACAGCTCTGGCAAAAATTAAGAGACCACTGCACAGTTTTATAAAAATCAGCTTCTCTACATGTCTGGCAGCCATTCCATTCCAGTGTCAGTTGAATTCCAACCAGAGTACACCTCATTCTACTTAATGTGCTTCTGATTAGGTGATCACCTGAACCAAATCTTATTTAACGTAGGAAAGTATAAAAAACATTGCTGTGGTGTTGACAATCCTCTTGCAATAGGACAAGCTGGCTAGCAAAACAAGTGCTAGTAATATCCAAAAAGTAATAGGAATGACAAAATAATGTTTAACTATGCCAAAGGAGTTGAAAAGAAAAGTCTTGAGTGAGGAAAAGAAGGGCACAATTCTGGCTTTACTAGCAGAGGGATACAGTGAGCATCATGTTGCCTCCATCCTTAAAATTTCTAAGACGGCAGTCCATTACAACAAGGTCAAGCAGCAGACATTGAGGACAACAAAGCTACAGATTGGCAGAGGGCGAAAACGACTCTCCACTGACCGGGATGACCATCATCTTATTCAAATGTCACTCAGCAACCACAGGATGACATCAAGTGACCTACAAAAGGAATGGCAAATGGCATCTGGGGTGAAGTGCATGGCAATAACAGTTCATAACAGGCTCATAGAGGCAGGGCTCAAGTCATGTAAAGCTAGAAAAAAGCCTTTCATCAATGAGAAGCAAAAGAGAGCCAGGCTGAAGTTTGACAAAGACCATAAGGATTGGACCATAGAGGACTAGAGTAAGGTAATCTTCTCTGATGACTCTAATTTTCAGCTTTGAAATATAAATACAGAGGCGCTAGCGTATAAGGCTGGAGTCACACAGAACGTTTAAAAAAAACAGTCCGATTTTGTAATGCGATAATCGCACAACTGTTCTCCGTATGTTGATCCGTATGTTATCCGTTTTAAATGCGAGGATGCGATTTCCTCGCATGTCAGGATCCGTGTGGCATTAGTATGGCTTTTCATTTCTCACAGCTTTTCCCCTTTGAATTTAATGGCTCAATGGGCTGTAATGAGGAAAATGTGTGTGTATTTCTCGCAAGTCACACTGATGGTCCGTGTGATGTCCGTTTTTTTGTCGCACCCATAGACTTGCATTGGCGATTCTCAGCCGAGATACGCGTACAATCACAGCATGCTGCGATTTCACTCGCGCGTATAAAACGCGCGAGAAAAAATCGGCTGATTGGAGCTGCCCCATAGAATAACATTGGGACGAGTGCTAGGTGATTTTTTATCGCCTAGCACTCGTCCGTATTATACGGTAGTGTGACTCTGGCCTAAGGATACCTGCTGCAAATACCAGAATAACACCACTCGGTCGTTCAAATAAAGAGATAGATAAAAGCAAGGGTTATGTATTTGCGCTGTGGATTATCCTGTGGGAGAAAGTGGTTATACAGCCAGGGCCAGAAATATTTGGACAGTGGCACAATTTTCGCGAGTTGGGCTCTGCATGCCACCACATTGGATTTGAAATGAAACCTCTACAACAGAATTCAAGTGCAGATTGTAACGTTTAATTTGAAGGGTTGAACAAAAATATGTGTTAGAAAATGTAGGAATTGTACACATTTCTTTACAAACACTCCACATTTTAGGAGGTCAAAAGTAATTGGACAAATAAACATAACCCAAACAAAATATTTTTATTTTCAATATTTTGTGGCGAATCCTTTGGAGGCAATCACTGCCTTAAGTCTGGAACCCATGGACATCACCAAACGCTGGGTTTCCTCCTTCTTAATGCTTTGCCAGGCCTTTACAGCCGCAGCCTTCAGGTCTTGCTTGTTTGTGGGTCTTTCCCTCTTAAGTCTGGATTTGAGCAAGTGAAATGCATGCTCAATTGGGTTAAGATCTGGTGTTTGACTTGGCCATTGAAGAATGTTCCACTTTTTTGCACTCCTGTGTAGCTTTGGCTGTATGCTTGGGGTCATTATCCATCTGTACTATGAAGCGCCGTCCAATCAAGTTTGCAGCATTTGGCTGAATCTGGGCTGAAAGTATATCCCGGTACACTTCAGAATTCATCTGGCTACTCTTGTCTGCTGTTATGTCATCAATAAACACAAGTGACCCAGTGCCATTGAAAGCCATGCATGCCCATGCCATCACGTTGCCTCCACCATGTTTTACAGAGGATGTGGTGTGCCTTGGATCATGTGCCGTTCCCTTTCTTCTCCAAACTTCTGGCTTCCCATCATTCTAGTACAGGTTGATCTTTGTCTCATCTGTCCATAGAATACTTTTCCAGAACTGAGCTGGCTTCTGGAGGTGTTTTTCAGCAAATTTAACTCTGGCCTGTCTATTTTTGGAATTGATGAATGGTTTGCATCTAGATGTGAACCCTTTGTATTTACTTTCATGGAGTCTTCTCTTTACTGTTGACTTAGAGACAGATACACCTACTTCACTGAGAGTGTTCTGGACTTCAGTTGATGTTGTGAACGGGTTCTTCTTCACCAAAGAAAGTATGCGGCGATCATCCACCACTGTTGTCTTCCGTGGGCTCCCAGGTCTTTTTGGATTGATGAGTTCACCAGTGCTTTCTTTCTTTCTCAGGATGTACCAAATTGTAGATTTTGCCACTTCTAATGTTGTAGCAATTTCTTGGATGGGTTTTTTTCTGTTCTTGCAGCTTAAGGATGGCTTGTTTCACCTGCATGGAGAGCTCCTGTGATCGCATGTTTCCTTCACAGCAAAACCTTCCAAATGCAAACACCACACCTCAAATCAACTCCGGCCCTTTCATCTGCTTAATTGAGAATGACATAACAAAGGGATTGCCCACACCTGTCCATGAAATAGCCTTGGAGTCATTTGTCCAATTACTTTTGGTCCCTTTAAAAACAGGGTGGCACATGTTAAGGAGCTGAAACTCCTAAACCCTTCATCCAATTTTAATGTGGATACCCTCAAATGAAAGCTGAAAGTCTGGACTTCAACTGCATCTGAATTGTTTTGTTTCAAATTCATTGTGGTAATGTCTAGAACCAAAATTAGATAAATGTTGTCTCTGTCCAAATATATATGGACCTAACTGTATATCCTAGGGGATCTATGAGAAAAAGTAGTTATATATCCTAGGGGGTCTATGATCTAGCTAGAAATGTGCCATGTGCCAACATATGTCATATGTATATAGTATACTAACAAATCCTATAAGACAAAAATAAAAATGAGGGGTTAAGTATTAATCTAGATGAAGGTTAAATCTGTTAGAGTAGATAGAGGGTGTATTCAGTTCCCCAATCGTGTGCTGGGACAATGGTGGAGGTTCCCTTAAGTTCCTCACTGGTGCTGCATAAGAGTGTGGCATCTTCTGGAATGCTGTCCCGGCCAGTAACAGACACCCCTAATGCTCCTATGGTTGTCGGTGCGCAGGTATGGATATCCCGTGTTAGGAACCTGCAGCGTGCTCGTAGCTTGCAGGACCTAGCGTGACGTCAGCTGTCAGGTGCCAGTCACGTGATAAGGTACAGAGCGTGATTTGGACCAATTTCCTTTCCTACGTGTTTTGGAATGCTCGGATTCCTTCGTCAGGGAACAATACTATATACATATGACATGTTGGCACATGGCACATGTCTAGCTAGATCATAGACCCCTGGGATGTATAACTACTTTCTTCCACAAGATAATCCACAGCGCAAATAAGTAACCCTTGCTTTTATCTAATTTTCAGTTTTGCCCAACACCTGGTCGTCTAATGGTTAGACAGACCTGGAGAGGTATACAGATAACAGTGTCTTGCACCCACTGTGAAATTTGGTGGAGGATCGGTGATGATCTGGGGATGCTTCAGCAAGGCTGGTATTGGGCAGATTAATCTTTGCGAAGGATGTATGAATCAAGCCGCATACAAGGTTATCCTAGAAAAACAGTTGATTCCTTCTGCTCAGGCAATGTTCCTGTCACGCGGTCTTATGATATGTGTACGATGTCAGTAAACTATTCTTAAAAGAACAACACTCTATACAACATATAGATTAGCAACATCAGCATGTAAATATAGAATAGATTTACCTGACACGATATCCGTTGAACTCAGGGTTAATCTTGAGGACTTGATACACTGTAACAGGAATGAGGAGGACCGGGGGTCTAACCTGACCCTAAACTGGGGTCCTAAGTAATCCCTCACCTTGGAGGTACTGATAATGGTTCAGAGGTCCAAGTCTCCAGCCTAACCCTGTCTCCTATCAGTCCCTGAACCCTGTAATCAGTCCTAAGAAGGATTCTGATTACCACCAAAGGGATATGGGCTGATCTCTGCTAAATACACAGATTAGACATATAAGACAGACTGGAGAAAACACAGACTTGCATACACACTCAAACACAGAAGGAACATAAATGATCTGGGATATTAAACTCTAAGCAAGGTGAGCTTAAAACAGCTAAGGAGCTCTTTAACTTAAGTCTATACAGATACAATCCTATCTGTGGTCTGCATGAAGAATTTCACTGGCAACTCCCAACACAGACAACCAGAGATTTAAAGGAAACCAATCAACAAATAATTAATTGCAGCCGGGAGAAAACTGCACCCAGTCCCAGAACTGAGCACAGACAGAATTAACTCCCTAACTGCCAAACACAAAGAAACAGCAACTCAGCTGTGAGAAGTCAGAATGTGCAACCGCGACGATCTTCGTGGCGATGCACACATGACAGTACCCCCCCTTCTACGAGGGGCCAGGTTTGCCCGGGTGAGTTCTGTGGAAGGTCCGCACCAAACGATCTGCGTTAATGTCAGACGCAGGAACCCACGTCCTCTCCTCTGGACCATACCCCTTCCAATGCACCAAGTACTGAAGGGATCGGCGATTCAGACGTGAGTCAATGATCTTTGACACTTGAAACTCCAAGTTACCATTGACCACCACTGGAGGAGGAGGTAGAGGTGATGGTATGACTGGTGCCACGTACCTCTTAAGTAATGACTTGTGGAACACATTATGAATTTTAAACGTAGGAGGGAGGTCCAGACGAAATGCCACAGGATTAATTATGGAACTGATCCTGTACGGCCCGATGAATCTGGGGCCCAGCTTCCAGGAGGGAACTTTAAGTTTTATATTCCTGGTAGACAACCATACCAGATCGTTCACATTAAGATCTGGACCAGAAACTCTCCTCCTATCAGCCATACGTTTATAACGGTTCCCCATAGCACTCAGATTATTCAATACACCTCTCCACACTGAAGCAAGTGACGACGAGAAACGCTCCTCCTCAGGAACCCCAGAAGGGCCCCCCCCATTGAATGTACAAAACTGGGGATGAAAACCATATGCCCCAAAAAACGGGGACTTACCAGTGGACTCGCTCCGCCTGTTGTTAAGAGCGAACTCTGCCAGAGGCAAGAAAGAAGACCAGTCCTCCTGGTTCTCTGAGACAAAACACCGAAGATAAGTCTCTAGGCTTTGATTCAGACGCTCTGTCTGACCATTGGTCTGCGGATGAAAAGCCGAGGAAAATGACAATTGCATCCCCCGACGTAAACAAAATGCCCTCCAAAACTTGGACACAAACTGAGACCCCCTATCTGACACCACATCAGAAGGCAACCCATGAAGTCTCACAATCTCCCCAATGAACACCTGCGCCAGAGTTTTAGCATTAGGGAGGGCAGGAAGAGCAATGAAATGTGCCATCTTACTGAACCTGTCAACAACCACCAGTATGACAATCTTCCCTGACGACTGAGGAAGGTCCGTGATGAAGTCCATAGACAAATGAGTCCATGGACGCTCCGGAAGTTTCAAGGGTAAGAGGGTCCAGACGGACGGGTATGAGGGGTCTTAGAGCGAGCACAAACCCCACAGGACGCGACAAAAGTTAAAACATCTTTATTAACGTTAGGCCACCAAAACCGGCGAGAAAGGAGATCTAAAGTAGCCTTACTCCCTGGATGTCCTGCTAAAGCAGAATTATGATGTGCCTCAATAACCTTTTGTATCAACTGATTTGGGACAAACAGTCTCCCTGGAGGTCCTGCAGGGGCGTCCCCTGAGCCTCTAACACCTCCTCCTCAAGCTCAGAACATACAGCCGACACTACCACCCCCTCCTGAAGGATAGGAATCGGGTCATCCATTTTCCCGGCCCCTGGGAAACTGCGAGACAAGGCATCCGCCTTAACATTCTTAGATCCAGGGCGATAAGTGACAACAAAATTAAACCTGGTAAAAAACAACGACCATCGAGCTTGTCTGGAATTCAGACGCTTAGCAGATTCCAAATACAGCAGGTTCTTGTGATCAGTAATGACGGTGACCGGGTGGACTGCCCCCTCCAAAAAGTGACGCCATTCTTCAAAAGCCAACTTAATGGCCAAAAGTTCCCTATTGCCGATATCATAATTCCTTTCGGCGGACGACAATTTTTTAGAAAAGAAAGCGCACGGATGCCATTTACCAGGGGACGGACCCTGGGACAATATTGCACCCACCCCTACGTCAGACGCGTCCACCTCCACAACGAACGGCTGTGATGCATCTGGTTGGATGAGAACGGGTGCCGAGGCAAAACATTTTTTCAAAGAGGAAAAAGCTTGGCAAGCTTTGTCCGACCATTTAGAAAAATCCGTCCCTTTTCTTGTCATGTCAGTGAGAGGTTTGACAACAGATGAGAAATTACAAATAAATTTCCGGTAGTAGTTAGCAAACCCCAGAAAACGTTGCAGAGCCTTAAGATCCTCTGGCTGATCCCATTCAAGCACTGCTCTCACCTTTTCAGGGTCCATACGGAAACCGGAGGCTGACACCAAGAAACCCAAAAACTGAAGTTCCTGTACGGCGAATACACACTTTTCCAGTTTGGCGTATAGTTTATTGTCTCGCAAGATCTGCAACACCTGTCTCACATGCTCCTGGTGAGACACGAGATCTGGTGAGTAAATTAAAATGTCATCCAAATATACGACCACAAACAGCCCCACCAGATGACGAAAAATGTCATTAACAAAATGTTGGAATACTGCTGGTGCAGTAGTCAGACCAAAAGGCATGACAAGGTTCTCATAATGTCCCTCCGGCGTGTTAAACGCCGTTTTCCACTCATCCCCCTCTTTTATCCTAATCAGATTATACGCCCCCCTGAGATCCAATTTAGAGAACCATTTGGCGCCAACAATTTGATTGAAGAGATCAGGAATCAGAGGGAGTGGATACGGATCTCGAACAGTAATCCGATTAAGTTCGCGGAAATCCAAGCAAGGGCGTAGGCCTCCATCTTTTTTCTTCACAAAGAAGAACCCCGCGGCCACTGGGGAAGATGAAGGTCTAATATGCCCTTTGGCCAGACTTTCCAAAATATAATCTTTCATAGCCTGCCTCTCAGGACCAGAAAGGTTATATAACCTAGCTTTAGGTAACTTAGCATCAGGAAGTAAATTAATAGAGCAGTCATACACGCGATGAGGAGGCAACTCCTGACACCCCTCCTCAGAGAACACATCCCCAAAGTCCTCCAAAAAAGGAGGCAAAGTACTAGGCATGACCGCACTGATGACTGTGTTCATGCAGTTACTTTTGCAAAACTCCCCCCATTGGCTTATATCTCTGGACTGCCAATTAATCACAGGGTTATGTTTAACCAACCAAGGAAGTCCCAACACAATAGGAGTAGGTAGACCCTCCAACACATAACAAGATAATAGTTCCCTATGTATTGCCCTACCCGAAGGTCAATGTTATGAACCTCATGAACAAAGCTACCTTGGCCGAGAGGCCTGGCGTCAATGGAGAATATAGGGATCGGTTTGACCAATACACTCAGATGCATACCTTGAGCCTGAGCAAACTGAGCGTCAACCAGATTAGCCCCGGACCCACTATCAAGAAGAACAGAAAATCTCTCCACTCTCGTACCAACCACCACCTCCACTGGTACAAGGAACTGAGAAGAACTAGCGGACGAAATACATACTCCCAGGTTGTCGTCCACCACACAACCTGGGATTAACAGTTTTCGGCGACTTTTTGCTCAACAAGGCACGGGATGGACATCCCCCAACAAAATGTCCCTCTTTCCCGCAGAAGAAACACCTTCTAGTCCTGCGGCGTACCGCCAATCCCCTCCTACGAAATGATGTCCCTCCCAACTGCATAGGCTCCTCCGAACAGACAAGGGGAACCTCAACATAAGGGACTTTAGTAGTAGGTGGAGTAACAACAGGGGGCGGAGTTACCTCGCACCTCTCCAGGAGCCGTCTATCAGTACGGATAGCTAGGGCCATAGCAGCCTCCAGTGATGGAGGAGAATCATACTGAGCCAAAACGTCCTTTAATTTGTCAGAAAGCCCATGACAAAACTGGCTCCTAAGAGCTGGGTCATTCCACTGAGTATCTGTGGCCCATCTACGGAACTCAGAAGCAAATTCCTCCGCCGGACGATCTCCCTGCTGTATCTTACGTAATTTTGTCTCAGCAAGAGAGACCCGATCTGGGTCATCATATACCAAACCCAGGGCAGTAAAAAATCGATCTACTGACTGTAGAGCCGGGGATCCCGGAGGAAGGGAGAAGGCCCAGGATTGAGGGTCCCCTTGTAGGAGCGAGATAACAATTCCCACTCTCTGCTCTTCACTCCCTGATGATCGAGGCCGAAGCCGAAAATACAATTTACATGCTTCCCTGAAGGTAAAAAATTTGTCTCGCCCACCAGTGAACCTGTCCGGGAGAGCTACTTTAGGTTCAAATCTGGTTTGCTCCGAGGGAGACAAAACTTTGGACTTAATGTCCGTCAGCTCCATGGATAATCCCTGCAACTGCAGAGCCAGCTGGGCTACTGGATCCATGGCAACTGGGAATAATTTTATGGGCCAGTGAAAATGTCACGCGGTCTTATGATATGTGTACGATGTCAGTAAACTATTCTTAAAAGAACAACACTCTATACAACATATAGATTAGCAACATCAGCATGTAAATATAGAATAGATTTACCTGACACGATATCCGTTGAACTCAGGGTTAATCTTGAGGACTTGATACACTGTAACAGGAATGAGGAGGACCGGGGGTCTAACCTGACCCTAAACTGGGGTCCTAACTAATCCCTCACCTTGGAGGTACTGATAATGGTTCAGAGGTCCAAGTCTCCAGCCTAACCCTGTCTCCTATCAGTCCCTGAACCCTGTAATCAGTCCTAAGAAGGATTCTGATTACCACCAAAGGGATATGGGCTGATCTCTGCTAAATACACAGATTAGACATATAAGACAGACTGGAGAAAACACAGACTTGCATACACACTCAAACACAGAAGGAACATAAATGATCTGGGATATTAACCTCTAAGCAAGGTGAGCTTAAAACAGCTAAGGAGCTCTTTAACTTAAGTCTATACAGATACAATCCTATCTGTGGTCTGCATGAAGAATTTCACTGGCAACTCCCAACACAGACAACCAGAGATTTAAAGGAAACCAATCAACAAATAATTAATTGCAGCCGGGAGAAAACTGCACCCAGTCCCAGAACTGAGCACAGACAGAATTAACTCCCTAACTGCCAAACACAAAGAAACAGCAACTCAGCTGTGAGAAGTCAGAATGTGCAACCGCGACGATCTTCGTGGCGATGCACACATGACAGTTCCCCAACTCTGAGGACTGTTTTTTCCAGCAGGACAATGCGCCATGCCGCACAGCTAGGTCAATCAATGTGTGGATGAAGGACCACCACATCAAATCCCTGTCATGGCCAGCCCAATCTCCAGACCTGAACCCCATTGAAAACCTCTGGAATGTGATCAAGAGGAAGATGGATAGTCACAAGCCATCAAACAAAGAACTGCTTAAATTTTTGTACCAGGAGTGGCATAAGGTCACCCAAAAGCAGTGTGAAAGACTGGTGGAAAGCATGCTAAGACTCATGAAAGCTGTGATTAAAAATCATGGTTATTCCACAAAATATTGATTTCTGAACTCTTCCCGAGTTAAAACATAAGTATTGTTCTTTCTAAGTGATTATGAACTTGTTTTCTTAGCATTATTTGAGGTCTGCAAGCACTGCATTTTTTGTTATTTTGACCATTTCTCATTTTCTGAAAATAAATACAAAATGTATTGCTTGGAAATTCGGAGACATGTTGTCAGTAGTTTATAGAATAAAAGAGCAATTTAAATTTAACTCAAAAATATACCTATAAAGAGAAAAATCAGACAAACTGAAAATTTTGCAGTGGTCTCTTAATTTTTGCCAGAGCTGTATACATATCTTTTTGTTAGGAAGTTCCAAATGTAATCTTGCCTGAAGAAGGAGCCTTGAGCTCTGAAAGCTAGCGAACATATAATTTTCTGTTAGCCAATAAAGGTATCACCTTAAGAATGCTCTTGTCATAATTGGATGGAAAAGTATTCACATCGATTTTTCTGGCTAACACGGTACCACAATATAATTTATTATTGTACACCATGTTAGGAAGTTAGAAGGGTTAAAAGTTTTTCATCAAGTTCTCATTTTTGGAAGCAGCACGGGACAGCACGGGATTGCAGCTGATTCTTTCTGTGAGGTAAAACATTTCTCTGTTTTAAACAATATTTTACCTCAATGAAAGAATCAGCTGTGATCCTGTTGTGGAATTTATTTTAATTCCACAATCTGTTGATGAAAATACACTATTGTTCGAGGCACAAACCCTTAAGATCACACTTTTCCATTTTTGGGATTGAGGAGTCAACTAGCCACTGAATATATTACTGATATTCCATAAAATGTAACCAGTGTAAAGACGTCTTTATATCCCTGATGCTCAATTGTAACCAGTGTAAAGGTGTGTTTATATCCCTGATGCTCGGTTTTGTTGGTATTTGCCACTGATAGAGTACACTATGGTGTCCAGATAAAAAAAATATTGACAACAAAGGAAAGAAGATGAAAGGAGTCGAAATCAAAAAGTCAAAATCAGTAAGTGCGCACCTCGGCCAGGGCTCATTGGTTATACTATCAATCAGTCATCACTCCTGAAGACACCATGGGACAACCTCTCTAATGGTGACAGGCCTCTTACTAATCCCTATAACATATGCACTTATATACTTGATTTGGATCAATAAGGCGAATTTGACCAAGTTGTTCCCGTCGCCTCTTGATCATAAGCGTTTGACCACTGTTGTAATTTCCCAATGGTCGGTCTGCTCCTTATAGTATCCCTACAATATATACAGGAGATTACATAAGATTTAACTTCCACTTCACGTAAAAAAAGAGACATTTCCCACCGGGATTCTGTAGGATCCCGTCCCAGCATTTAGTACATGATAATCTGACGGTGGTTAAGATAAGCCTTTATAATAAGTGTGATCGGACAATTAACTTAAAATAACTTGCCTGAGCACAATTCCCTCTGAGCGTTAGCGTAAAGCCCTCGGTGGGAATAATAATGAAGCATTACCTCCTACCTTTAGACTGTGTAGATTGTGAGAGTGTTGAATGGTCTGTTAATGCATCGCACTTAAGGTAAAAACATAATGAAATGGCATATTAGTCAAATCTGTATGTATTTATTGTAGTAATGGCTCCAAAGCCCCGGAGTGATTAGGATGCACACTGCATCTTGGGGATAATATTTGCATTCTGAAATCCGGGAAGAGAAATGGAAACCTTTCAGACTGCCATTAAGGCTAATTAGGAATAAATTCCAGAGAAAGCATCAGTGCGGTGACAGACACCAGCGTGTGCCCCTCCATCACTGTCACGCTCCACAGCAGATACCTTTATAGCCTCATCTGTTGTGCTCTCACCAGTCATCTTGGTTTCACTCCCTCCCCCTAAAGAATCATCAGGATCTTTTATATGGACCTTTGTAATAAAAGATCTGCATCCTAGTGCTAAATTTTGCTTTTCAGCTATATGGTACATCTATAAACATTTGATACGTTTGTTATAATTTTATTGACAAGTACATCAGATCTATGCAAATACCCAATATTTCCAGTGTTGACCCTTATTTTTCAGGACTTCTGCCCTACGCCATGACAGATCTCTGCTTCTGAGTCAAATCCTGACTGATGACAACACATTCTTGTCTAATCAATGGTTGGACATTATCACAATTTTTGTGTTTTTGTTCGTCTTCCTTTTTGAGGATTGCCCACAAGTTGTCATGGGATTAAGTTTGCTGGCTACAGACCCAAAATGTCAATGTTTTGTTCAACGAGCCACAAAGTTATCACTTTTGCTGTAAAAAGCATTATTCATCACCAAATTGGCTCTGGATCATTGGGAGAAGTTTCTCTTGGAAGATATTTAGATCTCATTCTTTATTCATGATATTGTTTTAGGCAAAATTGTGAGTGAGCCCATGCCCCTGGATGAAAAGCAATCTGGCAAATGGATGGTCTCAGGAAGCTTTATTGCAGGGCTCATGGTAGCACTCACCTTTTCTTCATTCCTCCAGATGTCTCAAACAGTCTGAAGCTATTTTCTTAAGGGAAAATAACTTATAAGAAATACAGGGATTGGACTGCAGACGACTAGGGTAACCTTATTTTATTTGAGGAAACCCCCCTATTTACATATCACAATTTGTATTAAAATATAATAATCATGCAATTTTCATACTACCGCTCTTCTAGACTCATACTTAATGTTCTTTCGGAAAAACCACATGTGTATTAGCAGCAATAGGCTGAGTCAGACCCTATTTTTTGTACTGAAACTATCAATCAGTTTCTGCAAAGGTCATTGTGTCATGAGGGGGCGAAGAGTGAGGCGTCACACTAAGGAGGAACACTGTCAGGAGTCGAACCCAGTACCTCTTGTCTACTGGCCAGCAGCTCTACCATCTGAGCTATTCTGCTGGCTGCAAAGTTCCTTGCTGAACCCAGATACCATTGACTGTTTTTCCTGATTGGCTACACCTAGTGCTCTCTTGATTGGGCCTCTGATTGCCAATTACACACCCTATATAAACCTGGCCCTGTGGGTGTGTCATTGCGAGATTATTGAGCTCCAAGCCTTTAGTCAAGCGTTTCCTGCTGATCCATTGCTACAAACACTGCTCTCCTGTGAACCGACCTCGGCCTGCCTTCTGACTACGCTCTCCGCCTGATCCATTGCTACAAACACTGCTCTCCTGTGAACCGACCTCGGCCTGCCTTCTGACTACGCTCTCCGCCTGATCCATTGCTACAAACACTGCTCTCCTGTGTACCGACCTCCGGCTGCCACCTGACTACGTTATCTGCCTGCTCCTCTGTTACCGAACTGCCTTTCCTGTGTACCGACCTCCGGCTGCCACCTGACTACGTTATCCGCCTGATCCATTGCTACCAACACTGCTTTCCTGTGTACCGACCTCCGGCTGCCATCTGACTACGCTACCTGCCTCTGCTTCCCCTAGTGTTTGCAGTAACATCGGCTCCAACCCAGACGGGATCTTGACAGAATAATCTCGCGCCAAAATGGAGTCCGCTGTGAACACCCTGAGACGGCAAGTTACGGAGCTTCAAAGTTTTTGTACTGACTCTCAAGGAAAATATGCCAAGTTACAAACTGATTTCACGGCGATACAACAGGAAGTAATTGAGCTACAAAAACAACTTCTGGACGTGCGCAATTCAGGGTCCGAATCAAACGCGCGGCTGCCGTTGCCTGCAAAGTTCAGTGGGGATCGCAAGCAGTACCGAGGATTCCTCAATCAATGCCGCATATACTTCCAGATGCAACCTGCTCCCTTTACCAGTGAGAGGAAGAAAGTTTTTTTCATGATAAATCTCCTGACGGATGAAGCTCTTGCTTGGGCTTCACCTTATGTAGAAAAGGACTATGACCTCCTTAATGACCTGGAAGCCTTCACCGCAGCTATGAATCAAGTTTTTGATGACCCAAACCGCTGTGCCACAGCAGAAACCAAATTACATAATTTGCGCCAAGGACGTCGCTCTGTTGCGGAATACACATCGGAGTTCCGTCGCTGGGTGGCCGACACCACCTGGAATCCAGCGGCCCAGAGAAGTCAATTTCGACGAGGGTTATCAGAACCAGTGAAAGACGAGCTTGCCAGGGTTGAGACCCCTGACCAGTTGGAGGACTTTATTCAACTATGTATCCGGATTGACCAGAGACTTACTGAAAGGAGAAAGGAGAGACTGCGAGCACTTGGGAATAGCCCTGGCTTCTCATTTTCAGCATCGGACCACCAAGAAAAGACGCAAGGCGTGTCTGAACCGATGCAGATCGACGTCATCCGAAGACCACTCTCTGCACAGGAGAAGGAGAGGCGACGTGCAGAACATCTCTGCCTCTATTGTGGGGACCCTGGACACTATGCCATCAACTGTCCTAACAAAAGGACTATAGCCTTTACCAACAACATGTCTGCCAGCAATATGGACCTTTCTCAGCAGTCGGATTCCATCTTGCAGACTATCTCATCAGTAACGCCAGAAATAGACAAAATACATACTACATCATCTCATTTTGTAATCCCCATTCAGGTTGTAATGGGCACCCAAAAAATACAATGCTCTGCCCTGTTGGATTCGGGAGCAGGAGGGAATTTTATGGACTTAAAATTTACACGTGATAATAATATTTCCAGTAGGACCAAATCCACACCAATTGAAATGGAAACGGTGGATGGATCACCCTTGTCTTCTGGACCTGTCACGCATGAGACAATCGAACTGGAGATTTGTATCGAACCGGATCATCATGAAGCTGTCAGTTTCCACCTTATCTCATCTCCGAAATTTCCGGTTATTCTAGGGATCCCCTGGTTTTCAGTCCATAACCCTTCTATCAACTGGGCATCAAGGACCATCACCTTTCCATCTGACTACTGTAAGAATAATTGTCATAAGGAACCCCCTGTTCTCCAACAAGTCCAAATCTCTGA
This sequence comes from Oophaga sylvatica, assembly GCA_033576555.1. Lineage (NCBI taxonomy): Eukaryota > Metazoa > Chordata > Amphibia > Anura > Dendrobatidae > Oophaga > Oophaga sylvatica. The sequence continues at coordinate 87,140,430 of JARQOD010000005.1, forward strand.
GATTTCGCATGAGAAGGAAGAGAAACTACCACCTCAATATCAGCAGTTCTCTGATGTCTGCAGTAAGAAGAAAGCAGATCAATTACCTCCTCACCGTCCTTACGACTGTCCCATTGAATTGCTGCCAGGAGCAACCATTCCATTTGGACGGATTTACAATCTTTCCGAACCTGAATTGAAGGTATTAAGAAAGTTCCTGGATGAAAATTTAGAGAAAGGCTTTATTCGACCTTCCACATCTCCAGCTGGGGCACCCCTGTTCTTTGTTGAAAAGAAAGACTCCACTCTGCGGCCATGTATTGACTACAGAGAGATGAATAATATCACTGTCAAGAATCGCTACCCGCTACCCTTGATTCCTGAACTATCTGAGAGACTCCGTTCTGCGAAAATCTTTACGAAGCTGGATCTTAGAGGGGCTTACAACCTCATACGGATTCGCCCAGGAGATGAGTGGAAGACCGCCTTCAGAACGAGATATGGACATTTTGAATCTCTGGTTATGACCTTTGGTCTTAGCAATGCCCCAGCCACCTTTCAACATTTTATTAATGATGTATTTCGAGATTTCTTGGACCAATTCGTTGTGGCTTATCTCGATGACATTCTTATATTTTCAGACACCTTGGAAGAGCATCGCAGGCACGTCCAGTTAGTCTTGGAACGACTACAGGAGAACCATCTTTACATTAAACTTGAAAAATGTGAGTTTGAACAAACCAGTATCCAATTTCTGGGATATATCATCTCCCCAGAAGGTCTGAGCATGGATCCCGGCAAAATCAATGCTGTAGTGGACTGGCCTGTTCCAAGAAATTTAAAAGACGTCCAGCGTTTCATAGGATTTGCAAATTTTTACCGAAAATTTATAAAGAACTTTTCACGGATCATACTACCAATTACTACACTAACAAAAAAGACCAAAGCATTTTTCTGGTCTCCGGAGGCCCAGGAGGCTTTTGACAAATTGAAAACTCTTTTTACGTCTGCTCCATTGTTAGTACACCCAAATCCTGAATTGCCATTTACTGTCGAAGTGGACGCCTCGGACTCTGCAGTAGGAGCCATTCTGTCTCAGCGAGTTGGGGACAAAATGCAACTTCACCCATGTGCGTTTCTTTCCCACACCATGTCATCTGCAGAAAAGAACTACGACATCGGTAATAAAGAACTGTTAGCCATTAAAGTTGCCTTCTCCGAATGGAGACATCTTTTGGAAGGTGCCAATCACCCTGTGACTGTCCTCACGGACCACAAGAATCTTGAATTCCTCCGTACAGCAAAAAGATTGTCTGCAAGACAAGCACGATGGGCCTTATTTTTCTCAAGATTCAATTTTATAATTTCTTACCGGCCTGGTTCAAGAAATGGCAAGGCTGACGCCCTGTCCAGGATGTGTTCGGAACCTCAGGAGAGGTCTAGTAATGACGATACAATTCTAGGCCCTAAAAATTTTTTGGGAATATTGCACTCTAGAGGACTATGTAATAGAATTAAAGATGGATATCAAGAGGACTCTTTCCTTAACCATCCTTCGGAAGACGTCGATCTTTCATTCAAAGAGGGGTTTTGGATGCAGAAACACAAAATATATGTACCTGAATCTTCTCGCCTTGAAGTCCTCAAAAGTGTCCATGATTCTAAACTGGCAGGACATCCTGGAGTTGCAAAAACACAAGACTTACTACTTCGTTTCTTTTGGTGGCCTAATTGTAGGAAGGACGTGAGGAAATATGTTTCAACCTGTTTAACATGCGCACGAAACAAGACCCCACGATCGTCTCCTCTAGGACTCTTGCAACCACTTCCAGTTCCATCCAGGCCTTGGGGATCTATTTCCATGGATTTTATTGTGGAACTACCCCCTTCCAAACAGATGACCGTCATCCTTGTCATAGTGGACCGACTCACAAAAATGGCCCACTTTATTCCAACTGAAGGAATTCCTACTGCTGAAAAAACTGCAGAACTGATAATCAAAGAGGTATTCAGGTTACATGGAATTCCTGACAGCGTGGTGTCTGACAGAGGCGTTCAGTTTACGTCAAAATTTTGGAAGAGTTTCTGTACAGCCTTGGGAGTCACGGTGAATCTTTCTACCGCTTTCCATCCTCAGTCCAATGGCCAGACGGAGAGAACGAACCAGACTTTGGAGCAATACCTCCGTTGCTTCATTTCCTATCTTCAGGACGACTGGGTGGACTATTTACCAACAGCAGAGTTTGCCTACAACAACTCCATACATAGCGCTACATCTCAAACCCCATTTTTTGCTAATTATGGAGTACATCCAGTATTTATCCCTAATCTGCCAGTGAACACTCCCATTCTTGCTGTAAATGACAGGCTTGCAAAATTACAGGAATCCCAGAAGGAATTATCAGAGATATTACTCAAGACCCAGGAAGTATATAAGGAAGCAGCAGATAAACATCGGAGAGTGCCCCTGCTCTTCAGGTTGGAGACAAAGTTTGGCTGTCCACTAAAAACCTTAAGACACATGTGCCATCCTCCAAATTGGGTCAGAAATTCATTGGACCTTTTCAAATTTCTGCAAAAATTAACCAGGTTGCTTTTCGTTTAAAACTTCCCAACAATCTAAAGATTCATCCAGTGTTTCACATATCCTTGCTCAAACCCTTCTGTGAAAACCCGTTTCCAGGAAGAATTCAGCCACCTCCTCCACCAGAAAGGATCCGTGGTGAAGAAGAATACATTGTGGATAAGATTCTGGACTCCCGAAAATTCAGAGGTAAACTGCAGTATCTGGTGCAGTGGAAGGGTTACGGACCAGAGGAAAATTCATGGGAACCAAGGGACAACGTCCATGCTCCTAGACTAACAAGAGCCTTTCATCAGAGGTACCCGGATAAGCCAGCTCCTGAGATGTCCAGAGGCCATCCTGGAAGGAGGGGAGTACTGTCAGGAGTCGAACCCAGTACCTCTTGTCTACTGGCCAGCAGCTCTACCATCTGAGCTATTCTGCTGGCTGCAAAGTCCCTTGCTGAACCCAGATACCATTGACTGTTTTTCCTGATTGGCTACACCTAGTGCTCTCTTGATTGGGCCTCTGATTGCCAATTACACACCCTATATAAACCTGGCCCTGTGGGTGTGTCATTGCGAGATTATTGAGCTCCAAGCCTTTAGTCAAGCGTTTCCTGCTGATCCATTGCTACAAACACTGCTCTCCTGTGAACCGACCTCGGCCTGCCTTCTGACTACGCTCTCCGCCTGATCCATTGCTACAAACACTGCTCTCCTGTGAACCGACCTCGGCCTGCCTTCTGACTACGCTCTCCGCCTGATCCATTGCTACAAACACTGCTCTCCTGTGTACCGACCTCCGGCTGCCACCTGACTACGTTATCTGCCTGCTCCTCTGTTACCGAACTGCCTTTCCTGTGTACCGACCTCCGGCTGCCACCTGACTACGTTATCCGCCTGATCCATTGCTACCAACACTGCTTTCCTGTGTACCGACCTCCGGCTGCCATCTGACTACGCTACCTGCCTCTGCTTCCCCTAGTGTTTGCAGTAACATCGGCTCCAACCCAGACGGGATCTTGACAAACACGGAGGAGTGAGAGGCGTGAAAACCACGCATTACACACGGTCCAATATTTCTCAATGGGGCAGCTCTGATCATGCGTATTTTTCTCGCCCATATGTTACGTATGTTATGTCGCTGGCTTCCCTGTCTGGTAGAGAAAATAGCGCGGGAGCCCACGCATTCTTTTACAACGAATTTACACATTTAATTAACCCCTACATGTATGAAATTTTGCACACATACACTCATGTAATTGTTAGTGAAAACCATATATCAAACTACATGAAATGACATGGTTAACTGTATGTAAACCATGTGTCATTTCATGTCGGGTGGTTCTGTAATTTCAAAAAAGCCGGAAATTGAATCAGTGGCTATTTTACTATGTAGAAGTGTATGTACTATAAATATATATATATATATATATATATATATATATATATATATGTGTCACAATGACATGTATATACAGTGCCTACAAGTAGTATTCAACCCCCTGCAGATTTAGCTGGTTTGATAAGATGCAAATAAGTTAGGGCCTTCAAACTGCAAACGAGAGTAGGATTTATTAACAGAAGCATAAATCTTACAAAACAAAAAGTTATGTTGCTCAGTTGAATTTTAATAAATTTTAAACATAAAAGTGTGGGTCAATTATTATACAACCCCTATGTTTAATATTTAGTGGAATAACCCTTGTTTGCAATTACAGCTAATAATCGTCTTTTATAAGACCTGATCAGGCCGGCACAGGTCTGTGGAGTTATCTTGGCCCACTCCTCCATGCAGATCTTCTCCAAGTTATCTAGGTTCTTTGGGTGTCTCATGTGGACTTTAATCTTGAGCTCCTTCTACAAGTTTTCAATTGGGTTAAGGTCAGGAGACTGACTAGGCCACTCCAACACCTTGACTTTTTCCCTCTTGAACCAGGCCTTGGTTTTCTTGGCTGTGTGCTTTGGGTTGTTGTTGTAAGGTTCTGTGTACATGTTCCTGAAACTCAGTTTTTCCGTCAGCCATTTTACTTTCTGTCTTGCTGCAGCTATCTTGCCCTCAGTCAATATGGAGTTTCCAGCTTGCATGTTCCCGCCCTGATTCTCTCCTCTTGCTTCTTAAGCAGCCACAGCTGAGCAATCAGTGCTTCAGAATCAAGCCTGCAGTGAACCTGTGACCTGACTCCTGAAAGCCTTGGACCTTGTACTCCAGTTATTTCCTATTGTGGAACTTTGGAACACTCGTGGACTTTGGAACCTTGCTATTTGATAAATCCACGTTTGCATGGACTTACGGTAACAGAGAAGAGATCCTGAACCTGTTGTGGAGAGTGATTGCTGAGCTTAAGTTACTCTGGCCTGCTGTGTCTCCTGCTTTTGTATCTGCAAACTGTGTGACTATTATTGCCACTTGTATGAAGTAATACAAGACCTTCTATATCAAACCTGTGACTCCTGTGTTTTCATCGCACTCAAGCACAAGACACTATATGAACTGTATTCCTTACATTACAAGATTCTGAAGCCAAACGTTAGTGTCTGCTGGGTCTGGAAAGGCTGTGTCTGCTGTAACTGTGGATATCGGATGTCCGGTTGTACTTTCTGTGATGACAGTGGTTGTGACTTCTCACAACCATTCCAGGTGAGCAATTCCCTTAAGTTTTTTTTTTCTGCAGTGTTACCACAGGTAAATACTATTGTTTTTTTTTTCTTTCCTCTTTTGTGTCTGCTGTAACTGTGGATATCAGATGTCCGGTTGAACTTTCTGTGATGATAGTGGTTGTGACTTCTCACAACCATTCCAGGTGAGCAGTTCCCTTAATTTTTTTTTTCTCTCTGCAGTGTTACCACAGGTAAACACTATTGTTTTTTTTTTCTCCTCTCCTCTCCTTCCAGTACTCATGTCTTAAAAGATCTGGAAAATGGAGGCCCGCATAAAGGAACTTTGCGGAGTGACTGATAATATCCTTGCAGATTTGCAGAATATAAAGACCCGTTTTACAAACCTACAGGACCTCACTAATCACAATTTGCAAGTGTTTGGACAGACTGCCCAGGATTTGCGAGCCAGGATTGAGGTTCTAGAGGGGCAAGTCCAGACTCCTGCCGTAGCCCGAGTTCTGGGATTCCCAAGTTGCCCCCTTTTCGTTTTGGCGGTGAACGTGAGAAATTCAGGGGATTTATTAATCAATGCAATCTTTTTTTTTCTGCACATGCTTCACAATTTCCCACTGAACGATCTAAGGTGCTTACTATAATTATGTTGCTTACCAACAAGGCTTTGATGTGGGCAAACCCTCTGATTGAGACTGAGGATGAATGTTTGGATCATCTTGATGCTTTCATTTCAGCCATGGGGCAGGTGTTTGATGACCCCAATCGAGGTGCAACAGCTGAAGCAGCCATGTTAGCTTTGCGCCAAGGTAAGCACTCGGTAGTTGAATATGCCTTGGATTTCAGGAGATGGGCCCTCGATACCACCTGGGACAGTTCCGCCAAAAAATCTATTTTTCGAAAAGGGTTATCTCCACTGATTAAGGATGAACTTGCTCGTGCCGACCCTCCCACTGCGTTAGGTGACTTTATTAACTACTGCATCCGTATTGATACTCGTCTGACTGAACGCAGGCAAGAGAGATGGTTCGAAAGCAATCGCACTAACCTTTTCCTACCTTCCTTCCAGCTAAGGAACCTTTGAGTAGGATTACACGGGAACCTGAACCTGAACCCATGCAGGTAGACTCTTTACAACGACGGGTTAGTGATGCACGCAAGGAACATCGTTTTAAGGAGAATCTATGTTTCTATTGTGGTAAGTCAGGGCACTTCATTATAAACTGCCCCAGCCGTTCTCGTAAGACTACTGCAGCACTCATTCACTGTGAGTGTTGCGAGAGGGGATCTGTCAGGTCCGAGCCTCAGGCTCCAGAGAGATCTGCGGCAACAGATCTTGATTTCTCGGACTTAAACTCCGTTACCTCTGAGGACGTTGACTGTGTAAACGCTGCAATTTTTCAAGTTTCCTCAGCGGTGTCCCAGCTGAGTTGTAAGAAAAACAATTCTCATTGCTTTCTTTCCATCAAACTCTGGGTTGACTCAGCTTGGGTGTCTAGCTCTGCTATGATCGACTCAGGGGCAAGTGGAAATTTTATGGATGTCTCCTTTGCTCTGAAACAGGGGATACGTTCAGTGAAGAAGGCTACTCCAGTACAGATAGAAACTGTGGATGGCTCCCTGCTGACCTCTGGACCAGTGGATCAGGAAACAGAGCCTTTGAGGGTTCTTATGGGTAAAGATCATCAAGAGAAACTGTCCTTTATGCTTATCTCTTCTCCCCACTTTCCCATTATTCTAGGGCTACCATGGCTGCAGGCTCAGAATCCTACGGCTGCAGGCTCAGAATCCTACCATTAACTGGGAGACCAAGGAATTACACTTTCCAGAGAAACAGATGAGTCCAAAAGTTTCAGCTTGCTCTGTTCCTAAAGGAACCATGTCAGTCCCTGAACTACCAGCTGTATACCAGGACTATGTGGATTTATGTGACAAGAAGAACGCTGACCAGCTTCCCCCTCACCGTCCATATGATTGTCCAATTGAATTATTGCCTGGAGCAGAGATACCTTTTGGTAAGATCTACCCCTGGCGGGGCCCGAGCTAAAGGCTTTAAAGGATTACATAGATGAAAATCTAGCCAAGGGCTTCATACGCCCCTCTTCATCTCCTGCAGGTGCACCCATCTTCTTTGTAAAGAAGAAAGATGGATCTCTAAGACCTGCGTAGACTAAAGGGAACTCAATAAGGTTACTATTAGAAACCGTTATCCATTGCCTTTAATCCCTGAGTTATTGGAGAGAGTGCGACATGCCAAAATTTTCTCTAAACTAGATCTTCGTGGGGCCTATAACTTAGTCCGTATTAGACCTGGGGATGAATGGAAGACTGCATTCAGGTCACGCTATGGACACTTTGAATATCTAGTTATGCCTTTTGGTCTGAGTACCGCCCCAGCCACTTTCCAACACTTGGTGAATGACATCTTCAGGGATCTCCTAGATACATTCGTGGTGATTTATTTGGATGATATTCTAATTTTTTCTAACTCCACAGAGGAACATCATGGACATGTGAGAATGGTCTTGGAACGTCTAAGACAAAATCATCTTTACATCAAACTTGAAAAGTGTGAATTCCATAGGACCGAAATTCAATTTCTGGGGTATGTACTGTCTACACAAGGAATTAGTATGGATGGAAGCAAAACCCAAACCATCAAGGATTGGCCAAGTCCTAGAAATGTGAAGGAGGTACAGCGCTTCATCGGGTTTGCCAACTTCTATAGACGTTTCATTAGGAATTTCTCTGAGGTAGTGTCACCTATCACCCAACTTACCCGGAAAGAGTCTAGGTTCTCCTGGACTCCCCAAGCCCAGGAAGCATTTTCCCGTCTAAAAGATAAATTTACCACTGCACCTATCTTAGTACATCCCAACCCCGAGCTTGCCTTCATAATAGAGGTGGATGCTTCAGACTGTGCCGTTGGAGCTATACTCTCTCAGAGAACAGGTGAGAAGAATGTCTTGCATCCCTGTGCCTTCTTTTCCCAGCAGTTGTCTTCGGCTGAGAGGAACTACGATGTGGGCAATAGAGAGTTGTTGGCCATTATTGCCGCCTTCAAAGAATGGAGACACCTTCTTCAGGGAGCTGCACAGCAAATAGTCGTCCTGACAGACCATCGTAACCTTGAATTTATCAGGTCGGCTAAGTGCCTGACTCCTCGCCAGGCTCGCTGGAATCTTTTCTTAAACCAATTTAATTTTATCATTTCTTATAGACCAGGATCGCGCAATGGAAAGGCTGATGCACTCTCTAGGATTTACTCAGCAGAGACACGCCCAATTACTCCTCCTAAGACTATTCTTCCTGACTCTAGATTCCTGGGAGTGATTCATAATCAAGACCTACTTAAGGACATCAAGGAAGCATACCATGCGGATTCCTTTTTGGCACAACCCCCAAGGGACGTAAGTCTTGTCTTTAAGAATGGTGTGTGGATTCAGGGACAACGCCTGTATATTCCTGAAACAGTCAGATTGAGAGTATTGCAACTCATTCACGATTCCAAGATAGCTGGGCATAGAGGAATTCTAAAGACACAGGAATTTCTTTCTCGTTTCTTTTGGTGGCCCACTTTAAGGAAGGATGTTTTAAACTATGTCACTTCATGTGAAGTCTGTGCAAGATGCAAAACACCTCGCTCCTCACCAACTGGTCTGTTGCAACCTCTTCCCACCCCGTCCCGCCCGTGGGGATCCATTTCTATGGACTTCATTGTGGAGTTACCAACCTCTCAAGGGAAGAACACCATTCTAGTAGTGGTTGATCGTTTAACAAAAGCAGCTCATTTTATTCCTTGTGTCGGCTTACCCACTGCAAGACAGACATCAGATTTGATGATTAAAAATGTGTTTCACTTACATGGAGTACCAGATGAGGTTATTTCGGATCGAGGGGTGCAATTCACTTCAAGGTTTTGGCAAAATTTCTGTGCAGCATTGGACATTAAAGTAAACCTTTCTTCTGCTTTTCATCCTCAGACTAATGGACAGACAGAACGAACCAATCAGACCCTGGAGCAGTATCTTCGCTGCTTTATCTGCCACCTACAGGATGATTGGGTGGATCTACTTCCACTGGCTGAGTTCTCTTATAAGAACTCTCAGAGCGCCTCCACTAAGCAGTCTCCTTTTTACTCCAATTTAGGTTATCATCCTAATATTCTTCCTCGATTTCCATAGAAACGCCTTTGCCAGCAGTGGCTGAAAGAATCACGTCTTTACAAAAGATATGGATCTTCTAAAGGGAAATCTGGAATTGGCTCAGGAAAGGTACAAGAAAGCCGCAGATAAATTTCGTAAACCTGCACCAGCTTTCAAGGTAGGAGACCTGGTTTGGCTGTCAACCAGAAATCTTAAGTTAAGAATTCCATCATCTAAGTTGGGACATAAATACATTGGACCTTATAAAATCAGTAAAATTATAAGTGCTGTCGCTTGTCGTCTTCAACTGCCCAGAACTATGAGAATCCACCCTGTCTTTCATGTATCCCTACTAAAGGCTGCGACACCCAATACGTTTCCTGGACGTTCTTCTCCTTGCCCTGACCCAGTGCTAGTCGATGGTCAGGAAGAATTTGTGGTGGAAAGGATTTTAGATTCCAGGTTGTATAGAAATCAGTTACAATATCTGATTAAATGGCAGGGCTACCCAGTGGAGGACAACTCATGGGAACCAGTCAATAACGTTAATGCTCCTCGCTTGCTCCGTCAGTTTCATCAGAGGTACCCACACAAGCCTGGTCTGAGGTCATCCGGAGGTTGTCCCTAAGGGGGGAGTAATGTAAGGTTCTGTGTACATGTTCCTGAAACTCAGTTTTTCCGTCAGCCATTTTACTTTCTGTCTTGCTGCAGCTATCTTGCCCTCAGTCAATATGGAGTTTCCAGCTTGCATGTTCCCGCCCTGATTCTCTCCTCTTGCTTCTTAAGCAGCCACAGCTGAGCAATCAGTGCTTCAGAATCAAGCCTGCAGTGAACCTGTGACCTGACTCCTGAAAGCCTTGGACCTTGTACTCCAGTTATTTCCTATTGTGGAACTTTGGAACACTCGTGGACTTTGGAACCTTGCTATTTGATAAATCCACGTTTGCATGGACTTACGGTAACAGAGAAGAGATCCTGAACCTGTTGTGGAGAGTGATTGCTGAGCTTAAGTTACTCTGGCCTGCTGTGTCTCCTGCTTTTGTATCTGCAAACTGTGTGACTATTATTGCCACTTGTATGAAGTAATACAAGACCTTCTATATCAAACCTGTGACTCCTGTGTTTTCATCGCACTCAAGCACAAGACACTATATGAACTGTATTCCTTACATTACAGTTGTCTTGTTGGAAGATGAAATTACGACCCATCTTAAGATCCTTGATGGAGGAGCGGAGGTTCTTGGCCAAAATCTCCAGGTAGGCCGTGCTATCCATCCTCCCATGGATGCGGACCAGATGGCCAGGCCCCTTGGCTGAGAAACAGCCCCACAGCATGATGCTGCCACCACCATGCTTGACTGTAGGGATGGTATTCTTGGGGTCGTATGCAGTGCCATCCAGTCTCCAAACGTCACGTGTGTGGTTGGCACCAAAGATCTCGATCTTGGTCTCATCAGACCATAGAACCTTGAACCAGTCTGTCTCAGAGTCCTCCAAGTGATCATGAGCAAACTGTAGACGAGCCTTGACATGACGCTTTGAAAGTAAAGGTACCTTACGGGCTCGTCTGGAACGGAGACCATTGCGGTGGAGTACGTTACTTATGGTATTGACTGAAACCAATGTCCCCACTGCCATGAGATCTTCCAGAGCTCCTTCCTTGTTGTCCTTGGGTTAGCCTTGACTCTTCGGACAACCCTGGCCTCGGCACGGGAGGAAACTTTCAAAGGCTGTCCAGGCCGTGGAAGGCTAACAGTAGTTCCATAAGCCTTCCACTTACGGATGATGCTCCCAACAGTGGAGACAGGTAGGGCCAACTCCTTGGAAAGGGTTTTGTACCCCTTGCCAGCCTTGTGACCCTCCACGATCTTGTCTCTGATGGCCTTGGAATGCTCCTTTGTCTTTCCCATGTTGACCATGTATGAGTGCTGTTCACAAGTTTGGGGAGGGTCTTAAATAGTCAGAAAAGGCTGGCAAAAGAGATCATTAATCCACACATGTGAAGCTCATTATTCTTGGTGCCTGAACTACTTCTTAATACTTTAGGGGGACCAAACAGAATTCTTGTGGTTTGAGGGGTTGAATAATAAATGACACTCTGAATTAACTTTTAACGTTTTTTTTTTTTTTTTTTTTTAAAAATTAAAACAAAAATTTTTTCTGCAGTGCATTTCCACTTCCAGGCTGATCTACAGTACAAATGTCACAATGCCAAGTTAATTCCGCATGTGTCAACCAGCTAAATCTGCAGGGGGTTGAATACTACTTGTAGGCACTGTATATATATATATATACATATATATTATATACAGTTATATGAAAAAGTTTGGGCACCCCTATTAATCTTAAGCTTAATGTTTGATAAAAATTGGTGTTTTTGCAATGGCTATTTCAGTTTGATATATCTAATAACTATTGGACACAGTAATGTTTCTGCCTTGAAATGAGGTTTATTGTACTAACAGAACATGTGCAATCTGCATTCAAACAAAATTTGACAGGTGCATAAGTATGGGCTCCCTTATCATTTTCTTGTTTTAAATACTCCTACCTACTTTTTACTGACTTACTAAAGCACTTTTTTTGGTTTTGTTACCTCATTGAGCTTTGAACTTCATAGCCAGGTGTTTGCAATCATGAGAAAAGCTACTTAAAGTGGCCACTTGCAAGTTGTTCTCTGTTTGAATCTCCTCTGAAGAGCGGCATCATGGGCTCCTCAAAACAACTGTCAAATGATCTGAAAACAAAGATTATTCAACATAGTTGTTCAGGGGAAGGATACAAAACGCTGTCTCAGAGATTTAACCTGTCAGTTTCCACTGTGAGGAACATAGTAAGGAAATGGAAGAACACAGGGACAGTTCTTGTTAAGGCCAGAAGTGGCAGGCCAAGAAAAACATCAGAAAGGCAGAGAAGAAGAATGGTGAGATCAGTCAAGGACAATCCTCAGACCACCTCCAGAGAGCTGCAGCATCAACTTGCTGCAGATGGTGTCACTGTGCTTCGGTCAACTATACAACGCACTTTGCACAAGGAGAAGCTGTATGGGAGAGTGATGCAAAAGAAGCCGTTTCTGCAAGCACGCCACAAACAGAGTCGGCTGAGGTATGCAAAAGCACATTTGGAGAAGCCAATTTCTTTTTGGAAGAAGGTCCTGTAGACTGATGAAACCAAGATTGAGTTGTTTGGTCATACAAAAAGGCGTTATGCATGGCGTCAAAAAAAACACAGCATTCCAAGAAAAACACTTGCTACCCACAGTAAAATTTGGTGGAGGTTCTATCATGCTTTGGGGCTGTGTGGCCAATGCCGGCACCGGGAATCTTGTTAAAGTTGAAGGACGCATGGATTCCACTCAGTATCAGCAGATTCTTGACAATAATGTTCAAGAATCAGTGACAAAGTTGAAGTTACGCAGGGGATGGATCTTTCAGCAAGACAATGATCCAAAACACCGCTCCAAATCTACTCAAGCATTCATGCAGAGGAACAATTACAATGTTCTGGAATGGCCATCCCAGTCCCCAGACCTGAATATCATTGAACATCTGTGGGATCATTTGAAGAGGGCTGTCCATGCTCGGCGACCATCAAACTTAACTGAACTGGAATTGTTTTCTAAAGAGGAATGGTCAAAAATACCTTCATCCAGGATCCAGGAACTCATTAAAAGCTACAGGAAGCGACTAGAAGCTGTTATTTTTGCAAAAGGAGGATCTGCTAAATATTAATGTCACTTTTCTGGTGAGGTGCCCATACTTATGCACCTGTCTAATTTTGTTTGGATGCAGATTGCACATTTTCTGCTAGTACAATAAACCTATTTCAAGGCAGAAACATTACTGTGTCCAATAGTTATTAGATATATCAAACTGAAATAGCTGTTGCAAAAACACCAATTTTTATCAAACATTAAGCTGAAGATTAATAGGGGTGCCCAAACTTTTTCATATAACTGTATATATATATTCTATGTGGTGTAAGCTTTTCAGGGGATATAGCTCTGAGATCGCCGTCCGGGTAGATGGAGTGGCACAGAAACAGTTCATTCAGACAGCAGTTCTGGTGAAAACTGGCTGCAACCAGTTTTATTAAAGTCCACAGCAAACAGATAAAAACAAATCATAAACATAAGACCTGGGCTTGTCCAGCCACTTACTACACTTAGATAGATTTCCCTATCTATCCGGGTCCGACTCTAACAGCCTGGGCCAAAACAACACATATGTTCAGCATTTACCAGCATGGAGTTTCACAGAGTCTCCTCCTTGTGTCTGAAGGCACCTTCAACGTCCAGACTTGAGAGAGCTCCCCTCCTATTCAGCAGCTATCCGCATGGATTCTCACAGAGACTACTCCTGTGTCCGGGGTACATCGAGCACCCAGACTGAGACAGCTCAAACTCCTGGAGACTCCTTCTTGTGCCTGGACTCCCTGTCCAGACTAAGCGAGCTCTCTGTCTGTGTTCGCAGACACCTACTTCTGGTCTCCTAATTAACAGCTGAGTGGTTTCAGGCCTGAGCTGCAAGTGTGTACTGAATGTAAGGTGTAGTGACCTTTCTCTACCACTAGGTTTACAAAGCCATACATTTCCCTTATACCAGTCAGCAAAGTATCTAGGTGAAATGTACACCCCATTCAACACACATATTCTCACTGTCTCACATATCCCCCCCCTCTTCTCCAGACCGGAGGGCTGGTCATCCAGACTGGAGGGCTGGTCAACAATCCAAAAGAGACAGTGAACTCTGGACCAGTCATGGCCTTCATCAGCTTCATCTTCACTACTGTCATCTGTATCTTCACCTGAGCCATAGCCAACATCAGCTTTCTCTTCATCTGAAGCATCCGCACTACCCTGTACCCTCCCAGGCCTATGCTCTCTGCGGGCCTCGGGTATCCTGCACGGTTTCATCTTGACCTTAGGGCCGGGCTCAGTTTCGATATAGTGCCTGGCCAGAGAAGTACGACCCGGCACATCAGAACACTTCTGCTGACTCTTCCTCAGAAACTCACGTACCTCCTGTCCTTGGTGCACTGACCATGTGTCACCAACTATCACAGAAGGTATAGGGGTTTTTTCACTTTTCTCTAGTTCCCCTTGAACCCTCTTTAGCACATCTATTTTCTTGAATATCGGTTGACTCATAAAGTCTATTTCACAGACCTTAAGCTCCTCTGCCATGGTCTCTGACCATTTTAAGCTACACTGTTCAAATGATTGGGACTGTAGAAGGAGCTGATCGTTTTTCTTTTGCAGTACACATAATTCATCCGCTAAGTCTCCAGCTGAATTGTAATGTTCTACCGTGACAACAGCATTCTTATATAGAGCCTTAGACTTATTGAGCAGCATTTGCTCTTGCAACGAAGAGATTCCCTGTATTCTTCCTTTTACTTCATTGACTTTCTCACGAAGATGCTCATAGCTTTCATCACACTCCTTCATCACAGTTTGGAGTTTTTTCTGAGAAGTAATCAATTCATCTGGTACCTGTTGGACGCCCTTTATGTCTTTGGCCCCTTCTTCAGGCTCTTCTGGTAGAACATGCTCAGAAGCCCTACCGTCAGTCTTACATTCTACCTCTTCAGTCACATCATTATGGTCTCCAATATCTCCATTTATTCCAGCTTTCAAGTTCTCCTTGATAGCTGCATCTGTATACTCAGAACCCGCCGGATTCTTCTCTTCCACCACGTTCTGCATCCCATCTGAGCTCCCGTGTGTCTGCAGCGGCAACGGAGTGACACACCGCTTTTCCCATTTGTTGGGACGTGGCTCCGATGTAGACTCCATGAAAGTGCGCTTGAGCTCACCAATGCCAGCCTGATGTCTCAAAATCTCATCTTGTGATTTATCCAGATCCTTGGTGTCACTCGGGAACACTGCTGGGGCTCCGGGCGCCGAACTTCCAGCCTGAGCTTCACGAGTTGCAGCTACTGATCCGGACCGTAACCCGTCCACGCCGCTGTCTTCGGCAGAAACAGATTCCTGGACAGAGTCAGTCCCCATATCTTCAGTCTTGTTCCTCACAGCTTCACTTGAGACCTCAGCTTCTGATGAGGCATCTGGCTTGGTGACCACCACTTCCATGGCTTTTTCCACCTCTGCAGCATTACCTTCAGAGTCCTGGGCATGATGCAGCTCCATACCATACATTGATAACTTCTCATCTTCAACAGCATCCACTTGTGCTGTGTTCAGTTTCAGAGTCCTGCCTTTAAAGCTCAGCTCTCCTCCTTTCACCTTAGTCTTCGCCAGGGAACCGGCCAACTGTAAAACATCTTCAGATGCCATCTTCTGTCCGACTGCAAGGTCAGCATCAGCCTTCCTCTCAGGACTCTCATCCTCCTCTGCTACCATGCCTTCCTCATTTGCACTGGTTGCTTGATTGTCATCAGATGATTCACTATCACTACCACTATCCCTGTCTGACCCCTTTTTCTCAGCCACATCCTGCTCACTTTCAGGGTTATACAATTCATTCTCATTCACATCCTGATCTGGAACCTTAGTTAACATGTCATCCACAACATTAACTTCACCATCTGGTCCCTCAAGTATGTGACTATGTGACAACCCCAGCACTATACTTCTATATAGCTCAGGTACTAGGAGCTGGCTCACGACCTCTCCCTGGACTTCAGTGTCCCTATACAACAGGTTAGTGTTTATGGCAACATGAGGAAACCTCTCCTCAGAGCCAGGCTCTTGGGAAACCTCATTTAGAACAATTATATTTTCCTGTGCCGTTTTAAGAGTGGGGTCTCGCCATTGTTCACTCTCAAAATTGTCACAGGACACAGGTAAGTCAGGGACACTCGGTTCCCGAGAACCACCATCCTCGTCTCCCACCATCACCTGCAAAGGAATTTCATCACTATTATCAATATCATTATCATGATTATGATCAGTATCATCACCACTATCATGATCATCATCATTATCATTATCAGCATCATCATTATCATTATCATCATCATCATTATCACATAAGTTTAACGGCCCACTAGCATTGTGTTCCGCCCCTCGGGACTGCGCACCCTCAATAGGAGCTTCATCACACTGTCCATCAGAAACATTTTTCCCCCAGAGATCCTTAGATCGGGGAAAGTCATTACCCAATATAACGGGTTGCACCAGGTTCTTCACTACCCCCACTTCACATGAAACCTCCCCGCGTTTGGGGATCAAGTCCACGACAGTCTCTGGGTAGACTTTGGTGTCTCCATGGACGCACACCACACTCAGGTGCTTATCAGGGATGAAGTCCCTATCAATCAGGCTGTCACATACGGAAGTCACTGGACTCTCTGAGTCCAAGAGGGCCTGTGCTGGGCAGTCATTTACAACCACCGGGGACACCTGTGGTCCAGTCTCTTTGGCTGAGGTGGACACACACACAGGTTCTGCGCAGAGAGAGAGGGATCTGCCAACATCACAATACATAGGCTCCCCTCTATTGGACAGTTGGCTGCAATTTCACGACATCTCCAACACTGTCTATCACACTTTTCCACCCACATGTCCCCTCGGGCCTGAACCCGCTTATCAGCATACCCCATGTCCCCAACAGCTGGAACGCTCTTACCGCGAGAGTTCAGCGTCCGGGAACTCTGAAGTGACGACCTCTCAGACGGCTGGTCACGGAGACAGTCTTTGCTGGCGAAGGCCTTCTCCATCAGGCTGACCAGACGATTGGCGTCCTGGTGGTCTCCTTGTCCGACCTCTGGCTGTACCTCAGGAGGACATGCTCGGGTGTAGCGGTTCACTATCACCTTTCCAACTCCATAATCAGGTTTGCTGACTGCAGACTCCCAACTGCATCTCCAGTCATGAACTCCCCTGGCACGGGCTGTCACCGTAACACCCAGCCGGGTAAGAATCTCCGCTTTCAGCTTGGCATAGTCTTGGCTGTCCTGCTCGCTCAGGTCAGCATAGGCCCTTTGGGGTTCTCCAATCAGATAGGGTGCGACCATCATGGCCCATTCAGATAGGGGCAGATTCTCCTTCTCTGCCAGTCCCTCAAACCTAGTGAGATATACCTCCACATCATCACGAGGTGTCATCTTTTTCAGGGACCGTCTTACCGCCTTCTTTACAGCGGACAATGCAGGTGACTTTGCAACATTACTTTGGGACGATGCGCTGCAAGTCTTTTGTAGTGCTGCCACCTGCTCAAAAAACAACCGGTTATTCTCCTGCTGCTGCTGCAGGAATTGCTGCTCCATGCTTCGCTGGGCCTGGACCAGGTACTCAACGAGCTCCTCCATACTGCCGGACTTATCTGTCTCAACCACGGCAGTCTTATGTTGCACATTAACTTGCGCCATTTGTTCAAACAGCGCCTCCATGCTGTCATCCATGCTGTCAGACTTCTCTGTCTCAACAACGGCAGTCTTCACTCAAGACATACACACTCCACAGTCTTTTCCACAGAAAATTCAGCCTTGCTGTGCAGACACTTTTTTTTTTTTTTCTTTGCAAAGTCTATTAGGGCTACTGTCTCTTTAAGACTGCTCCAACAGACGTTTCTCCTTGCTGACACACTTTTTTTTCTCTCTCTGCTGCTGCTTCAACAGACTTCACCTTTTATTGCTGTCTCTCGCCACTGTGCTGCACGCACATTCCAGCACCAATTGTATCAGCCACTGTGCTGCCCCAGCATTCTCCGCCAATTGTAAGCTTTTCAGGGATATAGCTCTGAGATCGCCGTCCGGGTAGACGGAGTGGCACAGAAACAGTTCATTCAGACAGCAGTTCTGGTGAAAACTGGCTGCAACCAGTTTTATTAAAGTCCACAGCAAACAGATAAAAACAAATCATAAACATAAGACCTGGGCTTGTCCAGCCACTTACTACACTTAGATAGATTTCCCTATCTATCCGGGTCCCGACTCTAACAGCCTGGGCCAAAACAACACATATGTTCAGCATTTACCAGCATGGAGTTTCACAGAGTCTCCTCCTTGTGTCTGAAGGCACCTTCAACGTCCAGACTTGAGAGAGCTCCCCTCCTATTCAGCAGCTATCCGCATGGATTCTCACAGAGACTACTCCTGTGTCCGGGGTACATCGAGCACCCAGACTGAGACAGCTCAAACTCCTGGAGACTCCTTCTTGTGCCTGGACTCCCTGTCCAGACTAAGCGAGCTCTCTGTCTGTGTTCGCAGACACCTACTTCTGGTCTCCTAATTAACAGCTGAGTGGTTTCAGGCCTGAGCTGCAAGTGTGTACTGAATGTAAGGTGTAGTGACCTTTCTCTACCACTAGGTTTACAAAGCCATACATTTCCCTTATACCAGTCAGCAAAGTATCTAGGTGAAATGTACACCCCATTCAACACACATATTCTCACTGTCTCACAGTGGATATATCTATTCTTTCTTTTGTGATGTAAAAACTGTCATTGGGATCCATTATATGTCGGTTTTGCAAGCCGGCGAGAAATTCTCACCGTACGGATGCCATACGTATGCTTACATGCGCAAAATACGCAGCCACACCTTGACAACGGATGAAATACGGATAAATGTGCCAGCAACAATTCTGCGCAATACGGCCGTACAATACGGTCCGTATTTTGTACGGTGAGTGTGACGCCGGCCTGAACTGTGATATCACCTATTGTGAATGGTTTATCTTGTTTATTAGATATGTAGAAAGGTGTTACCTGTCATTAATCATAATGAGACTTCTGAAAAGTCTTCTGTTGCAAGAATTCTATATTTAAATAATTTTTAAACATTTTGTCAATTGTTTTCAAACATTGGGTCATTTTCTGATGGGACATTCCTTGTAAGCATAGCACTGCTCACCCTTTTAACATCTTCCCTCCAGAGCCTTAGCTGGCTCTATAAGAGCTAACTCCACCCAGGCTGAGAGTATACACCGCCTATTCAGCTTTCAGGGTGGCCTGCAGAGAGCACTGCAAACCACCTCTCTCCTCAGCCAGCCTCCTGTAGCCTCAGACTAACAATCGGTCACAATATCAGTGGCGTAACCAAACAGCTCTGCTTTAAAGAATGTTCACAGCTTCCCCTAAGGCCTTCCTGGCTTCTAGTCCACTGGCAATCTTTCCAATGGGTGATACACTCTCGGTCTCTAATCCACCACTACCCATCAGGTCACTACCACCTACTAAGTGGACTGGTCTCAAGCCTACTGTGCTTGTTTCATCCCATCTGGACCAACCACACTCTACTCTGCTGTCACCAAACCACACACTTCTCCCACTTCATTCTCCTCCTAACAGCTTTTCCCAGCAGCATGGTGCTGTAGTTAAGCAAAACTGCTATATACACCTCACAATGTCAAGATCTTCTTGAGCCTATGTGGATGTCAGGTCCTTCTAATTGTAGCCAAGAATATTGCTATGTTCATCACCTAGCTGCACCCGTGCATCGCATCCTACCATCCTACTGACTGCAAGAAAAAGTATTATATATACAGAACACAGCAAGAGCAATCTACAATTATGTGCAAGTAGAAACATACAGGTGCTTCTCACAAAATTAGAATATCATCAAAAAGTGAATTTATTTCAGTTCTTCAATACAAAAAGTGAATCTCATATTATATAGAGTCATTACAGACAGAGTGATCTATTTCACATGTTTATTTCTGTTTATGTTGATGATTATGGCTTACAGCCAATTAAAACCAAAAAGTCATTATCTCAGTAAATTAGAATAAGTAACAAAAACACCTGCAAAGGCTTCCTAAGCATTTAAAAAGGTCCCTTAGTCTCTTTCAGTAGAATTCACAATCATGGGGAAGACTGCTGACTTGGCAGATGTCCAGAAGGCAGTCATTGACACACTCCACAAGGAGGGTAAGCCACAAAAGGTCGTTGCTAAAGAAGCTGGCTGTTCACAGAGTGCTGTATCCAAGCATATTGATGGAAAGTTGAGTGGAAGGAAAAAGTGTGGAAGAAAAAGGTGCACAAGCAACCGGGATAACCGCAGCCTTGAAAGGATTGTTAAGAAAAGGCCATTCAAAAATTTGGGGTAGATTCACAAGGAGCGGACTGCTGCTGGAGTCATTGCTCCAAGAGCCACCACACACAGACGTATCCAGGACATGGGCTACAAGTGTCGCACTCCTTGTGTCAAGCCACTCATGACCAATAGACAACACCAGAAGCATCTTACCTGGGCCAAGGAGAAAAAGAACTGGACTGTTGCACTGAGCCCAAGGTGTTGTTTTCAGATGAAAGTAAATGTTGCATTTCATTTGGAAATCAAGGTCCCAGAGTCTGGAGGAAGAGTGGAGAGGCCACAATCCAAGCTGCTTGAGGTCTAGTGTGAAGTTTCCACAATCAGTGATGGTTTGGGTAGTCATGTCATCTGCTGGTGTAGGTCCACTGTGTTTTATCAAGACCAAAGTCAGCACAGCCGTCTACCAGGAAATTTTAGAGCACATTATGCTTCCCTCTGCCGACAAGCTTTTTGGAGATGGAAATTTTATTCTCCAGCAGGACTTGGCACCTGTCCACACTGCCAAAAGTACCAATACCTGGTTTACAAACAGTATGACTGTGCTTGATTGGCCAGCAAACTCGCCTGACCTTAACCCCATAGAGACTCTATGGGGTATTGTCAGGAGGAAGATGAGAGACACCAGGCCAAACAATGCAGATGAGCTGAAGGCTGCTATCAAAGCAATCTGGGCTTCCATAACACCTCAGCAGTGCCACAGGCTGATCGCCTCCATGACACGCTGCATTGATGCAGTAATTGATGGAAAAGGAGCCCGACCAAGTATTGAGTGTATTTACTGAACATACATTTCAGTAGGCCAACATTTCGGATTTTAAAATCATTTTCAAGCTGGTGTTATAAAGTATTCTAATTTACTGAGATAATGACTTTTGGGTTTTCATTGGCTGTAAGCCATAATCATCAACATTAACAAAAATAAACACTTGAAATTGATCACTCTGTTTGTAATGACTCTATATAATATATGAGTTTCATTTTTTGTATTGAAGAACTGAAATAAATTAACTTTTTGATGATATTATTATTTTGTGAGAAACACCTGTATACTGAGCCTAGGCAATTCAATGAAACTCACCAATATGAACACATCCTGTGACCAGACACAATGGTGGACACAATGTTCACCTCTTGTTACACACATACAGTCATTGTCAAAATTGTCGGCACCATTGAAATCGTTCCAGAAAATGAAGTATTTCTCCCAGAAAATTAGTGCAATTACACATGTTTTGTTATACACATGTTTATTTCCTTTGTGTCTTTTGGAACAGCACAACACAACTGAGAAAAAAAAGACAAATTGGACATAATTTGACATTAAACCCAAAAATGGTCCGGGTAAAATTGCTGGCACCCTCAACTTAATACTTGGTTGCACACCCTTGGAATAAATAACTTGAATCAATCACTTTCTATAACCACCAACAAGCTTCTTACACCTCTCTAGTGGAATTTTGGATTACTCTTCTTTTGCAAACTGCTCCAGTACTCTCATATGTGAAGGCGCCTTCTCCCAACAGCAATTTTAAGATCTCTTCACAGGTGTTCAATGGGATTTAGATACCGACTCATTGCTCACTTCAGAATTCTCCAATGCTTTGTTTCCATCCATTTCTGGGTGCTTCTTGAAGCATGCTTGGGGTCATTGTCCTGCTGGAAGACCCATGGCCTAGGAGGTAAACCCAACTTTCTTACACTGGGGACTACATTGCGACCCAAAATTCTTTGGCAATCTTCAGATTTCATGATGTCTTGCACACAGTCAAGGCACCAGTGTCAGAGGCATTATAACAGCCCCAAAACATCTTTGAATCTCCACCATATTTGACTCTATGTACTGTGTTCTTTTCTTTGTAGGCTTCTTTCCATTTTTGGTAAACAGTAGCATGACATGCTTTACCCAAAGCTCTATCTTGGTCTCATCTGTTGACAAAACGCTTTCCCAGAAGGATTTTGGCCTACTCACATACATTTTGGCACACTGCAGTCTAGCTATTTTATGTCTGTGTGACAGCAGTGGCGTCCATAGTGTTTCATTTTATTCAAATGTCGATGAATAGTTTGTGCAGACATTGATGCACCCTGGACCTGCAGTCTAGCTTTTTTATGACTTTGTGTCAGCAGTGGAGTACTCCTTGGTCTCCTGACATAGCGTTTCACTTCATTCAAATGTCGATGGATAGTTTGCGCAGACACTGATGCACCCTGAGCCTGCAGGACGGCTTGAATTTCTTTGGAACTTGATTGTGGCTGCTTATCCACCATCTGGTCTATCCTGCGTTGCAACCTTTCATCAGTTTTTCTCTGCGATCTACGTCCAGGTAGATTAACTACAGTGCCATGGGTTGTAAACAAATGTGGCCTTTGGTGGCTTTCTCACAGAGAACACAGGAACGCTCGGATGCACAAGTGCTCCGGTGTATGGGAGAGTGGACTAAGATGCCTGTCAGCTGAATGACCGGCTGAAGTATTGTCCGGCTGACTAATGTGTATAACTGGCTTTTGTGACTTTCTGAGTATTAGTGGTGTGTCCAGTTACACTTTTTCTCTAGTAATACAGCACTGTGTGAACAAGACCTAAACAGATACATCATGTCCCTCTGCAAATTTTCTATTTTATTCAGAACACAGATTGTATTTGTTCTATAAATTATCATACTGGAGTTTCCTTAAAGGGAATCTATCACTAAGTTTTTTCTACCCTATCTTAGAGCAGCAGAGACCCTGATTCCAGCAATACATCACTTACTGGGCTGCTTGCTTTAGTTTTGATAAAATCACAGTTTTATCTGCTGTAGATCTACCAGTTGTCTGAATGCTGAGCCCTGTATAACCCACCACTGAGTAGCTGCTTTTTGTTTATGCACAGTGTACACAGAAATCTGCCAAATCACAGGTGGGGGCGGGGTTATACAGAGCTTATGAATATGCTTGACTACCTGGCAGCAGATTTACTAGTCCTCTAGTGATAATCTGTTGCTGATAAAACCATGATTTTATCCAAAATACACTAAGCAGTCCAGTAAGTGACACATCGTTGGAATCAATGTCTCTGCACCGACATCATGCTGCTCTCAAATTAACCTGGTGGCAGATTTCCTTTAAGTAGTAAAGGGATTTTTGGACCACTGCAAACATCAGGGTCCATGTGCTGCTACTACTTTTGCAACCCCTACAGCTATACGTTTGTGCTTTAAACTCTACTAATGTGAAGTTGTGAGAAATGTTCTTAGCACTTTCTCGGAAAGCGGTGTGACAACTAATATGGCCACCATCATAGCTGTCGCTGGGCTTCTTAACAAATTTTCAAAGTTTCTGATTAGAAAGCCTGTATGTATGTAGCTTTCTTATGGCCTTCCGGTGGATTTATCATTATGAACTTACATTCGCCTTTTTTTTCACAGGGACATTCCACATTATCTGGATTGACGTCGGGAGCCCCCACGATGTTCCAGTTATATATCCACAGCCCAGTGATTATTAATAAGCCCAATATAATGACAGAAGGAAAAGAAAGTACCAGATCTACATTATTCAGTTCCTAACTTCATAAATGATGGCGGCAGATGGACTGGGCATGTAACAAAAAGGGGTAAGGAGGGGGAACAGATTTTCAGTATTTTAGTCTTTTAAAGTGGAAGTCCACCCACGCATCCTAAAGCAAGGGGCTTAGTAGAAATAACAGAACATATTGTGTGCTGCGCTGCCCACATGCCACACACGGAGTCTGCCACAATGTAGCTCACATCTGCCCTGGAGTGACATAATCTGTTCCAAGAATACTTTCTGCTACTCTTCTGCCAGCCAAATCTCATGTCTTGGAGCCAACAAGCATCACAGTGCGTGAAAGTCCCCGGACTACTGAAGCAAACAGTGCAACCGGACAATGAATGGAAGGGATTACATTAACTCTTAATAAGACAAACCTATCTGGGAAAAGTAAAACATTCATATAAATATGAAAAGGCTTGGAAATGTCTTAGAAGTTCAGTAATATTATATCATGGTGATATCTGATGAGAGAAATGCAAACCATGTCTAGCAACGCCAGAAGAGATTATGGCCACCATGCCGCTGCATCACACATTATTCCTTTTTTTTTTGCTTCCTGAACATTAAAATAGCAATTTTCTAAAAAAATAAAATTAAAAAGTCTACCACTAGATTCATACTGTTTAAACCAAAGGCACCATGAATCTGAGCCTGGCCGACCAATTGCAGTCAGGCATGTTTTTCTCCGGAATGCTCTGCGGGCGGGTGTTTAAAAGAAAACATTGCTTTAAGAGTAGTGTTGAGCGATATTGCTCGATATCTAAAAATATCGTATCGAAATTGTATCGCCGATAGCACTAAATATCGTCGATATCCGATTTCGATACCGGAAGTCCCATGTAAGTCTATGGGAACAAAATATTGCAACAAAAAAAACCCTTTCTTTCGTTGTAAACACAAAATATACACACATAGAATACATATATATATATATATATATATATATATATATATATATACATGTCATTGTGACATATATATGTGTAGCCCTGGTGGTAGGCACACGCAGTACCCTGGGGAGTGTATGGCGAGACGGCGGCTTAAAGCTCAATATGCATTCATTCTACACACACTAGACACACCCTTGGGGTAGTGAAGTATACTCTAGGGAGTGGTCAAGAAGGTATGTGTAGGCGTGATTTTAGAGAGTCTAAGTCCTGTCTTCGGGCAGTAAGGACGTGGAGAGGCTGCGTCTGGACTACAGTGAAGGAGTCTAGATTGCTATCTCATCAGCTTGGAAAGTGGAGTCTGGTATAGGTGTTGGAATACACCTTAGTCTGGTCAGAGCTGTGTCATCTCCTCAGCATACATTGAAGGAAGGAACAAGTTGTAACCCAGAAAGTCTTCAGCATTCCTGTCCAAGGACAGTATCAGGTACAGAGACGTGCTCCTGCCTGTGATAACTGAGCATCTGTGGTTAGCTTCATTGGAAGGAAAAAGATTGGAAGTGACTGCTCGACCCTGGCTAGTAAGAGTGTTTATGTTACCAGCGTGGACAAGGCGAAAGGCAAGTGGATTAGAGAATTGGCGCTACAGGATTGCAGAAGTCCAGCGCCTTGTTACCGGTCACTGGGGACCGAAGAGTCACTGTTGCTTCAGGCACAGTGACAGGACAACCAGGAATCTACCGGACCCTAGGTCGCGGCAGACAAGCCCCTTATAGTCAGCACGTAGCTGGGGTCAGGGGGAGTGAAAGCTTCGGAGTTCTGCAGGACTACATAAGTATTCAGCTCCTTCACAGGAAGGCCCCTAACACAAAGCTGACTGGGCAGGTACAGCAAGCATTGCTGAAGATTAGAGGGAACTACGCTTCATGCTAGTTGCACTCGTTATATTGGAGATAAAGGAGGCCCCTAACTTGTCCAGCTGCTGCCTCAAAATACACTCTCCGTGGATCAGCCTCCCTGGGACCTGCCTTAACATCTTGCAAGTAAAGGTATGGAAAGACGCTGACCGTGTGAGACTGTGTTCTTTAACCGCACTCGACTTCACTACTCACATAGACTTTGAGGGACCAGTCCCACCTGTAGGGGACCCGACATCTAGCTGCATCACCATCCCCTCAGAGATCTACAGCAGCGCTGGTACTAATTACCAGAGACTACAGGTGGCGTCACGAACTGTACATAAATCTATCCCCTGTAAATATATCCCCAACATACGCCAGACCGCCCGGCCACAGACCGAGCCACAGCTACCTGTGACAAGAATCCCCATAGACTTCCATGGGCTCGGCTCTGAGTACCCCATTGCCCTGGTAACCCACAATTGTGGTGGCGGGTCGACACAACTACTTGGCGTCACGAACAGGATTCCAAACTCGCGAAATTGCGAGCCCTGCGTGCCTAAGGACTTGTTTTTGTAAAAAGGACTGTTTGCACTTTTGGCGCCAAAATCGCCATTTTTGTCGCCATATTCGCGCCCTCAGGCGCTGGAGAAGAAGGTGGGCGTACCTTCGTGGGCGTCTACCCCCCTGTGGCGCGAAGAAAATGCCTGCCCTCTCAAAGTGCTACTATAACATGCGGTCCTGCCCTACAGCAAAGGAGGTCCGCCTCCTCTTCACCTTCCCTGCGAGGAGGAGGAGGAGGAGACGCAAACCCCACCTCCACGGAAGAGACCGGATGTCTCCGCAGAAAGAAGAAAGAATCTTCTGGAGCGTGATGGAGGCAGGACGTGTGGAGCCGAGCGGGGCAGCGGAGGAAGGCAGGCCCCGTGCCCCCGCCAAGCTGCCATCGGCATCCGAGGCCTATGCGATCCTGCACCTGCAACAGGCGTTGTTAGAGGTTCGGGAGGAGAACTCACGCCTAAAGAAGTTGTTCCAACCTGGACTGGAGGAGATTGAGAGGCGCCGGTGTAATCTGCTGAAGTGGCAAATGACGAACACGGCGTCCTCTCCCCTCAACGAACCCCCACGATTCAAAGTACCGAAAAGTCTGCTGCCCAAGGCGAAGGAGCAACCGGAGGCTGCCCCCGAAAGTACCGTTCCCGATCCCACTGGTGAAGCGGTGGATGCGGAGGAGGTTGAGGAGGTACAGCCAATCCCGGAACGCCCGCCCGGCCAAGAGGCCGCAGCAGATTATCGGTCCCCGGCAGGGACACCGGAGGGGTCCTGTCCGTCACTACCAGATGTGGACTGGGACGAGATGGCGCGCCTGGATGACGTCGCCTACACCGCCCAGTGGGAGCAAGAATGGCAGAGTCGTGAGGAGACGAAGAGGCGCCAGCAGGAGGAAGCGCGGGAAATCAAGAAGAACCGCCAGCGACAGTTTGCTGAGCTGATTGCCGACAAGGAGACTGTCCGTCGCGACAAAGGTACCTTACGGGAACCGCGGCGGCAGGGGTGTGTGACTGAGTTCCAGCTCCGGAAGGGCTGGGGCTTTATCCGAGAACCGGGCCTCTACCCAGCGGTCTTCGTCAGCAGGCGTGACGTGGAATCTCACCTGCCACAAGGCCATTCCGGGAGGGACTTAGTAAACGGCGACATAGTCACCTATACGCGGCATTGGGGAATGAAGGGGTGGTATGCCCTGAACGTCGCCATCGTCCGCGACCCCGTCCCAGACGCCGGTACCGTCACCATTACCGCAGCGTCCCCGTACTCAGCTTCAGCAGCATCCGGCCGTGCCCCAGCATCGCCCCCGTCAAAGTCATCGCAACATGCGACCCAAGGTCTATCGCAAGTAAAAGCCACTTCCATATCGCCAAATGCGACCCAGTCTAGATCGCAAACCCTGACGCGGTCTATATCATTGACTGTAATGGAGACGCAATCGGTGTCGTGCGAAGAAAGTGTACCCGTTGCGCCCCTGGAGGTTCAAACCAGAACTGTCGCAACCCAGACCCTGATCGCAGCACATGATTTGCTGGTCCTGGGATCAAGGGCCCATTGCGTTGTTCCAGCCCCCGGGGTGGAAGATGTGGTGGAAAATGTCTTAGTAGCTGATGAATAAGTAGTAAAGAGTTGGTGAGATCCCTATCGGATCTACCACAAGTAGAAAGCAGAAAGTTTGAAATGTTTTTGAAAGAGTTTGCACAGATATTATATATAGTAAATATATATTCCTAATTATAGAATGCCCGGCTGGGTAATTGGTAATTGGTAATTGTAATTGATAATTGATAATTGGTAATTGGTAATTGATAATTAATATATGATAAACAGTTGCACTTTTACAATGTGATTTATTATGTCTTTCTTTATAAATGGACTTTTTGAGGTAAAGGACTATGCTTACCCAGAACATTCTTGTATATAGTTGCACTCCGGTGCCCTATCTTGGTTTTACATAAACCATCCATATCTACCTCTGAAAAACAAAACCCGTGTGGTGTGGCACTGAGTGAGGTCTGCACTTGGATGTCCTGCAGCCCACCCAGGACCCACGTTGAAGGTTTGGTGCGGGTCCTTCACAAGTATCTTGTATATCTATTTATTGAAAATGCTATTTGATACTATTGTATTAAAGTTTGTAACGTTCGAAGTATTCTTACCTCCCGGATGGGAAGATGTTATTGTTCCAAATGTTATTGCATAAACAAAATTTTTCTGTCTTTTGTAT
This sequence comes from Oophaga sylvatica, assembly GCA_033576555.1. Classification (NCBI taxonomy): domain Eukaryota; kingdom Metazoa; phylum Chordata; class Amphibia; order Anura; family Dendrobatidae; genus Oophaga; species Oophaga sylvatica. The sequence continues at coordinate 87,168,847 of JARQOD010000005.1, forward strand.
TTCACAGCCCGGGAGTGCTGTCGTTTACCATGGGGGAATGTGTAGCCCTGGTGGTAGGCACACGCAGTACCCTGGGGAGTGTATGGCGAGACGGCGGCTTAAAGCTCAATATGCATTCATTCTACACACACTAGACACACCCTTGGGGTAGTGAAGTATACTCTAGGGAGTGGTCAAGAAGGTATGTGTAGGCGTGATTTTAGAGAGTCTAAGTCCTGTCTTCGGGCAGTAAGGACGTGGAGAGGCTGCGTCTGGACTACAGTGAAGGAGTCTAGATTGCTATCTCATCAGCTTGGAAAGTGGAGTCTGGTATAGGTGTTGGAATACACCTTAGTCTGGTCAGAGCTGTGTCATCTCCTCAGCATACATTGAAGGAAGGAACAAGTTGTAACCCAGAAAGTCTTCAGCATTCCTGTCCAAGGACAGTATCAGGTACAGAGACGTGCTCCTGCCTGTGATAACTGAGCATCTGTGGTTAGCTTCATTGGAAGGAAAAAGATTGGAAGTGACTGCTCGACCCCTGGCTAGTAAGAGTGTTTATGTTACCAGCGTGGACAAGGCGAAAGGCAAGTGGATTAGAGAATTGGCGCTACAGGATTGCAGAAGTCCAGCGCCTTGTTACCGGTCACTGGGGACCGAAGAGTCACTGTTGCTTCAGGCACAGTGACAGGACAACCAGGAATCTACCGGACCCTAGGTCGCGGCAGACAAGCCCCTTATAGTCAGCACGTAGCTGGGGTCAGGGGGAGTGAAAGCTTCGGAGTTCTGCAGGACTACATAAGTATTCAGCTCCTTCACAGGAAGGCCCCTAACACAAAGCTGACTGGGCAGGTACAGCAAGCATTGCTGAAGATTAGAGGGAACTACGCTTCATGCTAGTTGCACTCGTTATATTGGAGATAAAGGAGGCCCCTAACTTGTCCAGCTGCTGCCTCAAAATACACTCTCCGTGGATCAGCCTCCCTGGGACCTGCCTTAACATCTTGCAAGTAAAGGTATGGAAAGACGCTGACCGTGTGAGACTGTGTTCTTTAACCGCACTCGACTTCACTACTCACATAGACTTTGAGGGACCAGTCCCACCTGTAGGGGACCCGACATCTAGCTGCATCACCATCCCCTCAGAGATCTACAGCAGCGCTGGTACTAATTACCAGAGACTACAGGTGGCGTCACGAACTGTACATAAATCTATCCCCTGTAAATATATCCCCAACATACGCCAGACCGCCCGGGCCACAGACCGAGCCACAGCTACCTGTGACAAGAATCCCCATAGACTTCCATGGGCTCGGCTCTGAGTACCCCATTGCCCTGGTAACCCACAATTGTGGTGGCGGGTCGACACATATATATACATATATTTATAGTTTATACACTTCTACATAGTAAAATCGACTCTAATTCAATTGCCGGGTAAAGACGTGACATACCCCATAGAAGTCGACGGGCTTGGTGCCGAGTACCCCGAAAACCTCTGGCTCTGTGCGACTCAACTTGGGCGTCATGAACAGGATTCTGTAGCTCGCTATAAGCGAGTCCTGTGTGCCTGAATTGCACTGGTTTTGTGCTTGAGAATTGCTAAAATCATCAGAGAATGTATTTGCCATTTTTCCGCCATATCTGCGTCACGACGAGGCACTGGTGAAGAAGAAGGGCGTGCTCTTCGTGGGTGTCACTCACTCAGTGGCGTGAAAACGATGGCCGCCCACTGTAAATGGTACTGCAATGTAACATCGTGCCCCACAGCTCTGGAGTTCCGCCTCCTCATCCTCCTCAGTGTGAGGAGGTCCCGCCTCCCTACAAAAGAGGGGCCCTCTCCAGATATGACACATGTGACTTGGCAGAGATGGCTAATGGACACGACGAGCAGAAGTGGGAAGGGATGGAGCAGTCAGAGCTCTCCCCCCACGGAAGCGACCCGATCGCCACGGAATCACCGTTGGGCACCCGGCCTGTAAACCCTCCTACGCTGCAAGAAGCGGAGGATACCCTGAGAGGCCTGGCCCGGCACCGGGAGGAGGTCGCCAGGATGGAAGCGAGCTGGCGTGCCCTAAAACTAAACTTGGAGCAGCGCCAATCCCTCTTACCTGAAGTGTCTGTACCGGAAGGTGAGGCACCCGTTATAGTAGAGGAGCCCTTGCAATGTGATCCGGTTGACGTTGTCGCAGTGGAGGCACCCGTTCCTGCAAAAACCGCAGCACCGTCAGCAGCACCCCAGATCCCGCTGTCTGCCCCCGTCGCTGAGACAGAAGAAGCGACACCCGTCCTCATGGAGGAGGCCGCGCAGGCACCAGAGCACTACCTGCCTGTACCGGAGCCCCGACTGTCATCTGATTTAGAGCCGTCTGCTTCCTCCGCAGGGGAGCGCCGCCAGGACTGGGGGGCGACAGGAGAGCTGCCGCAAACCGGACACTGTAAGCTGCAGTGGAGTGGTGGAGACATGGAGCAACTGGTGGAGGAGAATTACAATCGGCGTCAGGAGGAAGAGTGGAGACGTTGGGAGCGGGAAGCAGAGCGACAAAGGGAGCAGCGAGAAACCCTAAAACTTCGCCAACGTCACCTGGAGAAGGACCGGGCAGATAAGGACCGGATGAGAAAGGATAAAGGAACCCTGAGTGAGCCGCGGCGTAAGGGTGCAGTACGGAGCTTTAAATTGAAAGGTGGGTGGGGCTTCATCAAGGAGCCTGGACTTTATTTAGAAGTCTTTGTGACCCGGCGGGACGTGGAGGCTCACCTCCCAGAAGGACACCCGGGGAGGGACCTGTTGCCAGGAGACTTGGTGACTTACACCCGACACTGGGGTTACAATGGATGGTACGCCCTAAATGTTACCAGGTGCGACCCCTACTCCCCAGTGTGTCAGGAACCTGTGAGACCCTCGAAGCCTTCAGCCTCCCACATCCAGGCCTCTGCAAAAGTGCCCACCCCACGCCGTAAATCTCCCCAGCCTCCCTCAGTGGTCTCCTCAGCAGCCCCAGCTATGGACATGATAAGTATAGCTGGCCCGTACCCGGCGCCTGTTAGGCCCCCTGGGGTTCGTACAGTCCGTGACATAGGGCTCCAGACCCGGAGAGAGATGAAAGAGGTGGCCACACAGACCCCGATAGCGGGTCACGACGTAACTGTACAGGCCACACGACGTCATCAGGTCCTGGTGGTCCTTGGTGCCTCGGATGTTTGGCAAGCACCAGAAGAGTACCAGGTGGTACCTGTAACACCCCTGCCAAAGAAGTCTAAATAACCCGGACAGGGTCCCTGTATGTAAATAAATAGTTAAATTGTTTATGTACCCGGACGGGTGAATGTTCCAAAAAATTTTTTTTAATTTAATAAAAAATAAAAAAAACACAGTTTTCATTTCTTTTATTACTGTCTCATCCTGCTGCGACGCCATCGATCTCCTGTAAAAAAATGAAAAAAAAAAAAAAAAAGTATACCACCTGACCGACGCAGTCCATAGTAACGAGTGTCCTACGACGATCCAGCTCTGCTACATCAGAATGACAGGCAGAGCCTGTCATCCCGGCGCAGCACAGCTGATTACCTGCTTCCCCGGCGGTGACGTCATCGGACTGACTGCTTTACGGCCGGGATTACCCTGCAGTCACTGCAGTTATCGCGAAAAAACTGCATGTGACCGCCAGGGAGAAGATAATGGCGGCCATCAAGCAGTCCAGGACGTGACCGCCGGAGATCTTCTGCCAGGTAAGTGCCGCTGACTCCTGACAGACCCGACCGACGGACACTCACAGTGACAGTGACAAATCCGATTCCGGTATTCGATAAGACGAAAATATCGAAACGAATTATCGAAAGGCCGATAGAGCTAATATCGGCCGATAGCCGATATTTGCATTATCATATCGCTCAAGACTATTTAAGAGTCAACCGTGACTGTAGGGAGAGACCTGACTAGTCCTGCATGGCCCCCTTGTTCCTATCCAGGTGTGTACATAGGGAAAGGCCTGTCTATCAACTAGAGTGGTTGGAGGATAAACTGGCGCAAGGTAAGTCAGGTCTCTCCCTACAGTTCCACTCGGTTCTTCAGACTATGTTTTCTCTCAAACGTTTGTGCATTTCAGATAACATCCATGGTTACAATCCTGCAGCCAGGCTCTTATTCATCCTGCCTGCTGTGGTTTGGGCAGCATGAATCAAGTGACAGGTTCTCTTTGAAGAGTCTCATTCTTGGCCTTTTTGATCTTGGAGGCAATACTTAATAATAATAATAATAATAATAATAATCTTTATTTATATAGCGCCAACATATTCCGCAGCGCTTTACAGTTTAACAGTTTCAAAACACAAGTCATAAGTAACAACGTTAACAATACAATAATTAAAGCAAAATAAGCCGCCCCTGCTCGTGAGAGCTTACAATCTACAATGAGGTGGGGGAGATACAAAGTACAGGTGTGTATATACAATGGTGCATTTACAATGATGGTCCAGCATCTTGAGGGAGTGAGGGATGGATGGAGATAGTGAATGGGCTACACACACACACACACTTACACATAGAATGACTTTGATTAGTGAACGTGATAGGCCGCTCCGAACAAATGTGTTTTGAGGGAGTGCCTGAAACCATGCAAATTGTGGATAGTCCTAATTTCTTGGGGTAGAGAATTCCAGAGGATTGGCGCAGCGCGGGAGAAGTCTTGGAGTCGGGAGTGGGAGGTACGGATTAGTGCAGAGGTTAGTCGAAAGTCGTTTGTAGAGCGCAGCAGTCGGTTAGGCCGATAGATAGAAATGAGGGAGGAGATGTAGGGGGGTGCTGCACTGTGGAGAGCTTTGTGGGTGAGAACCAGTACTTTGAAATGGATCCTATAATGAATGGGCAGCCAGTTTAAGGACTGGCGAAGAGCGGATGCGTTCGAGTACCGATTAGCCAGATGGATGACCCTGGCTGCTGCATTAAGGATGGACTGGAGAGGGATAGTTGAGTAATGGGGAGGCCAAGTAATAGAGCGTTGCAGTAGTCCAGGCGGGAGTGGATCAATGCTACAGTGAGGGTTTTTGTTGTTTCCATGGTGAGAAAAGGGTGGATTCTAGAGATGTTCTATAGGTGTAGGCGCCAAGAGCGGGCAAGAGATTGTATATGGGAGGTGAAGGAGAGATTGGTGTCAAACATAACACCCAGACAGTGAACCTGCTGCCGGGTTGTAATTATTGTGCCGCTGTCATGTGTGCATTGCCACGAAGATCGTCGCGGTTGCACATTTTGACTTCTCACAGCTGAGTTGCTGTTTCTTTGTGTTTGGCAGCTAGGGAGTTAATTTTGTCTGTGCTCGGTGCTGGGACTGGGTGCAGTTTCTCCCGGCTGCAATTGATTATTTGTTGATTGGTTTCCTTTAAGTTTCTGGTTGTCTGCTTTGGGAGTTGCCAGTGAAACACTTCATGCAGACCACAGATAGGAATGAATCTGTATAGACTCTGGTTGAGAGCTCCTTGGTTGTTTTGAGCTTAACTTGCTTAGAGTTTATTTCCCAGACCATTTATGTTCCTTCGGTGTTTGAGTGTGTATGCAAGAGAGTGCTATCCTGTCTGTCTTATATGTCTAATCTGTGTATTTAGCTGAGATCAGCCATATCCCTTTGGTGGTAATCAGGATCCTTCTTAGGACTGATTACAGGGTTCAGGGTCTGATAGGAGACAGGGTTAGGCTGGAGACTTGGACCTCTGAACCATTATCAGTACCTCCAAGGTAAGGGATTAGTTAGGACCCCAGTGTAGGGTCAGGTTAGACCCCGGTCCTCCTCTTTCCTGTTACAGCTCATCAAGTCCTCAAGATTAACCCTGAGTTCAACTGATATCGTCTCTGCACATCTAGTCCTCAAGATTAACCCTAAGTTCTGCTGATATTGTGTCAGGTAAATCTATTTTATACTTACATTCTTATGTTGCTAAACTATATGTTGTATAGAGTGTGGTTCCTGTATAAATAGTTTACTGACATTGTAGTCATATCATTAGACAGCGTGACATTTTCATGGCCATAAAAAATTATCTCTAGTTACCATGGATCCAGTAGCCCAGCTGGCTCTGCAGTTGCAGGGATTATCCATGGAGCTGACGGACATTAAGTCCAAAGTTTTGTCTCCCCTGGAGCAAACCAGAGTTGAACCTAAGGTGGCTCTTCCAGATAGGTTCACTGGTGGGCGAGACAAATTTTTTACCTTCCGGAGGCATGTAAATTATATTTTCGGCTTCGGCCGCGATCATCAGGGAGTGATGAGCAGAGAGCGGGAATTGTTATCTCACTTCTTCAAGGGGACCCTCAATCCTGGGCATTTTCCCTTCCTCCGGGATCCCCGGCTCTACAGTCTGTAGATCAATTTTTTACTGCTCTGGGATTGGTATATGATGACCCAGATCGGGTCTCTCTTGCTGAGACTAAATTACGTAAGATACAGCAGGGAGATCGTCCTGCGGAGGAATTTGCTTCTGAGTTTCGTAGATGGGCCACGGATACTCAGTGGAATGACCCAGCTCTTAGGAGCCAGTTTTGTCATGGGCTTTCTGACAAATTAAAAGACGTTTTGGCTCAGTATGAGTCTCCTCCTTCTCTGGAGGCTGCTATGGCCCTAGCTATCCGTACTGATAGACGGCTTCGGGAGAGGGGTGAGGTAACTCCACTCCCTGTTGTTACTCCACCTACTACTAAAGTCCCTTATGTTGAGGTTCCCCTTGTCTGTTCGGATGAGCCTATGCAGTTGGGAGGGACATCTTTTCGTAGTAGGGGATGGCGGCACGCCGCAGGACTAGAAGGTGTTTTTTCTGCGGGAAAGAGGGACATTTTGTTGGAGAATGTCCATCCCGTGTCTTGTTAAGTAAAAAGTCGCCGGAAAACTGCTAATCCCAGGTTGTGTGGTGGATGACAACCTGGGAGTATGTATTTCATCCGCCGGTTCTTCTCAGTTCCTTGTACCAGTGGAGGTGGTGTTTGGTACTAGAGTGAAGAGATTGTCTGTTCTTCTGGATAGTGGTTCCGGCGCCAATCTGGTTGACGCTCAGTTTGCTCAGGCTCAAGGTATGCATCTGAGTGTATTGGTCAAACCGTTCCCTATTTTTTCCATTGACGCCAGGCCTCTCGGCCAAGGTAGCTTTGTTCATGAGGTTCATAACATTGACCTTCGGGTAGGGGCAATACATAGGGAACAATTATCTTGTTATGTGTTGGAGGGTCTACCTACTCCCATTGTGTTGGGACTTCCTTGGCTGGTTAAACATAACCCTGTAATTAATTGGCAGTCCAGAGAGATAAGCCAATGGGGTGAGTTTTGCAAAAGCAACTGCATGAACACAGTCATCAGTGCGGTCGTACCTAGTACATTGCCTCCTTTTTTGGAGGATTTTGGGGATGTTTTTTCTGAGGAGGGGTGTCGGGAGTTGCCTCCTCATCGTGTGTATGACTGCTCTATTAATCTTCTTCCTGATGCTAAGTTACCTAAAGCTAGGTTGTATAATCTTTCTGGTCCTGAAAGACAGGCTATGAAAGATTATATTTCCGAAAGTCTGGCCAAAGGGCATATTAGACCTTCATCTTCCCCTGTAGCCGCGGGGTTCTTCTTTGTGAAGAAAAAAGATGGAGGCCTACGCCCTTGCTTGGATTTCCGCGAACTTAATCGGATTACTGTTCGAGATCCGTATCCACTCCCTCTTATTCCTGATCTCTTCAATCAAATTGTTGGCGCCAAATGGTTCTCTAAATTGGATCTCAGGGGGGCGTATAATCTGATTAGAATAAAAGAGGGGGATGAGTGGAAAACGGCGTTTAACACGCCGGAGGGACATTATGAAAACCTGGTTATGCCTTTTGGTCTGACTACTGCACCAGCAGTATTCCAACATTTTGTTAATGACATTTTTCGTCACCTTGTGGGGGTGTTTGTGGTCGTATATTTGGATGACATTTTAATTTACTCGCCAGATCTTGTGTCTCACCAGGAGCATGTGAGACAGGTGTTGCAGATCTTGCGAGACAATAAACTATACGCCAAACTGGAGAAGTGTGTTTTTGCCGTACAGGAACTTCAGTTTTTGGGTTTTTTGGTGTCAGCCTCCGGTTTCCGTATGGACCCTGAAAAGGTGAGAGCAGTGCTTGAATGGGATCAGCCAGGGGATCTTAAGGCTCTGCAGCGTTTTTTGGGGTTTGCTAATTACTACCGGAAATTTATTTGTAATTTCTCGTCTGTCGTCAAACCTCTCACGGACATGACGAGAAAAGGGACGGATTTTTCTAGGTGGTCGGACAAAGCTTGCCAAGCCTTTTCCTCTTTAAAGAGATGTTTTGCTTCGGCACCCGTTCTCATCCAACCAGATGTATCTCAGCCGTTCATTGTGGAGGTGGACGCGTCTGACGTAGGGGTGGGTGCTATATTGTCCCAGGGTCCGTCCCCTGGTAAATGGCATCCGTGCGCTTTCTTTTCTAAGAAATTGTCGTCCGCCGAAAGGAATTATGATATCGGCAATAGGGAACTTTTGGCCATTAAATTGGCATTTTGAAGAATGGCGTCACTTTTTGGAGGGGCAGTCCACCCGGTCACCGTTATTACTGATCACAAGAACCTGCTGTATTTAGAATCCGCTAAGCGTCTGAATTCCAGACAAGCTCGATGGTCGTTGTTTTTTACCAGGTTTAATTTTGTCGTCACTTATCGTCCGGGGTCTAAGAATGTAAAGGCTGATGCTTTGTCTCGCAGTTTCCCAGGGGCCGGGAAAACGGATGACCCGATTCCTATCCTTCAGGAGGGGGTGGTAGTGTCGGCTGTATGTTCTGAGCTTGAGGAGGAGGTGTTAGAGGCTCAGGGGGACGCCCCTGCAGGACCTCCAGGGAGACTGTTTGTCCCGAATCAGTTGAGACAAAAGGTTATTGAGGCACATCATAATTCTGCTTTAGCAGGGCATCCAGGGAGTAAGGCTACTTTAGATCTCCTTTCTCGCCGATTTTGGTGGCCTAACGCTAATAAAGATGTTATAACTTTTGTCGCGTCCTGTGGGGTTTGTGCTCGCTCTAAAACTCCTCATACCCGTCTATCTGGGACCCTTTTACCCTTGAAACTTCCGGAGCGTCCATGTACTCATTTATCTATGGACTTCATTACGGATCTTCCTCCGTCGTCAGGGAATACTATCATACTGGTGGTTGTTGACAGGTTCAGTAAGATGGCACATTTCGTTGCTCTTCCTGCACTCCCTAATGCTAAAACTCTGGCGCAGGTGTTCATTAGGGAGATCGTGAGACTTCATGGGTTGCCTTCTGATGTGGTGTCAGATAGGGGGTCTCAGTTTGTGTCCAAATTTTGGAGGGCATTTTGTTTACGTCGGGGGATGCAATTGTCGTTTTCCTCGGCTTTTCATCCACAGACCAATGGTCAGACAGAGCGTCTGAATCAGAGTTTAGAGACATATCTCCGGTGTTTTGTCTCGGAGAACCAGGAGGACTGGTCATCTTTCTTGCCTCTGGCAGAGTTCGCTCTTAACAACAGGCGGAGCGAGTCCACTGGTAAGTCCCCGTTTTTTGGGCCATATGGTTTTCATCCCCAGTTTTGTACTTTCAATGGGGGGGGTCCTTCTGGGGTTCCTGAGGAGGAGCGTTTCTCGTCGTCACTTGCTTCTGTGTGGCGAGGTGTATTGAATAATTTGAGTACGATGGGGAACCGTTACAAACGTATGGCTGATAGGAGGAGAGTTTCTGGTCCAGATCTGAATGTGAACGATCTGGTATGGTTGTCTACCAGGAATATAAAACTTAAAGTGCCCTCCTGGAAACTGGGTCCCAGATTCATCGGGCCGTACAGGATCAGTTCCATAATTAATCCTGTGGCATTTCGTCTGGAACTCCCTTCTACTTTTAAAATTCATAATGTGTTCCACAAGTCATTACTTAAAAGGTATGTGGCACCAGTCATACCGTCACCTCTACCTCCTCCTCCAGTGTTGGCAATGGTAACTTGGAATTTCAAGTATCAAAAATCATTGACTCTCGCCTGAATCGCCGGTCCCTTCAGTACTTGGTGCATTGGAAGGGGTATGGTCCGGAGGAGAGGACGTGGGTCCCTGCGTCTGATGTTAACGCAGATCGTTTGGTTCGGACCTTCCACAGAACTCACCCGGGCAGGCCTGGCCCTGAGGGTCCGGAGGCCCCTCGTAGAAGGGGGGGTACTGTCATGTGTGCATTGCCACGAAGATCGTCGCGGTTGCACATTTTGACTTCTCACAGCTGAGTTGCTGTTTCTTTGTGTTTGGCAGCTAGGGAGTTAATTCTGTCTGTGCTCGGTGCTGGGACTGGGTGCAGTTTCTCCCGGCTGCAATTGATTATTTGTTGATTGGTTTCCTTTAAGTTTCTGGTTGTCTGCTTTGGGAGTTGCCAGTGAAACACTTCATGCAGACCACAGATAGGAATGAATCTGTATAGACTCTGGTTGAGAGCTCCTTGGTTGTTTTGAGCTTAACTTGCTTAGAGTTTATTTCCCAGACCATTTATGTTCCTTCGGTGTTTGAGTGTGTATGCAAGAGAGTGCTATCCTGTCTGTCTTATATGTCTAATCTGTGTATTTAGCTGAGATCAGCCCATATCCCTTTGGTGGTAATCAGGATCCTTCTTAGGACTGATTACAGAGTTCAGGGTCTGATAGGAGACAGGGTTAGGCTGGAGACTTGGACCTCTGAACCATTATCAGTACCTCCAAGGTAAGGGATTAGTTAGGACCCAGTGTAGGGTCAGGTTAGACCCCGGTCCTCCTCTTTCCTGTTACAGCTCATCAAGTCCTCAAGATTAACCCTGAGTTCAACTGATATCGTCTCTGCACATCTAGTCCTCAAGATTAACCCTAAGTTCTGCTGATATTGTGTCAGGTAAATCTATTATACTTACATTCTTATGTTGCTAAACTATATGTTGTATAGAGTGTGGCTCCTGTATAAATAGTTTACTGACATTGTAGTCATATCATTAGACAGCGTGACATTCGCCCGCGGAGAGGGAAATGTCAAATTTAGGGAGGTTAGTAGATGGCGGGAGCAGAAGAAGTTCAGTTTTGGAGAGGTTGAGTTTCAGATAGAGAGCGGACATGATGTTGGAGACTGCGGACAGACAGTCACTGGCGTTCTGTAGTACAGCGGGGGTAAGGTCGGGGGATGACGTGTATAGTTGTGTGTCATCAGCATAAAGATGGTACTGAAAGCCAAATCTGCTGATGGTCTGTCCAATTGGGGCTGTGTAGAGAGAGAAGAGAAGGGGGCCAAGGACTGAGCCCTGGGGTACCCCGACAGTGAGAGGAAGAGGAGATGACGTGGAGCGAGAGAACGAAACACTGAAGGAGCGGTCAGAAAGACAGGAAGAGAGCCAGGAGAGAGCAGTGTCCTTAATGCCTAGTGACTGGAGCCTAAAGAGTAGTAGACGGTGGTCAACCGTGTCGAAAGCTGCAGAAAGGTCTAGAAGGATGAGCAGAGAGTGGTCACCGTTACGTTTTGCTGTCAGATGGTCATTGGTCACTTTGATGAGTGCAGTTTCAGTCGAATGTAGTGGTCGGAATTCGGACTGTGAAGGGTCTAGAAGGGAGTGAGTGGAGAGGTAACGGGTGAGGCGGGAGTAGACTAGGCGCTCCAAAAGTTTAGAGATGAAGGGGAGATTGGAGACCGGTCTGTAGTTGTTTGTACAGGCAGGGTCGAGAGTGGGTTTCTTTAGTAATGGAGTAACGATGGAGTGTTTGAAGGAGGATGGGAAAATGCCAGAGGAGAGTGAGAGATTAAAGATTGTAGTTAGGTGAGTTGTGACAATTGGAGAGAGAGACTGGAGGAGATGTGAGGGAATGGGGTCGGTAGTGCATGTAGTCAGACGAGAGGAAGAGAGGAGTCTGGAGACTTCTTCTTCTGTGATGGGATCAAATGTGGAAAGTGAGCCAGGGGAAATGCAGGGAGGGATGGGAGTCACAGCACTTGGTGGTTGAGAGCAGATTTCCTGACGGATAGCATCTATTTTTTCTATAAAGTGGGAGGCCAGGTCGTCAGCACAAATGTCTGTGATAGGGGCTTGTGCTTTTGGCCTGAGGAGGGAGTGAAAAGTGTCAAAAAGTTTCTTGGGATTGTTGGCTAGTGAGGAGATCAGGGTGGTGAAGTAGATCTGTTTGGCGAGGTGAAGGGCAGCGTTATAAGTTCTTAACATAAATTTAAAGTGGATGTATAGATGATAACTTGTTTTTGGAGAATAACCACTTAAATAAGTACATGTCCTTTCTGCAGGCACAGGGGAAGAATTTAGCATTTCTTAATGCCAGATTTCTGGTGTCAAAAAGTTGCATGCAAAAGGCAGAGCAATGGATATTTGCAATTTTATGCCAGGATCATCAGTTTTCCTAAAATAAATGTGTATCAAAAGACGTCAACCACAGTGCAGCAAATTTACTATAATGCACGCCAGAAAACTGTGATGAATTGTAGCTAAATTCTACAGGAGTTTATATCTGGCATAAATTTTATTTACTCGACTCCCAAAAATGTTTTTTTTTTTTTAATTATGTGCAAAGGTTAACACATACCTTTCAGGAGGTCTTCTAGAAGTAGCTCTGCTCAAACACCATAGGGGGAATTTATTAAGGCTATTGTGTTCATTCTTGGCCCAAAAGCCCAGTGGAGTAATATAGACTAAATTTATTAAGAGGCTCACATCTCTTGAGAAGTTATACAATGATAAAAAGGCTGTTTGATTTTAATATTTATATATACACAAATACATAAAAAACATTAAAGCTATATTTAAAGATTACCATACGGATTCACGTGACTTCAAGAAGTACAGTAATTCTCATCAATGTATATAAAAACAAGAATTTTGCTTCTTGTTGTTAAATTGGATCTTTCAGTGGATTTTTGAATTTATGCTGAGAACATTCTCCTCCAATTGCTGATGCTCGACTAATGCTGGAACAATTTTTCTTTTTTTCTGTGCCTTTTCCTTCTAAAGTTATACCCCAAATAATAAAAAAGCAGATTATCCGTTCCACCAACGGGGCGTATACTATAGAACGCCTCTCTTGTGGTTGTCTTGTAATTGGCAAAGCCCAGAGGAGGAAAAACAAGCACTCACAGAGAAGTTCTGCGGTATACATTTGCACCCTTATTACCGCGGGGCATAACTTTGGATCAGTGGGGAACAGGAGAAAAAGAGAAACTGTTCCAGAATCAGTGAAGCAGCGGAAATTGGAAGAGGTACTCAGTTTAAATATAAAAATCCAATGAAAGGTCTTCTTTAAAGAAGTCTAGAGCAAATATTGAATAATACATGGGGAACCAAAGTTTGTCAGTAGACACAGAAGGTGAAGAGTTAAATAAAAGGGAGTTTTCTGGAATTTCGTTGCTTGATCCTGTAGAGACCAGCATCTCTTTATTACGCAGTGTGTCTGTCACTGCCAATGTAATTGCCTTTACTTTAGCAAATATTCAGTGCACATCATCAGCTTTCCAGACCACTGTCTACATTCAGTCAAGCAGAACAGCAGCTCTATCATAGATGACAGTTATTGACAGGGGCTTTGATTGGACTCTGCACCCTGCATATTTAGAAAGAAAATACTGATCATCAAACACCCATCTCATGATAAAACCCACAGATCTCAGACTTGCACCAAAGCAAAATCACTCTGCTCTGACATCATGAACATTTCTTCATTTGGCAGGGAAAAAGGGTCCTACACGTGTTCCCACCCGAACATGTTCCAAAAGGGCTGAAACCAAGCTGATACTGAGCTGGCTTGTCCAGGACGTCATTTATGTCAAATATATGTAATGACATGGGTGTCTATGAAGATTTTTTCAGACTACAGATGGTAATGAAAACAAACAAATGTATCCTGGACCAAATAAAGTGCAAGTGTAAGAGTGACGGACTGTTCGGCTGCATTCATTGCCCTGAAGACAACAGTCACGCTATGTGTACAGTAGTACTATGCAGTTTAATGTGATGTGAGTCTTTTACATTGTATAACGGTAATTTACAGCATATAGAATATAAAGTGTTATTATGAGTATTGTAAGGTAAGCACAGGGTTTGACCTGGCATAGTCTAGTACTGGTCATATAGTTAAGTGGCTTAGCGACCACATAGGACATAAGATAAGGAGAGGACACTAGGTTTAATCTATAAGATAGGATATAGTTAATGGATAGAACTAGTCCAGTGAGTGGAAACTAGTGTTAGTGAAGAGTGGGCACTTCCTGATAGGAGAGGAGATAGGGAAATACCGTGACAAGGTCAAGTTCAGAGTGAAGTGGGCTGATAGAGACAACATGTGTCAATCGTTCGAGGCAGCAATATCCCTTGTGGGCATTCTTGCAACTTGCGGAACCTAGGGTTTGGTCCAGGTAGTAGGGAGAGCGCCTTGTCTTTTAACATCTAGAGGTCAGTAGACATGGAATCACATGAAGGGCAGATGGCTGGTCCCGGGTGCACTGCTGAAGTGGAAAGTAAATTCCTGAGGCTGACAGAGTCAGTGGGTTTAGGGATAGTCTAGGACGAACAAGTGGTAGAGCTGTAGATGTGTTGTGCTAAGGAAGTAAGAAACATGAAGTGCTGTGCCCTATCCCACTTGTTACACCTTGATAAATTTGAATGGACTAGTAAAGGTTTACTTGTTGTAATCAGCTTTTTGTCCTCTAAATTGGTGCGGCGGCTCCTGAGGAAGGAGGCCCTTAGACAGCGGAGGCCCTGCAGCCTACAAGTCAGTGTGATACACCCCACACATCACAGAACACCAGGACTAGGACACTGTTCTCCTGTAAAGTGCAAGACCTTAACTGGGCAGCAGCTCAGCCATGACTACCGCTCCTTGCCACTTTACACAACTTCCCGCTAACAGCACAAATAACCAAAATGCAGTTATTTGGCATGGACAATGATAGAAAAATTAACATTTTAACAAATTGTATCCACACTGTGGAAAAAACTGCAGCATGGATTTTAAGCCCACACCTCTCATCACTTTCTAATGCTGGACCATAATGGATCTTTGTGCATTTTTGCAATTTCACAGGGGGAAGTGAAAATCCACAACAAACCACATTTTTGTTGATTTACTCATACAGTGAAGGAAATAATTATTTGATCCCTTGCTGATTTTGTAAGTTTGCCCACTGACAGTCTAGAATTTTAAGGGTAGGTTAATTTTAACATTGAGAGAAAGAATATCAAAAATAAAATCCAGAAAATCACATTGTATAAATTATATAAATTTATTTGCATTTTCCAGTGAGAAATAAGCATTTGATCCCTCTGGCAAACAAGACTTAATACTTGGTGGCAAAACCCTTGTTGGTAAGCACAGCAGTCAGACATTTTTTGTAGCTGATGATGAGGTTTGCGCACATGTCTACAACAAAATTTGAAAACCCTGAAAAAAAAAACACTTTACAATTTTAAAGATAAGGCCGGCGTCACACTGGCGAGCTTGATGCGAGTAAGTCGCACGACTTTCTCGCATCAACACCCGGCACGGCCGCCCGCTCTCGGACCCGAGTGTGCGGCTGCATAGAAATACATGCAGCCGCACACTCGGGTCCGAGAGCGGGCGGCCGTGCCGGGTGTTGATGCGAGAAAGTCGTGCGACTTACTCGCATCAAACTGCCAGTGTGACACCGGCCTAAAGAATAGACACCGCCTGAATTCACCCAGCAGTCACTTCAGACAAAACATCACAGTAGGAGACGAGGTTGTACAGAGACCTGTTGAGGACAAAGCAATGGGAGCCACAGAAGCACGAGAGTAGGAATTACAGAAGGGTTTTTTAATTCAGTTTTCCCAATCCGTAGTGTGGATTTGCCTTGGCAATCACTGTAGTTTTTTGAATAATTGCTATGGAAATATTCTGCAGTAATTCTGTCCTGTATGTCAGTACCGTGAGGCTGGATTCACACACCATTGTTTTTTGGTCCATACTCAAACTGCGATGCATGGACTGTCCATATGTCTCCTGGCCCCAAATCAGTGTTAATAAGTCTATTTTTTAGCAATACACATGCCCAGAACACTAAAGGTGCTCAAATACATGAGCAGCATGGTGGATAATAATAATCATTATTTATTTAGCGCTAACATATAACATACATCACTGTCATCAGGGCTCACAATCTACATTCCCTATCAGTATGTCTTTGGAGTGTGGGAGGAAACTGGAGAACCCCGATGAAACCCACACAAACATGGGGAGAACATACAAACTCCTTGCAGATGTTGTCCTTGGTGGGATTTGAACCCAGGACTCCAGCGCCGCAAGGCTGCAGTGCTAACCACTGAGCCACCGTGCTGCAGTGGTTAGCAATGTTGCTTTGCAGTGCTGGGATCCTGGTTTCAAATCCCACCAATGACAACATCTGCAAGGAGTGTGTTTGTTCTCCCCATGCGTGGGTTTCCTCCGGGTTCTTTAGTTTCCTCCCACACTCCAAAGATATACTGATAGGGAATCTAGACAGTGATGATGATATCTTTAAAGTGCTGTGGAATTAATGGTGATATATAAATGAGCAAAATAAAATAGATACAGTGGCATGTAAAATTTTGGCCACCGCCGGTCAAAATTACTGTTTATTGTGAACAGTTAAGAAGTTGAAAATGAAATGATCTCTAAAAGGCCTAATTTTAAAGATGACACATTTCCTTTGTATTTTAGGCAAATATATACAGTATATATTCATCTTTTACATTTAAATAATTACAAACAGGAAAATGGGCTGATGCAAAAATTTGGGCATGCTGCATGGTTAGTACCGTACTTAGTAGCACCACCTTTTGGAAGTATCACAGCTTGTAAATGCTTTTTATAGCTGGCCAAGAGTCTTTCAATTCATGTTTGAAGGATTGTCATCTACTCTTCCTTGAAAAATTCTTCTAGCTCTGTGATTCATAGTAACATAGTTAGCAAGGCCGAAAAAAGACATTTGTCCATCCAGTTCAACCTATATTCCATCAGAATAAATCCCCAGATCTACGTCCTTCTAAAGAACCTAATAACTGTAAGATACAATATTGTTATGCTCCAGGAAGACATCCAGGCCACTCTTGAACCCCTCGACTGAGTTTGCCATCACCACCTCCTCAGGCAAGGAATTCCAGATTCTCACTGCCCTAACAGTAAGAATCCTCTTCTATGCTGGTGGAAAAACCTTCTCTCCTCCAGACGCAGAGAATGCCCCCTTGTGACCGTCACCTTCCTTGGTATAAACAGATCCTTGGAGAGATAATTGTATTGTCCCCTTATGTACTTATACATGGTTATTAGATCGCCCCTCAGTCGTCTTTTTTCTAGACTAAATAATCCTAATTTTGCTAATCTCTCTGAGTATTGTAGTTCCCCCATCCCCTTTATTAATTTAGTTGCCTTCCTTTGTACTCACTCTACTTCCATTATATCCTTCCTGAGCACCGGTGCCCAAAACTGTGCACAGTAACTCAGGGCCGGCTCCAGGTTTTTATGGGCCCCGGGCGAAAGAGTCTCAGTGGGCCCCCTTAACACAGACCACGATACATGATGCACAGATACTGCAGAGAAATATGGGTATAGCACAACGCCAAACACTTCTCTTCTTCCATTACATGACTGATACCTATTGTAAATTGTACAATAGCTCAAAAACCGCCAAATCCTCACAGCACAGTACAGACTGGACAGTCCTCCATACAATATTATGGGCACCACATAGTCTCCCCCTCATCACCCATATAATACCCCATGCAGGATGTCACCCCGCCATCCCCAATATAATGATCCATACAGAATACTGGACCCAATATAATGCTCCATACAGCATACTGGTCCCCATATAATGCTCCATACAAAATATGAGCTCTCCTCTACCTGTGCTGCGTTCTGCACTGTTACGGCTCAGGAAAGGGCGCTGTGGAAAGACTCCCCATTATCATCATCATTGCCTGCCCATCATCATCATCATTGCCTCCCCTCATCATCATTGCCTCCCTATTATCATTGCCTCCCCATTAATATCATCATCATCATCATTGCCTTCCCATTATCATTGCCTCCCCATCATTATCATTGCCTCCCCATTAATATCATCATCATTGCCTTCCCATTATCATAGCCTCCCCATCATCATCATTATCATTGCCTCCCCATTAATATCATCATCATTGCCTTCCCATTAATATCATCATCGCCTCCCCATTAATATCATCATCATCATTGCCTTCCCATTATCATTGCCTCCCCATCATCATCATTATCATTGCCTCCCCATTAATATAATCATCATTGCCTTCCCATTATCATTGCCTCCCCATGATCATCATTATCATTGCCTGCCCATTAATATCATCATCATTGCCTTCCCATTATCATTGCCTCCCCATGATCATCATTATCATTGCCTCCCCATTAATATCATCATCATCGCCTTCCCATTATCATTGCCTCCCCATCATCATCATCATTGCCTCCTCACCACCATCACTGCCTGCCTCCCCCCACCACCATCACACATACAGCACCGCAGGCAGCACTCTCTTACATACACATAGGCAGACACACACACACACACCTCACCTGTCCGGCGTCCGCGATCTCTCTGCCACAGCCGGCCGCTGAATGATGACGTCATTCAGCGGCGCTGCTGTGAGAGAGGAAGCGCCGGCGCAGGCGCCCCCTGGAGCCCGGAGCTGCGGCAGCGGAGGCACGGGGAGAGGTGAGTATTGCGCCGGCTGCTGCCCGGGCCCTGAGCAAGCGGGGCGGGGGCCCAGTGGCGGCGCTGACACTGCTAACGGGCGCCGGGGTGCCCGACGGCGAGTGAGACCCCCTGCCTGCTCAGGGCCCCAGCACTTGCCCGGGTGTGCCGGGTGCTGACGCCGGCCCTGACAGTACTCCATGTGCAATCTAACCAGGGATTTGTACAGAGGCAGTATAATGCTCTCATCATGTGTATCCAGACCTCTTTTAATGCACCCCATGATCCTGTTTGCCTTGGCTGCTGCTGCCTGGCACTGGCTGCTCCAGGTAAGTTTATCATTAACTAGGATCCCCATGTCCTTCTCCATGTCTGATTTACCCAGTGGTTTCCCGTTCAGTGTATAATGGTGATATTTATTCCTTCTTCCCATGTGTATTACCTTACATTTATCATTGTTAAACCCCATCTGCCACCTTGCGATTCCTGGGTCTCTTGCATACACTGCTATTTTGAGGTCTAAGCACAGATTTTCAATGATGTTCAGACCAGGGGACTGTGAAGGCCATTGTAAAATCTAAAGCTTGTGCTTTTGAGGTAATCTGTTGTGGATTTTGACGTGTACTTAGGATCATTATCCATTTTTAGAAGCAATCCTTTTTTCAACTTCAGCTTTTTTACAGATGGTGTTATGTTTGCATCAAGAATTTGTTGAAATTTCATTGAATCCATTCTTCCTTCTACCCATGAAATGTTCCCCGTGCCATTGGCTGCAACACAACCCCAAAGCATAATTGATCTACCCCTATGCTTAATGGTTGGTGAGATGTTCTTTTCCTGAAAGTGCCCTTTTTTCTCCACACATACCTTTGATCATTGTGGCCAAAGGGTTCTATTTTAACCTCATTAGTCAACAAGACTTGTTTCCAAAATGCATCAGGCTTGTTTAGATTTTCTTTTGCATACTTGTGATGCTGAATTTATGGTGAAGAAGCCGGAGAGGTTTTCTTCTGATGACTCTTCCATGAAGGCCATATTTGTGTAGGTGTCTCTGAACAGTAGAACAATGTACCACAATTCCAGAGTCTGCTAAATATTTCTGGAGGACTTTTCCAGTCAAGGGAGCGTTCTGATTTGTCTTTCTAGCAATCCTATGAGCAGCTCTCACTGAAATTTTGCTTAGTTTTCCAGACTTAATCTTGATCTCCACTTCTCCTGTTAACTGCCATTTCTCAATTACATTTTGAACTGAAAAAAGGGCAGTTTGAAAGCACTTTTCTATCTTTTTATAGACTTCTGCTTTGTTGACCTCTATCATTTTCATTTTCAGAGTGCTAGGCAGCTGCTTAGAAGAATCCATGGCTGCTGTTTTTTGGCACCAGGTTAGAGGCTGGGTTTTATAAAGCTGGCCTTTCCTAACGATGATCGTGAACAAGCAATAACCCTAACAGGCTAATTAAGGTCTGAAACCTTAATCAAAGTTATCTGAGCACACAAATCTTTAAGGGTGCTATACTTTTGCATCGGCTCATTTTCATTTTTGTAATTTTTAAAATGAAAAAAAAAATTACAATGTATATATTTTTTGCCTAAAATACAAAATAAATGTGTCATCTTTAACTTTAGCCATTTTAGAGACCATTTCATCTTCAACTTGCTTAACTGTTCGTAATAACAGTAATTTTGTCCATGGGTGCCCAAACTCTTACATGCCATTGTACACCTCTAATACAAATAGAATAGTGTAAAACATAAACCAAAGAAACCATTCTTAAACAGATACATCTTTTTTTTTAAATAGATTAATTAAAAAACAAACTTTGGTTTACATTTTAACTGGATCGATTACAAATAGTGTTGAGCGATACTTCCCGATATCAAGAAGTATCGGATCGGATTGGATCGGACCGATACCCAAAAAGTATCAGGTATCGCCGATTCTGATACCGGAAACCAATGCAAGTCAATGGGACAGAAATATCGGAATTAAAATAAACCCTTTCTTTCCTTGTAAACACAGATATACACACATAGAATCCATATATATATATGTATACATGTCATTGTGTCATATATATATACATATATTTATAGTTCATACACTTCTACATAGTAAAATAGCCACTGATTCAATTGCTGGCTTTGTGAAATTACAGAACCACCCGACATGAAATGA
Source organism: Oophaga sylvatica (assembly GCA_033576555.1). Taxonomy (NCBI): domain Eukaryota; kingdom Metazoa; phylum Chordata; class Amphibia; order Anura; family Dendrobatidae; genus Oophaga; species Oophaga sylvatica. The sequence goes on from JARQOD010000005.1 coordinate 87,189,698, forward strand.
CACATGGTTTACATACAGTTAACCATGTTATTTCATGTAGTTTGATATATGGTTTTCACTAACAATTACATGAGTGTATGTGTGCAAAATTTCACACATGTAGGGGTTAATTAAAGGTGTAAATTCGTTGAAAAAAATGCGTGGGCTCCCGCACTATTTTCTCAACCAGACAGACAAAGCCAGCGAGTGGGGGCAGATAATAATAGCTACTAACATCTGCCCCCAGCCACCCAGAAAAGGCAAATCTATAATTAGATGCGCCCTTTCTGGCACTTTGCCGGTCTATTCCCATTGCCCTGTAGCAGTGGTGAATGGGTTAATAATGGGTTAAAGCCACCTTGCTATTGAAAGGTGACTTTAAACCAGGTTAATAATTGAGAGTTGTCAATTTAACAACTCTCAATTATTAATCCTATTGAAGGAAATAAAAAAAAACACACACACATGAAGAATAAATAATTTTAATGAAATAAACACACATTTTTTTGGCCATCGTTTATTTAACTGGTAATCCTTGCGAAGTCCTTGGTCTCCTGTAATAAAGAAAAAATAATAAAACAACATTATTCTTACCTATCCGCTGCTCTGTCAGGTCCCATGCTGTAATCCTTCACAAAGGGTTAACTGCCTTACAGCCAAGCAGTGCAGATAATGCTGCCTGTTCAGCTGTAAGCTCCCGAATGAATGAGTTCCTCTCCCGGCGACAGGAGAGGAACTGATTACTGTGGTAAGCTTCATTGATTGCTTTCTATTTTCACTTCAGGTCAGCCGGGATTCCCTCTGACGTCACTGATGCTGTGCGGTGTCCCCTGCTGACCTGAAGTGAAAGTGGAAAGCAATCAATTAAGCTTTCCACACTAATCACTTCCTCTCCTGTCAGCTGGGAGAGGAGCTCATTCATTCGGGGGTTTACTGCGAGGCTGGCAGCATTAGCTGCGGTCCCTGCAGTAAACATTAACCCTTTCAGAAGGATTACATCGGGAGACCTGACTGAACACCGGAAAAGGTAAGAATAATGCTGCTTTATTATTTTATTTTTATTACAGGTGAACAAGGGCTTTGAATGGATTTACCTGGAAAATAAAATATGGTCAAAAACTGTTTCATTATTTCATTAAAATGATTTTTAATTAAAGTGTGTGTGTTTTATTTTTATTTCATACAATAGGATTAATAATTGATAGTTGTCTAATTGACAGCTCTCAATTATTAACCTGGCTTAAAGTCACCTTCCAATAGCAAGGTGGCTTTAACCCATTATTAACCCATTCGCCACCGCTACAGGGCAATGGGAATAGACAGGCTAAGTGCCAGAAAGGGCGCATCTAATTATAGATTTGCCTTTTCTGGGGTGTCTGGGGGCAGATGTTAGTAGCCGGGGGGGGGGCAAAAATAACGGTCCCTCTCTGGGCTATTATTATCTGCCCCCACTCGCTGGCTTTGTCTGTCTGGCTGAGAAAATAGTGCGGGAGCCCACGCATTTTTTTTCAACGAATTTACACCTTTAATTAACCCCTACATGTGTGAAATTTTGCACACATACACTCATGTAATTGTTAGTGAAAACCATATATCAAACTACATGAAATGACATGGTTAACTGTATGTAAACCATGTGTCATTTCATGTCGGGTCTGTAATTTCACAAAAGCCAGCAATTGAATTAGCGGCTATTATACTATGTAGAAGTGTATGTACTATAAATATATATATGTGTCACAATCACATGTGTATATATATATATATATATATATATATATATGAGGTGTAAAATTGTTGAAAAAAAATGCTTGGGCTCCCGCGCTATTTTCTCAACCAGACAGACAAAGCCAGCGAGTGGGGGCAGATAATAATAGCCTAGGGAGGGTGCATTTATTTAGTGCCCCCCCTGGCTACTAACATCTGCCCCAAGCCACCCCAGAAAAGGCAAATCTATAATTAGATGCGCCCTTTCTGGCACTTAGCCCGTCTATTCCCATTGCCCTGTAGCGGTGGTGAATGGGTTAATAATGGGTTAAAGTCACCTTGCTATTGGAAGGTGACTTTAAGCCAGGTTAATAATTGTGAGCTGTCAATTAGACAACTATCAATTATTAATCCTATTGTATGAAATAAAAATAAAACACACACACTTTAATTAAAAATCATTTTAATGAAATAATGAAACAGTTTTTGACCATATTTTATTTTCCAGGTAAATCCATTTGAAGCCCTTGTTCACCTGTAATAAAAATAAAATAATAAAGCAACATTATTCTTACCTATCCGTTGTGCAGTCAGGTCCCCTGATGTCACCCTTCTGAAAGGGTTAACGTTTACTGCAGGGACTGCACCTAATGCTGCCAGCCTCGCAGTAAACCCCCGAATGAATGAGCTCCTCTCCCGGCTGACAGGAGAAGAAGTGATTAGCTGGGAAGCGTAATTGATTGCTTCCCAGGCCAATCAGTTCAGGTCAGTCGGGGACACCGCACAGCATCAGTGACGTCAGAGGGAATCCCGGCTGACCTGAACTGATTAACAAAAATAGGGGATCCCCTCGAAAAAAAAATGGCGTGGGGTCCCCTTATTTTTATTAACCAGCCAGATGAAGCAGACTACTGAGGCCTGGTATTTAAGGCTGTTAAGGATCCAAGATCAATGAACCTAGCAAGCCTGATAACACCAGACCACAGCAGTCTGCTTATCTTGGTTGGTTAACAAAAATAGGGGATCCCCTCGAAAAAAAAATGGCGTGGGGTCCCCCTATTTTTGTTAACCAGCCAGATGAAGCAGACTACTGAGGCTTGGTATTTCAGGCTGGTAAGGATCCAATATCCATGAACCTTGCAAGCCTGATAATACCAGGCCACAGCAGTCTGCTTATCTTGGTTGGTTAACAGAAATAGGGGATCCCCTCGAAAAAAAAATGGTGTGGGGGTCCCCCTATTTTTGTTAACCAGCCAAGTAAAAAGCAGACTGCTGTGGCCTGGTATTAAAAGACTGTCAAGGCCCATGGATTTTGGCCCTCAACAGCCTAAAAATACCAGGCTGCAGCAGCCCCACAGTTGGCACATCCAAAGATGCGCCAATTGTGGCACTTTACCTGGCTCTTCCCACTTGCCCTGTAGCGGTGGCAAGTGGGGTAATAAGGGGTTAATGTCACCTTTGATTGAACGGTGACAATAAGCCTGGTTAACAATGGAGAGGCGTCAATAAGACACCGATCCATTATTAAACCTAAAGGTTGTAAATGTTTAAAAAAATACACAGCCAGAATAAAGTCTTTTAATGAAATAATACACAACACAGTTTTCATTATTTTTTATTGTACTCTCATCCTGCGACGCCATCGATCTAGTGTAAAAAAAAAAAATAACAAACCAACACAAATACTCCCTGTCCGACGTAGTCCAAAATCACGAGTGTACCACGACGAGTCCAGCTCTGCTACATCTGGATGCCAGGCTCAGCCTGACATCCAGACACAGCAGAGCTGCTTACCGGAGGAGATTCCCGGCGGTGACGTCATCCGGACTTCTTTACGGCCAGCTGTCGCGAGAGTACAGCTGGCCGAGATTACCCAGTACCAAGCAGTCATGTGCAGTTATCGCGAGAAGCTGCACGTGACTGCCAGGGAGAGGGTAATGGTGGCCATCCATGAGGTGACCACCGGGGATCTTCTGCCAGGTAAGTGCCGAGTCCTGACTCCTGACAGACCCGACCGACACTGACAGTGACACTTTCGGGAAGTTCCTGTGTCACGTACTTCCTTCTGTGACACAGGATCTCCCCATATACAGTACAGACCAAAAGTTTGGACACACCTTCTCATTCAATGATTTTTCTGTATTTTCATGACTATGAAAATTGTAGAATCACACTGAAGGCATCAAAACTATGAATTAACACATGTGGAATTATACATTACACTTTACAAAAAAGTGTGAAACAACTGAAAATATGTCTTATATTCTAGGTTCTTCAAAGTAGCCACTTTTTGCTTTGATTACTGCTTTGCACGCAGAAAAGGTGAACGGATGGACTCTACATGCCTGGTTCCCACCGTGAAGCATGGAGGAGATGTTGTGGGGGTGCTTTGCTGGTGACACTGTTGGGGATTTATTCAAAATTGAAGGCATACTGAACGAGCATGGCTACCACAGCATCTTGCAGCAGCATGCTATTCCATCCGGTTTGCGTTTAGTTGGACCATCATTTATTTTTCAACAGGACAATGACCCCAAACACACCTCCAGGCTGTGTAAGGGCTATTTGACCAAGAAGGAGACTGTTGGGGTGCTACGCCAGATGACCTGGCCTCCACAGTTACCAGACCTGAACCCAATCGAGATGGTTTGGGGTGAGCTGGACCGCTCACCGCTTCAATTTTGAATAAATCCCCAACAGTGTCACCAGCAAAGCACCCCCACACCATCACACCACCTCCTCCATGCTTAACGTGTGGCAACCAGGCATGTAGAGTCCATCCGTTCACCTTTTCTGCGTGCAAAGCAGTAATCAAAGCAAAAGGTGGCTACTTTGAAGAACCTGGAATATAAGACATATTTTCAGTTGTTTCACACTTTTTTGTAAAGTGTAATGTATAATTCCACATGTGTTAATTCATAGTTTTGATGCCTTCAGTGTGATTCTACAATTTTCATAGTCATGAAAATACAGAAAAATCTTAGAATGAAAAGGTGTGTCCAAACTTTTGGTCTGTACTGTACTTTACAGGAAAATTCCAATTCCGGTATCCAATATGCAAAAAATATCGGAACTAAGAATCGGAATTCCGATACAGTGAATATCGGGCGATACCCGATATTTGCGGTATCGGAATGCTCAACACTAATTACAAACGGATGACAACTAGACATGTGAACACAGCCTTACTGAAACGTGTTATCATTTTTTCATTAGGGTTTTAGAAAAGCTACTATGATTGCATTGTTTTCTGGGGACCAAGTGCATCTAATTCACGTGGACTTTATGTCATTTCTTACTAGCTTGTAACTGGGACAAAGTTTCATGAGTCTGAATTTTAATTCTACTTCTCTATAATGCTAATTCTGCATAATTGGCACAGCGTGGGAGCACGGACCAGATCCAAGAAATATATGATTAAGCGATTATGATTTCTCTTTTTTTAACTTGTTCTAGTCACGACACATAAGGGCAGATAACCTTTGCATATTAAAACTTACAGGCCTGTGCCTGGTATTAATGATCTATATGTCAAGGATGCAGTTTGTGTGTCTGTGCATTCATGTCAGACAGAAAAGCAAAACATATTGGGACAAAATGATTGAAACTCAAGGGTTACAGGAGCAACGTAAAGCAGTCTTTCAAGAATTTCCCTATAACGCTTGTTGGCATATGCAACAGATTAGGACTTATTATAAGTAAAAGAAGGACTTTATGCTGACCTGACAGTAGATGGTGATGTTGTGTAATGTTTCCTTCTGTTTAATGTATTGTATAAGAAATAGTCTCACCTGTAGTTTCACTTTCGTTTTGTTCCTGTTTCCTGATGCAATGCTGAAATGACTGTGCCTGCAAACTTCATCTAAGTAAAAGCTTGTTATCCCATGAAGCCTGCTCTGTGAAGTTTTCTACTGCAAAGGTATGGATTCAGAAGCTGTGCAACAGGTTATGGGCCCAGAAACAGCGTACCCAGAGAATCCAGACACCACAGATCCCAAGCACCAAGAATACCAGATACCCAGGACACTGGAACTCTCAGCAAGACCCTGGTGAATGCAGAAGAATTCTTCAGTGCAAGTCTCTCTAAACAAATAAGATAAGTTAAAAATGACAAATAGCACAGAGCTAAAACTCACAGTAGCTAAACTGAATGATGAGAACTATCAGCTATGGACGTTCAAAGTAGAGATGTTATTGTCTAAGAATGATTTATGGGAAGTAATCACTACAGATAGACCTGATCAGGATAATCAGACATGGGATAAGAAAAATAGACAAGCGAGAGCCGCCATTAGCTTATTAGTGGATGATACTCAATTAATACATATAAGAAATGAAGAAACAGCGAAAGCAATGTGGGAAGCATTAAGAAAGCTATAGGAGAGACCCAGCTTAAATCACAAGTCATTTTTATTAAGAAAGCTTTACAGTATGAGACTTAAGTGCAGACAGTGACGTGCAGAAGCATATATTCTCTATTATGGAAGTGATAACACAGCTAAGATCTATTGGTGAAGATATTAAAGAAAGTCATATAGCAGCTACAGTCATGGACAAAAGTTTTGAGAATGACACAAATATTAATTTTTACAAAGTCTACTGCTTCACTTTTTCTAATGGCAATTTGCATATACTCCAGAATGTTATAAAGAGTGATCAGCTTAACAGCAATTACTTGCAAAGTCAATATTTGGCTAGAAAATGAACTTTATCCCCCAAAAACACATTTGAACATCATTGCAGCCCTGCCTGAAAAGGACCAGCTAACCTCTTTTCAGTGATTGCTCCATTAACACAGGTGTGGGTGTTGATGAGGACATGGCTGGAGATCAATCTGTCATGATTAAGTAAGAATGACACCACTGGACACTTTAAAAGGAGGCTGGTGCTTGGCATCATTGTTTCTCTTCTGTTAACCATGGTTATCTCTAAAGAAACACGTGCAGTCATCATTGCAATGCACAAAAATGGCCTAACAGGGAAGAGTATCGCAGCTAGAAAGATTGCACCTCAGTCAACAATCTATCGCATCATCAAGAACTTCAAGGAGAGAGGTTCCATTGTTGCCAAAAAGGCTCCAGGGCGCCCAAGAAAGACAAGCAAGCGCCAGGACCGTGTCTTAAAAGTGTTTCAGCTGCGGGATCGGGCTACCAGCAGTGCAGAGCTTGCTCAGGAATGGCAGCAGGCAGGTGTGAGTGCATCTGCACGCACTGTGAGGCGGAGACTCTTGGAGCAAGGCCTAGTCTCAAGGAGGGCAGCAAAGAAGCCACTTCTCTCCAGAAAAAACATCATGGACAGACTGATATTCTGCAAAAGGTACAGGCAGTGGACTGCTGAGGACTGGGGTAAAGTTATTTTCTCTGATGAATCCCCTTTTCGATTGTTTGGGACATCAGGAAAACGCCTCATTCGGAGAAGACAAGGTGGGCGCTACCACCAGTCTTGTCTCATGCCAACTGTTAAGCATCCTGAAACCATTCATGTGTGGGGTTGCTTCTCAGCCAAGGGAATGGCTCTCTCACAGTCTTGCCTAAAAACACAGCCATGAATAAAGAATGGTACCAGAATGTCCTCCAAGAGCAACTTCTCCCAACCCTCCAAGAGCAGTTTGGCGATCAACAATGCCTTTTCCAGCATGTTGGAGCACCTTGCCATAAAGAAAAGGTGATAACTAAATGGCTCAGGGAACAAAACATAGAGATTTTGGGTCCATGGCCTGGAAACTCCCCAGATCTTAATCCCATTGAGAACTTGTGGTCAATCATCAAGAGATGGGTGGACAAACAAAAACCTAAAAATTCTGACAAAATAAAAGCATTGATTGGGCAAGAATGGACTGGTATCAGTCAGGATTTGGTCCAGAAGTTGATTGAGAGCATGCCAGGGAGAATTGCAGAGGTCCTGAAGAAGAAGGGTCAACACTGCAAATATTGACTTGCTGCATTAACTCATTCTAACTGTCAATATAAGCTTTTGTTACTCATATGTTTGCAATTATATTTCTGTCTGTGATAAAAACATCTGTCAAACACACATAAAAACCAGAGGGCAGCAGATCATGTGAAAATATAATATTTGTGTCATTCTCAAAACTTTGGGCCATGACTGTATATTGTTGTGCAGTTTACCAGATTCGTATACAGCCTTGATAAATGCTCTTGAGACGAGACCAGAAACTGACATTACATTAGAGTTTGTGAAAACAAGACTCATAGATGAATATCAGAGAAGAAAAGAACAAAGCAATGATTCTTTTACTGATAAGGACAGTGAAAATGCTCTTAAAGCTAAAGAATTTAAAAAACCTTATGATAAAAAAACAAGAGAATGCTTCAGATGTAAGAAAAAAGGTCATTTAAAGAAACACTGTACCATATGGAAAGCAGAACAACAAAAATTACAATATAAAAAGCATACACAGAAAGTAAAAAACACAATTTCCGATTCGTGTGAGAATAACTGGAATGGCACATTCAAAATAACAGACAAGAAATCATCAGTTTGTTGGTTTATTGATTCAGCAGCAACGAGTCATATGACAAGTGACAAGAATTTCTTTACTGATCTTGATTTAGATAAGAAAGAAGCCATTTATCTTGCAGATGGAAGCAAAATAACCGCAGAAGGTATCGGACAACGTATGCTAAATAGTTCAAACAAGTTCGGACAAGATTCAAAGATACTTGTACAGGATGTGTTGTATGTTCCAAAATTGGAAGGCGGATTATTATTTGTGAAATGTTTAACAGCAAAAGGACTTACAGTAAAATTCAAAGACAATGAGTGTGCAATTATTGCAGGAAACAAGTTGATAACCAAAGTCAAGGCAGATGAACAATTATATCATTTTGACAAACCAAAGGAACAGATGAAGGTATGTACACATGATCACAAAAACTGTATTCACATGTGGCATAGACGTCTAGGACATAGACACCCGGACAGTATAAGGGAACTACAGAGAAAAGAATTGACAAAAGATTTAAAGATATCAGATTGCTCAATTACCATAAGATGTGAATGTTGTATAAAATCCAAAGCCACAAGGATATCTATTCCAAAAGAAAGTGAGATGAAAAGTGAAAGATCACTTGATTTGGTGCATACTGACGTATGTGGACCCATGAAAGTGACTACATCAGGAGGCAATAGATACATGTTGACTTTTATAGACGACTACTCAAGATACAGTCACATACTTACCATATATACTCATGTATAAGCCGACCCGTGTATAAGCCGACCCCCCTAATTTTGCCACAAAAAACTGGGAAAACTTATTGACTCGCGTATAAGCCTAGGGTGAAAAATGATTATGCCCCATATGATGCTCCACAGATAATGCCCCCATATGCTCCACAGATTATGCCCAATATGCTCCACAGATTATGCCCCCATACATTCCACAGATTATGCCCCATATGATCCACAGATTATGCCCCCATATGCTCCAGATTATGCCCCCATATGCTCCAGATTATGCCCCCATATGCTCCAGATTATGCCCCATATTTTCCACAGATTATGCCCCCATATGCTCCATATTATGCCCCCATATGTTCCACAGATTATGCCCCTATATGCTCCAGATTATGCCCCATATGTTCCACAGCTTATGCCCCATATGCTCCATATTATGCCCCCATATGCTCCATATTATGCCCCATATGCTCCATATTATGCCCCCATATGCTCCAGATTATGCCCCATATGTTCCACAGCTTTATGCCCGATATGCTCCAGATTATGCCCCATATGTTCCACAGCCTATGCCCCCATATGCTCCATATTATGCCCCCATATGTTCCAGATTATGCCCCATATGTTCCACAGCTTATGCCTCCATATGCTCCTGATTATGCCCCCATATGCTCCAGATTATGCCCCCATATGTTCCACAGCTTATGCCCCCATATGCTCCATATTATGCCCCCATATGCTCCAGATTATGCCCACATATGCTGCACAATTATGCCCCATAGTATAGGCCTCATATGCTGCTGCTGCAAAAAAAAAAATGACATACTCACCTCTCGTCGCTGGGAGCCAGGTGCCGGTGTCCTGAGCAGGCGGTGACAGCGGCTTGCTATGGGGGACAGGTGCCGGTGTCACTGCTCGCTCAGGACCCCGGCACCTGAGATATTTACCTGTCCCTCGGTCCACTGCAGCGCACTGCTCCCTCGGTCTGACTCCTCTGTGTGTGAATGATCTGGCAGGGGGCGGGGCGCGCACTAATGACGTCATCGCGCCCTCTGCCTGATCATTCACACACAGAGGAGTCAGACCGAGGGAGCAGTGCGCTGCGGTGGTCCGAGGGACAGGTAAATATCGCTATACTCACCCCTCCGCCGCGCGTCCCTGCAGCCTCTCCTCTTCTCCCGGCGCTCTCCGCAGCGCTTCAGTCCTGCAGCGGTCACATGCTACCGCTCATTAAAGTCATGAATATGTGCATATTCATGACTTTAATGAGCGGTGCCATGTGACTGCTGCAGGAAGGAGTCGGAGATCGTGGGAGAAGCAGGGGGGCTGCAGAGACCGCGCCGGCGGAGGGGTAAGTATGATCCGACACCCCCGCTCCCTCTCCCCCGCCGACCCCGTATATGACCCGCGTATAAGCCGAGAGGGGGACTCTCAGCCCTAAAAAATGGGCTGAAAATCTCGGCTTATACATGGGTATATACGGTAATTAAGAACAAAAGTGAAGTTTTTGATAAACTTGTAGACTACGTAACAAGATCAAGTAACAAATTTCAAAGGAAGCCAATTGTCATCAGAAGTGATAATGGAGGTGAATTTACAGGTCACAGAATAAAAGACTACTTAAGACAAAATGGAATAGAACATCAGAAAACTGTTCCATACACACCTGAACAAAATGGAGTAGCAGAAAGGAAAAACAGAACTCTAACAGAGATGATGAGATGTATGCTGACAGATTCTAAACAACCAGAGAAATATTGGGGTGAGGCAGCAATGACAGCTACATATCTACAGAACTGACTTTTTTTCCAGAAAACTGAAGAAAACTCCATATGAACTGTGGCAAGGTATGAAACCAAGTGTCAATCATTTAAAAGTTTTTGGATGTAAAGTTTTTATTCATTCCAACAGAAAAACGTTCCAAACTTCAAAACAGATCCATTGAAGGAATATTCGTTGGATATAGTGAAAACTGCAAAGGACATAGAATCTTAGATCCCAAAACAGACAGAGTTACAGTGAGTAACAGTGTGACATTCATTGAAGATTTAAATGAAGTCATTATGATTTCAGTTGAAACAAAAAATGAGAAAAACAATAGTGACATAACTGAAGAAATATCTGATGAGAAAGAAGTAGAAATTAATGAAGAACAAAATACTGAAAATGAAGAATCACAACTACAAACAGACACAGAACCAAGTCGTTCAATAAGAGAGAACAAAAGAAAACCACCAAAACGTGTCTCATACAAGACAAGTATAAGAAAAATCCATGAGCCTACCTCTTAGGAAGACATATCTAAACTTTCTGAAGAAGAAGCTAATAAATGGATAAAGCAGCAGAAACAGAAATTAATCGATGATCAATACAGGACACTAACAGATTGCAGAAGAAGAAAAGCATAGGATGTTATTATTATATTATTATTATTAATATTATTTCTATCACCATTTATTCATGGTGCGTACATGAGAAGGTTACATACAAATTACAGTATCATTACGTAAACAACTAACAATACAGACTGATACAGAGGAGAGGACCCTGCCCTTGGCTTACATTACAGGATTGTGAGGCAGGGACAGTAGGTCGGGTTGCAGCAGTCGTGTGTTGAGCAATAACCGGTATGGTAGAGGCAGCAGGGTCATTGCAGCTGTAGGCTTCCTGAGAGATGGTTTCAGTCCGTTGAGGATCTGATGAGTTGATATCGATGTGTGGGCAAAGAATTCAGAGATGGGGATATCGGGAGAAATCTTGGAGCGGTTGGTGAGAGCGAATAAGTGAGGAAGAAGGATGTCTTGGAGATCGAGATTACGTAGGAAATATCGGTAATGTAAAGGGGTAAAGATGTAATGATTTTTAAAGTAAAATACAAACAGATGGAACACCTGAAAGATATCGAGCAAGACTCGTAGCTAAAGGGTATTCTCAAAAATATGGAGAAGACTATGATGAAACATTTTCTCCAGTTGTCAAACACACTACAATAAGAACTTTACTGACAGTTGTAGCAATGGAAAAGATGGAACTAAGACATCTGGATGTAAAGACAGCTTTTTTGAATGGAGATTTAACAGAAGACATTTACATGGAACAACCTCCAGGATTCAAAGATGAAAGAAATCCAAACAAAGTTTGTAAACTACAGAAAAGCATATATAGTTTAAAGCAAGCAGCTAAAGCGTGGAATGACAAAATCACGGAAGTACTAACAAATGAAAAATTTCAAAGAAGTAAAGCTGATCCATGCTTGTACAGTCATGGCCAAAAGTTTTGAGAATGACACAAATATTATATTTTCACATGATCTGCTGCCCTCTGGTTTTTAAGTGTGTTTGACAGATGTTTTTATCACAGACAGAAATATAATTGCAAACATATGAGTAACAAAAGCTTATATTGACAGTTAGAATGAGTTAATGCAGCAAGTCAATATTTGCAGTGTTGACCCTTCTTCTTCAGGACCTCTGCAATTCTCCCTGGCATGCTCTCAATCAACTTCTGGACCAAATCCTGACTGATACCAGTCCATTCTTGCCCAATCAATGCTTTTATTTTGTCAAAATTTTTAGGTTTTTGTTTGTCCACCCATCTCTTGATGATTGACCACAAGTTCTCAATGGGATTAAGATCTGGGAGTTTCCAGGCCATGGACCCAAAATCTCTATGTTTTGTTCCCTGAGCCATTTAGTTATCACCTTTTCTTTATGGTAAGGTGCTCCAACATGCTGGAAAAGGCATTGTTGATCGCCAAACTGCTCTTGGAGGGTTGGGAGAAGTTGCTCTTGGAGGACATTCTGGTACCATTCTTTATTCATGGCTGTGTTTTTAGGCAAGACTGTGAGAGAGCCGATTCCTTGGCTGAGAAGCAACCCCACACATGAATGGTTTCAGGATGCTTAACAGTTGGCATGAGACAAGACTGGTGGTAGCGCCACCTTGTCTTCTCCGAATGAGGCGTTTTCCTGATGTCCCAAACAATCGAAAAGGGGATTCATCAGAGAAAATAACTTTACCCCAGTCCTCAGCAGTCCACTGCCTGTACCTTTTGCAGAATATCAGTCTGTCCATGATGTTTTTTCTGGAGAGAAGTGGCTTCTTTGCTGCCCTCCTTGAGACTAGGCCTTGCTCCAAGAGTCTCCGCCTCACAGTGCGTGCAGATGCACTCACACCTGCCTGCTGCCATTCCTGAGCAAGCTCTGCACTGCTGGTAGCCCGATCCCGCAGCTGAAACACTTTTAAGACACGGTCCTGGCGCTTGCTTGTCTTTCTTGGGCGCCCTGGAGCCTTTTTGGCAACAATGGAACCTCTCTCCTTGAAGTTCTTGATGATGCGATAGATTGTTGACTGAGGTGCAATCTTTCTAGCTGCGATACTCTTCCCTGTTAGGCCATTTTTGTGCATTGCAATGATGACTGCACGTGTTTCTTTAGAGATAACCATGGTTAACAGAAGAGAAACAATGATGCCAAGCACCAGCCTCCTTTTAAAGTGTCCAGTGGTGTCATTCTTACTTAATCATGACAGATTGATCTCCAGCCATGTCCTCATCAACACCCACACCTGTGTTAATGGAGCAATCACTGAAAAGAGGTTAGCTGGTCCTTTTAAGGCAGGGCTGCAATGATGTTGAAATGTGTTTTGGGGGATAAAGTTCATTTTTTAGCCAAATATTGACTTTGCAAGTAATTGCTGTTAAGCTGATCACTCTTTATAACATTCTGGAGTATATGCAAATTGCCATTAGAAAAAGTGAAGCAGTAGACTTTGTAAAAATTAATATTTGTGTCATTCTCAAAACTTTTGTCCATGACTGTACACAAAAAGGCTGAGTAATAGATGGATTTATGTACTCATATATGTAGACAACATTTTGATTTGTTTTAAACAAGAAAGGGATAAAGAAAACATTCTAAAAACCCTGAAACAACATTTTGAAATCAAAGACTTAGGAAATGTAAAACAGTACCTAGGAATACAGATAGAAAGAGAAGAAGACGGAAGTTTCCTACTGAATCAAAATCACATGATTCAAGATATAACAGAAAAAATTGGACTAAAGGATGCAAAAACAGTAAAGTCTCCCATGGAAACTAATTATCTCAAAGAGATGAACAGTGAAAAAAATATGCTACCAAACAATGAAGAATACAGAACAGCAATAGGAGAACTACTGTATCTAGCGACCATTACAAGACCAGACATCGCAGCAGCAATAGGAACCCTGAGTAGAAAGGTATCAAAACCAAATAAAGCTGATTGGAATGCCGTGAAGAGAGTAATACGTTATTTGAAAGGAACTAGCAATGTTAAGCTGAAATTACCCGCAGGTGATAATTGTATTTTAACTGGATATGTTGATGCAGATTGGGCTGGAGATCCAACTGACAGAAGATCTACCAGTGGACATATTTTTTTTCTCTCAGGTGGACCAATAAGTTGGACAAGTAAGAAACAGTCAATTGTGACACTGTCTTCAACAGAAGCAGAATATGTTGCAGCAGCACATGCGAGTCAAAAAGTACTGTGGTTAAGACAATTGTTGACAGACCTAGGACAACCACAGTTGGAACCAACAAAACTAAAAGAGGACAATCAAGGATGTCTTGTTCTTACTCAGATGGAAAGAGTCAATCCAAGAACCAAGCATATTGATGTGAAATATCATTTCTTGAGAGATCATCAGGATCAAGGAGTCTTGAAGTTGGAGTATTGCCCTACTGAAGAAATGACAGCAGACATTTTCATGAAGGCGTTGAATGCTGATAAACATCAGAGACTAATAAAAAAGTTGGGTTTGATTGAATAAGTCCTTATTGTTGAGAAAGGGTGTTGGCATATGCAACAGATTAGGACTTATTATAAGTAAAAGGAGGACTTTATGCTGACCTGACACTAGATGGCAATGTTGTGTAACGTTTCCTTCTGTTTAATGTATTGTATAAGAAATAGTCTCACTTATAGTTTCACTTTCGTTTTGTTCCTGTTTCCTGATGCAATGCTGAAATGACTGTGCCTGCAAACTTCATTTAAGTAAAAGCTTGTTATCCCATGAAGCCTGCTCTGTGAAGTTTTCTACTGCAAAGGTGTGTATTCAGAAGCTGTGCAACATCGCTACCCTTTGTCTACGTATAGTCCCAATTAGAATATGAGCCGTAAAACGTTGGCATATCAATCCTTTGTGATCAAGTATACATAGATAGACATACAGCTCTGGCAAAAATTAAGAGATCACCACATCAAAACCCTGTCATGGGCAGCCCATTCCCCAGACCTGAACCCCATTGAAAACCTCTGGAATGTGATCAAGAGGATGACGGATAGTCACAAGCCATCAAACAAAGAAGAATTGCTTACATTTTTGCACCAGAAGCAGTGTAAAAGACTGGTGGAAAGCATGCCAAGACGCATGAAAGCTGTTTTTAAAAATCATGGTTATTCCACAAAATATTGATTTCAGAACTCTTCCTGAGTTAAAACACTAGTATTATTGTTTCTAAATGATTATGAACTTGTTTTCTTTGCATTATTTGAGGTCTGAAAGCACTGGTTTTTTTTTAAATTTTGACCATTTTTCTTTGTCAGAAAAAATATACAAAATTTATTGCTTGGAAATTCGGTGACATGTTGTCAGAAGTTTATAGACTAAAAGAACAATTTACATTTTACTCAAAAATATACCTATAAAGAGAAAAATCAGACAAACTGAACATTTGAAAGTGGTCTCTTAATTTTTGCCAGAGCTGTATATATACACGCAAAATTAACTTATAATGTCAGTATATGAAATGATCGTGTTAAAAAACTTATTGCTTGTGATCTATGTAGTGGGAGCTTCTCCACTGGATAGAATGAATTGTCATTGCTATTTTGAGCATTGTTTCTTTTGACTTTTGGGAAACTTCCACATTTCTGAGAACCTCCAAGCTAATGTTGATTCGGCATAGATAGAACTTAGATGCCTCTATCACTTAAACAACTGGTGACCAACAGCTATCTCTCCTGATACCCTATACACATGAAAGCTTGGCTCCATGAAGCCTTCATGGGTTCTCTTTGGTGAAAGTGGAGTAAGAGGCTGCCAGATTCATATGTCAATGACTTATCTGTTTGCAAAACAAAAAGACTGGTTGAATAAATCCAAACTGCAGATCCTTATCTCCCCTAATATCACCTGTCACAGGAGGGTCTGGAGGGCCCTTATGCGCAAACACTTTTCGGCCAATCCAGCTGAAATCTGCAGGTTTCGTCAGCTTGGTGAACACATTATAGTTTATTAAAGGTAGAGACTTTTTTAATTCTGATAAGAAAGCTCTTCTCCAACCCCTGAACTCGGGCTGGCAGCTGTATTTTGACGACCATAGGCCCTTTAATTTCTTCCTGCTCTGCGAGCATGCGCACGTAGCATTCACTACTCATGCAATGAAAGATTACGTACTTTGTGGGCAGAGTTAGCAAGCGATGTGCTGCCATTTCACAAAAGACAGCAGCGACGGAGTGCTTACAAGGCAATATGCACCCCAATGGTCGCATATGGATGAAATGGTGCACGTAAAGTGAGTAGAAAATGCCCACTGTAGCGATTCGCTCAGGTAGGCATTAGTCAGCGTTCTCACAGTTATGCAGTTTCTTTGTCCGGGCAGGCAGATTTATTAATGTTCATAAATATTTTCTAGAAAAACAGATAAATGGCCATTCAGCATAAAGTAAAATAAAATAGTCCATAAAGTTGTACAGGGCTCACCCCTTCACAATATCATCGAGATTCTTACCGCACAATGTGACCAGAATTAGAAGGTCTTTCCAGCTCTCACAGAGACCAGGTTTCAGAGATGTTTCCACCTCTACATACAGACAGTTATGAGCAGGTCAGCTGCCCTTTTAAGCCAGCTTCACCTGGTAGATTGCAGGATGGGAATGACCAGTCATTCCAGACACCTTAACCCTTTGCTACTCCACTAAGTAATACCTCTCAGCACTCAGAACTGGAGCCTTTTGCAGGTATCACATCACTGAGGCCAGGTACCTTGGTGACACATCACTCCATCTGGACTTTTGGGCAGCAGACGCCATCTTTCTGCCTTTCTACACCACCTTTAATAGGGAACAAGAAGTGAAATCATTTACGTCCATGCTCAATAGAGGAGCTTAGAGTGGAAGCTTGGTACGCACAGTGTGTTCCACAATCAGGAACCAAATGGCTGATATATTTACCTACAGTGACCACCAGAGGCTATTCAGAAATAATTGGTCCTAAACGTATAAGGCTTCGGTGTAAATACAAAAAAAGATGTCAGATGAAGCTAGCAAAGCTAACTCGTTTGTTTACACCACTAGGGCTCTTGGATTCCATCCAGGAAATCCACCTGGTCTCTTGCTGGATAATTTTCTTATCCCAGTCCACATGTCTCACTGACTGAGGCACAACCTCAATGACACAAAACAAGATAGAACCAATATCACCCCCATATTTTGAACAAACATGGCGTACTAGAGGGGTATCTCTCCTATGTCGGATGTCCCATGGCTTCCAGTACCACCTGTATGCGGACGACACTCAGATCTACCTCTCTGGCCCAGATGTCACCTCTCTGCTGTCCAGAATCCCGGAGTGTATATCAGCCATATTCTCCTTCTTCACCTCTCGTTTCCTAAAACTCAATGTAGACAAAACCGAACTCATCATCTTTCCTCCATCTCACATATCTTCCCTACCCGATCTATCTATTATGGTAAACGGCATCACGCTCTCTCCCGCACCTGAAATCCGCTGCCTTGGAGTAACTCTCGACTCTGCCCTGTCCTTAAAACCACACGTCCAAACTCTTGTCTCTGTCAGTATTCCGGGTTTTCTAGGTAACTTTGTCAATGATTTTGCCCTTTGTTAAAATGGAGTTTGCTGTTTTGTGTGCCCTACTTCCTGTTCGTTTGTTTAAAACCCGGCTCAGGTGCTGGCTTCACTGCTGGAATATTCTGCTTCCGTTTCCCTGCAACCCAGCTGCTTTGTTCCTCACAGATCTTTTATGTATTTACCAGGAAAGTGCATAACCTTATCTTCAGGTGTTTCTCAGCCACAGCAGTTTCTACCCATGGCTCTGGACATTCTCTGCGTACGTAAGTTGCACATACTGTGTTATCACTAAACTGTTGACTTGGGAATTTAACCCTTGGTTCACTCCATCTGATAAGAACTGTGTTTCTGAACTGTTGCTGTTTAACCCTTCGTGCATTACCTCTGGTGAGAGCTGTTGGAACTGTTACTGGAACCTTACTGACATATGAACTTGTTGTTGGACTTCACTGAATTAAGCCACAACTGAGATTAACTTGTTCCTGGACCTCCCTGTGTTTTCTGCATACCTGGATCTGACTCTTCACACACCAGCAGTGTGTAAATCCAGCCACGTTACCTGTGCATCAGACTTACCTTGTGGTCACATTTGTGTGAGGACTCCGTCGTAAGAACTTTACCACCCTCGCTATAGAGGTTCAAGGACTTATATATCCGGATTCATATAACTGGACTTGTGTATATATATATGGACTCATTGCATGTCACTACGGGTTGTTTGAATATTGTTTTTGGGTGTTTTGCTGTTTCACAAATACATTATTTGCATTCAAAGAAACCCGTCTCTGATTGTTCATTGCCCCACGCTATCAGAATCCTCGAGTTCCTACAATAGTATTACAGGATATTCCAGCCTAAAAAAGAGGATTCTGCTGGGGCAATGACGGAGACACGGGCAGACAAATTGTTCACCATAGTTAACTCCTTGCAGCAAGAGGTGGCGGCTGCACACAATCAGATTAGAG
>JARQOD010000005.1:87208502-87260614 GCA_033576555.1 Oophaga sylvatica
TCCCATTGAGAACTTGTGGTCAATCATCAAGAGGGTGGAAAAAACAAAAACCTAAAAATTTGACAAAAAAAAGCATTGATTGGGCAAGAATGGACTGGTATCAGTCAGGATTTGGTCCGAATTGATTGAGAGCATGCCGGGGAGAATTGCAGAGGTCTGAAAAAAGAAGGGTCAACACTGAAATATTGACTTGCTGCAAAACTCATTCTAACTTCAATATAAGTTTTTGTTACTCATATTTTGCAATTATATTTCTGTCTGTGATAAAAAAATCTGTCAAACACACATAAAAACCAGAGGGCACAGATCAGTAAAAATTATAATATTTGTGTCATTCTCAAAACTTTGGGCCATGACTGTATATTTTGTGCAGTTTACCAGATTCGATACAGCCTTGATAAAGCTCGGGGAACAGACCAGAAACTGACTTTACATTAGGTTTGTGAAAACAAACTCATAGATAATATCAGAGAAGAAAAGAAACAAAGAATGATTCTTTTACTGATAAGGACAGGGGAAATTGTTTCTTAAAGCTAAAGAATTTAAAAACTTTGAAAAAAAAAACAAGGAATGCTTCAGTGTAAGAAAAAGGTCATTTAAAGAAACACTGTACCTATGGAAAAGCAGAACAACAAAAATTAAATATAAAAAGCATACACAGAAAGTAAAAAACACAATTTCCGATTGAGTGAGAAAATTGGAATGGCAATTCAAAATAACGACAAGAAATCATCATTTTTTGGGTTTTTTATTGATTCAGCAGGAACGAGTCTATGACAATGACAAGAATTTCTTTACTGATCTTGATTTAGATAAGAAAGAAGCCATTTATCTTGCAGATGGAAGAAAAATAACCGAGAAGGTACGACAAGTATGCTAAATATTCAAACAAGTTCGGACAAGATTCAAAGATACTTGTACAGGATGTGTTGTATGTTCCAAAAGGGGAAGGGGGATTTTTTATTTGTGAAATTTTTAACAGAAAAGGACTTACAGTAAAATTCAAAGACAATGATGTGCAATTATTGCAGGAAACAAGTTGATAACCAAAGTCAAGGCAGATGAACAATTATATCATTTTGACAAACCAAAGGAACAGATGAAGGTATGTACACATGATCAAAAAAACGTATTCAAAATGTGGCTAGACGTCTAGGACAAGACACCCGGACAGTAAAAGGGGAATACAGAGAAAAAATTGACAAAAGATTTAAAGATTCAGATTGCTCAATTACCATAAGATGTGAATGTTGTATAAAACCAAAGCCACAAGATATCTATTCAAAAGAAAGTGGATGAAAAAGCGAAAGTCACTTGATTTGGTGCTATGACGTAGTGGGACCCCATGAAAGTGACCATCAGGGGCAATAGATACATGTGACTTTTTAGACGACTCCTCAAGATACAGTCACATACTTACCATATTCTATGTATAAGCCGACCCGGTATAAGCGACCCCCTAATTTTGCCACAAAAAACTGGGAAAACTTATTGACTCGCGTATAAGCCTAGGGTGAAAAATGATTATGCCCCATATAGTCCACAGATAATGCCCCCATATGCTCCACGATATGCCCAATATGCTCCACAGATTATCCCCCCCCATACATTCCCCCAGATTATGCCTATGATCCACAGATTATGCCCCCATATGCTCCAGATTAGCCCCCATTGCTCCAGTTATGCCCCCATATGCTCCAGATTTATGCCCCATATTTTCCAAGATTATGCCCCCATATGCTCCATATTATGCCCCCCATATGTTCCACAGATTATGCCCCTTATGCTCCAGATTATGGCCCCATATGTTCCACAGTTTTGCCCCCATATCTCCTATTATGCCCCATTTTGCTCCCATATTATGCCCCATATGCTCCATATTATGCCCCCATTGCTCCAGATTTGCCCCATATGTTCCACAGTTTATGCCCGATAGCTCCGATTATCCCCATATGTTCCACAGCCATGCCCCCAATATGCTCCATATTATCCCCCATTGTTCCAGTTAGCCCCTATTTTCCCCACAGCTTATGCCTCCATATGTCCTGTTATGCCCCCAATGCTCCAGATTATCCCCCCATTGTTCCACAGCTTTCCCCCTATCTCCATTTATGCCCCCATATGCTCCAATTATCCCAAATGCTGCCAATTATGCCCCATAGTATAGGCCTCTATGCTGTGCTGCAAAAAAAAAAATGACATACTCACCTCTCGTCGCTGGGAGCCGGGTGCCGGTGTCCTGACAGGCGGTGACAGCGGCTTGCTAGGGGGGGCAGGTGCCGGTTCATGCTCGCTCAGGGCCCCGGCACCTGAGATATTTACCTGTCCCTCGGTCCCATGCAGCGCACTGCTCCCTCGGTCTGACTCCTCTGTGTGTGAATGACTGGCAGGGGCGGGGGGCGCACTAATGAGTCATCGCGCCCCTGCTGATCATTCACACACAGAGGAGTCAGGAGGGAAGTGCGCTGCGGTGGGCCGGGGGCGGTAAATTCGCTATACTCCCCCTCCGCCGCGCGTCCCTGCAGCCTCCCTCTTCCCGGCGCCTCCGCAGCGCTTCAGTCCTGCAGCGGGCACATGCTACCGCTCATTAAGTCTGAATATGTGCTATTCATGACTTTAATGAGCGGTGCCATGTGATGCGCAAAGGGAAAGGGGTCGGGGATCGGGGGAAGCAGGGGGGGGTGCAGGACCGGCCGGCGGAGGGGTAAGTATGATCGACACCCCGCTCCTCTCCCCGCCGACCCCGTATGACCCGGATAAGCCGAGAGGGGGCTCTCAGCCCTAAAAAATGGGCGAAAATCCGGCTTTTTACATGGATATACGGTAATTAAGAACAAAAGTGAAGTTTTGATAAACTTGTAGACTACGTAACAAGATCAAGTAACAAATTTCAAAGGAAGCCAATTGTCACAGAAGTGATAAAGGAGGTGAATTTACAGGTCACAGAATAAAAGACTACTTAAGACAAAAGAATAGAACATCAGAAAACGTTCCTACACACCTGCCCAAAATGGAGTACCGAAAGGAAAAACAAAACTCTAACAGAGAGGGAAAAATGTATGCTGACAGATTCTAAAAACCAAGAAATATTGGGGTGAGGCAGCAATGACAGCTAATATCTACAGAACTGACTTTTTTTCCAGAAAACTGAAGAAAACTCCATATGAACTTGCAAGGTATGAAACCAAGTTCAATCATTTAAAAGTTTTTGGTGAAGTTTTTATATTATTCCAACAGAAAAACGTTCCAAATTCAAAACAGATCCATTGAAGGAATTTTCGTTGGATATGTGAAAATGAAAAGGGGACATAAAAACTTAGATCCCAAAACAACAGAGTTACAGTGGAGTAACAGTGTGACTTCATTGAAGATTTAAATGAAGTCTTATGATTTCAGTTAAACAAAAAATGAAAAAAAAACAATAGTACATAACTGAAGAAATTCTGATGAGAAAGAAGTAAAATTAATGAAGAACAAAATACTGAAAATGAAAATCAAACTACAAACAGACCAGAACCAAGCGTTCAAAAGAAGAAACAAAAGAAAAACCACCAAAAGGTCCATACAAGACAAGTATAAGAAAAATCCATGACCTACCTCTTAGGAAGACATATCTAAACTTTCTGAAGAAGAAGTAATAAATGGATAAAGCAGCAGAAACAAAATTAAATCCATGCATGATTCAAATACATGGACACTAACAGTTTTTGCCAAAAGGGGAAGAAAAGCCATGGATTTATTATTATTATTATTTTTATTAATATTTATTTCTATAGCACCATTGATCCAGGTGCTGTACTGAAAGGGGTTACATACAAATTACAGGTACACTTACAGAAACAAACTAACAATACAGCTGATACGAGGGGAGAGACCCTGCCCTTTGGGGCTTACATTCTACAGGATTGTGAGGCAGGAGACAGTAGGTCGGGGGGTTCCCAGCAGTTCCGGTGTTGGTTGGGCAATAACTCCGGGTAGGGGTGAGGAGGCAGAGGGTCATTGCAGGCTGTAGGTTTCCTGAAAGATGGGTTTTAGGTTCCGTCTGAAGATCTGAATGAGTTTGATAGTCGGATTGTTGGGGCAAAGAATTCCAAGGGATGGGGGATATTCGGGAAAGTCTTGGAGGCGGTTGGGTGAGGAGGAAATAAGTGTGGAGGAGAGAAGGATGTCTTGGAGGATCGGAGATTCGTGAGGGAGATATCGGGTGTAAATGTAAAGGGGGTGTAAAGGATGTAAATGGATTTTAAAGTAAAATACCAAACAGATGGAACACCTGAAAGATATGGCAAGACCGAGCTAAAGGGTATTTCAAAATAGGAAAAAGGACTATGATAAACATTTTCTCCAGTTGTAAAACCACTACAATAAAACTTTTACTGACAGTTGTAGCAATGGAAAAGTGGAACTAAGACATTGGATTAAAAAACAGCTTTTTTGAATGGGATTTAACAAAGACATTTACATGGAACAACCTCCGGATTAAAAGATGAAAGAAATCCAAACAAAGTTTGTAAACTACAGAAAAGCATATTAGTTTAAAGCAAGCAGTAAAGCGTGGAATGACAAAAATCAAGGAAAGGGTACTAACAAATAAAAATTTCAAAGAAGTAAAAGCGATCCAGCTTTTTACAGTCTGCCCAAAATTTTGGGAAGACACAAATTTTATTTTTTCACATGATCCTGCCCTCTGGTTTTTAAGTGTGTTTGACAGATGTTTTTATCACAGCAGAAATATAATTTTCAAACATTAGTAACAAAAGTTATATTACAGTTTTGAATGAGTTTTAAAGCAGCAAGTCAATATTTGCAGTGTTGACCCTTCTTCTTAGGCCTCTGCAATTCTCCCTGGGGAGCTCTCAATCAACTTCTTTGGGCCAAATCCGCTGTTACCAGTCCCATTCTTGCCCCCCAAACAATGCTTTTTTTTGTCAAATTTTTTTGGTTTTTGTTTGTCCCCCCATTCTTGTGATTACCCAATTCTCAATGGGATTAAGATCGGGGAGTTTCCAGGCCATGGCCCAAAATCCTATTTTTGTTCCCTGGCCATTTGTTTACCTTTTTCTTTATGGTAAGGTGCTCCAACATCGGAAAAGGCATTGTTGATCGCCAAATGCTCTTGGAGGGTTTGGAGAATTGCTCTTGGAGGGCATTCTGGGGCCTTCTTTTTTCATGGCTGTGTTTTTAGGCAAGACTGGAGAGAGCCCATTTCCTTGGCTGAAACAACCCCACACATGAATGGTTTCGGATCTTAACAGTTGGGAGAACAAGATGGGGTAGCGCCCACCTTGTCTTCTCCGAAGAGGCGTTTTCCTGATGTCCCAAAACAATCGAAAAGGGGATTCATCAGAGAAAAATAATTTACCCCATCCTCACAGTCCATGCCTGTACCTTTTGCAGAATTTCAGTCTGCCAGATGTTTTTTTTGGGAGAAGTGGCTTCTTTGCTGCCCTCCTTGAGACTAGGCCTTGCTCCAAGAGTCTCCGCCTCACAGTGCGTGCAATGCACTCACACCTGCCTGCTGCCATTCCTGGCGCTCTGCACTGCGGGAGCCCATCCCGCACTGAAACACTTTTAAGACACGGTCCTGGCGCTTGCTTGTCTTTTTGGGCGCCTGGAGCCTTTTTTGGCAAAATGGACCTCTTCCTTTTAAGTTCTTGATGAGCGATAGATTGTTGACTGAGGTGCAAACTTTCTACTGCGATACTCTTCCCTTTGCCATTTTTGTCATTTGCAATGAGACTGCACGTGTTTCTTTTAGAGATAACCATGGTTAAAAAGAAGAGAAAAATATGCCAAGCACCAGCCTCCTTTTAAAGTGTCAGTGGTGGGCTTCTTACTTAATCATGCAGATTGATCTCCAGCCATGTCCTCATCAACCCACACCTGTGTTAATGGAGCAATCACTGAAAAGAGGTTAGCTGGTCCTTTTAAGGCAGGGCTGCAATGATGTTTGAAATGTTTTTGGGGGTAAAGTTTTATTTTTTAGCCAAATATTGACTTTGCAAGTAATTGCTGTTAAGCTGTCACTCTTTATAACATCTGGAGGTTATGCAAATTGCCATTAGAAAAAAATGAAGCAGTGACTTTGTAAAAATTTATATTGTGTCATTCTCAAAACTTTTGTCCATACTGTACACAAAAGGCTGAGTAATGATGGTTTTGTACTCATATAGTAGACAACATTTGATTTTTTTAAAACAAGAAAAGGATAAAAAAACTTCTAAAAACCCTGAAACAACATTTTTAAATCAAAGACTTAGGAAATGTAAAACAGTACCAGGAATACAGATAGAAAGAGAAGAAGACGGAAGTTTCCCACTGAAAACAAAAATCCATGATTCAAGATTATAACAGAAAAAATTGGACTAAAAGGATGCAAAAAAAGTAAAGTCTCCTGGAAACTAATTATCCAAAGAGATGAACAGTGAAAAAAATATCTACCAAACAATGAAGAATACAGAACAGCAATAGGAGAACTACTGTATCTAGCGACCATTACAAGCCAGACATCGCGCAGAAAATAGGAACCCTGAGTAGAAAGGTATCAAAACCAATAAAGCTGATTGGAAGCCGTGAAGAGAGAATACGTTATTTGAAAGGAACTAGCAATGTTAAGCTAAAAATTACCCGAAGGTGAAATTGTATTTAATGGAATGTTGATGCGTTTGGGTGGAGATCAAGACAGAAACTACCAGTGGACATATTTTTTTCTTCGGTGGAAATAAGTTGGACAAGTAAGAAACAGTCAATTGGACACTGTCTTCAACAAAGCAGAATATTGTTGCAGCAGCACATGCGAGTCAAAAAGTACTGGGGTTAAGACAATTTTGACAGACCTGGACAAACCACGTTGGAACCAAAAAAAACTAAAAGAGGACAATCAAGGATGCTTGTTCTTATCAGATGGAAAGAGCAATCCAAGAACAGCATATTGATGTGAAATATCATTTCTTGAGAGATCATCAGGATCAAGGAGTCTTGAATTGGAGTTTTTCCCTACTGAAGAAAGACAGCAGACATTTCATGAAGGGTTGAATGCGATAAACATCAGAGACTAATAAAAAGTTGGGTTTGATTGAATATGTCCTTATTGTTGAGAAAGGGTTTTTGGCATATGCAACAGATTAGGACTTATTATAAGTAAAAGGAGGACTTTATGCTGACCTGACACTAGTGGCAATGTTGTGTAACGTTTCCTTCTGTTTAATGTATTGTAAAGAATAGTCTCACTTATAGTTTCACTTTCGTTTTGTTCCTGTTTCCTGATCAATGCTGAATACTGTCCTGCAAACTTCATTTAAGTAAAAGCTTGTTATCCCATGAAGCCTGCTCTGTGATTTTTTTCTCTGCAAAGGTGTGTTTCAAAGCTGTGCAAGACCTACCCTTTGTTATAATCCCAATTAGAATATAGCCGTAAAACGTTGGCATTAAAAATCCTTTGTGTCAAGTATACATAATAGACATACAGCTCTGGCAAAAATTTAAAGAAACCCACATCAAAACCCTGTCAGGGCAGCCCATTCCCCAGACCTGACCCCAAATTTAAACCTCTGGAATGTGATCAAGAGGATGACGGATAGTCACAACCATCAAACAAAGAAGAACTGCTTACATTTTTGCACCAGAAAACAGTGTAAAAGATGGGGAAAGCATGCCAAGACGCAGAAAGCCCGTTTTTAAAAATCATGGTTATTCCCAAAATATTGATTTCAGAAAATCTTCCTGAGTTAAAACCTATATTTTTTGTTTCTAAAGATTTAACTTGTTTTCTTTGCATTATTTGAGGCTGAAAGCACTGTTTTTTTTTAAATTTTGACCATTTTTCTTTTTCAGAAAAAATATACAAAATTTATTGCTTGGAAATTCGGTGGAATGTTTCAAATTTATAGACTAAAAGAACAAAATTTTCATTTTTTTCTCAAAAATATACCTATAAAGAGAAAAATCAGACAAACTGAACATTTGAAAGTGGTCTTTAATTTTGCCAGAGCTGTATATATACACGTAAATTAACTTTAATTCAGTATATGAAATGATGTGTTAAAAACTTTTCTTGTGTCTATGAGTGGGGGGCTTCTCCACTGATAGAAAAAAATTGTCATTGCTTTTTGAGCATTGTTTCTTTTTTACTTTTGGGTTGGAAAAAATTCCACATTTCTGAGAACCTCCAAGCTAATGTTGATTCGGCAAGATAGAACTTTAAAGCCTCTATCACTTAAACAACTGGTGCCAACCTATCTCTCCTGATACCCTATCACATGAAAGCTTGGCTCCAGAAGCCTTCATGGGTTCTCTTTGGTGAAAGTGGAGTAAGGGCTGCCAATTTTATATGCTGACTTATCTGTTTGCAAAACAAAAAGACTGGTTGAATAAATCCAAACTGAGATCCTTAACTCCCCTAATATCCCTGTCACAGGAGGGTCTGGAGGGCCCTTATGCGCAAGCACTTTTGGCCAATCAGCTGAAATCTGCGGTTTCGTCAGCTTGGTGAACACATTATAGTTTATTAAAGGTGAGACTTTTTTTTAATTCTGATAAGAAAGTCTTCTCCAACCCCTGAAACTCGGCTGGCACTTATTTTGCGACATAGGCCCTTTAATTTTCTTCCTGCTCTGCGAGCATGCGCACGTTGATTCACTACTCATGCAAAGAAAATTAGTCTTTGTGGGAGAGTTAGCAAGCGATGTCGCCATTTCACAAAGACGCAGCGCGGAGTGCTTTCAAGGCAATAGACCGGGAAGAGACCGGAGTAGTCTCGAAAGCTTGCAATTTGTTACCATCTTTTCAGTTAGCCATTAAAAGGTATCAACCACTGAGGACTCTCAAGTCTAAATATTTTTCTAAAGGCAAAAATGCACCCCAATGGTCCATATGGATGAAATGGTCACATAAGTGAGTAGAAATGCCCACTGTCGATTCGTCAGGTAGGCATTATCAGCGTTCTCACATTATGCATTTCTTTTCCCGGGCAGGCAGATTTATTTAATGTTCATAAATATTTTCTAGAAAAACAGATAAATGGCCATTCAGCATAAAGTAAAATAAAATATCCATAAAGTTGTACAGGGTCACCCTTCACAAATTTTCGAGTTCTTACCGCACAATGTGACCGAATTAGAAGGCTTTCCAGCTTCCACAAGACAGGTTTCAGGATGTTTCCACCTTACATAAGACATTATACAGGTCAGCTGCCCTTTTAAGCCAGCTTCACCTGGTAGATTGAGGATGGAATGACCAGTCATTCCAAACCTTAACCCTTTGCTCTCCACTAAGTAAAACTCTCAGCCTCAGAACTGGACCCTTTTTGCAGGTTCACATCATGGGCCAGGTACCTTGGGAACATCACTCCATCTGGACTTTTGGGCAGCAGACGCCATCTTTTGCCTTTCTACCCCCACCTTTAATAGGAACAAGAAGTGAAATCATTTACTCCGGGCTCAATGAGGGTTAGAGTGGAAGCTTGGTACGACAGGGGTGTTCCACAATCAGGAACCAAATGGTGTTTTTCCCTACGGACCACCAGAGGTATTCAGAAATAATGGTCCTAAACTATAAGGCTTCGGTGTAAAAAAAAAAAAGAGTCAGATGAAGCTACAAAGCTAACTCGTTTGTTACACCACTAGGGCTCTTGGATTCCATCCAGGAATCCCCGGTCTCTTGCTGGATAATTTTCTTATCCCAGTCCACATGTCTCACTGACTGGGCACAACCCTCAATGACACCAAACAAGATAGAACCAATACACCCCCAATTTTGAACAAACTGGCGTACTAAGGGTATCTCTCCTATGTCGGATTCCCTGGCTTCCAGTCCACCTGTTGCGGACGACACTCAGATTACCTCTTGGCCCAATTCACCTCTCTGCTGTCCAAATCCCGGAGTGTTATCAGCCATATTCTCCTTCTTCACCTCTCGTTTTCCTAAAACTCATGTAGACAAACCGAACTCATCATCTTTCCCCCCATCTCACATATCTTCCCTACCCGATCTATCTATTATGGTAAACGGCATCACGCTCTCTCCCGCACCTGAAATCCGCTGCCTTGGGTAACTCTCGACTCTGCCCTGTCCTTAAAACCACACGTCCAAACTCTTGTCTCCTCCAACTCAAAAATATTTCCAGAATCCGTCCCTTCCTCAGCCCTCAATCTACTAAAAACTCTTGTGCATGCGCTCTTCATCTCCTGCCTTGATTACTGCAACACCTCCTCTGTGGCCTCCCCGCCAACTCTCTTGCACCACTCCAGTCTGTCCTCAACTCTGCTGCCTGACTATCCACCTCTCTCCTCGCTACTCCCGTTTCTCCCCACTGCAAATCCCTCCACTGGCTCCCAATTCGCCAATGAATCCAGTTCAAACTACTAACACTGACCTACAAAGCCATCCAAAACCTGTCCCCTCCCTATATCTCTGAACTAATCTTCCAATATCTTCCCTCACGTAATCTTCGACCCTCCAAGACCTCCTGCTCTCCTCCACACTTATTTGTTCCTCACACAACCCCCTCCAAGATTTCTCCCGAAAATCCCCCATCCTCTGGAATTCCACGCCTCAATATGTCCGATTATCCACCACCCTCGGATCCTTCAGACGGAACCTGAAAAACCCATCTCTTCAGGAAAGCCTACAGCCTCCCATAATCATTCTGCCGCCTCACCACCACCCGGGCTGCCGCTTCACCACCAGAGCTGCTGCACCCTGACCCTGACCATCTGTCTCTTCCCCATTATCCCATAGAATGTAAGTCCGCAAGGACAGGGTCCTCTCCCCTCTGTACCAGTCTGTCATTGTAAATTTGTTTACTGTAAACCATATCTATAACTTTGATGTAACCCCTTCTCATGTACAGCACCATGGAATTAATGGAGCTATATAATAAATAATAATAATGTCCTCAAAATGTTCAGATATACAGACCTGGAGCTGTCGTTTTGTCTTAGCCATGTAATCTAAAGAGCATTTACAAATACAAAAATAGATAACACCAACAGTCTTACAGTTGGCATAGTGTCTGCTCTTATAGATTCCTATTCATCTTGGAACTCCTTAAGTTCTCTGAAGGACAAATGTGTCAGCAAAAACTACAATTCCCACATCTAAGGTGCAAATCAATTTATTGTCTAACCACGTACCCCGTCTTTTTGATGGAATGTAGTGACTATGCACAACACAGTCCTTTTTAGACCTTCTTCTTCTAAAGATCACAGAAGTCTTGGGGGAAATAAGATTGCTGTTGTCTGGGCCAGCCCTTAGAATGCCGCAATGTTTCCTAAGGATATTCATAATACTGTCATACTGATCTTCATAAGTTCCTATAAGTCGAGTGATTGAACCAGAGTCTGTTTTCGGCTAGGAGTTAGTAGTGATTATTACCTATTGCATTCCAATGCATGTTTATAGTCTGTGCCTATGATGTCTTTTGGCTAACCCCAATTTAGAAACCTTCTATAGGAAGAGAATGCCAAGAGTGTGCAAAGCAGTCATCAAAGCAAAAGGTGGCTACTTTGAAGAACCTAGAATATAAGGCATAATTTCTGTTGTTACACACTTTTTTGTTAAGTATATAATTCCACAATTTTCATAGTCATGAAAATACAGAAAATCTTTAAATGAGAAGGTGTGTCCAAACTTTTGGTCTGTACTGTATTACCACCATATAGTGATCAAATAATAGCACATACAAGGAACAAATGATGCCACACCCACGGCGGGGACCACATATTACCACCACATAGTGACCGAATGCTACAATACTCATCATTAATAAAAAAAACCACAATACTAATAGCACCATAAGTGCCGTTATACAAAGGAGATCCTGTCCCATGATCCTGCCCCATCTGTCCCATGATCCTGCCCCATGTTCTCCATCCTGCCACATGATCCTGTACCATGTGTCTCCATTCTGCCCTATCTGTCTCTATCCTGCCCCATCTGTCTCCATCCTGCACAATCTGTTTCCATTCTACACCATGTCTCCATTCTGCCCCATATGTCTCTATTCTGATCCATCTGTCTCCATCCTGCCGCATCTGTCTCAGTTCTGCACAATCTGTCTCCATCCTGCACCATGTTCCTGCCCCATCTGTCTCCATCCTGCCCCATGATCCTGCCCATCTGTCTCCATCCTGCCCTATGTCTTCATCCTGCCCCATCTGTCTCCATCCCTCCCTATCTGTCTCCCTCCTGCCCCATCTGTCTCCCATCCTGCCCCATGATCCTGCACCATCTGTCTCCATCCTGCCCATGTGTCTCCATCCTGCCCCATGATCCTGCACCATGTCTCCATCCTGCCCACCTCTCTACATCCTGCCTCATGACCCTGCACCATGTGTTTCCATCCTGCCCCATCTGTCTCCATGCTGCCTTTTGTGTCTCCATCCTAGCCCATCTGTCTCCATCTTGCCTCAAACGCAGGTTACTGCACTCGCCAGGGGTGGACACTAACAGTTTGGGGCCCCTGTGCAAGAAATGGGTCTGGGTCCCTCTCCCAGCCCAGTATGCTGCTTATAATGAGGGCAATCTGGTTATGGGACCCCTGGAGCCTCAGGCTGCGAGCAACAATCCAGATCGCCCTTATTATTACTGCCCTGCAAGCAGTGGCATACATAGAAATCATAGGACCCATAGACAAAATTCTATTTGGGCCTCCCCACACCTTTAAAAAATATATACAGTACAGTCATGGCCAAAAGTTTTGAGAATGACACAAATATTAATTTTTACAAGTCTACTGCTTCACTTTTTCTAATGGCAATTTGCATATTCTCCAGAATGTTATAAAGAGTGAGCAGCTTAACAGCAATTACTTGCAAAGTCAATATTTGGCTAGAAAATGAACTTTATCCCCCAAACACATTTCAACATCATTGCAGCCCGTGCCTTAAAAGGACCAGCTAACCTCTTTTCAGTGATTGCTCCATTAACAAGGTGTGGATGTTGATGAGGACATGGCTGGAGATCAATCTGTCATGATTAAGTAAGAATGACACCACTGGACACTTTAAAAGGAGGCTGGTGCTTGGCATCATTGTTTCTCTTCTGTTAACCATGGTTATCTCTAAAGAAACATGTGCAGTCATCATTGCAATGCACAAAAATGGCCTAACAGGGAAGAGTATCGCAGCTAGAAAGATTGCACCTCAGTCAACAATATATCACATCATCAGAACTTCAAGGAGAGAGGTTCCATTGTTGCCAAAAAGGCTTCAGGGCGCCCAAGAAAGACCAGCAAGCTCCAGGACCGTCTCTTAAAAGTGTTTCAGCTGCGGGATCGGGCTACCAGCAGTGCAGAGCTTGCTCGGAATGGCAGCAGGCAGGTGTGAGTGCATCTGCACGCACTGTGAGGCGGAGACTCTTGGAGCAAGGCCTGGTCTCAAGGAGGGCAGCAAAGAAGCCACTTCTCTCCAGAAAAAACATCATGGACAGACTGATATTCTGCAAAAGGTACAGGCAGTGGATTGCTGAGGACTGGGGTAAAGTTATTTTATCTGATGAATCCCCTTTTCGATTGTTTGGGACATCAGGAAAATGCCTCATTCAGAGAAGACAAGGTGAGCGCTACCACCAGTCTTGTCTCATGCCAACTGTTAAGCATCCTGAAACCATTCATGTGTGGGGTTGCTTCTCAGCCAAGGGAATCGGCTCTCTCACAGTCTTGCCTAAAAACACAGCCATGAATAAAGAATGGTACCAGAATGTCCTCCAAAAGCAACTTCTCCCAACCCTCTAAGAGCAGTTTGGCGATCAACAATGCCTTTTCCAGCATGATGGAGCACCTTGCCATAAACGCAAAGGTGATAACTAAATGGCTCAGGGAACAAAACATAGGATTTTGGGTCCATGGCCTGGAAACTCCCCAGATCTTAATCCCATTGAGAACTTGTGGTCAATCATCAAGAGACGGGTGGACAAATAAAACTAAAAATTCTGACAAAATGAAAGCATTGATTGTGCAAGAATGGACTGCTATCAGTCAGGATTTGGTCCAGAAGTTGATTGAGAGCATGCCAGGGAGAATTGCAGAGGTCCTGAAGAAGAAGGGTCAACACTGCAAATATTGACTTGCTGCATTAAACTCATTCTAACTGTCAATATAAGCTTTTGTTACTCATATGTTTGCAATTATTATATTTCTCTCTGTGATAAAAAATCTGTCAAACACACATAAAAATCAGAGGGCAGCAGATCATGTGAAAATATATATTTGTGTCATTCTCAAAACTTTTGGCCATGACTGTATATTTAAATTTTTTTTACTGAAATGTATATACTGTATCTGTGTGTAATACATAACTATATATATCCGTTAGCATTTGGTTCTGCTGCCTCCAGGGCAGTCAGACTTGCGTCAGGTGACAACTAGTGTCCGCTATGTCAGGGAATAGAACACTGCAGACGTGGCTGACACTCTAGTTTACCCATGACAGCAAGGTGCAGAGCGCCTCCTCGTGGTTACATGATTACTGCTGGAACCGGCAGAGCCCGACCATGTACAGTGCCTACAAGTAGTATTCAACCCCTGCAGATTTAGCTGGTTGATAAGATGCAAATAAGTTAGAGCCTTCAAACTGCAAACGAGAGTAGGATTTATTAACAGAAGCATAAATCTTACAAAACAAAAAGTTATGTTGCTCAGTTGAATTTTAATAAATTTTAAACATAAAAGTGTGGGTCAATTATTATACAACCCCTATGTTTAATATTTCGTGGAATAACCCTTGTTTGCAATTACAGCTAATAATCGTCTTTTATAAGACCTGATCAGGCCGGCACAGGTCTGTGGAGTTATCTTGGCCCACTCCTCCATGCAGATCTTCTCCAAGTTATCTAGGTTCTTTGGGTGTCTCATGTGGACTTTAATCTTGAGCTCCTTCCACAAGTTTTCAATTGGGTTAAGGTCAGGAGACTGACTAGGCCACTCCAACACCTTGACTTTTTCCCTCTTGAACCAGGCCTTGGTTTTCTTGGCTGTGTGCTTTGGGTCGTTGTCTTGTTGGAAGATGAAATTGCGACCCATCTTAAGATCCTTGATGGAGGAGCGGAGGTTCTTGGCCAAAATCTCCAGGTAGGCCGGCTATCCATCCTCCCATGGATGCGGACCAGATGGCCAGGCCCCTTGGCTGAGAAAACAGCCCCACAGCATGATGCTGCCACCACCATGCTTGACTGTAGGGATGGTATTCTTGGGGTCGTATGCAGTGCCATCCAGTCTCCAAACGTAACGTGTGTGGTTGGCACCAAAGATCTCGATCTTGGTCTCATCAGACCATAGAACCTTGAACCAGTCTGTCTCAGAGTCCTCCAAGTGATCATGAGCAAACTGCAGACGAGCCTTGACATGACGCTTTGAAAGTAAAGGTACCTTATGGGCTCGTCTGGAACGGAGACCATTGCGGTGGAGTACGTTACTTATGGTATTGACTGAAACCAATGTCCCCACTGCCATGAGATCTTCCCGGAGTCCTTCCTTGTTGTCCTTGGGTTAGCCTTGACTCTTTGGACAAGCCTGGCCTCGGCACGGGAGGAAACTTTCAAAGGCTGTCCAGGCCGTGGAAGGCTAACAGTAGTTCCATAAGCCTTCCACTTACGGATGATGCTCCCAACAGTGGAGACAGGTAGGGCCAACTCCTTGGAAAGGGTTTTGTACCCCTTGCCAGCCTTGTGACCCTCCACGATCTTGTCTCTGATGGCCTTGGAATGCTCCTTTGTCTTTCCCATGTTGACCATGTATGAGTGCTGTTCACAAGTTTGGGGAGGGTCTTAAATAGTCAGAAAAGGTTGGCAAAAGAGATCATTAATCCACACATGTGAAGCTCATTATTCTTGGTGCTGAACTACTTCTTAATACTTTAGGGGGACCAAACAGAATTCTTGTGGTTTGAGGGGTTGAATAATAAATGACACTCTGAATTAACTTTTAACGTTTAAAAAAAAAAAAAAAAAAAAAATTAAAACAAAAATTTTTGCTGCAGTGCATTTCCCACTTCCAGGCTGATCTACAGTACAAATGTCACAATGCCAAGTTAATTCCGCATGTGTCAACCAGCTAAATCTGCAGGGGGGTTTAATACTACTTGTAGGCACTGTATATATTATATTACAATATATGCCTGGTAGCTGTATCATCTGGTATCTGCTCTACAT
Source organism: Oophaga sylvatica (assembly GCA_033576555.1). NCBI lineage: Eukaryota > Metazoa > Chordata > Amphibia > Anura > Dendrobatidae > Oophaga > Oophaga sylvatica. Next base: position 87,224,649 of record JARQOD010000005.1, read on the forward strand.
ATACCGTACATTCACACATACACCAACATATATATACCGTACATACTGTACATACACCGTAAACACATACACATACACCATACATACATACACCGCAACAACATATACCGTACATAAGCTCTGGCAAAAATTAAGAGACCACTTTCAAATATTCAGTTTGTCTGTTTCTCTTTACGGTATAGGTATATTTTTGAGTAAAATGTGAATTGTTCTTCTGACATGTCTCCAAATTTCCAAGCAATAAATTTTGTATTTTTTTCTGACAAGAAAAATGGTCAAAATTTAAAAAACCCAGTGCTTTCAGACCTCAAATAATGCAAAGAAAACAAGTTTATAATCATTTAGAAACAACAATTACTAATGCTTTAACTCAGGAAGAGTTCTGAAATCAATATTTTGTGGAATAACCATGATTTTTAAAAAAGCTTTTTATGCCTCTTGGCATGCTTTCCACCATTCTAATTATGCAAATTGTCTCTTCAGATTGGAAGAGAGCTAGAACTCTAGTGCCACCTATGGAAGGTAGCAAATCCTACAAGTCAATGTCGACCCTTTAATGAGCCTTGTCACATGACTTAGGATAATAGCCAAACCAGATCTCAATTTGCAGACACTCTCACACAGCCAAACCAGATCCGCTTTGCACTGACGAGGGGCAGTACCACAAAACACAGTGTCTGCAAACAAAGAGATCCAACCAAATCCACCCATGGCTCAATGTTTAAAACACAAGCAGCAAGGTCCTCACAAAGAATGAATTGGTCAACACCCATAGGTTCAAGCACTCCCTCAGCTTGCACAATCTATTTCATTTATTGAACTGCTTTCATTATTGAACCAATTTTTTTTTCTTGTTATTTATTGAACTACTTTTTTGTGTTTTATTGTATTTACATTTTTAAATGTATGAGCAATGGTTTTTTTAAGTGATATACTCCAGTATATTTTATGATTGTTTTGTGGTGTTTTTTATGATGTACAGTATATGTGTTTTAGTCTGATTCTCCACCCACTGGGTGTGGCATTTTTTTAAAATTAGGCTTCTTCATGTGCCTTACTTTGCTATAAATATCAGACCCTGTATGTGTATGTGTATAGACTGTCCTGAGGAAGTGGTGTGATCACCACGAAACACGTAGAAATAAAGTCTATTCTCTATTACATCCGCTTGGACTCCTCTGGTACATTATCCTGACAGGCGAGCAGGCAGTCTGATGCCCCATTTCTTCACCTAGCAAAGGACTGATAACTACTTTGGGATACTTAAGATTAGGGTTGAGCATTCCGATACTGCAAATATCGGGTATCGGCAGATATTGGCTGTATCGGAATTCCGATTCCGAGTTCCGATATTTTTCGTTTATCGGATACCGGAATCGGGATTGTCACTGTCACTGTCAGTGTCCGTCGGTCGGGTCTGTCAGGAGTCAGCGGCACTTACCTGGCAGAAGATCTCCGGCGGGTCACGTCCTGGACTGCTTGATGGCCGCAATCTTCTTTCCCCGGCGGTCACATGCAGTTTCTCGCGATAACTGCAGTGACTGCTGGGTAATCCCGGCCGTAAAGCAGTCAGTCCGATGACGTCACCGCCGGGGAAGCAGGTAATCAGCTGTGCTGCGTCGCGATGACAGGCTCTGCCTGTCATTGCGATGTAGCAGAGTTGGATCGTCGTGGGACTGTCGTTATGGACTGCGTCGGACAGGTGGTATACTGTTGGTTTGTTTTTTTCCTTTTTCTACAGGAGATCGATGGCGTCGCAGGAATGAGAGTATAATAAAATTAATGAAAACTGTGTTGTCTCTTTTATTTCATTAAAAGACTTTTTTCTTGCTTTGTCTTTTTTTATGCATTTAATAACTTTGGGATTAATAATGGATCGGTGTCTTATGACACCTCTCCATTATTAACCGGGCTTATTGTCACCGTGCAATCACGGTGACATTAACCCCTTATTACCCCGCTTGCCACCGCTACAGGGCAAGTGGGAAGAGCCGGGTAAAGTGCCACAATTGGCACATCTTTTGATGCGCCAAATGTGGGGTGCTGTAGCCTGGTATTATCAGGCTGTTGAGGGCCAAAATCCATGGGCCTTGACAGTCTTTTAATACCAGGCCGCAGCAGTCTGCATTTTACTTGGCTGGTTAACAAAAATAGGGGGGATCCCCACGCCGTTTTTTTTTTCGAGGGGATCCCCTATTTTTGTTAACCAGCCAAGCTAAGCAGACTGCTGTGGCCTGGTATTATCAGGCTGGCAAGGTCCATGGATATTGGATCCTTACCAGCCCGAAAAACCAGGCCTCAGCGGTCTGCTTCATCTGGCTGGTTAACAAAAATAGGGGGGACCCCACGCCAATTTTTTTCGAGGGGATCCCCTATTTTTGTTAATCAGCCAAGATATGCAGACTGCTGTGGCCTGGTATTATCAGGCTGGCAAGGTCCATGGATCTTGGCTCCTTAACAGCCTGAAAATCCAGGCCTCAGCGGTCTGCTTTTATCTGGCTGGTTAACAAAAATAGGGGGACCCCACGCCAATTTTTTTCGAGGGATCCCCTATTTTTGTTAATCAGCCAAGATATGCAGACTGCTGTGGCCTAGTATTATCAGGCTGGCAAGGTCCATGGATCTTGGCTCCTTAACAGCCTGAAAATCCAGGCCTCAGCGGTCTGCTTCATCTGGCTGGTTAACAAAAATAGGGGGGACCCCACGCCATTTTTTTTTCGAAGGGAACCCCTATTTTTGTTAATCAGTTCCCTCTGACGTCACTGATTGTGTCCCTGGCTGACCTGAAGTGAAAGTGGAAAGCAATCAATTAAGCTTTCCACTTAAGGGCCCGTCTCACATAGCGATATCGCTACCGAGATCGCTGCTGAGTCACTAGTTTTGTGACGCAGCAGCGAGCTCACCAGCGATATCGCTGTGTGTGACATTCAGCGACGATCAGCCCCCCTGCCGGGTATCGCTGATCGTCGCTGAAATGTCAGGACTTTTTTTGATCGCTGGTTTCCCGCTGACAGGCACGCATCGCTGCGTGTGACAGGCGGGAGACCAGCGATCCGCTGGTAACCAAGGTACACAGCGGGTTTCCAGGCGCGGGGCTGTGCCTAGAAACCCCTGTGTACCTTGGATACCAGCGCCCTGATGCAGGGAGCTGGTATCCAAGGTACACAGCGGGTTTCCAAGCGCTGCGCGGTGCCTGGAAACCCGCTGTGTACCTTGGTTACCAGCGGATCGCTGGTCTCCCGCCTGTCACACGCAGCGATGCGTGCCTGTCAGAGGGAAACCAGCGATCAAAAAAAGGTCCTGACATTTCTGCGACGATCAGCGATACCCGGCAGGGGGGCTGATCGTCGCTGAATGTCACACACAGCGATATCGCTGGTGAGCTCGCTGCTGCGTCACAAAACTTGTGACTCAGCAGCGATCTCGGTAGCAATATCGCTAGTGAGACGGGCCCTTAAGCGATGTTACCCGCAGTGTCGCTGTCCCAGATCGCTGCCTGAGCTGCCTGTTTGGCAGCTCAGCAGCGATCATGTAGCGATACACCAGCGATCCTGACAAGTGCATATCGTTGTCGGGATCGCTGGTGTATCGTTATGTGACACCCAGCCTTTACTCTCCTGTCAGGCAGGAGAGGAACTCATTCATTTGGGGTTTACTGTGAGGCTGCAGCATTAGCTGCGGTCCTTGCAGTAAACATTAACCCTTTCTGAAGGATTACACCGTGGGACCTGACTGTGCATGGGATTGGTAAGAATAATTTTGCTTTTTTATTTTATTTTTATTACAGGAAATGGTTTTTGCAGTAAAATAAAAGATGGTCAAAAACATGTGTCCTTTATTTCATTAAAATGATTTTTAATTAAAGTGTGTGTGTTTTATTTTTATTTCATGCAATAGGATTAATAATTGATAGTTGTCTAATTGACAGCTCTCAATTATTAACCTGGCTTAAGGTCACCTTTCAATAGCAAGGTGGCTTTAACCCCATATTAACCCATTCGCCACCGCTACAGGGCAATGGGAATAGACGGGCAAAGTGCCAGAAAGGGCGAATCTAATTATAGATTTGTCTTTCCTGGGGTGTCTGGGGGCAGATGTTAGTAGCCGGGGGGGGGGGCAAAAATAATGGTCCCTCTCTGGGCTATTATTATCTGCCCCCACTCACTGGCTTTGTCTGTCTGGTTGCGAAAATAGGGCGGGAGCCCACGCATTTTTTTCAGCAATTTTACACCTCATATATATATATACATGTCATTGAATTTGTGACACATATATATATATATTTATATTTGTAGTTCATACACTTCTACATAGTATAATAGCCGCTAATTCAATTGCCGGCTTTTGTGAAAATGCAGAACCCGACATGAAATGACACTTGGTGTACATAGGGTTAACCATGTCTTTTCATGTCCTTTGCTATCTAATTTGCACAAACAATTAAATCAGTCTATGTGTGCAAAATTTCACACCTGTAGGGGTTAATTAAAGGTGTAAATTCGTAGCAAAAAAGTCCGTTTTTTTTACAACGAATTTACACCTTTAATTAACCCCTACAGGTGTGAAATTTTGCACACATAGTCTGATTTAATTGTTTGTGCAAATTAGATAGCAAAGGACATGAAAAGACATGGTTAACCCTATGTACACCAAGTGTCATTTCATGTCGGGTCACCCGACATGAAATGACGCTTGGTGTACATAGGGTTAACCATGTCTTTTCATGTCCTTTGCTATCTAATTTGCACAAACAATTAAATCAGACTATGTGTGCAAAATTTCACACCTGTAGGGGTTAATTAAAGGTGTAAATTCGTAGCAAAAAAGTCCGTTTTTTTTAAAAACGAATTTACACCTTTAATTAACCCCTACAGGTGTGAAATTTTGCACACATAGACTGATTTAATTGTTTGTGCAAATCAGATAGCAAACGACATGAAAAGACATGGTTAACCCTATGTACACCAAGTGTCATTTCATGTCGGGTGCTTCTGTCTTTTCACTGAAGCCGGCTTTACCCGGCAATTGAATCAGAGGATATTTTACTATGTAGAAGTGTATAAACTATACATATATGTATATATATGTCACAATGACATGTATATATATATATATGTATTCTATGTGTGTATATTTAGTGTTTACAAGGAAAGAATGGGGTTTTTTTAGTTGCGATATTTTGTTCCCATAGACTTACATGGGACTTCCGGTATCGGTATCGGGTATCGCCGATATTTTAGTGATATCGGCGATACCATTCCGATTCCGATACTTTAGGATATCGGAAAGTATCGCTCAACTCTACTTAAGATGTAGAATAATTTTTTACTTTTTTTTTATGAGGCATGATGAACAAAAACTACAATTCTGGCATAGTTTTTCACATTTTGTAATGCATTTGCCATGCACAATAAAAAATAAGATAGTGTTATAATAAGAATGCAGCAATACAAAATGTTTTTTTTGCAGGGGGTTTGGGTATTTTTTTTAATTAAACCTTTTTTTATTATTCAAACTGGAATTTGTTTTTTTTTTTATATATACAGTGAAGGAAATAAGTATTTGATCCCTTGTTGATTTTGTAAGTTTGCCCACTGACAAAGACATGAACAGTCTATAATTTTAAGGGTAGGCTAATTTTAACATTGAGAGATAGAATATCATTGTATAAATTATATAAATTTATTGCGTTTTGCAGTGAGAAATAAGTATTTGATCCCTCTGGCAAATAAGACTTAATACTTGGTGGCAAAACCCTTGCTGGCAAGCACAGCAGTCAGACGCTTTTTGTAGTTGATAATGAGGTTTGCGCACGTCAGGAGGAATTTTGGTCCACTCCTCTTAACAAAAACAGGGTGCTCCTCTGGAAATCTCTGCACCTTCCATTCTCGGATAGGTCAACCAAGCTGTCAATCATAGCACTGACAGCTCAGCACACCCCGGCACAGGATAGGATGACGGAGCTGTCCATCAGTGAGTCACAGACACTCTGAGCGGAGGAATTGTGACAAGAGCAATCTTCCTTTGTCAAACTCGTCCCTTTTGACTCTGTCACTATTGACAGTAGCATCTGGGGGGTTGAAGTGCAGGGATCAGAGTTTAGTGTGGTCTCAGCATATACACAGCTAAGCTCCTGCTGTGTAAGACTTGGATCCTGCTGCACTACTCCTGAGCCCGTGCCACCTCTTTGATGTAAATATGTAAATATGTGTTAGATTTTGGGAAATCACCTACAATCTGCATGTACACATGTCATTTTTGCAGGAAGGGGTTAAACTGGCCATAATTTGTCAATTTCAGACAGGGTTTATGGCCTACTATGAAGGCTGTCCTTCTTGGGCGAGAATGCAGCAAGCTAATAATGGCAAATAACTGATTGATTTTTGCCTTGATCTGTGGACTAATCAGGGTTTTGATTAATGGAATGCAGAACAGTTGTTTGGCTAGAAGAACTTTCCAATGAACAGCGCCAGACAACAAAAGTGCAATACGGGGCATAAACTCATCAGCCATGAATTGACATTTGTCATACTCATTCATGTCACGAATATGCACTAACGGTTGGCAGAAAATAGTCCAAATCAGCCTTTCCAGGTGCCAAACTTTTCTAGTATGTGACCATTCTCAGAGCCATGAACACAGTGAAATTCCTCTTAAAGATGATAATTAAAGTAAAGAAATATAAATTTAATAGCATTTGCTATTAGTGTAAGGTTAAACCATGGTTGCTTCAATGTGGCAAAAAAGAAAGTTAATTATCTATTTAAGTGTTGGCGACGTGCTAATTTCATGCTCATTATCAGTTACGGTGCTAACTGTTCAGCTGCCACAGTTCTCTCCTTTTCGTGTAAGTACATTCACAAAGTGCTGGTCGTGAGGGGGATATAGGTAATCGTTGTGGATCTGTGAAGAGCTCAGAAAGCCACATCACTCTCTGCTATGTAGGTGGACATGTTGATTGGCAGCTTCCGTGCTTGGTTTACCAAAATGAATTATTGACTTTTTCTCCAGCATTGAGAAACTAACAAACTTGAAGGTGAAAAATATTTCTCAATGGATACTTCTGAACAGGGAGTAAAGAAGTTGGACTGAATGCCTATCCCAAAACCAAAGCTCATGGGTTAGATGCAGATAAGGATACTGCATGTTTATTTCTTGACTTGTTCTGCACACGGTTTGTAATGCTGACTAACATTTCCTTGATTCAAGAGTAACTACAATGATAAGTAGTCATTAAATGGCCACTTCTACAGTATGCAGTATTTATACAGTATTTGATAAATTGACAATCGCCAAATCATTTTATTTTAACATTATGCTGTCTTGCCCCCCGATAAATCAATCCAAAGTGCAAGACAATAGCTGTCCCACCTTTTGCCTTATTTACTGTTCACTGCCTAGTATAATTTCACTGTAGTAGCAGGTAAGACAAAATGGTTTACAGGAAGTGGACATCAAGTGAACTTTCATATTGGGCAGGAAAGACAAGACATTAGCTAATGGCAGGGACAATTAATTCTGGGAAGTGAAAAAAAGATAGTTCAAGCACCAATAGAATCATAGAATGGTAGAGTTGGAAGGGACCTCTGGGCATCTGGTCCAACCCCCTGCTCAAAGCAGGATTCTCTAAATCATCCCAGACAGATGTCTGTCCAATAGTGCTGACAGAATGCTAATAAATTGGAACTACCATTTTACGATCGAGGATGCAGCGTGGCTTACCCAGCCAACGCTCCCATGTTGTCGAACCATAACGACGACGTGGTATGCATCCCAGGTGATCGTGGAATGTGAACCCACTGGACCACAGGGGGAACCCTGGCCTACCTGGACTAGGGAAGGGTAGCGACCGGGGTTTGTGGCAGCTGAGTTTGTGGACAAGATGGCCATATGCAAGACTAAAAGACACCTCACAACTTCAGGTAAAATTACATCAAAACACCAGGTTCCGGATTATGCACATCATGAAGGAAACATATCTCATGTTGACAGGCGAAGCAAGAGGTCATCATGGGTTGACGCAGTCCAGGGACGTCTGGCATGGGCATACTAGGATGGCCTCTCTCTGAGGCCTCAGGCATAGCACAGGCACAGAAGGAGAACGTCAGACACTGACCTCAGCCTAGCTTCAGATGATGGCAAGAGGGCATCACGGGTAGATGCAGTCCAGGGTTAACTGGCACGGGCATACTAGGGCGGCCTCCCTCTCAGGCCTCAGGAGTAGCACAGGCTCAACAAGAGAACATCAGACACCAACCTCGGACAGACTTCAGACGATGGCAGGGGTCATCACGGATAAGACCCCAGGGAACTGGCAGGACATCAGAACATAAGCAAGACACGGATAGCACCGGTCCAGGAACATTGGCACTACAGCACCAGGCATCGGCTGGTCAGGTGCAGAACTCACTGGTGGGAACGTCACCGGGGAACAGAGCTGGAGACTCCCGGGAACCACGGAGGAGGAATCCATCCAGGAGCACACGTGGGAACGGCTCAAGAGCACAACTTGGACCACCAGAACAAGGAACTGGACATCTGGACACAGGCTGGACATCAGAACACGGACAGACATCCGGACTCAGGCAGGACATCTGAACACGGACCGGACATCGGAACATGGACCGGACATCGGAACACGGACCAGACATCAGGAACACGGACCGGACCTCAAGAACACGGACCGGACATCAGGAACACGGACTGGACAACAGGAACATGGACTGGACATCAGGAACATGGACTGGACATCAGGAACACGGATTGGGCATCAGGAACACAGACTGGACATTAGGAACTCGGACTGGACATCAGGAACACGGACTGGACAACAGGAACACGGACTGGACATCAGGAACACGGACTGGACATCAGGAACACGGACTAGAAATCAGGAACACGGACTGGACGTCAGGAACATGGACATCAGGCTCCGGACATCTGGCAGCGACCTAAAAAGGAACCCAAGCGGTCTGGTGCAAGCCCCGCCAGGTTGAACTGGAGCCGGACAGGGATTGCACCAAATAACTAACTGAGCACAGAGTAGCGAAGACTCAGCAGACACACCGGACTTCTACTTCCAAGAAGAACCCAGGTTAGATCATAGAACGCCAGTTAGCAAAGAGTCAGTCACTGGGCACAGGGTTCAGGACGCAGAAGGACTTCAGGAACATATCACAGCAGGAATCAGGACTTCAGGAACACAACACAGCAGGAATCAGGGATTCAGGAACACAACACAGCAGGAATCAGGGATTCAGGAACACAACACAGCAGGAATCAGGACTAGGATTTTGGTACCAACACATAAACAGGATAAGTCCAGGAACTCAGACATCAGCTGTCCCAAAGCTGATAACAGAAACAGATCTGGGTATTCTGCCCCAGAGCAGGCGGAAGACAGGCGTCAGCTCACCTAGAACTGCAGGCAGGCAGGACTGACAGGAGCTGAACACCAAACAGACATAGAAAGACTCAGAAACGTACTGCGAAGCTCCGGCAACGCCCCACAGGACTGGGGAACTTTATATAGGAGCTGCCTCACAGCGATAGGCGGGAGCAGCAATTCTAGCACACACCCATTCCTCATAAAAGCAGGGGAGGTGTGGCCCCGCGCACCCTAGCACTGCCAGACTCAATTAGCATAGCAAGGACACCTGGCAACGGCTGCAAACCTGAACACATGTGGAAAGTCATGCACAACTGCAGAGGACCTTGCAACCCACGGGTAGCTTCCACAGCGGTAGCCAGGGACCGCACATGCAGGTGGTCATGCAGCGCAGCGGAGACACTCACGCATGTACGGCTATGCAGAGGAGCTGGGAACTAAGCAGCATCCATACAGGTAACTGACAACAGCATTCCAGCTCATTAGAGTGAAAAGAGCGAAGGGTTAAAGCAGAGATATGCAGAGTAACGCCACGTAAACAGAGTACAAACACAGCGGCGTTACATACCCACTCAAGTGGATGACAATTTACAAAGCATGAGAATCAGGACAGTTCCTGGACATATTAGACTGGTTTATGTACCAAAGCAGTTTTACCTGATATAGAGGATGGAGACAGCAATACTGTACTTTACTACTGGTATCTGTTAAAGTTGCATTTAAAGTTATTATTACTTACTTCCTCATACATATGCTACTTTCCCATATGCTTTGAACTCTCTGCCATTGGTGCCATTTTGGAGTTCGACCTTTGACGTTATTGCCTTTATTTTCACCTTATTACTAACTTTACTATTCTGCTGTGTAGGCAGTATTTGAGTCCTGACACTGTGTCTAGTCATGAGGAAGCCCTAAGGGATACCACATGCAGGATACCACAAAGAAATGTTGGCTGTAACCATAAAAGCAGTTTGGCATCACTGACTGTGGCGGTATTGTTGTGGGAGGACACTATTGTTCACGCAGTGATCTCATTGAGGTCACCACAGTTCATTGCCCTAGCTCACAGTGAACTGCCTGTGGGAACGCAGCCTCAGTGACTTGCAGTAACCTCAATGATGTCACTGCTAGTCACTGATGTTGCGCTCGCAGCATCTCATTCTCCCATGGTTTTCAGCCAGGACGTCGTGGGACAGTATTACTAATCATCACTTCGGACAGGTGAGGAATTTGGTTGTTTTTCATTTTTGTTTTTATTTAGAGGAGACAAGGGCTTCAATGGAATGGGCGTAATGTGAGTATTATTGTTGTTTATTATTTTCTGTCTTTTACAGGGGACATGGGCTTCAATGGAATGGGTGCATGGTGAGTATAACTTTGATTTTTATTTTTAAATAAATTTGTAAAACAGGGTGTGGATTTTTATTTCAAATAAAGGACTTTATTTTGGGTATTTTTTATTTACAATATGACAGTAGGGTTAGTAATCGGGGTGTCTTATAGAAGCCTCTCCATTACTAACCCCTGGGCTTGATGTCAGCAGAGAATACAAGGCTGACATCAACCCTAACCCTATTACCTCAGATACCACCTCACAGGGCAAGAGGAAAGAGCAAGGCTGAGCACCAGATTTGGCACATCTTATTGATGCACCATTTCTGGCATAGCTGGGGTTGATATTGGTAACCTGGAGGGAAAGGCAATATCTTTGACCCCTTTCCAGGCTGTTAATATCAACCTGTTTAGCCTTTGCTGGTCTGAATTTATAGGGTGACCCTATGTCATTTTTTTTCTGGGATCCCCTGTAAATTCAATAGGAAAGGCAAAGCTGTGAGCTGTTATTAATAGCCTGGTAACCCTATGGGGTATTGTCCCTTGTCCCGGATTATTAACATCAGCCCTCAGCCGTAGACTTTCCTTCTGCTAGTTATGAAAATTGTAAAATTCTGTGAAGCTCCTGAGAGTTCAAGGTGCTCACCACACATCTAGTTACATTCCTTTAGGGGTCTAGTGAAAATGAAAAATTTGGGGCAAAACCAAGATTTTTGTGGGAAAAATAATTATAAACTTCGGTGAAGCACCTGAGGGTTCAAAATGCTCCAAAGTCGAGATAAAGTCCTTCAGAGGTCTAGTTTCCAAAATGGGGTAAATTGAGGGTGGTTTCCACTAGTTAAGCACATCCTGGGCTCTCCACATGTTACATTGCGTCCACTAATGATTCCAGCAAATTTTGCATTCAAAAACTCAAATGGCACTCCCTCCCTTCCGAGCTCTGCCGTGTGCCCAAACAGTAGTTTTCCCCCACATATTCAGTATCCACGTGCTCAGTAGAAATTGCACAATAAATTGTAAGGTTCAATTTCTACTGTCACCCTTGTAAAAATGCAAAATTGGGAGCTAAAAAAACATTTTTGTGGGAAAAATGTAACTTGTCATTTTCATGGCTCTGCGTTATAAACTTCTGTGAAGCACCTGTGCTCACCACACATCTAGATAAATTCCTTGAGTGGTCTAGTTTCCAAAATGGGATCACATGTGTGTGGGGGGGGTTTCCACTGTTTAAGCACATCAAGCGCTGGATATTTTCTGTCATTTAGCCCCCCAAAGTTACTTCAAACGTGATGTGGTCCCTAAAAAAATTAGTTTTATATTTTGTTGGAAAAATGAGAGATCACTGATCAACTTTTAACCCTTCTAACCTCATAAAAAATGTTTAAAAATTGTGCTGATGTAAAGTAGACATGTGGAAAATGTTATTTATTAACTATTTTTGTGACATAACTCTGGTTAAAGAGCATAAAAATTAAAAGTTTGAAAAATGTGAAATTTTTGCCAAATTTCCATTTTTTTTTCACAAATAAACACAAGTCATATCAAACAAACTTTACCACTATTATGAAGTACCATATGACCCCAAAAGATACATGAATCTCCTGTAGTATCCCCCGATTCCTAGAAAGACTAACTTGTTTCTTTGAGAGCGCTCTCGGCAAGTTTTGGATTGGCACTTTTTTTTTTTTAATTAAAGACTCCGCCTTCCTAAGAACACAAAATACCGCCTGGACGTTTTTCAAATGACTTTCCCAATCCTGGCTGAATATTACAATATCGTCCTGGTATGCAATGTCGTAATTCTTATGGGGTGCGAGGATCCGATCCATAGCTCTCTGGAAAGTGGCCGGGGTTCCCTGCAATCCAAATGGCATCCAAACGTATTGGAAGCATCTGTTGGGCGTAAAAAAAGCCGTCTTCTCCTTGGCTTCCTGTGACATGGGGATTTGCCAATATTACAACATTAAATCAAAGGTGGTTATGTACATAGCCGGCCCAAGTTTATCGATCTGCTCACCAACAAGCAGCATTGGATATGAGTCGAACTTGGAACTTCATATAATTATTGCAGAATCTCCACTTGCCATCGGGTTTTGGAACCAGGACAATTGGACTAGATCATCCACTCTTTGATTCCTCACAAAACATATGACTTTCTTTCTTGGAGATCTGCTCTCGTTGGGCCTCAGGAATTCAATAGGGCTTCAAGTTCATCCTCACAAGAGGTTCCATCAGAACATTTGTACACCCGGCAATTCTGAGAATAAGTCACTGTTCTGCAACAGCAATTCCTGACACTTCGTTTTTGGACCTTCGAAAGCATCTCCGTTATTGCGACTCCTTTAACCTCGACTTCTAGCTTGACCAGCAAACATGGAATTTCAATAGGCTCTCTGTCTTGCCATGGCTTGATGAGATTGACGTGGTACACATGGTATGACTTATGTCTTCCTGGTTGATGAATCTTGTAATTCACTTCACCAAGCTTTTACACCACCTCATAAGGCCCTTGCCACTTGGCCAACAACTTACTCTCCACAGTAGGAATTAGTATGAGGACTCGGTCCCCGGTGTTGAACACTGCCTCACTCTGACAGGTTGAAGACCCTAGCTTGAGCTTGCCTGGAGGAGATGTCCTTTTACGATGGGCATCACTTTCGCAATCCTATCCTTCATCTGATCGACATGATCGATGATGCTCTGGTGAGGCATGACTTTGGCTTCCCAGGTCTCCTTCGCTATATCAAAGAGATCTTGCAGATGTAATCCATACAGAAGTTCAAATGGAGAGATCCCAGTAGAGGCCTGTGGAACCCCTTCGGATAGATAACAGCAGATACGGTAGGAGACAGCCTCAGTCTCTACCGTTCTTTTCTATGGCCTTCCTAAGAATACTCTTCAATGTTTTACTGAATCTTTCCACAAGACCGTCTGTCTGGGGATGGTATACTGATGTCTTCAGTTGTGTAATTTGAAGGGTTTTGCACAGTTTCCTCATCACCTTACTCATAAACTCTGTTCCTTGGTTGGTCAGGATCTCTCAGTAATCCTGTCAGGGAAAAAATATGGAGGAACTTGCAGGCTATACTTTTTGCTGAAGAGTTTCTCAGGGGAACTGATTCAGGTTACTGCATAGCATAGTCCAGGATGACCAATATACATTGATGCCCAAGAGCAGATTTAACCTGGGGACCAACCAAGTCTTAGGCAATTCTCTATGATAACGATCAGTTTTATGATGGGTAATGGCACGAGTGGACTTTGATAGTGAGATGTGGGGGCGATTAGCTGGCACGAGGGACAGGACCTTCTTTAAAATTTCCCGGTAACATCTGGGCCAATTGAACCTCTGCACAACAAGTTCTTGAGTTTTGTCCACATCCAGATAGCCACCCTAGACATGTGCATGGGTCATGTCCAACACCATCTGTCTATAGGGTCCTGGTATCAATAACTGTTCCATTATCTCCTCACTCACTTTCGTAACCCAGTACAATAAGTCCCTGCTCAACATAAAATAGGTAAGCTATGTGTCAGCCCCCAGCTCCTGCATTAAGCCATTTCTGACGGTTACATTACTGAATGTTTCTCTTAGAGTTAGCTCAGGAATGCCAGCCTCAGGGGGACACTATGTCCTCATCCCACACAAGGACACAGAAGGGAAACCTGTCAGACTCTGGGTGTGATTATACTGCCTTAGGGTCGACTCTTATTCGAACAACCAAGCCTTGTCCCCTTTGCCCACATGTCCCAAAACAAAGTCCCGGGCCTATGATAATAGGATGAAATAAGTCCTAGACGACCCCAACCTTGTGGGACTGAGCACCTTCGGCTGTTTCAATGTCCACTCTGGCCACTGGATAGTCTTCAGCATCCCCATGAATGCAGAGGAGGCCAAACTTCTTCCCAGGGATCAGCTGGAGTGGAAGTGTGGCCCTCACGATGGTCACCAAACCCCTGAGTCTAGCAGTTCAGTTACTTGCCAACCATTTACCTTTACAGGACAAGCTTGGGACCCCTTGCTGGGTGAACAGTTCACACTGCAGGCCGGATACGAATAGTATGAACAGCGACGTCCCAAGCTACAGTCCATTTGCTCGGAGGTCAGGGGACAATGGGGGGCTATATGGCCTGGGCCGTGACATTTCCAGCATACAATATCGCCAACAGAAACCTTCGGCATTACCTACCCCGCCCCTTTGGAAGCTCCACCCCTTTTTGGTCATTCGCTCCTTTTTAGGACCCCCGGTATGCATTTGCATATGTGCACCATCGATGTGATACCTTGAGTGCTAAGGAAATCACGCCTTCTAAACTGATCGGAGACTTGGCTAGTCTTAATCCATCCTGGTCAGGAACTGTCCAAGATGATGGAGAAAGTGGAACAAACTGACGCCTCCTTCTGAAAAATACATTACTTATAATTTTAAACATAAGAATTTATTGAACAATTGAAAATGAGTTTTGACTTCAATTCCCTCAAAATAAACAACAAATTTGATAAGGGCAGTGGTTATGGTGTTGCTGGAATAACTTCAGTCTAGGGGATTATCATGAAATTGCTGCCTTTGGAAGCACTCAGGTTTTAAAAATAAAACTACTTTTCCTGCCATTTATAGAGAAAATTACTGATAAATTTTAGGCTTCTTCTAGGTCACAATGTAGAAAATCCAGACAGGAGAAAAGTGCGAATCTTACACCTCATTAGGCTGATAACACTGAGTCACATGATCATAAGAGATGGATATTGATCCAAGGTCACCAGGAGCCTCACTCCTCAGGGCTCCTTCCGTTTCTCCTGGGGATCTGAAGTCTTGAAATAAAATTAGCTGCGTTAACAAACACTTATGAGCACATCCACTTGTCTCATGCCGGACGCATCCAGACACGTGACTGCACTCACGCGTGGGCTCAGCTCTTTTGCTACATTTCTCCTGGAAAGAGTTTCTAATATAAGTAATTAAACTATACTGTATACTGTAGCAGCTCAAGTGGTTCCATTCCATAATGTGCTTCATTCTAAAAAACATCTCTTAATAAACAGCAAAATTATATATTGTATCCATTTTATGTATTATTGATAGATCATATAAAGAAATGCTTAACAAAAGAGCATGATATGTGCATACAAAGTGAGACTTGTGCATTAATATTTGGCTCCTATGGTTTGCTATACCACAAGAATTGAGTAAGAACTGGGAATTTCACAAGAGTTGACAGTTTTAGTCCCCAGGTCCGTCCGTTATGAAGATCTGGAATTTCCCTTTGCAGAATGGAGACCCTGTCTTTTTGATATTTGCTGCAGGGTATGCATGCACCTATTGCATTAAGAAAAATTCATTTTCAATGTTTATTTTTTTCTTTCTATGTTGGCATTGTGTTTATTATAGTGACATTTTTATAATGATTTTAGCACTGTGCTGGTTATAATGTTGTGATAGTTTTTTGCTAACATTTATGCACAGTTAGGCATAAACAATGGTATTGCACTAGGACCAATGTTATTTAATGAAGCAGTGCAGATCAGCGTATTTTTTTTTCAGCTGTATTCAGCATATTCAGGATGAGAAAAAATTGCAGCAAGCTGCGATTTCACTCTGAAATCAGACAGTACATTAAAAAAATAGCATGCCATACAGACCATCAGTGCACGGACCATCAGTAGGGCATCAGATTTTTACGGATACGCTACAATTCTGTAGCATAGGAAACTGTAAATGGTCTTGTAAATGATTAATAGATACTGAGTAAAAAACAGATTGTATACAGACAGCACATGGATGACAAGTGTGAAAAAATCGTCCCACTCTCCTGGATGAGAATGGGACCAGTTATTGATACGCCAGTGTGAGCGAACCCTTAGGTACATCGCGTAGCACTCGTCCCAGTGTTATACTATGGAGCAGTGCACATCTGCAATTGGCAGCTAGGCTCGGCTCACTCGCACCCATACAAGTCTGGGGGTGCATGTGAAACATCACACTGCACTCGGATGTCATCCCAGTGCAGTGCGATATACGCTAAGATAGGTAATGGAGGAGATAGAAATATTATTATCCCCATCTCCTTCTCACCGAATCAGAGTACAGAGAACGGACACTCGGCTACCGGTCACAGCAGAGCTGGAGCTGAGTGTCAATGGCGCATCGGATCTTATACGCTGGTGTGATTCCAGCCTTATATTGTGGAGGTTATTGCAACAACGTGGTCTTCACTATTTGGCTGCATTCAGACGTCAGTGTTTTCTACATATGCAAAAATATGGTACCGTGTCATTATTATTTTGGATCCGTGTGTCATCAGTGTACGGTCCGCATTTCATCAGTGTTTGATCAGTTCGTCATTGATATTTTGGATCCGAGTGTCATCAGTGTTTGATCTGTGTGTCATCAGTATTTAGGATTTCAGGATAACAATGTCATCAGTGTTTGGTCAGTGTGTCATCAGTATTTAGGATTTCAGGATAACAATGTCATCAGTGTTTGGTCAGTGTGTCATCAGTATTTAGGATTTCAGGATAACAATGTCATCAGTGTTTGGTCAGTGTGTCATCAGTATTTAGGATTTCAGCATAACAATGTCATCAGTGTTTGGTCAGTGTGTCATCAGTATCTAGGATTTCAGCATAACAATGTCATCAGTGTTTGGTCAGAATGTCATCAGCGTTTGGTCAGTGCATTTCAATGTTTTGATTCCCAGTGTCATAAGCGTTTGGTCAGTGTGTCATCAGTGTTTAGGATCTCAGATCCCAATGTTATCAGTTTTTGGTCTGTGTATCATCCATGTCTGATCAGTGTGTCATCAGTGTTTTGGAATAATCAGTGTGTCATCAGTGTTTTGGAATAATCAGTGTGTCATCAGTGTTGGTTTATACCATCAGTGTTTCATTAGTGTTTTGCACGTATGGATAAATAAAAAGAAAACTACAAAACTTTGCAATGTTAAACACACACAGCACACAATGTAACGCTGGGTGGTGACCCATTGTGCCACGGGCCAGGCTTACCCTGGTGGGGTGTGACAAAGTGTCTGCCGGGCCTTCACTAGAGCCCCTGATGGCACGGATAGATTGGGTTGCTGGTAGACACCAGGTGCCACACCAGGGCAGTCCCTGGGTCTGCAGCAGCTGACTGGAGGGTCAGAGACACGGGTACAAGGTGCAGGAGGACACAGGTGAAGTCATGTCAGACAATCCAGGGTCAGGGTAAGCAGCACAGGTTCAGTATGCAAAGCCGAGGTCAGGAGCGGAGAAGTATGGATAAATGGTAAATGACCTGGGTCAATAGCAAGAGAGGCAGAACAAACATGCACCCGCAGAATCTAGAGACAAACAACTGGAAACCAACGATTGGGCAAGAAGTGAGGGGAAGGGCTTCTTAATAAACCCACTGCTGCCTGGTGATATGCTGGGGAAGGCAAATCCTGAAGGAAACAGCGGGGTTAAATTCCTGTAGGATCTGGCTGCAGCCTTTAAAGCCAGGAGGATATTCTCTAGGAGGAAAGCAGGCAGTGAGCACAAGGCAACTCAGGAAAATGGTCTGACGCTGGGGAAGCGGAGTGTTGAATGCAGTGAGAATGGCAGCGCTGAGAAGGCATGCGAAACGCCGGTGTGACATGCGGATGCCATATGCTTGCTGTTGGTTTTCACGGACCCATGGGCTTGTATTGGACCTTTTTATCCATACTGTCGAGAAAAAATGACATGTCTTTATGAGTTTTTTGCAGACACATGGTCTGTGAAAAAACACAGACATGTAAACAGCCCCATAGACTATGTTGTAGCTATGAAAATTGCGAATAGAACACACATGTGAAATGCGAACGTCTGTATGACGCCTAGAAAGTGTGAATACACCGTGGCACTATTTTAGCTGTTGTAAAAAAATAGTGTATGATTATTTTCATGTTGGCATAAAATCCATTGTTACTGGCACCACATCATCTCCCATGAACAGGTGATGTTCTGCCGACAACATGTTATTCTCTACGCACAGAGTGATTCTGTAAGTAAATGGCTGCAGAATTGGCTGTTCGATGGCCTGGAGCGGCCCGTCTAATGGGGTCATGACTGACACAAATGTATGCTGTACTGTTTGGCCAATACAGAAGAGCTGATTGCTTCAAATTTGCTGGCTTTGCTGAATTTTCTCAGGAACGGTGTGGGAAATGGTGCTGGAAAGGTTTTGTTTTTTTTTGCATTTTGTGAAATGAATCTCAAAGTGTTCGAATTCGCGTCGAACCACAAATTTCAGGAAATTCGATCAAACTCGATCCTTCATGGATCAATCCACTCATCTCTAGCTAACAGCATCTAACAAGAATATAGCGGGAGTGCACTCTGTCGTGCCTCATTTTCGGGTGTCTGCGCCTGCTGGAGGTGGACACTCAGACGTAGTAGACAGATCTGCTGTAATATGAATAACGATAGCGGTATTCGTTAGCACTTTCCATAGATGAGTTATTCCTGTCTGATACACTAATGCTGTGTTACGTGATGTTACAGTCATATTATATCTGGGGCTCACGTGATCCTTTTGTATATAAAATTCCACAATTGCATAATGTAACATGAAAAAAAATGATTATACCATAATGAATGATGTCCCGTAGGAGGTGGGCTGGGGCAACCATGCACAACTGGCTCATTTTCTGTGGATGCCCTTGAATTATGAGTGCCAAATGCATCCTATAAAGAAATGGTCCTTGAACAGCTGGTTGTGAGTTTTGCTTAACAACAGCAATTGGATGGCTGGGAGAGATGATGACAGCAGCTAATGAAAGTGACACCAGCCCGAGGACCTCCTCCTTGTCGAGAGGCCTGCTGCTAAAGTGCTCAGAGAGCTTCTCTGGAGAGCCGGTTAATGAACGTTATCTTATTAAGCTCTCATCTATCACTGTAATGTTATCGATTCACTGCCTGAGCTATTTATTGTTTCCACACCTGCAGTGATGGGACATCATTTTAATCCAGTCTTCATACTTCACTCATCAAGGCTCCATCAGCAGTCTCACGCTGTGTTTCCTTAAAGAACATTTCCTAAGCTCAAAAACATCAACTAGAAGTCCTTGAGTTGTCCTCTTCTGTCGAGTTCTTCGAAATTCTGTTGGGTCATTACTTAGTTACATAACTTTCTGGAGACTCTGAATGACAACCTGTAGAGCTGCCATTCTTGCTCGCATGTAGGTTGTCAGTCAGCTTTTCTACAATATCGAATGGCTAATATATATATGTAGAAGCAGATACGGGCTTCATTTTGTTACAGCTTTGCCAAAAATGGCTAAACGGAATGTAAGCATTTCCACCCTTAAATACCATTTTAATGATAAATAGGTTCAAAATTACCGTAGATTTTGGCTACTATATTTTCTGCATAGTTAGAGCTTTGCTCTTCTGATACAGAGTTCAAAATTCCCTGATCAGACATTGGGGCCGATGCCACAAAGCTTTTACATCAGAAAACCAGCATAAAACACTTAAAAAAGTCACAACATTTTTGTGCAATGTGAAATTGCACAAAAAAGTTGCCACTTTTGGAGTTTTCACACCAGTTTGAAGCAGCTCTGCTAAAATGGGAGGTAGTTGGGGAGGAGCTGGGACAGGGCATGTCTTTGCCCACCCATCAAATTCAACAAAAGTTCCAGCATTTTCTTTGAGTCAGAAATGCTACTCTAGTTCCTGACTAGAGTAACATTTCTGGGGAAGAGCTGAAAATATGCACCATATTCATTAAGTGGCGTGCACCCCTTAATAAATTTCATAAATAGGCATATCCTCTATGGGAATAGTATTACTTTGCACTATACCTATTAAGCACTTTAAAATCTGATTGCCATCATTTTCCCTGTGGTCCCCCTTCTTCTGTATCAATTGTATTTAGTACACATTTTTTTAAAATTGTCTTTTTAATCTTATAATTGTAATTGTGCGGGCACTCTTGCACACAGTACCAACTTTTGCCACCCTCTTTTCAATAAAGGTATTTTATTCTATCACCATTGTCCCATCACCAATCCCTTTTGATCCATGCCCAGTGGTTTCTTTGGTTCTTTATATTTTCGAATGGTCTGCCAGTCACTGTTTAGGACGTATATGCCACTATTACTCATAGTAGATGTTTATCAACGGATCTCGCTTCCATTTAAGCTGCTACATCCATTTTTTCTGTTTATTCTTAATCAGGACATGCCTGTAACGAGGCGGTATCCATGGGCGAGACATTCGTCTGTGGTGCCTCAGTGCGTGACATGAAAGTGGAGGTCTTGGCTGAGTGTGTGGACTTGTGTTGTGAGGTCCTTATGACCGTTCAGGCCGCATGTAACCGATGGTGCTGGTTTGCTAGGACCAGATGGTTCATAGGTCAAGGAGAGAGAGACCATCATTCAAAAATATACTCTTTACTGAATGGCATACTTCATAAGTGTTATATACAAGGGATATGGACGTTTCCTTTACAATACAAAACATTATTCCACACGGTTTCCTTCCTCTGTAGTATACTCCAGGGCATTCTGCATCCAATGTTTCTCACTACTTCGTTACAACCTATATTTAACGTTACAGTCCATATTAACAAGTCTCCTCTACTTGTTCAGCGGTTCTGCATCCTATTTCTTCCAGTACTGGTGTCCTGGACCTCCGGCTCAGGACCCTTCACAAGTCCCAGTCACTCAGTCTGTTTTGACCCATTACCTTCCAGTGTTACAAGCTCAGGGTCTCATGGCTAGGCGTCCTCTCCTAGGAACAGTCTCCGGAGGGTCACCCTGTCTCTTGCCTCTCATTTAGGGTCACTCTAAAATGTGGCACTGTTCACCTCGGACCTCTGGGTCCGCTCACTCAGCACCCCAGGCTCTATCTATCTTCCTAACAGAAAGCAGTCACTCTCCCTAAGACGCAAGACATTATTCACACTACACTACAACAACACGATTGGTGTCCTCAGGGGTAGGAACGTGATAGCCATTGTCCACCACACTTACAAGCCTAAAAAGCTCTACTATAAAGTCAATAGATCGGAGTCAGGCTATTTCTACCTAAGTCCATGTGGCTGCTTTAGAGATCAGAAAATATACGTTTAGTGTTAGACTTAGTGACCAGTCTGAAAATTGCAAGATTTCTGAACTTTGCGAATATACATGGTGGTACTAAAAAATACTACTATAATCAAGATTTAAACAATAAGTCATTTTCTGAGGGCACGTTCCCCTTAAGATATTCAATGTTAATCTGAGTGACTGTACCTACACACTACCTTACTATTATTTCCTCTCACTTATATATACAGTATATAAATTATATTTCTCGGAGGCATAAGCAATACTCCTTCTGATTCCATCCCTGTGGAGTGGGATATGAGGGAAATTCTATGCTTTGTGTTGCAAATAAAAGACTTTGATTTGAAAATGAGTAAAAATCCCAACAAAGCCAAATTGTGGGCCAGAGAGCGTGACTTGACAACCATGTCAAATAGATCGGAGCTAATTTTTTTTTTTGGAAGAAAGCAAGGGTCCTTGGCCAAAATGAAAGGTTCTGTAGTTATACAAAAGAACAATGGCAAAAAACAAGAGCGCCTTGTGTATGGATCCTATAAATGAATGAACAAGAGTGCAGCTCTGGAGCACACAAAGGAATCATTCACATTTCTCTCCCAGTATACACACATCCTTCACTGTGTTTGTGGACTGGACGCCCAAGCTCAGCAAACCCGCCAGCTTGCTCTCCACATTTCCTCTTTTATGGCGTAAGTCTTGAAGTAAAATTTTCAGGCGTTGTATATGAAAGTCCGTGTTAGATCTTGATATTGTAAATCATTTCCTTGATCCCCAGGGCACGGAATTAAGTTCAGGCAACAACAGAAAACGTTGTGCTACGGTCACTGCATTTTCATTTTCTTATTTAAAGGAAGTGTCGCAAGCCTGTTCAGCCATGCCTTCATTTATAGTTCTGGGTCCATAAAAATGACATAAAAGGGTCGGAGACAAAATGGCACGGAGACAAAATGGCACGTTTCCTCCCTGGATAAGGCACTTACCACTTGTATCTCCTTGTATAGTGGGAATGCTTATGGCCATATTACAACTTGAATTTGTTCTAATCCAAAGTAGGGAATGAGGCTTCGACTGTATGTCCATATGCCTTAAATTTCTAGTGGTCCTTTCTGCTGGATAACATAAGCTGTTACACCCGATAAATAAAATATATTGTGTTGAGCACCGTTGTAATTCATAGGAGTGCTCAATAATCTGGCACAAATACAAATGTACGCCCAAAACAAGAAGAAGGCACATGCAAAAAATAAAAAAAACAATAGGGAAAATCAGCTCCAAGAGAACGATAAAGTTTGTGTGGGACAAAGAATCAATCCTGAAGAAGCTTGACCAGCGAAACACATGGGCAATGTTTGTCTAACATTAGGTTTATCTTTCTCTTGGAGCCTCAACTTTGGTATTATCTATCTTACCTCTATATTTCTATGGGCCAAAAACTTTGGATTGTTTTTGCATTTTTAATGTATTGGTCTTGTTGACATTGCATTTACATGTCACTCTGTGATGTTCTTACTTTCCTTTACAGGAAGATTTATTACTGCTAGTAACTTTTATATATTTATTTTACACACATAAATAGCACCACTAATTTCACTTCTTTACAGACATCATCATCGCTGTCCCCATTGGGGCTCACAATCTAGATTCCCTATCAGAATGTCTTTGGAGCATGGGTGAAAATTGAAGAACCCGGAGGAAACCCACACAAACACAGGGAAAACAGATGCTGTCCTTGGTGGGATTTGAGCTCAGGACCACTGCAAAGCAACAGTGATAACCACTGAGCCACCGTGCTGTTCGTAAATTATCGTGGGTTTGTAAGATCACATATCAGCAGATGTTATTGGTCCTTTATATAATTATTAGTCCATATGGTGATTTGCCAGTCTTAGGGTTCATACAGACGACAGTATTATCAGTTTGAGCCGGCAAATCATCAGATCGCACCCGGAACAATGTTAGTCTAAAGGTCTGTGCACATGTCAGATTTTTTCCTCAGACAGAGCCGGTCCAAGGAAAAAATAAACGCTGCATGTTCAAGTGTGATCCGATATTCAGATTTCCAAGCAAGTCAATGGGTGCGTGGAAATCATCGGACTGCACTCAGATGACAATACTTGGCATGGCTGTGATGGCTCCTGAAGTGCGCTGCAGCCTTCCAGAAGCCTTATTAGACTGGCGAACCCGAACAGGAAACCGGAAGTACAGTAAAAAGTCAGTGTCCAGGGTCAGCAGGTGTCCGTTACGGACCCTGAACTTTACCATTCGGGATCGCTCATCCCTAGTGATCTAGTCTTATGTGTTTCTGATAAAGAGATCTATTTTACGTATTATTTTGGATGTGCCTTTTTTATACTGGTGCGCCTTTTTCTTGATTTGGGTACATGATGTTACATTCAATGATGTATTAGGGTATGTGCACACGTTGCGGATTTGTTGCAGATCTGCAGCGGATTTGCCGCTGCGGATCCGCTGCAGATCCGCAAGTGATGTACAGTACAATGATAACCTATGAGAAAAAAAATTGGCTGTGCACATGCAGGGAATCCGCAGCAATTCCATTTCTGCAGCATGTCAATTCTTTGTGTGGATTCTGCAGCGTTTTTACACCCATTCCATTATATGAATCCGCAGGTGTAAAAACGCAGGCCAAATCTGCACAAAATCCGCAGGAAAAACGCGCGGATTTTGACCTGCGGATTCTGCCAAAAATAGCAGATTCCGCGTGGAAAATTCCGCACACAAATCAGCAACGTGTGCACATACCCTCAGGGTATGTGCACACATTCAGTATTTGCAGTGAAAAAATCAGCTGCAAATCTGCTCCAAATACTGTATCTGCAGCATAAAATACATGCATTTTTTATGTGTTTTCCCCAATCTTTAGAATAGGTGAAAAACGCTGTATAAATACTGAAAGGATTGACATGCTGTGGATTTGAATCTTCTTCAAATCTGCCATGAAAAAATAAGCAACATGTGCATGAGACTTCAGGAATCTCATTCACTCTGTTGGCTGTGGAATATCCTTCATTTTTTGTGAAAAATCTGCACGGGGAAAAAAAGGGACAAAAACCCATAAAACACTCAATGTGTGCACATACCCTCATGAAAGTATTATCCCCTAGAAG
This sequence comes from Oophaga sylvatica, assembly GCA_033576555.1. Lineage (NCBI taxonomy): Eukaryota > Metazoa > Chordata > Amphibia > Anura > Dendrobatidae > Oophaga > Oophaga sylvatica. The sequence continues at coordinate 87,249,546 of JARQOD010000005.1, forward strand.
TCATGCTCTACTTACAGAGCCAATGTAGCCATACACTAAGGATTTGTGGCCTTGCAGTTAGAAGCCTTAGGCCGGCATCACACTGGCGAGTGTGATGCGAGTTAGTCGCACGACTTTCTCGCATCAATACCCGGCACGGCCGCCCGCTCTCGGACCCGAGTGTGCAGCGGCATAGAAATACATGCAGCCGTACACTCGGGTCCGAGAGCAGGCGGCCGTGCCGGGTAGTGATGCGAGAAAGTCGTGTGACTTACTCGCATCACACTCGCCAGTGTGACGCCGGCCTTACCCCCCTGAGCACTGCTGTACACACTTTGTGCTTTTGGACGTGAGCCCACAACATTAAATATTTTTGCAAGATCAATCCTGTGTGTGAAGGGGGCTGGCTGATCGGCTCCAATACATGACTAAGCCAGTCCTGTTCTCTGTAACATCCTATGCATACAAAGAACGAGTCTGGCCTTGCTATTGATATGAGCAGTGAGCCTTCCCCATTCACACATAACACTGTGGATGTGTCGACCCAGAAAATGTTCTCCTATGTTGGACCCTAGCCAGAAGTGGAGAATACTGGCACTGATATCTTTAGATCAGGGAACTTTGCTCATTCAAACATAATAGAAAGTGCAGATTTTTTTCTAAGGCCGGCGTCACACTGGCGACAGAATCGGACGACTGCAATACGATGAAATATCGCATTGCAGTCTGCCGTATGTTAATCTATGGAGCAGCTCCCAGTATCAGATTTTTTGTGGTCCGTTTTAAACGTCCGAGTGCAATCGCAGCATGCAGCGATTGTCACCGATTGTGGGTCGACTATCGCCAATGCAAGTCTATGGGAGCGATGAAAAATCGGATTACAAACGGACCGCACGTGTGACTTGCGATTAAATCGCATCGGTGTCCTTTAGAAAAGCGGCAATTCATCCCCGGCTATACTGTAAAATCACACTGACAGCTTTAATAAAGAATAGAAAGAATAGATATATACACATAGAGCACATATATATATATATATATATATATATATATATATATATATGTCATTGTGACATGTATATATACATATATTTATAGTTCTTACACTTCTACATACTGTAATAGCCGCTAATTCAATTGCCGGCTTTTGTGAAATCACAGAAGCCGACATGAAATGATACATTGTTTAGACACAGTTAACCATGTCATTTCCTGTATTTTGATATATGGTTTGAACTTACAATTACATAAGTGTATGTGTGCCAAATTTCAGACATGTAGGGGTTAATTAAAGGTGTAAATTCGTTGAAAAAAATGCGTGGGCTCCCGCTGTATTTTCTCCACCAGACAGACAAAGCAAGCGAGTGGGGGCAGATAATAATAGCCTAGGGAGGGTACATTTTTTTGTGCCCCCCTGGCTACTAACATCTGCCCCCAGACACCCCAGAAAGGGCAAATCTATAATTAGATTTGCCCTTTCTGGCACTTTGCCCGTCTATTCCCATTGCCCTGTAGCGGTGGCGAATGGGTTAATAAGGGGTTACAGCCACCTTGCAATTGAAAGGTGACTGTAAGCCAGGTTAATAATTGAGAGCTGTCAATTAGACAACTATCAATTATTAATCCTATTGAAGTAAATAAAAAAACACACACACTTTAAGAATAAATAATTTTAATGAAATAAAAACACATTTTTTTGACCATCTTTTATTTTACTCTTAATCCGTGCGAAGCCCTTGATCTCCTAAAATAAATATAAAATAATAAAACATTATTCTTACCTATCTGGCGATCTGTCACGTCCCACGATGTAATCCTTCACAAAGGGTTAACTAGCAATCAGCTAAGCAGAGCAAGTAATGCTGCGTGCTCAGCTGATAGCTCTTGAATGAATGAGCTTATCTCCTGCCGACAGGAGAGGATGTGATTAATGAATGAAGCTTAATTGATTGTATCCCACTTTCACCTTAGGTCAGGTCACTGAAGTGAAAGTGGCAATAAATCAATTAAGCTCCATTCATTCATCTCTTCCTCTCCTTTCGCTGGTAGAGGAAGTTATTCATTCAGGGGGTTACAGCTCAGAGACAGCATTATAGCTCTCTGCGAGCTGTAACCTCTTAACCCTTTCTGATGGATTACACCGTGGGACCTGACTGTACATCGGATTGGTAAGAATAATTTTGCTTTTTTATTTTATTTTTATTACAGGAAATGTGTGTAGCCCTGGTGTTAGGCACACGCAGTACCCTGGAGAATGTGTGGAGAGATAGCAGTTCAATGCTCAATACCCATTCACTCAACATACACTAGACACACCCTTAGGGTAGTGTAGTCACTTGTGAGGGAGTGGTCAGGGTGTATTCGTTGAGTGATTAGAGTAGTCAGTTTCCTGTCTTCGGACAGAGCAGACGTGTGGAGTCTAGCTGGGACTTGGAGGGAGGAAGCAGTCCAGCCTGGTTCTATCAGCAGTTCAGCAAGTGGAGGCCAGTAAGGGCGAGATATAGATCACCTCAGCCTGGTCAGAGCTGTACCTCACTTGAAGACACTGATAAAGAAAGAAGAGCTTAGTACAGAAATACTTCAGTCTCCTGTCCCAAGGACAGTGAAAGGTTCAGAGACGTGCTCCTGCCTAGTGGATAACTGAGAGTCTGTCAACTAACTCTGAAGGAAGGAAAAGAAGGGAGTGATTATATGACTTTTTGCAAGTGTGAGTGTTTATGCTACAAGCGCGGACAAGGCGAAAGGCACAGTGGAAAGGAATATTTGAAAAGTGCTTTTGGATTGAAGAAGTCCTGCACATTGTTACCGGTCACTGGGGACCGAAGGATCACTAAAGCTTCACGCTTAGTGGTAAGAAAACCAGAGACTTACCGGACCTTAGGTCGCGGCAAGCAGCCCCTAAATAGTCGGTACGTAACTGGGGTCAGGGGAGTGAAGACTTTGAGCCTGATCAGCAAGATAGGAATTCAGCTCTCTCACAGGAAGGCTCCGACCACAAAACTGACTGGGCAGTACAGCTATGGAATAGCTGGAGTTATAGAGGGAATACGCTTCATGCTGGTTGTACTCATCGTTGTGAAAGTAAAGGAGGCCCCTAACTTGTCCAGCTGCTATCTCAAAATACATTCTCCTTGGATCAGCCTCCCTGGGACCTGCCTTACCATCTTACAAGTAAAAAGGTATGGAAAGACGCTGACCGTGTGAGACTGAGTTATTTACTTGCATGCCTGCACAACCCTGCTTTAACCATCGACCTGAGGGAAGAGTCCCACCTGTAGGGGACCCGACATCTAGCTGCATCACCATCCCCTCAGAGATCTACAGCAGCGCTGGTACAAATTACCAGAGACTACAGGTGGCGTCACGAACTGTAAATATATCTATCCCCTGTAAATATTTCCCCAACATACGCCAGACCGCTAGGGCCACAGACCGAGCCACCGCTACCTGTGACAATCCCCATAGACTTCCATGGGCTCGGCTCTGAGTACCCCATTGCCCTGGTAACCCACAATTGTGGTGGCGGGTCGACACAAATGGTTTTAGCAGGAAAATAAAATATGGTCAAAAACTGTGTGATTATTTCATTAAACTTCTTTTTTATTTAAAACTGTGTGTGTTTGATTTTTCTTTCATACAATAGGATTAATAATTGATAGTTGTCTAATTGACAGCTCTCAATTATTAACCTGGCTTAAAGTGACCTTTCAATTACAAGGTCATTTTAACCCCTTATTAACCCATTCGCCACCGCTACAGGGCAATGGGAATAGACGGGCAAAGTGCCAGAAAGGGCAAATCTAATTATAGATTTGCCCTTTCTGGGTGTCTGGGGGCAGATGTTAGTAGCCAGGGGGGGCACAAAAAAATGTACCCTCCTAGGCTATTATTATCTGCCCCCACTCGCTTGCTTTGTCTGTCTGGTGGAGAAAATACAGCGGGAGCCCACGCATTTTTTCAACGAATTTACACCTTTAATTAACCCTACATGTCTGAAATTTGGCACACATACACTTATGTAATTGTAAGTTCAAACCATATATCAAAATACAGGAAATGACATGGTTAACTGTGTCTAAACAATGTATCATTTCATGTCGGCTTCTGTGATTTCACAAAAGCCGGCAATTGAATTAGCGGCTATTACAGTATGTAGAAGTGTAAGAATTATAAATATATGTATATATATATGTCACAATGACATGTAATATATATATATATATGTGTTCTATGTGTATATATCTATTCTTTCTTTTGTGATTTAAATACTATTCTTTTGGATCCATTATATGTCAGTTTTGCAAGCCTGCAAGAAATTCTCGCAAGTCGGATGAAAATCGGATGTTACAAGGTACACACACATGCGACTAAATCGCATCTTTGAAGGAAAATCGGATGCCAGGCGGATGTGTGATGTTTTCATTTTGGTACGATAATCGACCGACTAAAACGGTCCGATTTTTTGTAGTTGTGTCTGACCCCGGCCTAATACATGTAAAGATAATTGCTTTTCGAGCTGGACAACCCCTTTTAGAAAAATTCTAGTGTATAATAATTAGGAAATTGATCTTGTTATAATCACTGTTTTGCTGTGTACGGAGAATAGATCTGTCCTTGTAAGATGACAATGTAACAGCCATGCTTCATACCTGGGTCAAAGTTGTCGCCAGATGCTTGACACCCATCCTCATCATCACAGTCACCACTCGCATCCTCGCCTTCTGACCTGCCATATCCTCCGCTGCCCTCTGTAATGCGCCAACGCTCTGGCTTGATCCTTTTTTCACTGCCCATCTAAAAACATAAAAGTAAAGGCATCATTTGCGGGAACATTTTATAGATTATAGGATATATAAAAAGGGTCTGTCAGCACAAAATGACTGCTCAAACCAAGAAAAGCACCTTGTAGAGCACACAGCCCAAATACAAATCAGATTAAACTCGTTTCATTCTCCAGAAATCGTCCTTCATTCAGATATGATATCGAGGTGTGTGGTGCAGTATTTCAGGGCACCTTCCCACCTACTTGTTTTCCATCTATCTCCAACCTCTTCATCCTTGATTGACTGCCCTCTTCAGATGAGGGTCTAAATAGATGGAAAACAAGAAAGTGGGAAGGTGCACTGAACTGCGGGACCAAGGTGCATGGAACCTCTGATCACCTTTAAATAAAGAAACATTTCTTGCAAACACAGAAACAGATTTGACCTTAAAAGTATGATTTTTATTACAGCTATATCCTCTACAACAGGGTTCCCCAACTCCAGTCCTCAAGGACCACCAACAGGTCATGTTTTCAGGATTTCCTTAGTATTACCCAGGTAATAATTGCATCACCTGTGCAATACAAAGGAAATCCTAAAAAATGACCTGTTGGTGGGCCTTGAGGACTGGAGTTGGGGAACACTGCTCTACAAGGTGCTGTGCTTGGTTTGGACAGTCTTGTTGTGCTGAAAGAGACCTTTTAAAAGGTAGCAGTGCTATCAACTAACTTTTCAGATAAATTTTCCTGTGTGTGCAGATGAGATATAACACTATATCTGACCATTACTTGATTTGTATCCTGCATTTTCATCACTGGGAGCTGGTGGGAGGAGAATAGCTGTGGTGGTCTCTGCCATACACTGTACAACACAGAGAAAAATTCCTGCTCTTCATTTGTTTTTTTTTAGCACAGAGAGACAAGTAGCAGCATGGAGCAAAATATGCAGCAGAACTGAGCTGTCTTTATCTGAATCAAGTTCTGATGAGAGTTAAAGGGAATCTGTCACCACTTTTTTGGCATATCATGTTAAAATATCTTTCAATTCAGTGCCAACTCTGCATTATAACAGTACTTTTACTACCCTTCGACTCCCCACCTTTGATCAATAAATACCCGCGGTGTATGTAAATCAGCGTGGTCCGGTCCGATGGGCGGGGCTTATTGTCAGTCTCTCCCCCCCTCCTGTCTTGCTCTACGCATTTCTTTCTTGTAATTTCTGCATTCGCGTAGTTACCGCGCGTGCGCATTGAAACGGTCTTTCGCGCGTGCGCAGTATACTTTGCCCAACTCTAGGCAAAGCAAAAAATCAGTATTGCGCATACGCGATAGCTTTCTATGTACCGGAAGTATACTTCCGGGCCATAGAAAGCAATTGCATATGCCGGCGCATGCGCAGTACTGTTTTTCGGCTTTGCCCACAGTTGGGCAAAGCATACTGCGCACACGCGAGTAACTATGCGAACACAGGATATTCACAGAAAATAATATGCACAGCAAGCCAAGGAGGGGGGTGGAGATGGACAATAAGCCTCGCCCATCGGACAGGACTGAGCTGATTTACATACACCGTGGGAGGAATATAAACGGTATTTATTGATCAAAGGTGGGGAGTCGAGGGGTATCCAAAGTACTGTTATAATGCAGAGTTTGAACTGAATTGAATGATATTTTAACATGACATGCCAAATTAGTGGTGACAGATTCCCTTTAAAAGACTTCCTAGAGATCTCTGCACATTGTTTCTGTCTCCCTCTGCCTGTTTCCTCTCCCTGCTCCTCACTCCTTCCCCTCCTCTCCATAGAGTATATTGGGATATGTCACATTACGCATGCAGTCCCTCTTGTCAGGGCAGAACAGATTGAGGTGGTTTTGTACAGTGGATAACAAGTTCAGGAGGCAGAAGGGCGAGGAAGAAATAGCTAAGAAGTAGAGAAAGAGGCTGATTTCTCGGATAAAATTTCTTACAAAGATTCTTTGAGAGGCAGCATTTTATGTGTTATGGGACATATGGAGTAATAGTAACCAACTGTTATACTTTTGTGCCCCTCTAATATACCCTTTTAGAGTCTCTTATGTCTTGCCAGCAGCACTTCTCAGACTAGCCAATGACACTGTGCTCAGGGACATCCGGCTCTCGCTGCCGCTATGGACAGTACGCCACCGATTTGAAGGATGCTGCATTTTCTTATTCTGACAACCAATTTGTTTCCTCACATAAATAGCAATAAAAGAATGTCTGCTGGTATGAATACATTTGGAAATGTCCTTATTTCTAAGAGCCTGTGTTATCACAGTGGAATAGTCGCTCTCCAGTAAAGCCTCCATTGCACACATCATTTGCTGACCACATTGTCTGGTCCCTGTCCAGAAACTAAGAATATAAATCAGGAGTGGGCTGAATATTTTACAAATGCTCTAGTTTAATGGATATGGATGTTCCCTGGATAGAGTGGGTTTCGGATGGCCATAATTTGGCTGCATTTTACTATCTGAATTATAGTTACAACGGTGTCTCACTGTTCTACATAACACAACTAGACTTGCAGCTTGGATTAACCCCTTCCTGTAAGAAATATATCTTCTTTTTATTTAATTTTTGTATTATGCCTCCCCTCACTCCAAGAGCCACACGTTTTCCATCCAGGCAGCAATGTGAAGGCTTGTTTCTTTTATGGAAGGAGATGTAGTTTTGAATGATATCATCTACTTTACAATATAAAGTACTAAAAAAAAAACATAAAATAATTCAGTTTTTTTTTCTTCAATGTGTAGTAAAAATGGTCAGTCTACATAATTCTCCAGGTCAATACATTGTGGTAATCCCAAACTTGTGTAGTTTCTTTTATTTTTGTATATTTTTCATGTTTAAAAAAAATTAGAACTTTGCAAAAATATATTCGGTGTGTAAAAATTTTTTTTCTTTTTTTTACATCAATGGAGCTACATTGCTTTTTGTTATGGCGACTTTTCATTGGTACCATTTTAACGCACATTACATGCAATATTTTTATACCTTTTTTGTATAAAGGAGGTGAGGTCTCTGGAAGATGGTAATTAGTTTTTTTTTCTTTTTTTAATCACATCCTTTTCCTTAAGGGTTAAAGCAGGGTTCCCCAACTCCAGTGCTCAAGGCCCACCAACAGGTCATGTTTTCAGGATTTCTTTGTATTGCACAGGTGATGCAAATATCACCTGGGCAATACTAAGGAAATCCCAAAACATGACCTGTTGGTGGGCCTTGAGCACTGGAGTTGGGGAACCCTGGGTTAAAGAATATTAGACTTTTATTAATCTGACTTTGACTAATGTCTAACATGAATCTATTGCATTAATGACACAAATGGAAGCAGAAGGACCCCATTGGTTTTTATGGGGGCGTCTGGGTTTTGTTATGTGTCAGTTTTATGATGGAAAAAATAAGGTTCTGTATGAAACTTTTTCCAAATACGTGAACCTGGCGGGACCCACATGCACCCATTAATGGGGTCCTTCCATTTGTGGCAGTTATGCAATGAATCCATCCTGAACATCAATTCTATTTGAATGGAACAATGGAACAGACGACCGTTACGCCTGTGTGCAGGTGTGATGTAACCTGGGCGGAGGTCAGACGGGCGCATTTTACTGTCCTTGTGCAAATTGCTATCTCCAGACCGACCGCAGCTGTCCTCTCCTGGACTTCACAGCTTCATAGGCATATAGGAGGGGCTGCCGAGATCAGGTTAGGAGATCTGCGGATGGTCCGGGCATCATGGTCTGTACTTGGACAGTGAAATATGCCGCACCACCTTTTTTAACACTGTAAGGACCTGGACATTTTCCATTTTTCTGCTTCCGCTCGCCTTTCCCAAGTCAGAACTTTTTTATTTTTCTGTCACCTTAGCCATATGAGGGCTTCATTTTGTGGGGCGAGTTCCTGTTTTGAACGACACCGTTCACATTACCATACAAAGTACTGAAAAACAGGAGCAACTTATAAAAAATATTGCAATTCTACTATTATTTTTTGCAATGAGTTTTTATGGTGTTCAGTCTATGGTAGTAATGACCTAGCAATCTGATTCTCCAGGTCAGTACGATTATAACCATAGAACAGTTGTCTTTTTTTTTTCAATTTAGTGGCTAAAAAAATTAAGAACCATTAAAAAAATGTTTTAGGTTGCCTTTTTCCAAGACCTATAACTATTTGATCCTATATATTTACCCATGTTAAAGGGCAATTCCCATCTCCAAGAGCCTATCCTAATATGTAGTAGATGTAATAATAACATTGGCAAATACCTTCAATTAAAAAAATATAGTATAGATCTTCTGACTGGCGATGGTGCTAACCCCATGCAGGACATTTCAGTAGTTTAGGTATCCATGGTTACGACCACTAACAACTTTCACTATGAGTGGTTGTTACCATGGATACCTAAGCTAATGCCATGCCTTGAACATGGGGTAGGCGACATAGTGAATCAGAAGAACTATACTACATTTCTAATTCGAGGTATTTGCTAATATTATTATTATTACACCTATTACATATTGGGTTCTCCTTACATACTTCCCCCCGGCCACCTCTTCCCTTTCTTCCTTGCTCATCATGTAGTCGCTTTGCACAAACAGGGAAACCTCTACTGTGACTGGGGTCGAAGAGTAGGACTAGGGACCGGTGAGGAGACACTTCACAGCTAATCACTGACAGACACTGGAAGGACTGTGTTAGGTTCATCCCGCATGTGTGCGTGGCTGTATACACAAATAACGTGTATTAAAAAAAATATATAGAACCTGAGATTCAAGAGATTGGGGCAGTGCACTCCTCAGTGCCTAGTGACACCCCCTGGATGTGGCAATGCCAAATCTGCTTATTTAAATTACGTTATTTTTTATATTTTTGAAAAATGCTTTTAGCTACGTTTTACATATATTTTCCTAGAGGACTTGAAGCCGCAATCGCTTGCTCATGTGCACTGGTAACCTATTGGCACTGCGTGATTGTGTAGCTGGGGAAGGGGAAGCGATTGCCACCTGAATGGACGCCACACCAAATAACCACCTAAATGCCACCGTCAGAAATAGAGAAAGTTATTCCCATCTCGGCCATGAAAGGCTGTGATAGAAATAATTCTTTAGGTTTGACTCAATGGAACTGTGGAGGCCAATGTGTTGTGGAATTACACTGAAATCTACACTATCTCTCTATCCACCCATCCATTATCTATCTATCTATGCATCTATCCATCCACCCATCCATTATCATCTATCTATCTATCTATCTATCTATCTATCTATCTATCTATCTATCACCCATCCATTATCTATCTATCTATCTATCTATCTATCCTATCTATCCATCCATTATCTATCATCTATCTATCTATCATTATCTATCTATCTATCTATCTATCTATCTATCTATCTATCTATCTATCTATCCACCCATCCATTATCTATCTATCTATGCATCTATCCATCCACCCATCCATTATCTATCTATCTATCTATCTATCTATTATCTATCTATCTATCTATCCATCCATCCATCTATCCCATATATGGAAATACATTGAGAAATCTCCTTTACTGTTACTCCTACCCACTTACTATAGGATACTTGAAGCTGATTTTTACACCAATTCATTACACTGGCCGTTATTTGTTAAACATTATAAACCTGCATGGAGCAGATCCCAAATACTGAGCACAGCAGAAAAAAAAAGTCAGCATGTCTTGAATAGAATTTTCACATAAAATAAAAATTCTTTATGAATATTGTTGCTAAATAAGATACTAAAAAATCATATGTACATCTGGGAAAAGCTGAATTAAAACACAGATTTCTCCAAAATGTAATGGTAATTAAGGGTTTTAACCACTATGGATAGACACTTATACAAATAAGAAAAATGTAGTAGAATTTGTACCAGCTGCCGCACCGATATACATTAGAGGATTTTTTGATTTCAGTATTAAATGCTTCATATGTTTCTCTGCCTCATAATATTACATCAAAGGCGCTGTTACATAGTTTAATGTTTACATCGGTCTCATTGAGTTTCCTTAGTATTTTACTTAAATCAAATTGAGCTCCACGTTATGAGGTGACATCATTAGGGTTAGATATTGAAGAGCTTATCCGGCCGGACTCCGTCATACACCGGACTGATAACATGGAACCTTTTAGAATATGGAGACATTAGTGGAGCTGCTGGGTCCCAGGAGCGTCAGGAACAAAAAAGGAGCTTTGTTGCTACAACTTTTGTAGTGAGATAGAAAAAAAAGGCATTCCCTGACTCCGATATTCTTTAAGACTATGTCACATTTCTTAGAAGAA
>JARQOD010000005.1:87260714-87372643 GCA_033576555.1 Oophaga sylvatica
TTTTCTATCAGATGAGAGGCTGACAGCACTCTGAATAATTTGTGGGAATGTGGAGAATATGAATCAGAAGTCAAGTATTTTTGGGACAAAGCAGAACTTATACAAAGTCATCATCACATCAGAGCGTGTTGTCATTTTTATCAGATTGATGGAAGTGTCTTGATGTAAAAGGCAAGCGCTCTCACTACAAAGGACGCAGCAGCCATGGCTCACAGCCTTTTGATCCTAAAATTGAACAGCAAAGATATTGTACAACAGGGTCTCTACAGGGTTATTTCCTCCATAAAAGATTATGGGATAATGCTCAGATATGGCAAAAGGTTCTGATTGATGGATGACAGATCTCTGGACTTTTGCCTGTCAGAAGGTAGAATGGACCTAGACAATATCTGGTAGTCAATGAGGTGGCGATGTGAAGAAACACAAAATATGGGATCACTCGGAATGGGACCACGCACATGTCTGATGTTTTCTTCAGACCAAGCCGGTCTGAGGAAAAAAAAAATCACATCATGCCCAGGTTTAATCCGATAGTCCGATCGCATTCAGCCATGAGTCAATGAGTCCATGGAAAACATCGGACTGCAGCCAGATGACATCTGAATGCAGTTCGATTTCCCCGGACTGACAAAATGGAGAAGATGGAGACATTTCTTTTCTCCATCTTCTCCTCATCCGATAGAATTGATAACACTATGACCACACTATAATCAAACTCGGATCAAAGTGTGATTTGCATAATTGACTCAATTCTTTCGGATTATAGAATATACGCTCGTGTGTCCCTAGCCTAAAGGTGCTACATCAGTACAGATAAATAGTACTGCGCTCCTCTGCAATCTAGGTGGCCATACTTATCAAATAGTAGTCAGCTGAAAGGTCTCTCTATTGATCCCCCATAGACCTGAAATATTGGCTCTGCTTAGCTTGCATGTGTTGAATATGGAGAGAGGGAAGTATGTCACAGCCAAACACCTCTTAAGAATTCGAAATTCCGAATTTTTCTCTCCCCAACATCATCTGTTGGAGAAGTCATACACATTGATATTTGGACGATCACTATGAAATTGGCGATTTTGGGTGACTTCTGTGTATATGGGGACCTTGAAATCCATATGGTCTTGACAATCAAACCTCCAATGATCAATTAGTAACCATATTCCACTTTTATCTCTAAATGAGGCCCTCTGTGCAGGCTCCCTCTACCCTTTGCAGGAAGGATAAGATCGGTGTTGGTTGGACTTCTGTTTGCACAAGCTCTTTGTAGATGTAGGTTCCTCTGACTAGAATTGACTATGGAGTGATAATAATAGTGCATAAAGTGTAAAAGTATGATTTAATAATCTGTAGTACTGTTTTGCACCCAGTTTAAACTACTATATGTGCAAAAATATCCAGAAAAAGAGAATATACCATACAGGCTCCATAGACTTCCTTTCCATTATACAAAAAAAAGTCAAAAAGAGATTAAAAGAGACTTTACTTTTAAATTTTCCTGTGTCACTGCCTCATCATTGCACAGTGTGGACACCGCTGCACTACATAATATATATATATATATATATATATATACATACACTGCTTCCTTCGCAGCAGTGTATTCCTTTTTCCTCCTAGGTGTTACCCACTGGTGGGTTTCTTCATTGTGTCTTGTTGTATTCATGTATTGGAGGTCGTCAGGGTCAGGACACTGTAAGCAATGAGACAAGTCAAGGAATGGCAATCAGTATCACGCTGTACATGTGGCAGATGAGCTCGCACCATGCAGATTATTTTTATCTTGCATGTAAATACATTGTCAGGCTTGGCAAATTGTATCTCCGGCATAGAAAGAAATGGATATTCACAAAAGCTACTGTTCCTAATCATATGTAGATCTGCGTCCCAGCAGCTTGCGATCTATTAGTTTCAAAAAGATGACATGTCACAACTAATCTGTCTGTGCAATATGGAGCTTGACTCGTTCCATGCATAAAAAGGCATAATCACATTGAATCTGCAATGAAATTATGAAGCCTTTCACAGCTGCCACTACCTGTTACAATGTAACCTATTTACAAGAAATGATTCTTATTTCTTAAGATGATGTCGGACAGGAGTGTGCAAGGTAACAGCTTAGAGGCGATCAGACATCACTAGTGAATGCATTTACTGCTCCGTTACACGCACACCAGATATTCAAAATAAAGGTGAACTGCAATCTATAAAGCATCAGGCTGTTCTAATTCATGCTAGGTTCTAATATATTGTTTGGAGACTATCTGATGGAAGCACCGTATGTCTCTACCATGTTCAGCCATTTTTTATTAAGGTTTAATTAGATGCAAATGAGTCTTAGGGGTTTGCATATCTCTAAATGAGTCTATGGAGTGGATCTCTTAGATCTTTCAGAGCGAGGTGTTATCAATCAAGTTTACTGTTTACTTCATGGAGGATTACGCTGAGTCGCTGACGTTAGGTTATTTGGGATATAGGATTTTTGATGTCATCGCCACCCTAAATGGGTCTAGTATTCTGGATATTGTGACTAATCCATTGGAGTTTAAGAGCAGCTCTCCGGGAGCATTACTGCTATCTACTACATAAATCATATCTGTTCTGGTCAGTATAGTTGGAAAATGGACCTGCAGCGATTCTCCCAGAGACATTGCCGGATATCTTTACGGAAATGTTCAAGAGAGCTTCTGCTCTCCAAAATCCAATGGGTAAGAAGTGAAATGCTCAATCACTTAGTCCTCTCTCTGGACACCTGGATAACTATAAAGTCATGGGAATAAATAGTAATAATCGCCCCCTTACCCACAAGACCATTGTCCAAACTCTGCTCTAGGAGGAATAACTCTACCCTTCCTGTAAAGCAATTTTGGATAAGCATGTAGTGCCTATACCCTGCAGATATTGTAATTTCTTCACAGTCCTAAGGCATTTGTAATTCCATTGTGGAGCTCTATCATAAGCTAGGTGCAGACGGCCTTGTATTCTCTCATTTGAGAGAATCGAGTCGATTATACAATCATACTCAAATCAGAGTTTGATCAGAGTGTGACCATAGTGTGGTCCGATCCTCTCGAATGAGGAGAAAAAATGTCTCTATCTTCTCCATTCTGTCAGTCCACGGAAATCTGATTGCACTCCGATGTCATTGTAGTGCAGTCAAGTGATTTCCATGGACTCACTGACTTACATGGCCGAGTGCGATCTGCATATTGGATCAAACTCGGGCATGAAGCGTGTTTTTCCTTGGACTGAATCTAACATGTGCACGAACCCATAGACTAAAAGTGGTCCCAGTGTACTCCTATGTTTTGTTGGATCACACTTGGACAGAAAATGTGTTGTGCATGAGCACATATGATGGTTGATTTATCACATGATAGACACCTAAAGCACATTACAGACTCCATTGACTATTATGGAGGACAATCGGGTTTCTACCATGTCCATCATTTTACTGTAAAAAAAGTGCAGCAGGCCACAATATTCTTTCTACCTATTCTGAGAATCCCAGCACAATAATACAAATGCAAAACTAGTATGAGGCTTGAATGTGTTTAATAATTTTGGTGGTGGATAGGCAGATAATATTCCAAAGTTTCAAACAAAAGAGTTAAGGAATTTGTAGAGAAAACTGGAAAGAACAAAAAATGAAGGTTGGCAAATTTGAGTGGCTAGGTAAGGACAATATTTTTTAGTAAAAATGTGATGAAGGCTCCAATACAGATGTAAACAGCGCCTTAAATTTGTGCTTTTGATGTATAAAGTATGTTTGTAGTAAATTTTCACATTGAATCCTTTACAAAATATATTACTGCACTGATTTTCTTGCAGCTTTGTTTTACCTCATTCGAGTTACTGGGCAAAAGCCACCCTACATCCTTCCAATCAACTAAGAAAAAGATTTTTCCTCTCATCTTCTTCAAGACATTTTTCACCTGAAAGACATCCTCGGAGCTGATGGGACCATGCGTAGCACCAGGATCCTTGAAGAAGAGACTCTAGATAACCAGCTTCAGAAGAGACAGGTGGAAGGAACTGGGTACTTGTAAAGAGGCTGGCAACTTCAACTTATAAGATACAGCATTCATTTGCTTGATGACTTCAAAGTAAAGCAAAGATGAAGCGAGGACCCAACTTGTAGGATGGGCTTTTGAGACAGAAAGCATTTAGAAGATAGCCATACCACATCCCCTGGATGATAACAAGGTGGATATAAGAGTCTTTTGACCGCATGCCTTTTCATATGTTCAGAGGATTTTTGTAGAGTGGCATTAGTGTCATCCCATATCTTCGAGAAATCCTTTTTGAGAGCCTCATATACTACAACAGAAGAGGGATTCCTGGTTGTTGCCCAAAGACCATAAAGAATGGAGAGCTTGCAGAAGGCTCACTTATGTGATTGCCCAATTGTCATGATATGCGTTCATGAAGTGACGCAGGAAGTTGGCCAGAACCTGGTTGACTCTCTCTACCTGTCCGTTGGACTGAGAGTAGTATGCAGAAGAAAAAAGAAGTCCTGCATCATGTTCAGAAGTTTGCTCAAAGCTCTCCCAAATTTGGATGTGAATTGGACACCTCGGTCAGACACGATGTGAAGAGGAAATCCGTGGAGGCGGAAGATGTGCTGGATAAATTTCTCAGCAAGCTCTGTAGCAGGTGGGAGGCCCGGCAATTGGGTAAAATGAGCCGTTTTCAAAAAGTGATCCACCACTACCCAGATGATGGAGCAGCTAGAGGACACAGAGAACCAAGTCAAAACGGGCGAAAATAGTGACACTTTCTCCGGATCCATCTTCAAGCCCGTGTCAGAGACAATATAACCTAGGAAATGCAGAGAAGATTATTCAAAAACACTCTTTTCAAATTTAGCATACAGGCAATTCTCCCTAAGTTGCTGCAGGACTTTGCAAAAGTTCCGCCTATGAAAGAGCAAATCTGGAGAGAAGACCAAGATATCATCCAGATAAACCACGACACAAGCATAGAAGAGGTCTAGGAAGAT
Organism: Oophaga sylvatica; assembly: GCA_033576555.1. NCBI lineage: Eukaryota > Metazoa > Chordata > Amphibia > Anura > Dendrobatidae > Oophaga > Oophaga sylvatica. Next base: position 87,265,714 of record JARQOD010000005.1, read on the forward strand.
GTTGTTCACAAATTCTTGGAAGACAGCTGGGACAATGCTGAACCCAAATGGCATAACTCAGTACTCATAATGACCGTCCCGGGTGTTGAAAGCCATCTTCCATTCATCTCCTCGTCGTATCCAGATTAGATTGTATGCTCCTATCAAAGCCAGCTTTGAAAAATCTTGGCACCTCTGAGGCGATCGTACAACTCTGGGATCAATGGCAATGGATATTTGTTCTTAACCGTGATGAGATTGAGACGCCTATAATCTATGCAAGGCCGCAGAGTCCCATCCTTTTTCTTGACAAAGAAGAAGTCAGCTCCTGCCATTGAAGAGTACTTCTGTATGAATCCCCTTGCCAGATTCTCCTTAACATACTCAGTTGGATAGTTTTGTGAGGCGCTGAAAATACCACGGTGGTTTAAATGCTCATTTATCTAATATCTATCCACCTCCATGGCTCATTGCTTGTGGTTCCTTTTTTCTCCTGTTACTCATCTGTTTGTCTTTATATTATATTGAATGTGTTTTAATATTATGCATCAATAAAGAACTTTTTAGCCCTTAAAGTTCCGCTTTCTTCTCCTTTTTTCTGATGTTCTGAGGAGTGGCTTTGCCTAATCTTTTTCAAATATTTTTAGTCTATTATGGTGTGACATATGATTAATTACTATGTACCTGGTCTACTTGCTCGGTGACCACCTGAGCGGCTTCGGATAGGGCCCTCTCATCGACAGATGACACCAACAATGGATTCTGGAGTTGCTGAATGGGGATCTGGTAATGATCTACCACTGCTTCCTGCATGAAATTCCCTGTCGCACAGGAATCTAGGCATGCCATCTCAATGAACCGGGAACCTCTGCAAGTCAGAGATACAGTTAGGATCAACATTGGAGAGGGAGTATTCTTGCCCAGCGTAGTGCCTCCTACTGGCTCTAGGCTATGCAGTTTCCCAACTTCTTGGGACAAGAGTAAATGAGGCATCTTATGCCTTCACAATAGAAGCACAAGCCCTTGGCGCGACTGATCTCCTGCTATTGCTCAGCCAGCTCCACGTTGTAGACCTGCATAGGTTTAAGAGAGGCTGTGGCTGTGGAAGGCTGAGGAATGAGCGGCCTCTGGAAGGACGGAGCCAGACGAAGCAGTTTTCTTTCACGCGCTGTCCCTTGGGAGCGCTTCTGGAATCGGAGGTCGATTTGGATGGCCAGGGAAACTAGATGTTCCAATGTAGTGGGAATGTCTCGATCTGCTAGCTTACTCATGATCCTTCCCAGAAGGCGGCTACCAATGCCTCGTTGTTCCAACCGAGTTCAGAAGCCAGGGTGCGGACCAGATGGCATATTGGCCTGCAGATAGACTGGCCTGGTGCAGTCTTAGGAGGGATAAAGTGGCAGCCTGGCTCGTCAAATAGTTTTCCGGAATGCCTCTAGGAAATCATGTAGATCTGAGATTATAGCATCTCCTCTTTCCCACAAAGGGTTGAGCCATGCCAGAGCCTGTACTCCAAGATGGGACATTAGGAAGGCTACTTTCGCCCAATCGGAGGGGAACTGGTGGACAAAGTGCAGCGAGCACTGGTTGAATCTGGAATTCCTTGCCTGAAGAGGTAGTGATGGTGAACTCAGTCGAGGGGTTCAAGAGAGGCCTGGATGTCTTCCTGGAGAGTTACAATATTGTATCTCACAGTTATTAGGTTCTTTAGAAGGACGTAGATCTGGGGATTTATTCTGACGGAATATAGGCTGAACTGGATGGACAAATGTCTTTTTTCAGCCTTGATTGCTAACTGTGTTACTATGACTACACGGTTGGTAGACAGAACAGTTACTGGATTAGGCACGGACAGGATAGGTTCAGGAACACCGGGCGGACTTGGGTGCAGGAACATGAGTGCTTGTTCAGACTGGGCAGGTGAGGGTAACGGTACAGGTGCAGACGAGACAGATCAGGCTCAATACTAGGTAGAATATACAAAACAACCAAAGGAAACGCACTGCAGTCAATAGGTCAATGAAAAATTACAAATTTATTATACAAAATATTAAAATAGACAAGATGAAATGGAAACACGTGGGACAAATGGCATCACAATGTGCGCATGATGAATGGGCTATCAAGACAGCAAGGCACCGCACATATATAGATATGATATTAAAATAGAGAAACACCTAAACAAAGGAAAATACCTTTGTCGTATGTCCATACTCTGAATAGTTAATATATCGACTAATATAACTAGCACGTGCTGCAATATATAAAGACAAATGTCACATTAACACCAGAGCAAGAAATAACCATAGGTGGAATATAGTTACCAGCGATAGTACAATCAGTGCAGATGCGTCGCCCGACAGCCCTCCCCGACGCGCGTTTCGGAGTGGCGACGCACTCCTTCCTCAGGGGGCGCCTATTAGTATTCAATCTGCCATTCATGTATTTTGCCAGTGTCACTACTGTTTTACTTCAATACTAGGTAGAGGCAGGACGGTCTGAGGAACAGCTTACAGTGATATGTGCAGGATCAAGTTCAGACAAGACAGGCAGGATCATAGAATCATAGAATCATAGAATCATAGAATGGTAGAGTTGGAAGGGACCTCCTGGGTCATCTGGTCCAACCCCCTGCTCAAAGCAGGATTCTCTAAATCATCCCAGACAGATGTCTATCCAGCCTCTGTTTGAAGACTTCCATTGAAGGAGAACTCACCACCTCTTGTGGCAGCCTGTTCCACTCATTGATCACCCTAACTGTCAAAAAGTTTTTTCTAATATCTAATCTGTGTCTCCTCCCATTCAGTTTCATCCCATTGCTTCTAGTCTTTCCTTGCGCAAATGAGAATAAAGATGATCCTTCTATAATGTGACAGCCCTTGAGATATTTGTAGACAGCTATTAAGTCTCCTCTCAGTCTTCTTTTTTGCAAGCTAAACATTCCCAAATCCTGCAGCCGTTCCTCATAGGACATGGTTTGCAGACCGGTCACCATTCTGGTGGCTCTTCTCTGAACTTGCTCCAGTTTGTTGATGTCTTTTTTAAAATGTGGTGCCCAAAACTGGACACAGTATTCCAGATGAGGTCTGACCAAAGAGGAGTAGAGGGCAATAATGACCTCACGTGATCTAGACTGTATGCTTCTGTTGATACATCCTAGAATTGCATTTGCCTTTTTTGCTGCTGCATCACACTGTTGACTCATGTTAAGTCTGTGATCAATTAGTATACCCAAGTCTTTTTCACATGTGCTGTTACTTAGCCTATTCCTCCCATTTTGTATATGCTTTTTTCATTTTTATTGCCCAGATGTAGTACTTTGCATTTTTCCCTGTTAAAATCCATTCTGTTAGTTGCTGCCCACTGCTCCAGTTTATGTATATCTTTTTGAATCCTCTCTCTCTCTTCTCTAGTATTAGCTACCCCTCCTAGCTTTGTGTCATCAGCAAATTTGATCAGTTTCATCAGCAAATTTGATCAGTAGATGGGGAGCACAGGTATAGGGACCTTACAACTAGGCAGAATGACAGCACACTGAAACTAATGCTGTTAAGGCACCTCCCAGTATTGGAGGGTGCCTTAAGTATCAGGAGTCTCCCAGCTATTGGCTGGGGAAATTTTCAGAAAAACGCGCTGCTCTTTTAAGAAGCAGGTAGAGCATGGGTGCCCTATCATGGGAGGAAGAAGATGCCGAGGGGACCAGAGCAGCGTGGGAGAGTAAGTGAACACTAAGGTGTACCTGCTAAGAGGAGGAAGGGGACTCATGCAGGGTCACCGGCGCTGTCTTAACACACATTCTACAAGTAAAATGCGACAGTTAGTGCCTGACAAGGATTTGGGGATCCATAATGAGATAACTTATTGATCAATAGGGGTCTGAATGATGGGACCTGCACGAATCATGAGAACTGGGAATTTTCATTCCCAGTAGAATGGAATGGCAGCAGTATCCATGACCAGGGCCAGCATTAGGGACAGGCATGCCAGGCAGCCACATAGGGCCCCCCACTCCTCCAGGGGCCCCCAGCCAATGGCTGCTATTGAGCCACTGAGTAAGAGGGTCCTGGTGCCGCCCCCCCTCTTCCCCGCATCGCACTTTCAACAGTTGAAAGCAGTGATGAAGGAGAGCGTCATGTGAAGCTTCCTCTCCCATCACTCCCCTTCTGCCTCTGACTCAGCCTGTGCCAGCAGGGGAGCTGATGAGACACTCTGCAGAAGCAAGAGCAGCAGAGGAACGAGGAGGAGAGGTAAGTATTGTGTGTCTGCTGCACGATTCTGTATGTGCCGAGTCAGCACTATACTGTAGAAAAGCAAAAAAACTGTATTGAAGTAGACTTGAATGACATGCAAGATTTTGAAGCATGTTCACACTGGCTATAAAAGCAAACAAAACCAAAGGAAAAAGCAATGTGTGAATATACCCTAATGAAAATAAATAAGTAAAAATGCAAGTGAATTAAATAATTCACAAAGGGTACTTATTAAAAACAGTTTTGATCAAAAAAGTATAAAGCTGTCCCACCAACGGCAAGGTGTACCCATTTGGGACAGTAACTACACTCTCTAACTATAAAACCTACCTGGTGTGAATAGTGGCAGAGAGTCTGGGTCCCAAATGGACACCCAGCTTCAGAGGGACTAGATATGAATTACACAGCTCAGTAGAAAGGAGGCCACACCCTATTCGTACTGAATACAAAGATACTAAAGAAAAGCAAAAAGCTGAACTGAAGTAGACTTGAATTACATGCAAGATTTAGAAGAATGTTCACACTGGCCATAAAAGCAAACAAAACCATAGGAAAAAGCAATGTGTGCATATACCCTAATGAAAATAAATAAGTAAAAAGGCAAGTGCATTAAAAAATTAACATAGGGTACTTAGTAAAAACTCAGTACCCTATATTTAATGCACTTGCTTTTTTTACTTATTTATTTTCATTAGGGTATATGCACACATTGCTTTTTCCTTTAGCACTATACTGTGTTGTGTGTGAGGGGGGACTGCACTATACTGTGCGTGTGTGTGATCTGCATTATACTGTGTGTGTGGGGGGCTGCATTATAATGTGTGTGGGGGCTGCATTATACTATTTGTGGGTGGACTGCACTATGTTGTGTGTGGGGGCTGCATTATAATGTGTGTGAGGGCTGCACTATACTGTGTATTTGTGGGGGGCTGAATTATACTGTGTGTGGAGGGGCTGATTTATACTGTGTGTGGGGGGTGGCATTATACACTAAGGGGGCTGCTTTATACTCTGGGGGCTGCATTATACTGACTGTGTGTGGGGCTAATAATAGTCTTAAGGGGATGCATTATACTCTTAGGGGCTGCATTATACTCTGAGGGGGCTGCACTATACTTCGAGTGGGCTGCATTATACTCTGAGAGGGCTGCATTATACTCTGAACGGGGCTGCATTATGCTCTATCAGGGGACTACATTATACTCTATGAGGTGGGCTGCAGTACGCTCTATGAGGGGACTACATTTATACTCTAAACTGCATTATACTGTCTGAGGTGGGCTGCATTATACTCTATCTGGGACTATGGGGAGTGCATTTCACTATATGTACTATATGGGACCTGCATTATACTGTGTCGAGGACTATCTGTACCAATCATTCTTCCTCAGCTGGAGTAAGGGTAAGTGTAAACTATGCGGTTTGGATGCTGTGTACTTTTGCAGCGTCCAGATGTTACAGCATAGTGGACGGGATTTCAAGAAATCCCATGCCCACTATGCTTGCACAGACGCCCGCAGCTCACCCGCCGAGACAGACATGCAGTGCGTCTCTCCAGACTGCAGCATGTATATTTATCTCATGGAGACGCGAGCCTCCGCAAGATTAATTTCACCCGTACAATGTATTGGACATAGTGATTCTGCACATTTCAGTGAACACATGCGGATTCACCTGCGTTCAATACCGGCAGCGCTTTGGATGCAGCGGACATGTGCCTAATTAATGACTAATCTGCCTAAACAGATAATACTACATCCAGCATTTTGGTATAGTGGAATAACTAAGCAGAATATACTTGGCCATATACATATTCCGCAGACAATCTAATGTAATACTTCTAGGGGTTCCTGACCGAACATCTGCTAAGGGATCAGGCAAGATGAATTTCAACATATCCAACCCTGTGTTCTCACAGGAGATAGACTTCTGCTGTGGAGCCCAGCTGCGCTCGGTTCCACATCTCCTAGAAGGGTGCATGAAGGATTCATCCACTAGAGGTCTCACTACATACACACACCTTCACCCGTCCTCAGTCCCCCAGAGGCAGCCCTGATTGGGATATAAAAAGGGGTGAAGGCAGGAAGTCAGTGAGTCTGGAGTCTGCAGGGCAGAGTGAAGTGAAGCTGAATCTGCAGAGGAGTTCTGTCCAGCCTAGCTGAGGAGTCTAGCAGATCAGGCTAGAGAGCTAAGAGCATGCCGATGCTCTGGAGAGCGGCAGAAGAGGCAGCTCACCAACTGCCAGTGTGTATAACCTTGTGAGGGCCCGAGTAGGCCGGAGGTAAGAGGAGAGTAGCAAAAGGGCAGAGGAGCCTTACCAGCTCACCCCAGCAAGTACAAACCAGACACCGGGTCCGAACCTACAGGGATCTCCACGACCCAGTAGGAGACAACCGGAATTCCTGAGGGCGACAGGTCCCAGGAGCACCACAGAGCTGATACGTAACAGGGCCAGGGGACACGGAGATACAATAAGCAGGGAAAGTGTACTCCAGGAGAAGGTCCTACCACAAGGTCAGCCAGTACAGGACAGAGACTAAGTTAGGCCCAGCTACAGGCAGGCCAGAAACTCATTACAGAAAGGCAAGGAACAGGAGGCCTTATACCTGCTCAGTGGGAGAATCTGGATGTGCACCCTTCACCCTACAGTGCTCCGGGATGTACCTGCACCATCTCCAGTAAAGGTACCAAAGTGACTTGTGTGTGTGTCCACCTTCTTAATCCTACCCTGCCAGATTCCCTCCGTCCTGCATCCCTACACTTATGCTGTCCTGACGGCCCTGCTCCACCTGTGGGGAGCGATACCACCCTAGCTGCCATAACACCAGCCTCAGTGGACTGCTGCAGCGCTGGTGATCCTCACCAGACACCACAGGTGGCGTCACGATCTCCTGACATTCTCCTCTGTAAATATTCCCCTTTTTGAAGGTGAGCGCCCAGGGCCACGGACAGAGCCGTGGCCGCCGTGATATTCCCCATTGAGATCAACGAGCTCGGGTCCGAGTTCCCCAACAGTCCCAGGGCGACTTACTGCCACATGTGTCTTTCAGTGGCTTATTCTGCTCACTTTAGAACCGAGCCAAGAGTGAAGCTTTAATGTTGATGCTGAAGTTGTACGAAATAGCATTCATTGACGTATCTCATGTGTATGGCGTAATTTAACATTCATGAGTGTGGAAAACCTGTGTGAGCTGTACTCTCAGTCATGTTGCTTACGACTTAGCTTTCCAAGAAAAAGAAATAGAGATGGATTAATGGAATTTATAACAAATTTGTAGAAGCAGACTACTGACATGCTTTGAAGTTTTTTTTTCCACAGAATAAGCAATAAATGTCTGTTTACCGGAGGGCTCACCTCTGGGACCCCTATAAATCAATAAAACTGTGCTCCGAGCCGTCTATTCCTTCTCACTGTATAGCTCAGTGTAAAGACCTATGAATGTAGCAGTGATCGAGCCCTACTTCACTATACAAAGTCTGGGTGATATACTGAGAGAGAGTACACAGCATAGCTGTTTTCATCAACCCCTCAAAATTAAATGGAGTGGCAGGGCATATACTTGAACTCCTTGTCACTACTATTGAGCAGCGTGAACGACAGGGGACTTGGAACCCATGATCTAATGACTGGTGGGGGTCCCAGAGGTGGAGCTTCCTGTCATCAGATGTATATCACCAATACTACAGATCAGGCCCGGACTGGCCCACAGGAGAACAGGAGAATCCTCCGGTAGGCCCCTGTGAAGCAGTACTAATGAGTAGTGCTATTACACTTGATTCACAATTTGCAGAAAAAGGTATAATCTAATGATTCATTAAACAAGCTAGCCAAGCTAATATTACATAAGAGCAAAATTAAATTTGTGTGCTAGAGTCAGGTTATTTTTGCATGCAGCTGAACTGTGGGCCCCAAAAATCAATGTTACTGGTGGGCCTTTTTCAGCCCTAGTCCAACACTGCTGCAGATAGTTGATACCGTAATTGATATATGCCTATTGTAGGAAAAAAACCTTTCTTTGTGTTACATATGGGCTTCTACACTAGACTAGAGAGCACATGCATCTTCCTGTTCTGCACTTAGGCCACAAACTAGCTGTAATGACTCCACCGAACAAGCAATATATCACAATATTCTGTAGAGACGTCTTAAACATGAATATATATGCAAATTCAGCAGCCTTCTCAACCCTGAATACAGGGTGAGGTGTGTAATAATGCAGCTTCTTTGCCAGAGATCTCTTTCTGGCGCTGCAATCTGATTTTCAAGGCAGCTGTTATGTACATGAAAACAAACACTGAGGCGGCCAGAAATTATTGAAAATCAGTCATGCATGAGGCACCAACAATACGACCCAACAAGTAGAAACGAAGATTTTCTGTCCATTATTAGAATAAAATACATGTAATTCCAAAACACCCTTTCACCGAAGAGCAAAGAGTGAGAGGAATCTGGAACATGTCTGTGCCCATCCCTGACTGCCCGAGAGCAGATGGAATCTCTGCACGTCTGTGAAAATACAGCTTATGACTTCCAGCACAACCTGATGTGAGAATCCACCGGCCAAATGTCCCACCGCTAATGATACAATTAGACACAATTACAGAGGGCCGTAATCTCCAAACTACCGTACATTACAGTTCCAGCTGTAAGGATTCACCTATGGTGGGCACTGTGCCCTGAAGGCAAGCACAGGTGCAACTTACATCCACGGGTGGGGCATGACTAATAGACAAATCAGGAATGTGAGGACACAAGATGCCTTCGGGTATTTTAGACTGAAGATCCTAAAAGGTCATGAATTAGCAAGTGTATTTATTGAAGTATCACATCTACAAATGTCCCATGGCAGCTACCTCAATATCATCATGGCTACATCTATGGTTCTTTGTGTCGCCCCCAGCTAATACAGTTTTATTTTTAATACTCTAACGAGTTCACTGTGCTAAAAAAGTTGTGTGTTCAACCACTTGGGAAAAATGTATCCAGCCTGGATGCCTTTATTAATAAGTATATCATTACAGGTGAAGGGTAGTGGATTCTGTGATGGGACGATGATCCAGGGAACTAGTCCAATTGCCGTATGTGGAATTTGGAAGGAATTCTTCCCCTAATATGGGACAATTAGCATCTGCCTCATGGGATTTTTGCCATCCTCTAGATCAACATGTTAGGTTATAGTTCGAACGCAATGGATTTAGGTCTACTTTTATCCTTAAAAAGCATGAAAACTAAACAAAACTATGAAAAAAGTAAAGGGTAATTCAACCCAAAAAATTTTTCTGACCTGTCAGACATTCAAAATTGTAGGATAATTGAGGCCTTATTGATTTCTCAAAGAAAAAGGTTTGGGGTGCTTTGACAGTCACCACAAACAATCTGGCCCAAACTTTTATTCCAATTTATTCATGGTTCCTGAACTACAAAAAGTCTCTTTACATCATCAACTAAAATAGAAGTTTAATCCAGTTGGTAAATAATTATGAGTTTTATGTTTTTGATTAGCTCTAACGTAATTTGTTGAGAACCAACACATAATGTGAGTACCATGCATGTGTTCTTACTGGGGAGAGGTGAGAAAGTCAATGTCAAACATCTCTGTTGGTGGCATCTCTCCACTGAGATCAAAAGGATAAGGCATGTTGAAATCCAGCTGGCAAATCTTTCGTTACCTCAACTTCTATCAATGAGGATAAATTGTTAGACTCTCATACACATTACATGGTGAGAGATTGTAGCCGACATTAAAAGGATTGTTCACTACTTGGACAAGACCTTCTCAATCCCCATGTTTCCCTCTTGCAAAATAATAATTCTTATACTCAACCCCATTGCTACAGCTCTCTCACTTCCTCCGGATGTATATGATTCACACAAAGGTGGGGAGAATGAAGCAGCCACGGATTAGCCGTAGGGGTTGTGTGACATAATAATGTCACACGATCCCAAGGGAGAGCCAGTGGTACCACTGATCAGTGTTGGAGGGGAGTATAAGTGTTGTTATTTTACAAGGGGGAAACATAGGGATTGAGAAGAGGTTGTTCAAGCAGTGGACAGCCACTGTAATCTAATGTGTATGGTCAGCTTAAGCCCCAACTTAAAACCGCGTCAAAACCGCGCCAAAACCGCATTAAAACCGCACCTGCGTTTTCTGCCAAGAGGTGCGGTTTCGTCGCGGAAAAATCCGCAGGCAAATCCGCAATGTGTGCACAGGCCCTTAGTCTCAATCATAGACAGGCAGGTTTGACTTTTCAGTTTACCATACACATACAAATAGCTGTATGGCACCGATCTCTCCTGACTCCCTCATACACATGAATATTCTGCTCAGCCAAACAATCATATGTTTCAATGGGGAGAGAGTGCTTATCTCAAGGAGGCAAAAGTGATGGGTGTTTAAATTCAATCTACCCAATGTTTCTCCCCTATCTTTTTCTCCCTCTATATCCTCTGCTGATTCCCCATACACATCAGCTTATTGGTTAATTACTACAATATCAGCAGATATGGACAACTTAAAGGGGTAATCCCATCTCCAAGATTCTACCCCAATATCTAGTAGGTGTAATGATAATAATAATAATAATATTAGCAAATACCTTAAATTTGAAATGTAGTATAGTTTTTCTGATTCACTATGTCTCTTTCCTCATGTGCAGGCATTGTAGGACCTTAGATATCCATGGTTACGTTCACTAATTTAGTGACAGTTAGTGGTTAGTTAGCTAGTGGTCGTACCCACGGTTCTCTAAGGTCCTGCAATGCCTGCACATGAGGAAAGAGACATAGTGAATCAGAAAAACTATACTACATTTTTAATTGGAGGTGTTTGCTATTATTATTACTACACCTACCATATATTGGGATAAGATTTTGGAGATGGGAATACCCCTTTAAATCTAATGCATATGATGGCCTTTACACAAAGTCCATTTAAAATAGGGTAACAAGAAGCTGTATCTGAAGAGACTGCAAGAGTAAGAATGCTCCATAGAGAATATATCATATTATAGCAGTGAGCACGTAGAATTAATGAAAATTTTAATTAACACTCCTTGTTGAATGAAGTCAGGTGCTGACTTATTCCTACTAGTCTGGTTGTGCCCAGAGCAGCTGACCTGGCCCTGGTGAGGGCTAACATAGTTGTCAGCATCAGTTATTTAAATAGCAGTGATGCTCAGGCTCTGGGATCAATTATCATGGTTGGTGATGATCCTCAGCAGTGATCGGTGCTGTCTGGGAGCAGGTATACAGGGAACAAATCCTTCCTGCCTCTAAATATAACATCCAGATAGTTCTCCGAACAATTCTCTCCATTAGAATAGGATGCTCATAACTATTGAGGCCGAGCTTTTAAATTGATAGATTGAGTCTGGTATGAATATAACTTGGCAGCGAGTATCACCATCTAATGTAGGAAAATATTTAGGCTATAGTCCCGACCCTAGCTATTAAATGGAATAAAAAAAATATAAAGAATAATTGATGGACAGTAATTTAAAAAATGGAGTTTAACAGAGAAAAGCTACAGGGTATAGAAAATGGGTGAATAGATGAGGAGGCTTGGTGGCTGCATTACCATCATTTAATGTGTAAACCTCACTTTGGGGGAGGCTGGTGTATGTAAGTGCTGATTACACAATTCCAGGATCTTATATTGATGGGATATCAGGGCGTCATTGGAGGAAAGGCCCACCCCCAAGGACCTACATAATTGCCAGAAAGAGGGAGCAGCTTTGTTTTACTGCAATATCAACACAGAGCTGCCTTGTCTGGTGCAGCAACTCACTTCACTCAAGTTACAAAGGCAGTATAAACAGCCCAGAAAATACCCTTTAAATCACATTAAATATGAGGTTTATGTTGGGGTATGCAACAGCTGCAGGCTTATGTTAGAGGGTGATTGTTGACAGGCCACCAGATGGCTTTGTGATAATTGTTAGAGAGTGTAAATGCTGTACTGTGTACCAGTTCTTTGCTGCAATCCTCCACGTTGGTGATAATGTAGTTAAAGAAGCACTCCCACTAAGTTTTTAGTCACTAAATGTGTGTGCATGTGCCCCGCAGTGTCTAGCTCTGTTGTGCTCCACTTCTCAGATAAGTCACTACGATTACAGACTAGCCGGGTCACTATGATCTATGCGTGAGCCAGAAATCTCTATGGGGCCTTGTTCTGAAGCTGTAAAAGTCACATCTGGATCACAAAAAGCACAGTGTTAGGCTGGTTTCACATTTGAGTATCTGTGTGCAGCGTTTGATCCGCATGCGTACATATCTTTAACATGGTGTATGCAGGGACATGCGTTTGTGTATGCATGCATCGTTTTGCGGTGTGCGGCGGTGTCTGGCGAACGCAAAATGTTGTATTTTTTGAAGCATCAAAAATCTGTCAAATATGCGCAGTCATTCGCATGCGTATTAGTGCGTCAAAACAACACATTACTGTCTATAGTAATGCATTCATACGCAAGGACATTCGCATGGATGCGTTCGATGCGCATGCGGACTTCAGACTGCGCCTGTCCAGGAACTGATTACAGCACCTGGAAATATCGAATGCATGCGCATAAATAATGTAAACGCATGCAAAAACACATGCAAACGCAACAGGTTTTTTGGCGTCATGTGTAAGCTGATGCGGATAAAAAAGTGCTGTGTTAGCGCATGCAGATGATACGCTGTGCACACAAAAGCTAATGTGAACCTAGCCTTACTCAGAGGGTCTGTAGAGCAGTGATGTCACTCAGAAGCAGAAAACAACACTGGAGAAAGCAGTGGTAGATGAGCATATTAACACACTACTGCACTGAAAAAAAAATCGATCTGCACTGCCTCATTATGGGTCAGTGTGCTATCCGATAAAAAAATTGGATAACACTCGTTCGTGTGCACGAGCCCCTTAATGAATAAAAAAACAGTGGGAGTTCTTATGTAATTGTTGCTGTATGTCCCAACTAATAAAGTTCATTCTCCTACAATGTGTAACTGCTGATGATTCTGCTGAAAGCAGAGTTGGTTTTGTAAGAAGGAATATGACATGCTGTATAATCGCTTTACTGAGGGTATGCGTTTCAGCACTGAACAGGTGCCTTCATCAGACCATTTTCATGTAGCCTGATGAATAGAGTAACCATACCTCTACATATGAGCTGTCATCTTTTCCAGCATCGCCCAGTGGTTCCTTGTTTTTCTTCTACACACTACTGCACTTCTCGCAGCTCCCATCCTGGATACCGGCACAAGGAGGAGAAGCAGCTGGTCCACTCTACAAGTTTTAGGTCAAAGTTGTGCCTGTTTAATCACATCTCACCAAGATAAGTAGTTCTGCTTACTGTCTCAGAGTTACTTTAGCGACCCAAAACCCCTAAACTATGACGCGCCGCTTTTTTTGTCTTTTAGATTTAGATATCAAAAGACTGTCCCTTTTAGTATTTGACAAATTTATGGATGAATAACTCAAAAAACTATACAGGTATTGGAGGAAATTTATCAAGTTTTTTTCCTTGTTTTTTTCTTTACGTCAAAAATTTCGTTGCAGGGCATTTTTACCGCTCTTGGAACTTTTGACAAGTGGGTGGGAAATTTGGGCATGGTTAGCTATGCAAAAATGCTGTAAGCCTGATTTATAAATTGTCGCGAATCTCTCTGGAGAAAGGGGGTGGCATAAAAAAGTAGATAAAACACCTTAGACAGAAGTGAGCTAAAGATGCAACAAATGTATCAAACATCATGTGACGATGATACATTTGGCGCAAATAGCGGCAATGCAGCCGCATCTAAAAGAAAAATGGCTGTTGTAGCCCATCACAACCAGTCTCGGCACAGTTTTCATATTTGAAACAGCTCTGTTAGAAGGAAAGCTGCAGTTTTTGCTTTTGACAGTTTTGATAAATCTGCCTCATATATTATGTTAACAACCACAATGCCTGGATTTATCACTGTCGACATCCGAAAGAAAAACATGTCATGTATATTAGCAAATTCTGTTCATCGGTGACTAGTTTTATCTTTTGCACCTTTGTGCTGTAACCTAACAGTTTTTTCCATGCCTTCATTTCTTGTGTCACATCTAGAGGCATTTAAGGTCTGCTTTCTTCATTATTATATTCATGGGTTACACTGACATGGAAAAGCAATTTGTAAAATACAGTTAATTCTCCGATTCAGTAAGCCTGACTGAGCTATAATATATAGGTCACAGTGACTCAAGGAAAAGAAAAGCTTTAGTTTACAGCCTGTCCTGACATCAGATGAATCCTACAAACAAGGTATGAAAGTAGAAGATAAAGCGCCAATGTGCCAACTTTCCTAAATGTCTTATGGCAGGTTCACAATTATCATATTCTGCCCATCAGGCTTCAGTTGTCATGGCCTGTAGGCAAATAGTGACTCCTTGCTAAAACCACACCAAAATTAGTGTAATAAAAAGTCTAAATTGGAAGTAAATGGTTCTTTTTTTCAAGTTCGAACAACAAAATCCTCAGTATTTATGATGATATTAAGGCACAGGCAGAATGTTTCATAATTAGAAGTGTCAGGGAATGCTCTATGTCATGCTGACAGTGAAATGTCCATACCTCACACCGTCCAGGAGCCAGCACGACAGTCCAATATGAGGGGCTATCATGATGTCCTTCGAAGGGTCTATCCTGACTTCAACTCTGTGTTCTCGGGACCCAGGTAGAGTTAACACAATAGTGAAGCAGAGAGCATCAGATCCCTGCTCTACTGTTCCATCTGTGCAGAGACTTAAGGACCTTCAAGAACCTCCAGGTCATGTTACTTTATAGGTCACATAACTAGCAGCAGAGAGCAGCTCAGTCACAGAGGAGCCAGGAGGCGAAAGGACACACAAGTAAGTTGGATGTTGTGTAGTATTGTTGGGAGATATCACACTCTTGGTGGGGGAACTGTGGCAGCATCATATTTTAATGGGAGATCATGGAGGCATCATAATGTATGGGGGCATCATACCCTATGGGAGGACTGTGGGGTTATCATTTTATGGATGTGTGTGTGGGGAGTCTGTGTGTGCTTCATTCTGAGGGGAGAGACAAAAAGGACATTATACTGTGTGTTGGGGCAATGTGGGGCCATCATACTGTGTGGAGGCATTATGCTATGTAGCAGGCTACGGGGGCATCATACTGTATGTTGGGTGGTAATGTGGGAGCAATATAATGTGTGATACTGTAGGGACATCATACTGAGTGTGTGGGGCACTGTGGGGGCCATGAAAGGGGTACGCTACTGCGTGGGAATGCCAATGGACTTCATGAGTGGGCACACATAAAGAATTGTCCGAGGGTATGGAAATTGCTTTGTGCAAAATAAAAATTGAAGCAGCAAATCCTTTTTTCCTAGCTTTCAAATATGGGCGGTATGTTAATGTTAGCGCATGACGCAGGGATTGTCTTATGTACTCTGGAACTCAATGCAAAAAAAACCCACGTACCATGTATCATATTAGTGCCTTCTTTTGTGACAGAAAGGACATTGGCTCTCCTCAGACACCTGGGTCTGGGTTTCACTGTTATCTCTGTACTCTCTATAGCAGGGGTGGGGAACCTTTTTTCTGCCAAGTGGCAACTGTAACCGTGCACCAACACTGACTGACAGCCAGTTAAGCATTAGAGCTAGCTGTTAGTGTCGGGGGCGCAGTTACAGGTGCCGCTCACTATGTACTGAGCTGTGTCTGCAGCCGCGTTGGCCCACACCTATGACTGATAGCATGAAGCTGCTGGGAGGAATACGCTTCAGTACAGTGGGACCCTCAGTGCGGGCACCTGGCAGCTTCAGAACACTGTGTGAGGGGTTGTCACGCTCGGTAGAAGCCTTCAGGTAGACTCAGGAGCACGTTGCACTTGAAAACACCAGTGGGTTTATTATGTGCAGCATAAACCACGGTGCTTAAAACAAAACACAGCCCTCCAGGGCATGACAGAAAAAGCAAAACAAAATTATAACATAGTTCAGTCCTCCTTGGTGCAGGGTCCTCCACACACTGTTAGGGAAAACCACTCTCAGTCCTCACTTCTGTGGGAAGTACAGCTTCTCCCCACAGCACCACACACAGACTGAACCACAGGTCCAGGTATATAATCACATGTGCTGGTCACGTGATCATGCAGGTCCTCAATCACCTGCAGGTCCTGCAGGGAAAGGGGTACGGTGAGCACCCTCCCTCTCGCACTGCGGGTGCTCACATGAAACCCGCCCATTAAACTCTGTGCACAGCCTCTCAGCACAAATGCTGCATGCACAGTGACATGTACCTCCCTTCCTCTACAAAGCCAGTGACTTGTCACAACTGTTATCCTGCAGATTAACCCCCATATAGCATTTTTTTTACATGACAGGTTCCCTTTGATGCTTCAAAAGACATTTAGACATTTTATGTTTCCCACTTCATAGGAACAGTTCAAGGAAGGTATTAATGTTCATGCTGGACATGGCTGGAAGAGGCATAGTGTGGGAGTTTGTTGTGGAAGAACAAGACCGGATGCACAGAGTCTGGACCTCAACCTCATCCAATCTCTTTGGGAGAACATAGAACAGAGATTGTGAGATCAGTCTTCTCCTCCAGCATCACTATCTGACCTTTCAAATGCTCTTCTGGATAAATGGACAAAAATTCCCACAGACACCTCCAAAATCTTAGCCAACATACTGTATTAGCCCAAAAAACATTATACACGAAGGTCACACTTCACAACACATAAATACAGACTCTGGATTGGGATCCAGAGTCAAGAAGTGTATACAAGAGATGATAAAATCAATTCTTTATTAATTAAATAATAAAATTAAAGATAAAAAACAAGGTGCCTCATGTCAAATAGGGAACACAGCATCCTATATAGATTACAGGTTTAAGAAAGTGCTTAGTGCTGTAATATTCATATGATTTCTGTAAATCAATAGCCTATGCAGTATTCCCACAGATATTCAAAATCAGTAACTACCGTAAGAACACAGATGAAACGTGCGTCGGGGTGAGGGACACAGCCAGCATCCACATCTCCCTTGACCTTCATGTAGGTAATCTTCCTGGATCATACTTTTATTTATTCATGTAACACTGGACTTCTCTAATGAACATATGTTACATCCAATAGACATATATCATTAAGCACTATGCATTTTGTGATTGAATTGCTTTTCCATGTAAGATACAATATCAGATGTTATATGATTTTACTTAATCTGCTATTGATATTTAACCCTCTAGGTCTTGGCATACTTTAATATAGTTACAATACGGTAGTTACTGATTTTGAATATCTGTGGGAGCACTGCATAGGCTATTGATTTACAGAAATCATACGAATGTTTACAGCAACAAGCACTTTATTAAACTTGTTGCATGTATATGTTCCCACACTTATCAAAGCTTAGGAGAAAAATATGTAAATTATACATGCAACTTTACATGAAAACTTTACAGATATAAAATGTATGTATTGTATCTACTATACTCTTTTGAACTTAGTCTATATAGGCTGCTGTGTTCTATATTTGACATGAGGCACCTTGTATTTTTTATCTTTAACTTTATTAGTTAATAATTAATAAATAAATGATTTTATCATCTCTTGTAGAAGAATATTTAGAGTTGAGAGTCCTCAGTGGTTGATACCTTTTAGCAGGTAACTGAAAAGATGGTAACACATTGCAAGCTTTCCAGACTACTCAGGTCTCTTCATCAGGCAAAGACTAATACAAAATCTGAAGAATCACATATTTATACACAACACAGCACAGAAAAAATGCAATAGATAAGACACAGATATACATCTTTCCTGTGTCATCTCTTGTATACACTTTGTTGACTCTGGATCCCAATCCGAGTCTGTATTTGTCACCGCCAAACTCTTGTATAGAGCCTTCCCAGTGAAATGGAAGTTGTTATAGCTGCAAAGGCAATGACTCCACATTAATGCCTATGGATGTAGAATGGGAGGTCATGCAATCTCCCAATAACCCAATACTTTTGTACTTATAGTGTATTAAACAATGTCAAAATATTCAAGGAAGCAAAATAGATATATATTTTGTAAAAAAAATCTGTATCAAGCTTAATAGTTTATTCACCGCTGGTATGTAACCTCATGTGCACCCTGGAGTGTGAACAAACCGGATACATTGATGAAAACGAGGAATGGTGAACAAGAGAAGACTTCCCTTGAGCACATACCTGCGTGATATATGACATACCCTCTGAATATATCCTATACAGTACCTACACTGAAAAAAAACCTCTTTTCCGAAAAAAATATGGAATAAGTGCCGCTCCGCTATCGGAGCTATTCAATATCTAGCCATTTTTATATATTAGAGAACTGCATATACAGCAATTGCCTAATGTACTTCACTTATCACAATTTCTTCTTCTATTACAGAGGGAAAACTAATCCCCGCTACCATTCTGTAGATCTGTCAGGGGAATACTGACGACTTATGGACAAACATACTAAGTCTGTTGCGGGGCTGCTGGGTAGCGTCAAAATATTTGATTTTCCCACACCTTTTCTATCATTGGATTTCTTCTGCCCATAAAGGGATAAATTCTAATTCTCAATATATATGAACTAATTGCCATTTATAGATTTTCTTAATTTAAGTGTCAGGGGTTGATCTATGGTTTACAAAGAGATATCCAATTCTAAAAATTACGTCCATATGGAAAAAATAGAGTGAACAGTGTAATTTGCAGCATAACCGTAGGGGCAGGAACAGAAGTTACAATCAGAAGAAAATGATTGACTGCAGAAGACTTTAGAGTCGGCAATATAATGGGGTAGGCAGAGCTGAGACACTGTCACACATGCGGTGCTATGAAGAGAAGTTCAATACAATACTGTAAGTTATGAGGAGGGTCTAGAAATGTATACAGAGGGGAATACAGGGTGTGCAGATCAATGGGACAGGTATGGGGAGCAGACGTTTCATGTCTACCTAAAGATTCCAGTACTAATGAAGTGCAAGCAGAGAACTGTCACTTTAAATATAGGGATAGAGAAGGTAAAGTAGGTGTTGTGTAGAACATATAGGCTTTAAATATAAATAGGATCATGCACTTAAGACTTAGTCGCAACTCAGATTTCTTGCATCCGGGGCAAAAATTTAGCACATAACACTGGCAAAAATGTAATGACTTGTTGGTGTCGCCCCTGACACATAACACCTGGATCCCATGCGTCCCCGTGCCTAGACAAATACTGAAGTATCATAGAATGGAAGAATATGATATGATATGATCAGAAACATTATGCATAACATATATTATTTAATAATAATAATAATAATAATAATAATCTTTATTTATATAGCGCCATCATATTCCGCAGCGCTTTACAGTTTAACAGTTTCAAAACACAAGTCATAAGTAACAACGTTAACAATACAATAATTAAAGCAAAATAAGACGACCCTGCTCGTGAGAGCTTACAATCTACAATGAGGTGGGGGAGATACAAAGTACAGGTGTGTATATACAATGGTGCATTTACAATGATGGTCCAGCCATCTTGAGGGAGTGAGGGATGGATGGAGATAGTGAATGGGCTACACACACACACACTTACACAGAGAATGACTTTGATTAGTGAATGTGATAGGCCGCTCTGAACAGATGTGTTTTGAGGGAGCGCCTGAAACCATGCAAATTGTGGATAGTCCTAATTTCTTGGGGTAGAGCATTCCAGAGGATTGGCGCAGCGCGGGTGTCATGTGTGCATTGCCACGAAGATCGTCGCGGTTGCACATTTTGACTTCTCACAGCTGAGTTGCTGTTTCTTTGTGTTTGGCAGCTAGGGAGTTAATTCTGTCTGTGCTCGGTGCTGGGACTGGGTGCAGTTTCTCCCGGCTGCAATTGATTATTTGTTGATTGGTTTCCTTTAAATTCCTGGTTGTCTGCTTTGGGAGTTGCCAGTGAAATCCTTCATGCAGACCACAGATAGGAATGAATCTGTATAGACTTAAGTTGAGAGCTCCTTAGCTGTTTTAAGCTCAACTTACTTAGAGTTTATTTCCCAGACCATTTATGTTCCTTCGGTGTTTGAGTGTGTATGCTAGTGAGTGCTATCCTGTCTGTCTTATATGTCTAATCTGTGTATTTAGCTGAGATCAGCCCATATCCCTTTGGTGGTAATCAGGATCCTTCTTAGGACTGATTACAGGGTTCAGGGTCTGACAGGAGACAGGGTTAGGCTGGAGACTTGGACATCTGAACCATTATCAGTACCTCCAAGGTAAGGGATTAGTTAGGACCCAGTGTAGGGTCAGGTTAGACCCCGGTCCTCCTCTTTCCTGTTACAGCTCATCAAGTCCTCAAGATTAACCCTGAGTTCAACTATATTGTTTCTGCACATTAAGTCCTCAAGATTAACCCTAAGTTCTGCAGAGATTGTGTCAGGTAAATCTATTTTATACTTACATTCTGATGTTGCTAAACTATATGTTGTATAGAGTGTGGTTCCTGTATAAATAGTTTACTGACATTGTATTCATATCATTAGACAGCGTGACATTTTCACTGGCCATAAAGAATTATCTCTAGTTACCATGGATCCAGTAGCTCAGTTGGCTCTGCAGTTGCAGGGATTATCCATGGAGCTGACGGACATTAAGTCCAAAGTTTTGTCTCCCCTGGAGCAAACCAGAGTTGAACCTAAAGTAGCTCTTCCAGATAGGTTCACTGGTGGGCGAGACAAATTTTTTACTTTCCGGGAGGCATGTAAATTGTATTTTCGGCTTCGGCCGCGATCATCAGGGAGTGATGAGCAGAGAGTGGGAATTGTTATCTCACTTCTTCAAGGGGACCCTCAATCCTGGGCATTTTCCCTTCCTCCGGGATCCCCGGCTCTACAGTCTGTAGATCAATTTTTTACTGCTCTGGGATTGGTATATGATGACCCAGATCGGGTCTCTCTTGCTGAGACCAAATTACGTAAGTTACAGCAGGGAGATCGTCCGGCGGAGGAATTTGCTTCTGAGTTTCGTAGATGGGCCACGGATACTCAGTGGAATGACCCAGCTCTTAGGAGCCAGTTTTGTCATGGCTTTCTGACAAATTAAAATACGTTTTGGCTCAGTATGAGTCTCCTCCTTCTCTGGAGGCTGCTATGGCCCTAGCTATCCGTACTGATAGACGACTTCGGGAGAGGGGTGAGGTAACTCCACTCCCTGTTGTTTCTCCACCTACTACTAAAGTCCCTTATGTTGAGGTTCCCCTTGTCTGTTCGGATGAGCCTATGCAGTTGGGAGGGACATCTTTTCGTAGTAGGGGATTGGCGGCACGCCGCAGGACTAGAAGGTGTTTTTTCTGCGGGAAAGAGGGACATTTTGTTGGAGAATGTCCATCCCGTGTCTTGTTAAGTAAAAAGTCGCCGGAAAACTGCTAATCCCAGGTTATGTGGTGGATGACAACCTGGGAGTATGTATTTCATCCGCCGGTTCTTCTCAGTTCCTTGTACCAGTGGAGGTGGTGGTTGGTACTAGAGTGAAGAGATTGTCTGTTCTTCTGGATAGTGGTTCTGGGGCTAATCTGGTTGACGCTCAGTTTGCTCAGGCTCAAGGTATGCATCTGAGAGTATTGGTCAAACCGATCCCTATTTTCTCCATTGACGCCAGGCCTCTCGGCCAAGGTAGCTTTGTTCATGAGGTTCATAACATTGACCTTCGGGTAGGGGCAATACATAGGGAACAATTATCTTGTTATGTGTTGGAGGGTCTACCTACTCCCATTGTGTTGGGACTTCCTTGGCTGGTTAAACATAACCCTGTGATTAATTGGCAGTCCAGAGAGATAAGCCAATGGGGTGAGTTTTGCAAAAGCAACTGCATGAACACAGTCATCAGTGCGGTCGTGCCTAGTACATTGCCTCCTTTTTTGGAGGATTTTGGGGATGTTTTCTCTGAGGAGGGGTGTCGGGAGTTGCCTCCTCATCGCGTGTATGACTGCTCTATTAATCTACTTCCTGATGCTAAGTTGCCTAAAGCTAGGTTGTATAATCTTTCTGGTCCTGAAAGACAGGCTATGAAAGATTATATTTCTGAAAGTCTGGCCAAAGGGCATATTAGACCTTCATCTTCCCCTGTGGCCGCGGGGTTCTTCTTTGTGAAGAAAAAAGATGGAGGCCTACGCCCTTGCTTGGATTTCCGCGAACTTAATCGGATTACTGTTCGAGATCCGTATCCACTCCCTCTTATTCCTGATCTCTTCAATCAAATTGTTGGCGCCAAATGGTTCTCTAAATTGGATCTCAGGGGGGCGTATAATCTGATTAGGATAAAAGAGGGGGATGAGTGGAAAACGGCGTTTAACACGCC
This sequence comes from Oophaga sylvatica, assembly GCA_033576555.1. NCBI lineage: Eukaryota > Metazoa > Chordata > Amphibia > Anura > Dendrobatidae > Oophaga > Oophaga sylvatica. Next base: position 87,288,274 of record JARQOD010000005.1, read on the forward strand.
GGAGGGACATTATGAAAACCTGGTCATGCCTTTTGGTCTGACTACTGCTCCAGCAGTATTCCAACATTTTGTTAATGACATTTCTCGTCACCTTGTGAGGGTGTTTGTGGTCGTATATTTGGATGACATTTTAATTTACTCGCCAGATCTTGTGTCTCACCAGGAGCATGTGAGACAGGTGTTGCAGATCTTGCGAGACAATAAACTATACGCCAAACTGGAGAAGTGTGTTTTTGCCGTACAGGAACTTCAGTTTTTGGGTTTTTTGGTGTCAGCCTCCGGCTTCCGGATGGACCCTGAAAAGGTGAGAGCAGTGCTTGAATGGGATCAGCCAGGGGATCTTAAGGCTCTGCAGCGTTTTTTGGGGTTTGCTAATTACTACCGGAAATTTATTTGTAATTTCTCGTCTGTCGTCAAACCTCTCACTGACATGACGAGAAAAGGGACGGATTTTTCTAAGTGGTCGGACAAAGCTTGCCAAGCCTTTTCCTCTTTAAAAAGATGTTTTGCTTCGGCACCCGTTCTCATCCAACCAGATGTATCTCAGCCATTCATTGTGGAGGTGGACGCGTCTGACGTAGGGGTGGGTGCTATATTGTCCCAGGGTCCGTCCCCTGGTAAATGGCATCCGTGCGCTTTCTTTTCTAAGAAATTGTCGTCCGCCGAAAGGAATTATGATATCGGCAATAGGGAACTTTTGGCCATTAAATTGGCTTTTGAAGAATGGCGTCACTTTTTGGAGGGGGCAGTCCACCCGGTCACCGTTATTACTGATCACAAGAACCTGCTGTATTTAGAATCCGCTAAGCGTCTGAATTCCAGACAAGCTCGATGGTCGTTGTTTTTTACCAGGTTTAATTTTGTCGTCACTTATCGTCCGGGGTCTAAGAATGTAAAGGCTGATGCCTTGTCTCGCAGTTTCCCAGGGGCCGGGAAAACGGACGACCCGATTCCTATCCTTCAGGAGGGGGTGGTAGTGTCGGCTGTATGTTCTGAGCTTGAGGAGGAGGTGTTAGAGGCTCAGGGGGACGCCCCTGCAGGACCTCCAGGGAGACTGTTTGTCCCGAATCAGTTGAGACAAAAGGTTATTGAGGCACATCATAATTCTGCTTTAGCAGGACATCCAGGGAGTAAGGCTACTTTAGATCTCCTTTCCCGCCGATTTTGGTGGCCTAACGCTAATAAAGATGTTATAACTTTTGTCGCGTCCTGTGGGGTTTGTGCTCGCTCTAAAACTCCTCATACCCGTCCGTCTGGGACCCTTTTACCCTTGAAACTTCCGGAGCGTCCATGGACTCATTTATCTATGGACTTCATTACGGACCTTCCTCCGTCGTCTGGGAATACTGTCATACTGGTGGTTGTTGACAGGTTCAGTAAGATGGCACATTTCGTTGCTCTTCCAGCACTCCCTAATGCTAAAACTCTGGCGCAGGTGTTCATTAGGGAGATCGTGAGACTTCATGGGTTGCCTTCTGATGTGGTGTCAGATAGGGGGTCTCAGTTTGTGTCCAAATTTTGGAGGGCATTTTGTTTACGTCGGGGGATGCAATTGTCGTTTTCCTCGGCTTTTCATCCACAGACCAATGGTCAGACAGAGCGTCTGAATCAGAGTTTAGAGACATATCTCCGGTGTTTTGTATCGGAGAACCAGGAGGACTGGTCTTCTTTCTTGCCTCTGGCAGAGTTCGCTCTTAACAACAGGCGGAGCGAGTCCACTGGTAAGTCCCCATTTTTTGGGGCATATGGTTTTCATCCCCAGTTTTGTACTTTCAATGGGGGGGGTCCTTCTGGGGTTCCTGAGGAGGAGCGTTTCTCGTCGTCACTTGCTTCTGTGTGGCGAGGTGTATTGAATAATTTGAGTAATATGGGGAACCGTTACAAACGTATGGCTGATAGGAGGAGAGTTTCTGGTTCAGATCTGAATGTGAACGATCTGGTATGGTTGTCTACCAGGAATATAAAACTTAAAGTGCCCTCCTGGAAACTGGGTCCCAGATTCATCGGGCCGTACAGGATCAGTTCCATAATTAATCCTGTGGCATTTCATCTGGAACTCCCTTCTACGTTTAAAATTCATAATGTGTTCCACAAGTCATTACTTAAAAGGTATGTGGCACCAGTCATACCGTCACCTCTACCTCCTCCTCCAGTGTTGGTCAATGGTAACTTGGAATTTCAAGTATCAAAAATCATTGACTCTCGTCTGAATCGCCGATCCCTTCAGTACTTGGTGCATTAGAAGGGGTATGGTCCGGAGGAGAGGACGTGGGTCCTGCGTCTGATGTTAACGCAGATCGTTTGGTTCGGACCTTCCACAGAACTCACCCGGGCAGGCCTGGCCCTGAGGGTCCGGAGGCCCCTCGTAGAAGGGGGGGTACTGTCATGTGTGCATTGCCACGAAGATCGTCGTGGTTGCACATTTTGACTTCTCACAGCTGAGTTGCTGTTTCTTTGTGTTTGGCAGCTAGGGAGTTAATTCTGTCTGTGCTCGGTGCTGGGACTGGGTGCAGTTTCTCCCGGCTGCAATTGATTATTTGTTGATTGGTTTCCTTTAAATTCCTGGTTGTCTGCTTTGGGAGTTGCCAGTGAAATCCTTCATGCAGACCACAGATAGGAATGAATCTGTATAGACTTAAGTTGAGAGCTCCTTAGCTGTTTTAAGCTCAACTTACTTAGAGTTTATTTCCCAGACCATTTATGTTCCTTCGGTGTTTGAGTGTGTATGCTAGTGAGTGCTATCCTGTCTGTCTTATATGTCTAATCTGTGTATTTAGCTGAGATCAGCCCATATCCCTTTGGTGGTAATCAGGATCCTTTTTAGGACTGATTACAGGGTTCAGGGTCTGACAGGAGACAGGGTTAGGCTGGAGACTTGGACCTCTGAACCATTATCAGTACCTCCAAGGTAAGGGATTAGTTAGGACCCCAGTGTAGGGTCAGGTTAGACCCCGGTCCTCCTCTTTCCTGTTACAGCTCATCAAGTCCTCAAGATTAACCCTGAGTTCAACTATATCGTTTCTGCACATCAAGTCCTCAAGATTAACCCTAAGTTCTGCAGAGATTGTGTCAGGTAAATCTATTTTATACTTACATTCTGATGTTGCTAAACTATATGTTGTATAGAGTGTGGTTCCTGTATAAATAGTTTACTGACATTGTATTCATATCATTAGACAGCGTGACAGCGGGAGAAGTCTTGGAGTCGGGAGTGGGAGGTACGGATTAGTGCAGAGGTTAGTCGAAAGTCGTTTGCAGAGCGCAGCAGTCGGTTAGGCCGATAGATAGAAATGAGGGAGGAGATGTAGGGGGGTGCTGCACTGTGGAGAGCTTTGTGGGTGAGAACCAGTACTTTGAATTGGATCCTATAATGAATGGGCAGCCAGTGTAAGGACTGGCGAAGAGCGGACGCGTCCGAGTACCGATTAGCCAGATGGATGACCCTGGCTGCTGCATTAAGGATGGACTGGAGAGGGGATAGTCGAGTAATGGGGAGGCCAAGTAATAGAGCGTTGCAGTAGTCCAGGCGGGAGTGGATCAATGCTACAGTGAGGGTTTTTGTTGTTTCCATGGTGACAAAAGGGCGGATTCTAGAGATGTTCTTTAGGTGTAGGCGGCAAGAGCGGGCAAGAGATTGTATATGGGAGGTGAAGGAGAGATTGGTGTCAAAAATAACACCCAGACAGCGAGCCTGCTGCCGGGGTGTTATTATGGTGCCGCCCACGGAGAGGGAAATGTCAGATTTAAGGAGGTTAGTAGACGGCGGGAGCAGAAGAAGTTCAGTTTTGGAGAGGTTAAGTTTCAGATAGAGAGCAGACATGATGCTGGAGACTGCGGACAGACAGTCGGTGGTGTTCTGTAGTACAGCGGGGGTAAGGTCGGGGGATGACGTGTATAATTGTGTGTCATCAGCATAAAGATGGTACTGAAAGCCAAATCTGCTGATGGTCTGTCCAATTGGGGCCGTGTAGAGAGAGAATAGAAGGGGGCCAAGGACTGAGCCCTGGGGTACACCGACAGTAAGAGGGAGAGGAGATGATGTGGAGCCAGAGAACGAAACACTGAAGGAGCGGTCAGAAAGATAGGAGGAGAACCAGGAGAGAACAGTGTCCTTAATACCTAGTGACTGGAGCCTAGACAGTAGGAGACGGTGGTCAACCGTGTCAAAAGCTGCAGAAAGGTCGAGTAGAATGAGCAGAGAGTGGTCGCCGTTACGTTTTGCTGTCAGAAGGTCATTGGTCACTTTGATGAGTGCAGTTTCAGTCAAATGTAGGGGTCGGAAGCCGGACTGTGAAGGGTCTAGGAGGGAGTGAGTGGAGAGGTAACGGGTGAGGCGGGAGTAGACTAGGCGCTCCAAAAGTTTAGAGATGAAGGGGAGATTGGAGACCGGTCTGTAGTTGTTTGTGCAGGAAGGGTCGAGAGCGGGTTTCTTTAGTAGTGGAGTAATGATGGAGTGTTTGAAGGAGGATGGGAAAATGCCAGAGGAGAGTGAGAGATTGAAGATTGTAGTTAGGTGAGTTGTGACAACTGGAGAGAGAGACTGGAGGAGGTGTGAGGGAATGGGGTCGGTAGTGCTTGTAGTCGGACGAGAGGAAGAGAGGAGTCTGGAGACTTCTTCTTCTGTGATGGGATCAAATGTGGAAATTGAGCCAGGGGAAATGCAGGGAGGGATGGGAGTCACAGCACTTGGTGGTTGAGAGCAGATTTCCTGACGGATAGTATCTATTTTTTCTATAAAGGTGGAGGGCCAGGTCGTCAGCACAAATGTCTGTGATAGGGGCTTGTGCTTTTGGCCTGAGGAGGGAGTGAAAAGTGTCAAAAAGTTTCTTGGGGTTGTTGGCTAGTGAGGAGATCAGGGTGGTGAAGTAGGTCTGTTTGGCGAGGTGAAGGGCTGCATTATAAGTTCTTAACATGAATTTAAAGTGGATGAAGTCTTCTGGTGTGCGGGTTTTTCTCCAAAGGCGTTCAGCACTCCTAGAGCATCGCTGGAGAAGGTGAGTTTGCGATGTGAGCCAGGGCTGTTTTACTGTGTGTTTGGAAGTTCTGAGGGTGAGCGGTGCTACTTGGTCAAGGGTGCTTCTAAGAGTGTTATTGTAGTGCTGGACAGCCAGATTTGGACAAGAAAAAGAGGAGATTGGGGACAGCGATGAGTGTAGGGAGTCTGAAAGTGTCTGAGGGTTAATGGCTTGTAGATTTCTGAATGTGTGGTAGGTAGGAGTGCGCTGGGGTGGTCGAGGATTTGTGAGGGTGAAGGAGAGAATGTTGTGGTCAGAGAGTGGAAGCGGTGAGTTATTTAGGTGGGAGATTGAACAGAGGCGGACAAAGACCAGGTCAAGGGTGTTACCATCCTTGTGTGTCTCAGAGGTTGAAAGCTGTGAGAGGCCTAGAGAAGTGGTTAGTGATAGAAGCTGAGATGCAGATGTGGAAGTAGGACTGTTAATGGGGATGTTGAAGTCTCCAAGGATAAGGGTTATTTTTCATTCATTAGCATATTAAAGCATCTAACCCCAAACCAAAGAAGCACTTTAGTGCATCAGCAAATACTGTCAGCTGATGGGGGGGAAAGTGGACACAGGCATTGAAGGAGTTAATAGACCTGAGTGAGAGGGAGATTGGAGACGTCTCCATAAATGAGCGGCTTATTGGATTTTCTATATTGACTCTGGGTTTCCGAATGATTTAGATCTGAAGTCTCATCTATTGTATGAATATTAATGGTTGGGTCAGATGTGTATACACTGGACGTATGCTATTTCAGAGATAACAGTTCTCTTTTAATATTTTTAATTGCTTTACAAATTTCACCCAAAGTTTCTAATTGCTACGTGAGGCTCTTATCATATTCTGTTAGTGATGTACGCTTAGTGTGTATGCCGGGAATAGCTCTACATATACTGAGCGTAGCCATAGGACTCTAGGAGATCGACAAAGGCCAAAAGAGTGCGGTGGATTGATATATGCTGGTATACCACAGAGAAAAAGTAGGAACGAGCTTAGCAGACTATTGTAAGAAAGGTATACAGTAAAAAAATATATAACGCACAACGGGGCAAACAAATCATGGTGCAACCTGTGCGGCCACACAAGGGCCCATGAGGTTACGGGGCCCATTTCTACCTCCAAAGCAGGTGCAATTTTTCATTTTTAGAAGCTCTGGGGCTGCAAAGGCCCCATATATTGTTCTTGCACAGGCACCCTTTTCTTTCTGTGTCCACCTGTGCCCCAAAATATCCTTTTTTTTTACATTTGGCAACACACCCTATTGGCAAAGTATCCCACTACATGCTTATTAAGTGGGATATGTTGGAGATTTCCGTCAGAGGTATACGACTTTTTATGACGTGTGTGTGTGTGTGTGTATATTATATATATTATATATTAATATATATATATATTATATTGTAGCCTTTCCGGGGGTTTAGCTCTAGGATCGCTGTCTGGGTAGACAGAATGGCACGGAAACAGTTCATTCAGACAGCAGTTTGGTGAAAACTGGCCGCAACCAGTTTTATTAAAGTCCACAGCACACAGATAAAAACAAATCATAAACAGAAAACCTGGGCTTGTCTAGCCACTAAATTACACTTAGATAGATGGCCCTCTCTATCGGGACCAGACTCTACCAGTCTGTGCCCAAAACAACACATATCACATATGTTACCAGTATGGAGTTTCACAGACACTCCTCTTTATGTCCGAAGGCAACTCCAATGTCCAGACTTGAGAGAGGTCACCTCCTATTCAGTCGCTATTCGCACGGATTCTCACTGCGACTACTCCTGTGTCCGGGGTACTTCCTGCACCCAGACTGAGATAGCTCACACTCTTAGAGACTGCTTCCTTGTGCCAGGACACCTCCCTGTGTCCGGGCTAAAGACAGCTCCCACACTCTTGGAGACACCTTCTGTGTCTGGACCCCTTGTCCAGACTGAATGAGCTCTCAGATTGTGTTTGCAGACACCTACTTCTGGCTTCCTAATCAACACCTGATTGGATTCAGGTCTGAGCTGCAAGCGTGTACTGAATGGCAGGTGTAGTGACCTTTCTTTACCACCAGGTTTACAAAGCCACACATTTCGCTCATACCAGTCAGCAAGGTACTTAGGTGAAATATACACCTCATTCACCACATATTCCTTCACTGTCTCACAATATATATATACAGATCTGGCAAAAATTAAGAGACCACTGCAAAATTTTCGGTTTGTCTGATTTTTCTCTTTATAGGTATATTTTTGAGTAAAATGTAAATTGCTCTTTTATTCTATAAACTACTGACAACATGTCTCCGAATTTCCAAGCAATAAATTTTGTTTTTGTTTTCAGAAAATGAGAGATGGTAAAAATAACAAAAAATTGCAGTTCTTGCAGACCTCGAATAATGCTAAGAAAGCAAATTCATAATCATTTAGAAACAACAATACTAATGTTTGAACTCAGGAAGAGTTCAGAAATCAACATTTTGTGGAATAACCATGATTTTTAATCACAGCTTTCATGCGTCTTGGCATGCTTTCCACCAGTCTTTCACACTGCTTTTGGGTTCCCTTATGCCACTAATGGTACAAAAATGTAAGCAGTTCTTCTTTGTTTGATGGCTTGTGACTATCCATCTTCCTCTTGATTACATTCCAGAGGTTTTCATTGGGGTTCAGTTCTGGAAATTGGGCTGCCCATCACAGGGATTTGATGTGGTGATCCTTCGTTCACACATTGATTAACCTAGCTGCGTGGCATGGCGCATTTATCGTGCTGGAAAAAACAGTCCTCAGAGTTAGGGAACATTGCCTGAGCAGAAGGAATCAACTGTTTTTCTAGGATAACCTTGTATGCAGCTTGATTCATACGTCCTTCGCAAAGATTAACCTGCCCAATTCCAGCCTTGCTGAAGCATCCCCAGATCATCACCGATCCTCCACCAAATTTCACAGTGGGTGCAAGACACTGTGGCTTGTACACCTCTCCAGGTCTCCGTCTAAACATTAGACGACCAAGTGTTGGGCAAATCTGAAAATTAGACTCATCAGAGAAGATTACCTTACTCCAATCCTTTATGGTCCAATCCTTATGGTCTTTGACAAACTTCAGCCTGGCTCTCCTTTGCTTCTCATTTATGAAAGGCTTTTTTCTAGCTTTACATGACTTGAGCCCTGCCTCTAGGAGACGGTTACGAACTGTTCTTGCCGTGTACTTCACCCCAGCTGCCATTTGCCATTCCTTTTGTAGGTCACTTGATGTCATCCTGTGGTTGCTGAATGATATTCGAATAAGAAGACAGTCGTTCTCTGCCGGTCTGTAGCTTTGTTGTCAACAATGTCTGCTGCTTAACCTTGTTGTGATGGACTGCCGTCTTAGAAATTTTAAGAATGGAGGCAACATGACGCTCAATGTATCCCTCTGCTAGTAAAGCCAGAATTGAGCCCTTCTTTTCTTCACTCAAGACTTTTCTTTTCAACTCCTTTGGCATGATTATGATTAAAAGTTATTTTTTCATTCCTATTACTTTTGGGATATTACTAGCACTTGTTTTGCCATCCAGCTTGTCCTATTGCAAACACAGCAGTGTTTTTTATACTTTCCTTCGTTAAATAAGATTTGGTTCAGGGCAGGCAATCACCTAATCAGAAGCACATTAAGTAGAATGAGGTGAACTCTGGTTAGAATTCAACTGACACTGGAATGGAATGGCTGTCAGACATGTAGAGAAGCTGACTGTTATAAAATTGTGCAGTGGTCTCTTAATTTTTGCCAGAGCTGTATATATATATGTATGTACACATACACATAAGCTGAAGCAACTAACACGATGTAAACAGAGCTGTTATGTTTCGGTAACTGAGGAGAAATAGCAAAAAATAGCAAAAGCGGTAATACACCAGAGAGGCTGGAACCTATTGGATTGCAGTAACCTGAACTAACCACACAACTAGAAGTAGTCGTGGAGCGTTCCTATGGTGATCCTAGACACCTCGTCACAGCCTGAGAGATAACTACACCTAAAGGCAGAAAGATGAAATCTATCTGCCCTGGAGCAGATCCCCAAAGGAAATAGGAAGCCCCCAAACATGTAATGGCGGTTAGACAAGAAGAAAGCATGGACACAGGCAGAAAATAGAATGAGCAAACGCTGGGGCCCAATCTGTCTAGACAGAAAAGTACAGGAAAGAATTCTGACTGCAATCCAACAAAACCCTAACAAAAATACCAACACTTCTGATTGCCACAAAACCTGAGATCACACAATCTCATCCACCTAAATCAGATCTCTGGTGTAACAAAACGCTATTCAGCAAATAAAAAGTAACAAAAGAGCAAAGCAAAAGTGCAGACACAAACGGAGCACAATTGCAGCGCCAGACCCCCAAAAGGGGACAGGCTGCAGTCCACTGCAAGCAGCAAACCAGCAGATAAAATCAAACAGAGGAAAAAAAAAACAGCAAACACTTATCTGAAGGAGAGCAGGAAACTAGAAGTGCTTCAAGCAAGACCAGAAGGAACAATTGATAACCGGCAAGGCTGCTGGGAACTCAGGCCACTTATATCCTACCATTCAGAGCCAGCTGAAGGCCATTCAGTACTCAGTTTATTACCCTCAGCAATCACCGGAGGGAGCCCCAGCTCAGAAGCCACCTCCAGCATATTCACAACACAGAGCCTAACGTGTGTCTTAAAAGTGTTGTCCGTCTTTAGGCCACAAGTTGGCAGTCACTCTAAAGAGAGCTACTCTATGTGACTGCAGATTTGTGAATCCTCGCGTCGCTCGAATTTCTCCAATGCCGATGCCGGGGGCACGATACAGTAGCTCTCAGTGAAAAACTCATTTAGCTTTGTCGGTCCAAACATTTTCCTTTATTGGACGGTGAGCCAACAAACATGTGAAATCTTCCGTCAATCCTCTATTACTTCAGTATGGTATAAGGGAAGTACCTACATTTTCCGCTTGCACAAGGCCTTTCAATATTTTCCTCCAAAACGTTTGAGTAATTCTTGTGGGTGACGCGTGTCTCTATGAGGTGCACATTTGGATTTCTCATTCTGCTTTACACAACTTTAATAAATCGGCTCTGTGTGCCATGATGCATATGGCAGAGTCCTGTGCACAAAACTTACAAGTAATGTTGCAATGGAAGAATACCTCTGTAATATGAAAAACTCACTGTATGAAATGGAAGCATTAGGAGGTACACTATCACTTCTCGAAACCTGTATTGGTGCCATATTTCGACTCAGTGAAACTCTTTGCACATAACAGGGCTGCGTGCATGAAGCCTTTTTTAATCCCATCCCATTACAGCTCTACCTAGTGTCAATTGTCCATCTACAGTACTGTGCAAAGGTTTTAGGCAGGTGTGGAAAAAATGCAAGCAGATACTTGTTCATCATCCAAATCTATCAGGAAGGCATCTGATTGGTTCTAAATTTATTCTGCAGCAGGACAACGACCCCAAACATACAGTCAATCAATGTCATTATTGACTAACTTCAGAGTGAAGAACAAGGAGCCTGGAAGTGAAGCTGTGGACCCCACAGAGCCCCGATCTCCACATCATCGAGTCTGCCTGGGATTACATGAAGAGACTGAAGGATTTGAGCAAGCCTACATCTACCCACAGAAGATCTGTAGTCAGTTCTCCAAGATGTTTGGAACATTATCTCTGCCAGGTTCCTTCAAAAACTGCATATACCTAGAAGAAGTGATGCTTTGAGGCTGTTTTGATGGCAGAGGAAAGTCACACTGAATACTGATTTGATTTACATTTCTCTTTTGTTCATTTACTTTGCATTTTGTTAATTGATAAAAAATAAACTATTAACATTTCTATTTTTGAAAGCGTTCTTACTTTGCCGCATTTTATCTAGGCCTGCCTAAAACTTTCGCACAGTACTGTCACTTTCCCAAGCTATTCATAAACCAAGATTAATACAGTTGTGGATCTTTTTTGAAAATAAGAAACGTCTGCCTCCTGACAATATTTTTTTTAAGGTTCCTTACTTCACTGGTTGTGTTAATTACATTTCTCAGAAAACTGAAGTTATTATGATTAGTCAATGGGAACGCAAATACTTGCTTGCAACTGTAAATTCGACCACTGTTTTCTCATCGCAGCTAATTAATGGGAACCTGTCATCTGATTCATGATTCCAAATTCCTTGTTACATATATACTTATGAATAAATTGGCAGATGAAACCCCATCAGGATCAGTTCAACATAACCATGCCCCCAACTCTCACTCTAAGGTAAACACTAATCCATATTGATCAACTATAGCCCAAAAGGACATTGCTAACATTTGAAACCAATATTATGTCATGCCATGTTTACAAATAAAGCCATCTCATAGGCATACTTTGTGTAAGGAAGGGGGTAATCTTACCCAGTACTGAGACACACCACTGGACGCACCCCGACGCGCGTTTCACTGCTCTTTAGCCGTGCTTTCTCAAGGGGTGGTATAGTTTGAGATAAGTCTCATGCAGCTGCTCTTTACCCTGATCCCCTTCACTGACAGGCCTCTAACTAAGCACACACATAGGGTGAGACTTGTTAGTCAAGCTGAATTGGGCAGAGAGATGCTGTCAGGGACCTAACTGGGAGTATTCATCCAAGACACACAACTCCTGTCCAGTTTTTCCAAGTATGTTTCAACATAAAATATACATGTCTGCAGTAAAGAAGCCAATGCCTGATTCATGCAGCCCGTTGTTCAGACAGTATGAATTAGATCAACGGTTCTCTTTAAAGGAAAGTTTCACTTTTAGGCTGCTTGCACAAATGCTTTGTAACTTGCCTGACCCATGTACAGAGACACAGGTGTACAAACTGCAGCTGGCGGAACCTGGATGAGTATGAAATAATAAAATGTCATGTGTGCTTATTTGTGAGACTTATTAGTACTGTATTGTTACTGTACTCACACTCTCTGTTTTCAGCCAAAACGATCCTTCATGTATATACCATCCCCTCCCCTACCTCACCCACCCTGAAAAGGAATGAAGATTGGGTGGATTAACACTGTCTCTACACACTTGAACTTACTAAAATGATAAACTGAATCTTCAGATGGAAAATGTAAGAGCTTCCAGGAAAATACTAACTGGCTCACAATAGTTTGTTAGAAACAATAGAATGGATCCCAGTAAATAGAAAAACTTAAAAAAATGGCACAAATAAGTCATAAAGCACAGTACAACTGGTGACTATAAAACTCTCATAATAAGTCAATCCTGTTGCAGATTTTAGCTTTCAGCATAACCATCAGCACACAGATATTGTGGGAGAATATCCTATTTCACTTGACACATATGGCAACCATTTATCGTCATCATCAGAATATGGAGAGCTAAAGGAGACGTACAGGTCTTGTTTTGTCTTGTTGAATGTCTTGGTTATGTACAGTATTCTGTATCTGGGTTCTATCGCATCTACTTACTTGTTTATAGTTCAAGCCATATTGTTATTATTCAGTTTACCTGAAATGATTACTGGACTAGAGACAAAACTTGAGACAGAATGGACATCAGACTTTAGGGCTTGTACACACATTGCAGATTTGGTGCGTTTTTGCCATGTAGATTTTCTAGAAAACCTGAAACAATCCTGATGCCAGCAAGGTCAGGTACTGGCTGCAAACACGTGCATTTTTGCAGCTGAGTTTTTTCTGCCAAGAGATGGGGAAATGGTGCACATACCCTTAAGTCCAGGCATGTAGATGAATACCAAAGAAGAAAAAAGGTTGTGCAGGACTATAAAAAACAGAGTGGAACTGCTTTTAAATTTACAGATACAAGGTCACACAAGAAGGAAACAGGAGCATGTTTCAGATGCCACAAACAAAGGGCATTCCAAGAAAGATAACACAGTCTGGAAAGCCGAACAACAGATGCAATTTCCAACATGGAATCTGACGAAGGATCTTATAGTATTCACTTGTCCAAATGCTAAAATATGAAAAAACAAGTTAATTATTGATTGCTGGGAGTCTGACAGCTGGGCCTCCAGTGATCCTGAAGTCAAAGCTCTTTATGTTTGAGAATGAAGGTCTGTAGCTTTGTCTTGCATGGTGTGGAGGAGCACATGCTCAATCAGTTTTCCATTCATTTTCTATGGAATTGCCAGAAATAGCTAACAGTCCCATAGACAATGAATGGAGTGGAGGTCGATCACGTGCACCTCTATTTTAATCATGATGAGGAAAGATTCTGATTTACAAAGGCCCGATCTCGGGATCAGAGGGTGTGCCCAGCAGACAGATACCCAGTAATCAACAGATTATTCCCTATCCCATATAAAAGGGAAAGTTATTTTTTTTTGCAAATACCCCTTTAAATTCCAGCCTAAAATGGCACCACTTCCTGTTAGGGATCTTGGGAAGTAATTCTGCAACTCTCATAAGGTAAAGCCATTAAATGGATAAAGGCTGCAGAAGCGGACATGAAACCTACAACACAACAAGAAGAATTCCACTGTGAATCTGCCAGGAGAAAGCAGGGTGTGGTATACATGTACGTTGACTCATTATGACAATATGACCAGTATGTATTGGCATAATGCTGGGGCACCAGTAGTGTTTATTTGGGGTGTACTTCCAGGAGCCTTTATTTTCGAGTATCTGTTTTGTGTCAGTAAAAAAGACAATTTTTCCACTTTGGAATAGTCAGTTTTTGATCTGCCTTCCAATTATCAGTTTTTTAACATCCCTGTGTTAGTAAAAAAACGGAGGAAGCCCAAGGCTACATGCACATATTCAGTATTTGGTAAGTATTTTACATCAGTATTTGTAAGCCAGAGAACCAGGAGTGGGTGATAAATACAGAAGTGGTGATGTGTTTCTATTAGACTTTTCCTCTGATTGTTCCACTCCTGATTTTGGCTTACAAATACTGATGTAAAATACTGACCAAATACGGAACTTCTGAACATGGCATAAGAAGTGGTTTTCCCAAGTGTCTCTGAACAAATGATGAAAAAGAGAAAGCATACAGATGACATTCATGTGCTGTCTGTTGATTTTGCAGACCTTCTCAATTGACAGGGTGAGTTCTGTCTCTGTCTTGGGTGGAGGGCGGAGGAATTTATTAAGGAGTGGATATGGCACCAATGTGAGTACACAGATTATTACTTGGGATTGGTAATAGCATCAAGAGGGAACTGTAAATTAAACCTTAGGGTCAATAGGGACTGGGTATGACAACAATGGGTTATCTGATATTTCACATTGCGCCACTGGGTAAACAGTTGCTTGTGATAGCAGTAATGGACATCAGTTATTTAAAGGGGTTGTAAGCTTATATCAAATGCATTGGGTACATGGTATTGTAGCACTTACTATTATAGAAGAATTACAGGTTCTCCTCCTGCTTTTGTTAGTACAGCCTTTATTACAGACCACACAGCTCTTCTGTCCACAAAATGCCTGAAAGTGGAGGAACATGTGACCAGACCTGTCCTGTCCATCAGCCTCGTCCAACTGAGGAAAAAAAATCTCATAGGACAATTTCTTAGATTGGAGGAGGCCGATGGACAAGTCAGGTCAGATGTTCCTCCATCAGCAGCTGTGTGCACTGTGTGAGGAAGGCTGTACTAAAAAATACAGGAGAACCTGTAGCACTTATATTAGTAGGTGCCACTAAATCATGTCCTCAACATATCTGTTAAAATAAAGAGAAATTGAAAACCCTTCAAGTGTTCCTGAACCTCACTGGATAACTAGATTGGACACTACATCACCGAGTCACCAGTGCCTGGTCATAGGACCACTGCAGTCATACATGCCTATACACATGGCCATTTTTACTTTTTTTATTTACAGTTATTATTATGATTTATTTCTATAGCACCATTGATTCCATGGTGCTGTAAATGAGAAGGGGTTACATACAGATTACAGATATCACTTACGGTAAACTAACAATGACAGACCGATATAGAGGGGAGAGAACCCCGCCCTTTCGGGCTTACATTCTACAGGATGGTGGGGAAGGAGACAGTAGGTTGGGGGGTTGCAGCAGCTCCAGTGATGGTGAAGCGGTAGCTCCAGTAGTGGTGAGGAGGCAGCGGGGATCATTGTCGGCTGTGGGCTTTCCTGAAGAGGTGGGTTTTCAGGTTCCGTCTGAAGGATACGAGTGTATTTGATAGTCGGACGTGTCGGGGTAAAGAATTCCAGAGGATGGGGGATATTGGGGAGAAGTCTTGGAGGCGATTAGGTGAGAAGCGAATAAGTGTGGAGGAGAGAAGGAGATCTTGGGAAGATCGGAGATTACGTGAGGGAAGATATCGGGAGATTATTTCAGAGATATATGAAGGAGACAGGTTATAGATGACCTTGTAGGTCAGTATGAGTAATTTGAATTGGATTCGCTGAGGGAGTGGGAGCCAGTGGAGAGATTTGCAGAGGGAATAAGCGAAGGAGTAGCGAGGAGAGAGCTGAATTAGTCGGGCAGCAGAGTTAAGGATGGACTGGAGAGGTGTGAGGGTGTTAGCAGGGAGGCCACAGAAAAAGATGTTGCAGTAGTCGAGATGGGAGATGATGAGGGCGTGCACAAGCATTTTAGTAGAGTGAGGGTTGAGGAAGGGACGGATTCTGGAAATATTTTTGAGCTGGAGGCGGCAGGAGGTGGAGAGAGCTAGGATGTGCGGTTTGAAGGACAGTGCAGAGTCAAGGGTTACTCCAAGGCAGCAGACCTCCAGTACGGGGGAAAGAGTGATGTTGTCAATTGTTAAACAGGTTGTATCAAGTCTGGAAGTTATCCCCTAACCAGAGCCTGACTATCTCCTATCGTACTGAAAGTAGCCAAGGAGCGAATGTTTGCCCTCCATTCAGACATGGCTATTCAGAGATCTGTTCTTGGGATTGTTTGGAGTGAGCAGATCACAAAAGATTAGTAAATTACCCCCATCCAAACTTGGTATAACCACTTTAAATCAAACATTATCCAAAGCATTGGCAACACTCGGGCGTCAGTACAGTATTTCACATTTATGGCATAGAGCTGTAATTTTCAATATGAGAGCTTTAAAATGCATTAAATGTAATAACCTTCACTGATCCATAAATAAGAAAAATTCCTAATGCTATGGAGGTAAATTCATGAGAACATTAGCACTCTGTGAATCTAGGCATATATTACGTGATGATGACATCAAGGTATTATTTCTCATTGTCTAAATGAAAAAATCCACATCCGGACTAGTTATGCCTCCTGAATACAGTATACATGCTATATACTGTCTCCAGTTCTCCACCCACACACAGGTTCACAATGCAACTCTGCTTTTACCTCTAAAAGGTGAAAGTAAGTAATGTGTAGCACAAAGGATGATAATGGAAGGTGGGTCACGAGTTCCTGTTATCATTTCAACATTCTTACAGCAAAGGGTGGGGTGTATAGACATCAGCCAGTATAGTTTTACTAAGGCTTTATCAAGGTTACAGTGTATATTACTACATTATAAAAGGGGGATTTGTACAACAGGTCCTCTGGGAGTAAGAACACAGCTTGTGTGCCTTAAAAGAAAAACTGATAACGATGGATTTATTTCTAGTGTGAGTGCACTAGAGTGGCTAATATGATACAAATTGTAAAATTGTGATAAGAATAAACATTCCAGCCTGAACTGTTGTTAATGCATACCGACATTGTAATCTGGGATGAATGGTGACTTCACAAGAGCAATGCAAAAATCACATGAATTAAATTTAGGCTAAGGCCAGCATTCCGGTACTCCTCCATTCAAGAAGGCCACCATAGTGGTATGGTGAGTAGTGATAAGCCTGAACTCGTTTCTCAGCAAAGAGGCAAAGGGAGGTAAGTACAGGTCACCACGTATGGTTAATTGTGCTGTACATGACAAATGTATTGTGATTTTACAGTCCAAAGCTAAGGATTGCTTTAAGGTATGTGGCAGAGTGGCACAGGTTACAGCGTAACACTACTTTTGTACAAGCCAATACTGTCACGTGCAACATACAGTAGTATAGATGACTGAATCTGCCAGGAAATTTAATTTGCAGTGAAGTTATTAAATGTTCCTTAAAAACATAGAATGTAAAACAAAGACCAAAAACGTAAGACACACCTCACCGCTTAACTGTCCGGCTGTCCTCGCAGCCGGTCCTTCTTTTCTCCTTCTCTTGTCATGCGCATCCTCTTCTGCTTCCTTCACTCCAGGCTTCGGCTTCCAGCTTGACTAGGCTTGTCACGTCACTATGCACCTCATATTTGGGGAAACAGGCATTGTAAAATCATGATATTACAATTCCCGACATGAGGGCAAGGGGTGCCGTGGCATCAGAGGCATACACTGTGTTCCAAATTATTATGCAAATAATATTTTCTCAGATTTTCCCAAATTACCTATATGAATTGCAGTCATTGTAATTTTCCAGTCAAATAACTATTAAAGTACAATTGAAAGGTTTTTGTACAAACTGCCTATGATAACAGTATATTTTTTAAAAAAATAAAAACTCAAACTGCACTCAAAATGCATGTTCCAAATTATTATGCACAGCAGAGTTTTCAACCTTTTCATTTTAATAAAGAACAAAAAAATGGTCATTTTTGAAATTATGAGCATTAGCAGGTTATTACAAACTGAAATCAAACAGTTTTCAATTCAAAACTTTATTCTAGGTGATGTTACATTTGCACATAGGACACCTTGTTCTAAAGGAGCTTCTGAACTCTCTCGTCCATTAAATTTGTCAGGTTTTGGATGGTTTCTGCTTCAATTGTTCTGCATGAGGACAGAATACCCTCCCAGAGCTGTTGCCTAGATGTGAACTGCCTCCCGCCATCATAGACACTCCTTTTGATGATGCTCCAGAGGTTCTCAATGGGGTTGAGGTCAGGGGAGCATGGGGGCCACACCATAAGTTTGTCCCCTTTTATGCCCATAGCAGCCAGAGATGCAGATGTGTTATGTGCAGCATAAGACGGTACATTATCATGCATGAAAATGATCTTGCTGCGGAATGCACGGTTTTCTTCTTGAACCATGGCAGGAAGTGCTGTTTGAGAAACTCAACATACACTATGGAGTTCATCTTTACTCCTTTAGGGATCCTAAAGGGGCCGACAATTCTCTCTCCCCATGATTCCAGCCCAAAACATTACTCCACCTCCTCCTCCTCGTTGGCGCCGTAGCCGTGTTTGCATGGGGTGTCCATCAACCAGCCATCCTCCACACCATCCATCTGGACCATCGAGCGTTGCACGGCACTCATCGGTGAACAAAACAGTTTTGAAGTCAGTCTTCATGTATTGTTTGGCCCACTGGAGCCGTTTCTGCTTGTGTGCAGTGGATAGAGGAGGTCGACAGGATGGCTTACGCACAGCTGCAAACCTCTGAAGGACCCTGCATCTTGTTGTTCGGGGGACGTTGGAGGCAAAGGCAGCTTCAAAAACTTGTCTGCTGCTATGACAAGGCTTTTTTGCCGCTGCTCTTTTAACCTGATGTAATTGCCTGTAGTCATGCCTTGACCTAAACACTCCACAATTTGTTGCTTCTCAGCAGCCGACACATCCTTTTTCTTTCCCATTTTGGCAGAAAATGTAGGCTGCTTAATAATGTGGTACAGCCTTCTTAAGTAGTCTTGCCTTTCATTGAACACACCTGCCAAACTAATTAGCACAGGTGTCTGCAATTGCTTACAGTGATATAAAGAGCCCCGACACACATCACCATCAATGAGTTTAACTGACAAACAAAAAAATTCTTACCTTATCACTCCTAAACAATTTTTGCATAATAATTTGGAACACAGTGTAGTCTAGATTGAAGCCATGAACTAGGGTAAAGAAGTCAAAGTGGAAGCCCATTACGGGGTAGGGAAAAGAAGCGAAGGGCAGTGTGATGACACAGCATTTTATCTTAATCAACCGGACATCTATTTTCAGTAAGCCAGGAGTCATTGACTGTTATCTCTATGTTGACTTTTGAATTTATGGGTTTCTTTCTGGTTGGTCAGGAAAACACAGGCTTTTGTTCGTATAAGTATGCAATATTGACTTGTAAGTTGACATATGATGTAACATATTGTGCTGTTATCCTGGATGACTAGAGACGCAGGATAAACTGAACAATGATGTTTGCAGATATGTTGATTACACATTGTCCAGGTCAGCTAGCTTGCTGACTTGCAAAACATAGGAGGAAAAACTATGCAAATAGATTAAATAATTAAACAATATGAGTTGATTTTGTCATCATTCTTCCCCTTTATCTCTGGATGCTAGCTTGAAGTACAGTTGTTAACTATAAAAAGAGGAGGATATATATGCACATAAGATACACCTCCATACACAGAAATACATCCAGACAGCCAAGAGATCCAGAGATCCAAAGAACCATTGTTTCATTACAAGACAGCAGCCAAGACATCATAGCTCCATCACGATTTGACATTTGGCTGGAAGAATACAAGATCTGCTGCATTGACCATGGCTGAACCATAGATATGTTTGGGTTAGTCGTGATTTGGACCCACCAGTCACCTGAGCCTCATGGATAGTTTGTGAAAGCCAGTAATGGGACCCACCGGTCCCCTAGCTCCATGGAGATGTTCAGAGAAGCCAGGTTGTGACCCTCCGGTCAACTGGCCTTGTACCTCAATTGACTGTCATCTTTCTGAGCTTGTTGTTACCTCCTTTCTGCGTGCGTTCCACAGGTGGGGTAGCCAGCCCTGGAAGCTCTGAAGTCACAGATGCTCTTATTCCGGCAAGTCAGCGGAAGGATGAGACTCTGTAAGTTTGCACCATCTTGGGTACTGTGCTGGGACTGTTCTATGTGTTATTTGCCTGTTTTGTGGTTCAATAAAGTATTGTCACACTGTTTTACCCTCACCCTGTATTGCCCGAGTAGTATTATGCCCACTGGGAAAGAACAGCCGGGGTTCAGTGGGATGATCCCTGGTCCATGCGATTTCGGCTAGAGTACTAGGGCACCCACTGACCCCCCGTGTCTCCACAGGCAGGATGGAGGGACAGGTAAGGTGAGTACTATAATTTTTTTTCCGTTGGCTTGGTCTTCTAAGGATCCCAAGGAGAGAATTGTAAAAAAATCATACTCTAGAGAATACAAATTTTAAAAGGTTGAGGAGAATTCTATTCCACTCACATAAGTTCATTCATCTGAACTCAGTAGTGTAACTTTCCCCTGACTTTCATGGCTTGAAATGAATTAGATATTTTTGCAGATATTGTTATATTTAGTTATTCGTCCAACTTGCACATATATAATAGCAACCATAGGTTCTATATAAAAACCTATCCTAGTGACTACGCATAATCAATTACTGCTCTATAAAATTCTGTATGGTTCTAAAAAGAAATTACACTTGCTTTCTGCATCTAAATTGTGCAAAATTAAAAAGGGTTTTGTCCCCTTTTGTAAAGCCTGACTTCTGAAACCCCCAGACTTTTTAGTTGTTCAATGTTGAAGTAGACCTCACATTTCCACAATTTTAGTACACGTTGCTCAAGGTGCCTAATCTGCCATCTACACCAAAAGAGTATCTGATATGCAATCCCTCACCAACTACCGACGGCCCTCATTTTGATGCTTGATGGGTTCTACCGCCTAATCATGTCTAGATATTCAAGAAACGGCATACAATGGTCTGCCATTATCGTCTGACTAGACCAGAAAATAGCGATCAATGAGAATTAGGTAAGTGTTGGAGCTGCGGGCGATCGGTGAAGGTAAAAATAGCTTTTTCACATTTTTTTGATCAGTCTTAACCCTTTGATATATAATTTTCACATGGTGCACAACCGCTTTAAGCTTGCAGATCATCCAGCCACAAACTTGAGTAGCATGAAGAGCCAAACAAACTGACACAACAGGAATTGTAATTGTACAAGTGCAATTTTCTACTGTATTAATGAAGATTGATTGGTATTACTTCAAACATGTTGGCTGTTGTGCCTATTTGCAGTTTAAGGTGGGATGTTGCTTGTGGAAAGTTCCTTGGGGGTGGGCTCATTTGTGTTTCTGTAGCTCTCTTCCTACAGTTTTTTTTTTACAAAATTCATAAAAAAATTATATTAAGTGAGCTAAGATACATTGTTTACTTTTTTAAAACTGGGTGCTGGAATTAGTGATGACTGAGCAAAAAGATCCAATCTACTCTGGTCCGGTGTCCAGTGTTCGAACCTAAGTGGGGGTCGAACGAGGCTGTGTTCCCTTCTACACTGGCAGTCCTCTTCGCCTCTAAGGTATACTGAGTCTCTGTGACATCATGGCACTGTAAGTGCCTAGAAGGCAGTAGAGAAGCCCAAAATCTGTAGCCCAGATCCTATTAAAGCATCACTCCAAAGTTTGTTTAGTTTTATTGCAGCGCTGGAGTGCTACTACTAATGTAAGGTCCCTGTACTTACGGTAGTCTTATACTTACCTGTTGCCGCCTTCATTTTTTATTGGCCCCACTTCAGTCTGTCTCCAGCAGTTTGTGACCTGATAGGTAGCTCCAGTGTTTGCTGGAGCGAGCTGGAGGTCAATTTTCAGTACAAGTCTATGAGAGCCTTGTTCTAGCTCTCATAGACTTACTGCACATTAAGAGCTTGTGACCATTGCCTCTCAGTTCCGGTATGTCAGAAGTTGCGGTCACAAGATGGTGACATGAACCGAAGGGTTCAGGGGAGAGCTGAAGACGACGGGTGATAAGTATAAGACTAGGTGAAGGAACACTACTTTAGGAGCACCACTCAATCATTGCAATAAAAAAAAAGATGGAAGTGATGCTTGAATACAATTAGAAAATAACATAAAATGTAAAAAAAATTCTAAATTAGTGAGAATGATCTTCTTCAACAGTACAAACACAAAGAACAACCTGTACTTGAGGACAAATTACTGTTAGTTGTAAATCAGTTCAGTCGCATCCTCAGCACCCGCACATCTGTGTCACCTCAAAGGAAACCCAGTTAGCAAAGTTTCAGATGCAAGCGAACAATTAATGAACATATTTCCCAGTGTAACTCAATCCAGTGCAGCTTATGAACATCTGCAGTAAAACCTGCCGTAAGAATCTTCCATTCTCATTGTGGGACAGGATCATCCTTTATAAATGGAATGAGTTCAATGTCAGGATTCAGTACAGATGTTCCAATGCACCAACACAGCAGAGTGCTATTAAATACAGCCAGCTGAATCAATAGATGAACTGTGCAGGAAAAAGAATATTGGAAATTCATATAAATTGGAAACCTACCAGCACAGTGAAAACCAACAAGGAAACTTACTGCTTCACTGACGGCTTTGATGTTTTAGAACATACTTATATAAATTATGATCAAACGACCTGTGCTATTTAGAGTGTTAGGAAGGAAAACACCAAGGAATTAATCAGAATTCTGAATCAGTGTTCCCAGGGAATTAAGGAACATGTGAAAAGGGTCCTCAGGCTGGCAGTCACTACAATCACTAGCAAAGCAGTAAGTAACCTGATGTGACCACTATGCTTATCAAAGTAGAATACGATCTGTTCCAGCTCATATTTTTGACCACTGGGTGAGGTGTTTCAGAAGTGTTGGTGTTTGGCAGGGTTCACATGAACGTATTTCAAGGTCCATATATGGGCCACAATGCACTGACTGAGTGTAGATCTCCCAACCTGAAATTACAGCCTAACATGTGTCTATCAGGCTGTAAATTCTGGGTAGGAGACCTGTGATCAGTCCACGCATTTCAGTCAATATATGGCCTTAGAAGGTTACTAAAGAGCTTTTTCTATTCAACAAAATAATACTTCAAGCACCACTCCACAGTTTTTGCTTTTTTCATTGCAGTTCTGGAGTCGTGCTACCAATCTGAGTTCACTGCACCTAGTCTCATAGTTACCAGCTCCTGCCTTCATCTTTTATCGTCATGTCTCCGATCAGTTTTCCGCAGGTTGCGACCTGCTAGAAGACTCCAGTGCTGGCTGGGCGATCCAGAAGTCACTACTCAATGTAAGTCTATGAGAGCCAGAACGAAGTTCTCCTAAACTTACATTGAGAGCTTGTGACTGTTACTTTTAAGTTTCAGTAAGTCATAAGTTGCAGTCACCAGATGGTGCATTGGGACCAGAGCAGCTCTGGGAATAGCTGAAGACGGGCGCTGGCAAGTATAATACTAGTGTCAGGGAAGCTAGAGGAGTGAGATCATTCCAGCGCTGAAATAAAAAAAAAAACTGGCGTGGTGCTCTAAATGTGCCAAATGTGTATAAAATGGTAAATTATACAATTTATCAATAAACATAAATAAAGTTAGATGCCCCAATTTTCAGCTATTCCCTCCAGTTCTGGGTTTGGCAGCTCCCCCTCCTAACCCATATAGAGATGAGTCGCCCTCCAGAGCAATGGGAACTCGGATCTGAGCCTATAGACTACTATGGGGGATGTCACGGCAACACAGCTCAGTCCGTGGCTCTGGTGCTCATTCTTTAATGTGGGATATTTACAGGTGAATTGAATATTGGTATGGGGATTCGTGACGCCACCTGTGGTACCTGGTCAAGGTGACCAGCGCTGCTATGCAGATCCACTGAAGGGTTAATATTGTGCAGCAAGATGTTAGGCCTTCCACAGGAAAGGCTGAGTCCTCAAAGGCAGATAGATGTGTAGGGGTGCAGGACAGACGAGGACCCGGCAGTTAGGGGTAATAAGGGAGACACACACATAAGTCACTTTGGTACCTTTACTGAAGATGTTGCAGGCACTCCCCGGAGCACTGTAGGGTGAAGACTGCACATCCAGATTCCTCCACTGAGTAGGTTTGTGGCCTCCTGTTCTCTGCTTTTTTGTAATGAAGTCTTGGCCTGCGTGTAGCTGGGCCTAACTTGGTCTCCGTCTTGTACCTGGCTGACCTTGTGGTTGGACCTTCTCTCTGAAAGGACAGGGTCTTTTATGGCGGATCCTGCCAGACTCCGTCCTCCTGATCCTGCTACGTATCAGCTCTGTGGTACTCCTGGGACTTGTAGTCCTCCAGGAACTCCGGTGTTCTCCTAATGGGTCGTGGAGATCCCTGTAGGCTCGGACCTTGGTGTCCGGTAATACTTGCTGAGGTGAGCTATGAAGGCTCCTCTGTCTCATTAACTTTCCACTCGCCTTCGGCCTACCCGGGCCCTCACACGATCACACACTGGCAGTTGGTGGGCTGCCTCTTCACCGCTCTCTAAGCGTCGGCACGCTTTTCCACTGAGCTACACTCACTAGATTCAGCTCTGACTAGGCTGGAGTGGTTTCTGTTCCACCCTTTACTAGACTCCACTCTCTCTTGAACTGAATAGCTCTGCAGCCTCTCTAATCTCAGCTCTGCACTTCACCTTACTGCAGACTGACTGAGCTCTCTGAGGTGACTAAACTGAAACTTCCTATGTTCATCCACTTTTATATGTCTAAACAGCTCCCTCGGGTGGTCTTTGGGATAAGTGAACGTGTGTGTATGTGCATAATGACCTCTAGTGGTATATTCTTTCAGTGCACCCTTCTGGAAGATATGGATCCAGTCGCAGCTGGGCTCCACATATATATATGTATATATATACATATATATTGTAAGAAAGCAGGAGGCTCGTTCCTGGATGTCAGCTATGTGTCAACAAGGCATCTGGCCACGGTAATATAAAGTCTGGTTCAGTAACATTAGGTTACTGAGAGGGTTTTTATTTGACTGGATTTTGGTCCAGGATTTAGGAGCAACCAAAAGAGCCTGGGTGGGAAAGGTCATTCCCATAGTCCAGACCAGGTCTTACATTCATAATATCAAGCAGCTGGGTTAGCTCGGCACAGTGTGCTGCATTGAATTTGGAGAAAGATGTTCATGGTGGACAGTCTTTGTTAGAGACTGAGAAGTGCCGATAATACCAAGATGGTGAGTCCGTTTTTTATTTACTTTGCCTTACCCAGAGAAAGGATTGTTCTGTTATTTATTTTTGCTAAAAAAGGACCATTTGTTATTCATTTGTGATGAATAAAGGCTGTTTTAAGCTTGGAGCTAGCTGTAAACTTTATGAAGGACAATAAACTTTATTCTGTTTTGATATAAACACCCTGTGTGTATACAAGCGGCTACCACAGAACTGAAGCACCTACAATAAATATAGTATATAGACAGAGAAGGAGACCGGCTTAGCTACTGAAATGAACACTCTTCCAGCCTCCTCCACACACCATGCTCATTACTGGTCATGTGCTGACCCAGAAATTGCTCTCCTTTGTCAAACATAGGGCTGGAAATGAAGTTGCCAAACCTGGGACTTACAGGGGACAGCTGAAGATCAAGACACCTTTTATATTAAAACTCCCTTAAAAGGGGGTTATCTATCATTGTAAATTGGTGACTTATTCTTAGGATAGGCAATTAATATTTGAAGGGATGTACTCAGCACCACCACAGATCATTTTATTCAAGGGGCCATGGCACTCACTCATGCACCAAAGCCTCATCAATGGCTTACATTGGCTTGTGAGCTGGTTCGTGCCTGTCTACAACAGTTCTTATTGTAGTGGTGGTGTAAAGTGTTAGATCACTAACCCATCCAAGTGAATGGGAACTAGGCAGCTTGAGCTCATTTTTTTGCTGCCCGGATCAATAGGTTGCATGTTCCACGGACGCACCAAGAGTTTCAGAATAAGGAAGCCCATAACAACATAGAATGCCCCAATATATTGTACCTTTTATGTCAATATTCTTGCGACTGGTTTGCATTCCTATACACTTTTACCAATTAGTAAATCTACTGTAGAATGTATTAGAAACAACGTTGCTGCAATATTGGGATTTCATTAACTAGTGAAGCCTATGTTAGTAAATGATATGTAAAACCTGTGAAACCACTGGATCACTGCACCCAACATTGTGCAATGTAATGATGTCAGGAAGAGGTCATGAAAAGCAGCAGATTTTGAATACTTCACACTTTTATATTCCAACGATCGCCTCTCACATTACTATCAGCCTGGTAATGAATATTTATAGGCAGACTTGTTATATTTCTTATTCTGAGGATGAAAGGAAAATGACTATGAACACTGCAGTTTGGGTACCATAATCTGCTGATGGAGGGTTTCTTGCCGCGCTTCTGCAATGGATCTCCCTGTAGTGGTGTAACACTATAAATGCTTTTCCATCTAGATAACATTTGGTGCATACTAATGAATTTTGAAGCTGGCACAAATAATTAATCAGTCATTTCCTTCAACATATAACACTGGTTGTGTGGTCTGACATAAATGGTTCCACAAAGCTTCAATAGGACAAAGAAACATCCAACACTGTAGTAATATATATATACAGTGGGGGAAATAAGTATTTGATCCCTTGCTGATTTTGTAAGTAGCCCACTGACAAAGACATGAACAGTCTATAATTTTAAGGGTAGGTTAATTTTAACATTGAGAGATAGAATATCAAAAATAAAATCCAGAAAATCACATTGCAAAAATTATATAAATTTATTTGCATTTTGCAGTGAGAAATGAGTATTTGATCCCTCTGGCAAACAAGACTTAATACTTGGTGGCAAAACTCTTGTTGGCAAGCACAGCAGTCAGACGCTTTTTGTAGTTGATGATGAGGTTTGCGCACATGTCAAAAGGAATTTTGCTCCACTCCTCTTTGCAGGTCATCTCTAAATCATTAAGATTTTGAGGCTGTCACTTGGCAACTCAGAGCTTCAATCCCAAGTTTTCTATGGATTAAGGTCTGGAGACTGGCTAGGCCACTCCATGACCTTAATGTGCTTCTTTTTGAGCCACTCCTTTGTTGCCTTGGCTGTATGTTTTGGTTCATTGTCTTGCTGGAAGACCCAGCCACGACCCATTTTTAATGTCCTGGCGGAGGGAAGGAGGTTGTCACTCAGGATTTTACGGTACATGGCTCCATCCATTTTCCCATTGATGTGGTGAAGTAGTCCTGTGGCCTTAGTAGAGAAACACGCCCAAAACATAATGTTTCCTCCTCCATGCTTGACAGTGGGGACGGTGTTCTTTGGGTCATAGGCAGCGTTTCTTTTCCTCCAAACATGGTTAGTTGAGTTAATGCCAAAGAGATCTATTTTTGTCTCATCTGATCACAGCACCTTCTCCCAATCACTCACAGGATCATCCAGGTGTTCATTGGCAAACTTCAGACGGGCCTGCACATGTGCCTTCTTGAGCAGGGGGACCTTGTACCATTCAGGCTGCTTGCTAACATTGAATGGAGTGAAATACATGCAGGGTGGATCAGTTCAGAAGTTGAATGATTTTATTCCTGTGGTCCCAGCTGCCTTGAGATCATTAACAAGTTCCCGTGAATTTTTAGGCTGATCTTTCACCTTCACAAGTACGGGAAGTCAGAGGCAGAAGGATCACTAGGGTATACGGGCCAGCGGCTCTAGCCTGGAAGCATGAGCTACAGCTGATGCTGGCCCGCAGGCTGCAGAGGACTGAAATAGCCCAGCCAGCTCCAAAACGAGGAAGAGGGGATTAACCCCCACATGGCCAGTCCAGAGAGAAGACAGCAGAAAACAAACTCTGGACTGGATCATGACAACATCCTTATAAAGTTCTTTGATCTTGCCCATGTTGTATAGGGTAGAGTCTGACTGATTGAGTCTGTGGTCAGGAGTCTTTTATAAAGGTGACTATGTAAGACAGCTGTCTTTAATGCAGATAACGAGTTGATTAGGAGCATCTATCTGGTCTGTAGGAGCCAGAACTCTTAATGGTTGGTAGGGATCAAATACTTATTTCTCACTGCAAAATGCAAATACATTTATATAATTAATACAGTGTGATTTTCTGGATATGCAGGGGTGCAAACTTCAGACATTTAACAACTGCCTTTTCATCACAGATCGGATTCTTGGTTTTTGAGAAATAGGCGTAGTCCTGATCTTTACACTGTGTGCAGAATTATTAGGCAAATGAGTATTTTGATCACATCATCCTTTTTATACACGTTGTCCTACTCCAAGCTGTATAGGCTTGAAAGCCAACTGCCAATTATGTAAATCAGGTGATTTGCATCTCTGTAATGAGGAGGGGTGTGGTCTAATGACATCAACACCCTATATAATGTGTGCTTAAATATTAGGCAACTTCCTTTCCTTTGGAAAAATGGGTCAGAAGAGAGATTTGACAGACTTTGAAAAGTCAAAAATTGTGAGATGTCTTGCAGAGGGATGCAGCAGTCTTGAAATTGCAAACCTTTTGAAGCGTGATCACCGAACAATCAAGCATTTCATGGAAAATAGCCAACAGGGTCGCAAGAAGCATGTTGATAAAAAAAGGCGCAAAATAACTGCCCATGAATTGAGGAAAATCAAGCGTGAAGCTGCCAAGATGCCATTTGCCACCAGTTTTGCCATATTTCAGAGCTGCAACGTTACTGGAGTATCAAAAAGCACAAGGTGTGCCATACTCAGGGACATGGCCAAGGTAAGGAAGACTGAAACACGACCACCTTTGAACAAGAAACATAAGATAAAATGTCAAGACTGGGCCAATAAATATCTTAAGACTGATTTTTCAAAGGTTTTATGGACTGATGAAATGAGAGTGACTCTTGATGGGCCAGATGGATGGGCCCGAGGCTGGATCAGTAAAGGGCAGAGAGTTCCACTCCCACTCAGACGCCAGCAAGGTGGAGGTGGGGTACTGGTATGGGCTGGTATCATCAAAGATGAACTTGTGGTACCTTTTTCGGGTTGAGGATGGAGTGAAGCTCAACTCCCAGACCTACTGCCAGTTTCTGGAAGACACCTTCTTCAAACAGTGGTACAGGAAGAAGTCGGTATCGTTCAAGAAAAACATGATTTTCATGCAGGACAATGCTCCATCACATGCATCCAAACAGTCCACGGCGTGCTGGCCGGTAAAGGTCAAAAAGAAGAAAAAATAATGACATGGCCCCCTTGTTCACCTGATCTGAACCACATAGAGAACCTGTGGTTCCTCATAAAATGTGAGATCTACAGGGAGGGGAAACATTACACCTCTCGAAACAGTGTCTGGGAGGCTGTGTTGGCTGCTGCACGCAATGTTGATCGTAAACAGATCAAACAACTGACAGAATCTATGGATGGAAGGCTTCTGAGTATCATCGTAAAGAAAGGTGGCTATATTGGTCACTGATTTTTATTTTTTTTTTGAATGTCAGAAATGTTTATTTCTAAATTTTGTGTTGTTATATTGGTTTACCTGGTGAAAATAAACAAGTGAGATGGGTATATATTTGGTTTTTATTAAGTTGCCTAATAATTCTGCACAGTAATAGTTACCTGCACAAACAGATATCCTCCTAAGATAGCCAAATCTAAAAAAAACCACTGCAACTACCAAAAATATTAAGCTTTGATATTTAAGAGTCTTTTGGGGTGATTGAGAACATAGTTGTTGTTCAATAATAAAAAGAATCCTCTTAAATACAACTTGCCTAATAATTCTGCACACAGTGTAAGTTTATTCAGCTTAACAGAGGAGACGTGATAGATTTGTAGTTAGCTGGTTGTGTTGTATGGAAGATGAGACAATGGTGGAAAGATAGAAGAGGATAGAAGTGTAAAAATTATGTCATGCAAGATATTCTTCAGTGTGACTGGATTATGGTAACATTAATTGTAGCTGGTCGGTGACTACAAGAAATAGTCATCAGTTTATACTTATAGAAACCTGTCTATCTAACGGTAAATGACTGCCATGTGTCACAGGTAACCTCTATCCTTCCTGCGAAGAAGAGAATACATCCCAGTTGCATTCTGCATTCAATGCAGAACTACCAATCACTGCCCATTGGGAATTATCCTCAGAGAAGGATCATTTTTCTCCTTGTCTATTATACAACTAGGTTAAATCCTCTAGGTTAACTTCAAGGCTTCCTATGTTAACACTTTCGCACCAGAGCCTGTTTTCGCCTTTGTGACCAGGCCAATTTTTTTTAATTCTAACCACTGTCACTTTATGAGATAATAACTCTAGAAAGCTTCAACTTATCCAGTGATTTTGCGAACGTTTTTTCATGACATATCATACTTCATGATAGTGGTTAAATTTGTTCGATATTTCTAGCATTTATTTCTGAAAATATTGGAAATTTGGCAAAAATTTTTAAATGTTCAAACTTTTAAAGTTTTATGCCCTTAAACCAGAGAGTTATGTCACACAAAATACTTCATGAATAACATTTACCACATGTCTACTTTACATCAGCACAATTTTTGAAACATAATTTTTTTTTGGTACAAAGTTAGAAGGGTTAAAAGTTGATCAGCAATTTCTCATTTTTCCATAAAATATACAAAATCATTTTTTTACGGACCACATCACATTTGAAGTGACTTTGAGGGGCCTGTATGACAGAAATTACCCAAAAGTGACACCATTCTAAAAACTTCACCTCTCAAGGTGCTCAAAACCATATCCAAGAGGTTTTTTAACCCTTCAGGCGCATTACAGGAATTAATGGAATGGGAAGGAAAAAAGAAACATTTAACTTTTTCTACAAAAATTTTACTTTAGCCCTAAATTTTTCATTTTCACAAGCGTAAAATGAGAAAATGCACCATAAAATTTGCTGTGCAATTTCTCCTGAGTATGCCAATAACCCATATGTGGTGGAAAACTACTGTGTGGGCATATGGCAGGGATCAAAAGGGAAGGAACACCGTTTGAGTTTTGGAATGCTAAATTGGTTGGAATCGATATTGGATGCCATGTCGGGTTTGGAAAGCCCCTGATGTGCCTAAACAGTGGAAATCCCCACAAATGACCCCATTTTGGAAACTAGACCCCTCAAAGAAATTTATCTAGATGTGTGGTGAGCATCTTGAATCCTCAGGGGCTTCACCAAATTTTTGAATTTTGAGCAGTGAAAATTAAAAAATAAAATTTTCACACGAAAATGTTTTTTTAGCCACAATTTTTTAAAATTTTCGTAAGGGTAGTAAGAAAAAAATGACTCCAACATTTGTTGTGCAACTATTCCTGAGTACGCCGATACCCATATTTGCTGGAAAACGACTGCTTGGGCGCACGGTAGGCCTCGAAAGGAAAGGAGCTCTATTTTGGCTGGAATAGGTTACGGATACCATGTCACATTTGAAGAGCCCCTGAAATGCCGAAACAGCAGAAACCCCAACACGTGATCCCATTTTGTAAATTACACCTCTAAAGAAATTCATCTAGGGGAGTAGTGAGCATTTTTAACCCTCAGGCGATTCACAAACCTGTATAACATTAGGCTGAGTAAATTAAATATTACTATTTTTTCCATTAAAATGTTGCTTTGATCCCAAAGTTTCAATTTTCAAAAGGGGTAATAGGAGGAAACAAATGGTGCAATTTGTTATGCAATTTCTCCAGAGTACATGAATACCCCATAAGTGGTCGAAAACTACTTTTGAGGTACAGCACAAAACTCAGAAGAGAAGGAGCGCCATATTGCAGTGCAGATTTTGCTGTTATGATTTGCGGGTGCCATGCTATGTCACATTGGCAGAGCCCCTGGGGTTCCAGAACTGCAGAAACCCCCATAAGTGACCACATTTTACAAACTACATCTACACCTCTCAATGAATTCTTCTAGGCGTGCAGTGATCATATTGACACACAGGTATGTCACAAAATTGGGCAGTGAAGAAAAAATAATTAAATTTTTACCTCAAAAAAATTGTGTTAGCCCTAGATTTTACATTTTCCCAAGGGGAAATTGGCAAAACTAGTGCCAAAATGTGTCACACAATTTCTGGTGAATGTGCGATTCCTCATATGTGGATGTACAGTACTGCTTAGCGACACAGCAAGACTCGGGAGGGAAGGAGCACTTTTTGACTTTTGGAGAACAAATTATTGTAGAATAGTTTGGGACTCCATATACAGAGACCTTAAATGCCAGAAGAGCAAAATTCCCCTTCAAGTGATCCCATTTTGGAAATTACACCCCTCTGTGAATTTTTCTACAAGGGTACTGACGATTTTGTCTCCATAAGTGTTTTCCAGAAACAAGCAGCAGTGGATGTTACTTAGTGAAAATTGCAAACTGTTGATGTAGTGATCAGTATGTTGCAGTGACCAGTACATTGCAGGGCCAGTACATTATGCCCAGCTCATGCTTCTGAAGACACGCACCAGTAAATTAGGCTAGCTCTCATAGCTACAGAAATGCCAAACGTGTGGTTTAGGCACACTGTGGGGCTCAGAAGGGAGGGGGACATTTGGATTTGGGAGAGCAGAATTTGGTGGATTTCTTTTGGGGAATGGGGAGCCATTATGCTTTTCCAGAGCCTTTATACTACCAGTAACATGTAAGCCCCCTTTATTTCCACTAACAGATGATGGATCTGAGTTGGGGCTTTTTTTCGTGGATTGAGTTGAAGCTTTTATTGGGAATATTTTACATAACGTTTGGGATCACATTTATCCGGCGCTCTACACTGAGCACTTACATCAAGGTTTCCATCTAAATCTGTGAATGACATGATTCAGATGAAACCCTCAAGGGATCCATTCACTATATGGCCGGAGTCACACTAGCAAGAAATACGGACGAGTGCAATGCGAGAAAAAAAAAAATCGCACTGCACTCGAATCAATGTTATTCTATGGGACAGCTCCCATCAGCCGATTTTTTCTCGGCCGTTTTATACGGGCTTAGAAAATCACAGCATGCTGCGATTTGCACCATATAAATCGGCCGAGAATCGTCAATGCAAGTCTATGGGGGTGAGAAAAATACGGATTACACAAGGACCACACGTGTGACTTGCGAAAAATACGCACAGGTGTCCTTCAGAAAAGCCGGCAATTCAGTGCGCTATACTGTAAAATCACAATGACAGGTTTAATAAAGAATGGAAAGAATAGATATATACACATAGAATACATATATATATATATGCTGTAAGGTGGCGGTGTTCACACCGTGCAGTAACTGAGGCAGTGACCCAAGCAAGTCCAATATATACAGCTTTTATTCAGCAACTCACGGGTTAAACAGAAAAAGTCCTCCGGTACGCAGCCGGGTTAACATCAGTCCATAAACAATGGTTGCCGGGCACAACGGCCGCGCCGGGCCGAACAGGGCCTGACAGGTGCAGAGCCGCGCCAGGTGTAGGTTCAGCTACACAATCCTGCGTAGCTTTTCTGCTATGCTCCTAGCAGGGTCAACATAGAACCACACTAATCCTTAGTGCAGGAGTTTTAAAGACCTGTGGCAAAAGCCACTGGAAAACCCGGGTTGGAGGGAGGAGGCCGCCCCACTGCCTCCTGTGACCTCCTCCAAGAAATGAAGGACCTGCCGGACTTTACTTAATCTGCCTTAGCCAGGTAGTCTGACCAGGTCATTGCTCACCTTCATTCCTGCATTGCAGCCGCAGCTGTGTGTGTGACTGCAATGCACTCCAATGGTTTTAATAGGTCTCTGTACACATTCTGGGGGAAACATAGCGTCCCTCGTAAACGATCCCGGTCACTGCCTCACATATTCCCCCCCTCTGTTCAAACTTGTGGGGTTGAACATTTGTCACCATACAGGGTGCCCGGGACAGGGCATCCGCGTTTGCTTGCAACTTTCCAGGGCGACGTTCTACAGAGAAACTGAAATTTTGCAGTGACAGGAACCACCTGGTTACTCGCGCATTTCTCTCCTTGGCATTCCTCATCCATACCAAGGGTGAGTGGTCCGTCACCAAGCGGAATTGACGCCTGAGTAAATAATAACGTAGTGATTCCAAGGCCCATTTAATAGCCAAACACTCCTTCTCTACCACGCTATAATTTTTCTCTGCCGGACAAGTTTTCTACTCAAGTAGGTGACCGGGTGTTCTTCACCATTCACTTTTGTGACAACACCGCCCCTAAGCCTACCTCCGAGGCATCTGTCTGTACAATGAAGGTTTCATTGAAGTTGGGGCTGATGAGGACCGGCTGTCCACACAGGGCCAACTTCATGGACTGAAAGGCTTCTTCTGCCTGAGGGGTCCACCGAACCATTACCGTTTTTTTTCCTTTCAAGAGATCGGTCAGGGCCGCCGTTCGCCCAGCAAAATTAAGTATAAACCGGCGGTAATACCCAAGGATGCCAAGGAACGCCTTCACCTGTTTTGTACTCGATGGTTTAGGCCAGTTTTTTATGGCCTCAATTTTATTGATTTGGGGCTTGATAGCTCCTCAGCCTATCACATACCCCAAATATCGGGCTTCCTCTAGCCCTATCGCACATTTTTTTGGGTTTGCCGTTAACCCCGCGGCTCTGAGAGAATCCAGCACCGCTTGTACCTGTGATAGGTGCGTTTGCCAGTCGGAGCTAAATATGATAATATCATCTAGATACGCGGACGCGTACTCCTGATGCGGCTTTAGCACTATGTCCATCAATCTCTGAAATGTAGCCGGGGCCCCATGTAACCCAAAAGGTAAGACCACATAGTGATATAGACCCTCCGGAGTTACGAAGGCGGTCTTTTCCTTCGCCGAATCTGTGAGAGGTACCTGCCAGTAACCCTTGGTGAGATCGAGCGTGGTAAAGTACTGGGCCTGCCCCAGTCTCTCAATCAGCTCGTCCACCCGGGGCATTGGATAAAGGTCAAACTTTGACACTTCATTCAATTTCCGGAAATCGTTACAGAAGCGTAATGATCCGTCTGGCTTTGGAATCAGTACAATGGGGCTAGCCCACTCACTCCGTGATTCCTCTATGACGCCTAACTGAAGCATTTGTTTTACCTCAGCCGTGATGGCTTGTCTCCGGGCTTCGGGCACCCGGTACAGTCTTATTCGCACCCTTACCCCAGGTTCAGTGACAATGTCATGTTGGATAACCGTAGTTCTACCTGGTAGCTCGGAGAACACGTCGGTATTGTGTTGCACCAGGGAGCGAGCCTCCCGTCGCTGCTGTTTAGTGAGGGCATCACTTATCCTGACCTCCCCCTTGGACGCTTCCCTGGCTGAAGGTAAAGAACTCTCTGGGTGATGTCTGTAACTAAACACTCTCGATCTTTCCAAGGCTTTAGCAGGTTTACATGGTAAATCTGCTCAGGTTTCCTCCTTCCAGGCTGATACACCCGGTAATTTACCTCCCCCACCTTTTCTCGAATCTCATATGGCCCTTGCCACTTGGCCATGAGCTTACTCTCGGCTGTGGGTACCAGTACTAATACCCGATCGCCTTTGTTAAAAGACCTGACTCTTGCTCTTTTATTATATGTGCGCCTCTGGGTTGCCTGGGCATCTAACAGATGTTCTTTCACGATGGGCATGACCGCCGCGATCCGGTCCTGCATACTAGCCACGTGTTCAATTATACTCCTATGTGGAGTCGGCTCTTGTTCCCATGTCTCTTTGGCTACGTCCAACAGACTCCTAGGGTGTCTGCCGTATAACAACTCAAAGGGAGAAAACCCCGTGGAAGCCTGGGGTACCTCACGGACGGCGAACATCAAATAGGGTAGCAACATGTCCCAATCCCTTCCATCCTTAGAAACCACTTTTTTTAACATGGACTTGAGGGTTCTATTGAATCGTTCTACTAACCCGTCGGTTTGAGGGTGGTACACCGGGGTGCGCAATTGTTTAATTTTTAGCAGTTTGCACAGTTCTCTTGTCACCTTGGACATAAAGGGGTCCCCTGATCCGTCAGGATCTCCTTAGGTAGTCCCAGGCGACAGAACATGGCAAACAGTTCCCGGGCAATAGGTTTTGACGAGGTGTGGCGTAGTGGTATAGCCTCCGGGTACCGGGTGGCATAGTCGACGACCACCAGTATATGTTGGTGGCCACGGGCGGATTTTACAATGGGCCCTACCAAATCCATTGCAATCCGTTCAAAAGGTACCTCTATCACTGGCAGGGGTACCAATGGACTACGGAAACTTGCAGTGGGTGAGGTCAACTGACATTCGGGGCAGGATTCGCAGTACCTTTTGACCTCCGCGTAAACTCCAGGCCAAAAGAACCGCTGCAAGATACGTTCTAGAGGTTTTTTTTCCCCTAAGTGTCCACCCAGCAAGTGTGAGTGTGCCAAATCTAGAATCACCCGACGATACGACTGAGGTGCTACCAACTGTTCCACGACCACGTCCCTGATCTTATCTATCCTATAGAGCAACTCACCACTGACTACCATACGTGGAAATACCGTAACTGCATTGGGCTACGCCGTTTACCTCTAGCACCCTTTCCCGCGCCTGAGTCAGGGTGGGGTCCTGTAGCTGAGCTGTCCCAAACGTGGCCCTGGACACTTCCAGCTCGGGAATTGATGCGGTCTCCTCAACCTCTCCTGCCAGCACCTCTAAGGGACACCTATCGGGGTCACACTCTATCCCTAGGTGGGACACCCCTACGGCAGGTTCGTCGGGTACAGCATCCGTAATACATTTTACCGGGGAGAATGGATTTTGTTTTTCCACAGAGTCCAGAACAGGGGCAAATCTCTTCCCAACACAGACCCATAGGGAAGATTTTTTACCACTCCCACCACATGTTTTATGTCTCCACATGGCGTAGACAACACTACCTCCGTAGTTGGATACTCTCGGAGGTCCCCATGGATACATACAACCCCTACCTGCCGTCCGCTGGGGTTGTCTCCTGCCACCAGTGACCCATGTACCAGAGTCACGAGGCTCCCTGAGTCCAGGAGAGCCTCCGTAGGGTACCCATTAACCAGTACCTGGCATAGTTGAAGTTCACTGTCCTGGGGGTCGAGGCTCGCTGTGCAGACGGTCTGGGCATACATTGAGACCCGGCGGCTATATCCGGAGTCCATGGGTTCCGTAGTCAGGGGACAATTAGCAATCACATGTCCCGGGCCCTGACATCTCCAGCACCTAAGGGTGGAGGTACTGTTAGGTCTTATGACAGTTTGGAAGGGAACCGGTCTCCTGCCACTCTCACTCCGGGGTTCCCCTTCAGCACGGGCATGGTGCTGACTGTCCCCAGCAGAGGGACGCGATCCCTTTCCAGATTCCTGGGGTGGCAGGAATCGGCGTGACAGCCGAGAGGGGGCGGAGTCTCGAATGAAGTCCTGAGTGGCCGAGTAGCGCTCGATCAAACTGACTACCTGGTCGAGCGTGCCGGGGTCGCCTTGCCCCACCCAACGTTGTATAGCAGCCGGCAGAGTCCTTACCAATCGGTCAGTCACCACCCTCTCCACCATCTGGGCTGGAGACAAAGTCTCTGGCTGGAGCCACTTCTTTACCAGCTGCAGGAGGTCATAAGTCTGAGACCGAGCGGTCGTGTCTCCACATAAGCCCATGAAAATACACGCTGAGCCCTCACGTACGTATTGACCCCTAGTCGGGCAAGGATCTCACCTTTGAGCCTCTGGTAGTCCTGGGCGTCCTCCCGACTGAGATCGAAGTAGGCCTTTTGTGCATCGCTGACCAGAAACGGAGCCACTACTTCTGCCCACTGGCTGGCTGGTAGGTTTTCCCGCTCCGCTGTGCATTCATAAACTGTCAGGAAAGCTTCCACGTCGTCCTCCGGTCCCATCTTCCTCAACGCTGAGCGAACCCTGTCTCGGGCCTTGCGACGTTCAGGGGCTGGTGCCGTCGAGGTCTCCCGCAGGGCAGAAATCTGTTGCAGCAGCAGTTCGTTTGTTTTTTGTTGCTGCTGGTACAATAGCTGCTGTTGCTCATTGTGCTGTTGCTCCCGCTCCTGCTGTTGCCGCTGGAGACTCAGGTACTGCTCCTGCTGGTGTCGCTGAGACTGCAGCTGCTGCTGTTGTGTAATTACCAGCTGCTTTAACAGCTCTTCCATTTTGTCCACGGGTTGAGGCTGAAAAGTGGCCGGCCGGATTGTGGTCATGAAGCTGCCGGTGGGTATGCCTTAGTCACAGTGCCCGCATTCTCCACCAAGCTGTAAGGTGGCGGTGTTCACACCGTGCAGTAACTGAGGCAGTGACCCAAGCAAGTCCAATATATACAGCTTTTATTCAGCAACTCACGGGTTAAACAGAAAAAGTCCTCCGGTACGCAGCCGGGTTAACATCAGTCCATAAACAATGGTTGCCGGGCACAACGGCCGCGCCGGGCCCAACGGCCGCGCCGGGCCGAACAGGGCCTGACAGGTGCAGAGCCGCGCCAGGTGTAGGTTCAGCTACACAATCCTGCGTAGCTTTTCTGCTATGCTCCTAGCAGGGTCAACATAGAACCACACTAATCCTTAGTGCAGGAGTTTTAAAGACCTGTGGCAAAAGCCACTGGAAAACCCGGGTTGGAGGGAGGAGGCCGCCCCACTGCCTCATGTGACCTCCTCCAAGAAATGAAGGACCTGCCGGACTTTACTTAATCTGCCTTAGCCAGGTAGTCTGACCAGGTCATTGCTCACCTTCATTCCTGCATTGCAGTCGCAGCTGTGTGTGTGACTGCAATGCACTCCAATGGTTTTAATAGGTCTCTGTACACATTCTGGGGGAAACATAGCGTCCCTCGTAAACGATCCCGGTCACTGCCTCACATAATACACACATGTCATTGAGACACACACACACACACATATATATACAGTACAGACCAAAAGTTTGGACACACCTTCTCATTCAAAGATTTTTCTGTATTTTCATGGCTATGAAAATTGTAGAATCACACTGAAGGCATCAATAATATGAATTAACACATGTGGAATTATACATTACACTTTACAAAAAAGTGTGAAACAACTGAAAATATGTCTTATATTCTAGGTTCTGCAAAGTAGCCACCTTTTGCTTTGATTACTGCTTTGCACGCAGAAAAGGTGAACGGATGGACTCTACATGCCTGGTTCCCTGTCACGGGTGTGTCGCCACGAAGATCGTCGCGATTACACAATCTGACTTCGCGCAGCTGAGTTTTTGGTGCTTGGTGTTTTTCGGCAGTGAGGGAGTTAATTCTCTCACTCTCTGTGCTAGAGGAGGTCCGGCCTCGCCCAGCTGCAGTTAATTCTGCAGTAATGAGATTCCTTCAAATACCTGCCAGTCTGCTAGGAATGTGTCGGTGAAAGCATTCATGCAGACCAGCAGAGCGGATCGTGGTATTGTGAAGTCTGAAGTGAAGAGTACTTGGTGTGGTGTTTTCCCCTCCTCGCTTTATCATTTATCTCCGTACCCGTTGGTGTTCCCTCTGTTTTCGTGGTGTGAGTTTTGTATGCAAGGTGGATTTCAGTTTACCCCTTGTACTGTCTCGTTCGTCTATTACTGTGTTTAGGCATATACCTTCCAGTCCCCTGTGTTGTGATCGGGGTCCTTCTCAGGACTAGATTACTGAAGGTCAGGGATTTGCAGGAGATAGGGTTACGCTGGTGGCCTGGACCTCTGTACCATCAACAGTACCTCCAGGTAGAGGGATTAGTCAGGACCCCAGCTTAGGGTCAGCATAGACCCCGGACCTCCTGTATGCAGTAACAGCGTGACATTTTCACCGACCACTAAAGATTTTCTCCAGCTACCATGGATCCAGTAGCCAGTCTAGCTAGGCAGTTGCAGAGTTTGTCCATGGAGCTGGCGGACGTTAAGTCCAAGGTTTTGTACCCCCTGGAGCAAGCCGGTCCAGAACCTAAAGTAGCTCTCCCTGACAGGTTCACTGGGGGGCGGGACAAGTTTTTTGCTTTCCGGGAAGCATGTAAATTGTACTTTCGGCTGAGACCTCGGTCATCTGGGGTGAAGAACAAAGGGTGGGGATTGTCATCTCGCTCCTACAAGGGGACCCCCAATCCTGGGCGTTCTCTCTCCCCCCGGGCTCCCCGGCTCTCCAGTCAGTGGATAGGTTTTTCGCAGCTCTGGGTCTTGTATATGATGACCCGGATCGGGTCTCCCTTGCTGAATCTAAGTTACGTAAGATACAGCAGGGAGATCGTCCGACGGAGGAATTCTGTTCGGAGTTCCGTAGGTGGGCCACGGACACCCAGTGGAATGACCCGGCTCTTAGGAGCCAGTTTTGTCAAGGTTTATCTGACAAATTAAAGGATGTGCTGGCACAGTATGACCCACCCACGTCACTGGAGGCCGCTATGGCCCTTGCTATTCGCATTGACAGGCGGCTTCGGGAGAGGTGCGGGGTAACTCCGCCCCCTGTGATGACTCCACCTTCTACTAGGGCCCCTTATATGGAGGTTCCCCTGGTCAGTCCAGAAGAGCCGATGCAGTTAGGAGGGACATCATTCTGGGGGAGGGGATCGGCAGTGCGCCACAAGACAGGAAGGTGTTTCTTCTGCGGGAGAAAGGGACATTTTATTGGGGGGTGTCCATCCCGTCCTTTGCAGAGTGAGAAGTCGCCGGAAAACTATTGATCCCAGGTTGTGTGGTGGACGGCAATCTGGGAGTAGGTATTTCGTCCCTAGGTCCGTCTCAATTCCTCGTGCCGGCGGAGGTGGTGGTGGGTGCGAGAACTGAGAGGATATCTGTTCTTCTGGATAGTGGGGCCGGGGCTAATCTGGTGGATGCTCGCTTTGCCCGGGTTCAAGGTATGCGACTGAGTGTATTGGCTAAACCCATCCCCATATTCTCGATCGACGCCAGACCTCTCGGTCAGGGTAGTTTTTTGCAAGCAGTGCATAACATAGATCTTCAAGTGGGGGCGATACATAAAGAACTGTTGTCGTGTTACGTGTTGGAGGGTCTTCCCACTCCTATAGTGCTGGGCCTTCCTTGGTTAACCAAGCATAACCCGGTTATTAATTGGCAATCCAGAGAGATAAGCCAATGGAGTGAATTCTGTAATAAAACTGCATGAATACGGTCATTGGTGCGGTCGCTCCTAGGACCTTACCTCCATTTCTGTTGGACTTTGAGGATGTATTCTCGGAGAAAGGGTGTCAAGAACTACCTCCTCATCGCGTGTATGACTGTTCTGTTAAATTGCTCCCTGGGGCCAAGTTACCGAAATCTAGGTTGTATAACCTTTCTGGTCCTGAGAGACAGGCCATGAAGGATTATATTTCAGAGAGTCTGGCTAAGGGGCATATTAGACCTTCATCTTCCCCGGTGGCCGCGGGGTTCTTCTTTGTGAAGAAGAAAGATGGAGGCCTACGCCCTTGCCTGGATTTCCGTGAACTCAATCGGATTACGGTCCGAGATCCGTATCCGCTCCCACTTATTCCCGATCTCTTCAATCAGATCGTGGGTGGGGTGCCAAATGGTTCTCTAAGTTGGATCTCAGGGGGGCGTACAATCTGATTAGGATGAAGGAGGGGGATGAATGGAAGACGGCGTTTAACACTCCAGAGGGGCATTATGAGAACCTTGTCATGCCATTTGGTCTGACTAATGCCCCGGCGGTGTTCCAACACTTTGTTAATGACATTTTTCGCCGCCTAGTGGGACAGTTTGTTGTCATATATCTGGATGACATCTTAATTTACTCGCCGGATCTGGTGTCTCATCAGGAGCATGTTAGGCAGGTGTTGCAGATCTTGCAGGATAATAAACTGTACGCCAAATGGGAAAAGTGCGTGTTCGCCGTACAGGAACTTCAGTTTTTAGGCTTCCTGGTGTCAGCGTCCGGTTTTCGTATGGACCCTGGGAAAGTGCGGGCAGTTCTTGAGTGGGATCTGCCAGAGGATCTTAAGGCACTACAACGTTTCCTGGGGTTTGCTAACTACTACCGGAAATTTATTCGTAATTTCTCGTCCATAGTTAAACCTCTGACGGACATGACTAAAAAAGGGACGGATTTTTCTAGGTGGTCTGACAAGGCTTGTCAAGCGTTTTCCTCCTTGAAAAATGTTTTGCTTCGGCTCCCATACTCATTCAACCGGATGCGTCACAGCCGTTCATTGTGGAGGTGGACGCTTCTGAGGTAGGGGTGGGAGCAGTATTGTCACAGGGTTCGTCCCCTGGTAAGTGGCACCCGTGCGCTTTCTTCTCTAAAAAATTGTCGTCCGCTGAGAGGAATTACGATGTCGGCAATAGGGAGCTCTTGGCCATTAAGTTAGCTTTTGAGGAGTGGCGTCATTTTTTGGAGGGGGCAGTCCACCCGGTCACCGTCATCACCGATCACAAGAACTTGCTGTATTTAGAGTCCGCAAAACGTCTGAATCCCAGACAAGCTAGGTGGTCGTTATTTTTTACCAGGTTTAATTTTGTTGTCACATATCGTCCTGGGTCAAAAAATGTAAAGGCGGATGCCTTGTCTCGTAGTTTCCCTGGGGCCGGGAAGACAGATGACCCGGTTCCGATCCTTCAGGAGGGGGTGGTGGTGTCGGCAGTATGCTCTGAGCTTGAGAAGGAGGTATTGGAGGCTCAGGGGGACGCCCCTGTTGGACCTCCAGGGAGACTGTTTGTTCCGGATCACTTGCGACAAAAGGTGATTGAGGCACACCATAACTCAGCCTTAGCAGGACACCCAGGGAGTAAAGCAACTGTGGATCTTCTCTCGCGGCAGTTTTGGTGGCCTAACTTACATAGGGAGGTGGTAACTTTTGTTGCGTCCTGTGGGGTTTGTGCGCGCTCTAAGACCCCACATACCCGTCCGTCTGGGGCCCTCTTACCTTTGAAGATCCCGGAGCGTCCGTGGACTCATCTGTCTATGGACTTTATTATGGACCTCCCGCCGTCTTCGGGTAAAACAGTCATACTTGTTGTGTGGACAGGTTCAGCAAGATGGCTCATTTTATCGCTCTTCCTGCTCTTCCTAATGCTAAAACTCTGGCGCAGGTGTTCATTGGGGAGATTGTGAGGCTTCACAGGGTACCCTCCGATGTGGTGTCGGATCGAGGGTCTCAGTTTGTGTCCAAATTCTGGAAGGCATTTTGTACACGGCGGGGGATGCAGTTGTCGTTTTCATCGGCTTTTCATCCGCAGACCAATGGTCAGACAGAACGTCTGAACCAGAGTTTGGAGACATATCTCCGGTGTTTTGTGTCAGAGAACCAGGAGGACTGGGCTTCTTTCTTACCTCTGGCAGAGTTTGCTCTTAACAATAGGCAGAGCGAGTCCACTGGTAAGTCCCCGTTTTTTGGGGCATATGGTTTTCACCCCCAGTTTTGTACTTTCAGTAAGGGGGCTCTTCGGGGGTTCCTGAGGAAGAACGATTTTCGTCATCACTTGCTTCAGTGTGGAGAGGAGTGCTGAACAATCTTAGTACTATGGGGAACCGATACAAACGTATGGCTGACAGGAGGAGAGTGTCTGGTCCGGACCTATGTGTGAACGATCGGGTATGGTTGTCTACCAAAAATATAAAACTCAAGGTTCCCTCTTGGAAACTGGGTCCCAGGTTCATTGGGCCATACAGGATCAGTTCTATAATTAATCCGGTGGCATTCCGTCTTGACCTCCTCCCTACGTTTAAAATTCACAACGTGTTCCACAGATCTTTGCTTAAGAGGTATGTGGCGCCGGTGATACCGTCATCTTTACCTCCTCCTCCTGTGGTGGTCAATGGTAACTTGGAGTTTCAGGTGTCGAAAATCATCGATTCACGTCTTAACCGCCGGTCCCTTCAGTACCTGGTTCATTGGAGGGGGTATGGTCCTGAGGAGAGCACGTGGGTTCCTGCGTCGGATATTAACGCAGACCGATTAATTCGGGCCTTCCACACGACTCACCCGGATAAACCTGGCTCTGAGGGTCCAGAGGCCCCTCGTAGAAGGGGGGGTACTGTCACGGGTGTGTCGCCACGAAGATCGTCGCGATTACACAATCTGACTTCGCGCAGCTGAGTTTTTGGTGCTTGGTGTTTTTCGGCAGTGAGGGAGTTAATTCTCTCACTCTCTGTGCTAGACGAGGTCCGGCCTCGCCCAGCTGCAGTTAATTCTGCAGTAATGAGATTCCTTCAAATACCTGCCAGTGTGCTAGGAATGTGTCGGTGAAAGCATTCATGCAGACCAGCA
Organism: Oophaga sylvatica; assembly: GCA_033576555.1. Lineage (NCBI taxonomy): Eukaryota > Metazoa > Chordata > Amphibia > Anura > Dendrobatidae > Oophaga > Oophaga sylvatica. Next base: position 87,332,049 of record JARQOD010000005.1, read on the forward strand.
GAGCGGATCGTGGTATTGTGAAGTCTGAAGTGAAGAGTACTTGGTGTGGTGTTTTCCCCTCCTCGCTTTATCATTTATCTCCGTACCCGTTGGTGTTCCCTCTGTTTTCGTGGTGTGAGTTTTGTATGCAAGGTGGATTTCAGTTTACCCCTTGTACTGTCTCGTTCGTCTATTACTGTGTTTAGGCATCTACCTTCCAGTCCCCTGTGTTGTGATTGGGGTCCTTCTCAGGACTAGATTACTGAAGGTCAGGGATTTGCAGGAGATAGGGTTACGCTGGCGGCCTGGACCTCTGTACCATCAACAGTACCTCCAGGTAGAGGGATTAGTCAGGACCCCAGCTTAGGGTCAGCATAGACCCCGGACCTCCTGTATGCAGTAACAGCGTGACATTCCCACCGTGAAGCATGGAGGAGGTGGTGTGATGGTGTGGGGGTGCTTTGCTGATGACACTGTTGGGGATTTATTCAAAATTGAAGGCATACTGAACCAGCATGGCTACCACAGCATCTTGCAGCGGCATGCTATTCCATCCGGTTTGCATTTAGTTGGACCATCATTTATTTTTCAAAAGGACAATGACCCCAAACACACCTCCAGCTGTGTAAGGGCTATTTGACCAAGAAGGAAAGTGTTGGGGTACAACGCCAGATGACCTGGCCTCCACAGTCACCAGCCTGAACCCAATCGAGATGGTTTGGGGTGAGCTGGACCGCTCACCGCTTCAATTTTGAATAAATCCCCAACAGTGTCACCAGCAAAGCACCCCCACACCATCACACCACCTCCTCTATGCTCCACGGTGGGAACCAGGCATGTAGAGTCCATCCGTTCACCTTTTCTGCGTGCAAAGCAGTAATCAAAGCAAAAGGTGGCTACTTTGAAGAACCTAGAATATAAGACATATTTTCAGCTGTTTCACACTTTTTTGTAAAGTGTAATGTATAATTCCACATGTGTTAATTCATAGTTTTGATGCCTTCAGTGTGATTCTACAATTTTCATAGTCATGAAAATACAGAAAAACCTTTGAATTGAGTTCACTTCAGGTCAGCCGGTGACTCCGCGCAGCCTCAGTGACGTCAGAGGGAATCCCCGGCTGACCTGAAGTGAACTCAATAGCGTGGGAACAAATCAATTAAGCTTCCCACACTAATCAGTTCATCTCCCGTCAGCCAGGTAGGCAATTGAATTAGCGGCTATTTTGCTATGTAGAAGTGTGTGAACTATAAATATATATATATGTGTGTCTCAATGACATGTTATATTTATATATATATATAAATATATATATATGTATTCTATGTGTGTATACGTATTCTTTATTTTGTGATTTAAAAACTGTCATTTGGATCCATTATATGTCGGTTTTGCAAGCAGGCGAGAAATTCTCGCCGTACGGATGCCATACGGATGCCATATGGATGACACACAGATATTTTGATGTGAGGAAATCGCATCCTCGCATTGCACACGGATGACATACGGGTCACTGTTCAGGGAAGTTTTGTGCGATTCTCGTCCGTAAAGTTCTGTCTGAGTCACATATTTCAGAGATTTACACAGAAAGAGCACAGGTGAAGAATTGGTTTTATTTATTTTTATGCCATTCCTTGTGCGGTATAAGCGATTAGATGACTTTATTCTTCGGGTCGGTGCGATTACAGCGATATCAGATTTAAATCTTTTTTTAAGTTTGGTTGCTGTCACACACTAAAAAAGTTTTTGTTTTCTTTACAAAACCAAGTTTTGGCATTGCCATATTTTGGTAGCTATAATTTTTCTATATTTTTGCAGTCATGTGATGGCCTGTTTTTTGCGGGACGAGTTGACGCTATTGGTACCATTTTCGGGCACATGACATTTTTGATCGCTTTCTATTCAGATTTTTGTGTGGCAGAATGAACAAAAACCAGCATTTCAGGAATTGTTTTTTGACATTTTTTTTATTGTCGTTCCCCGTGTGGTAAAATTGATAAGGCAGCTGTATTCTTCAGGTCAGTATGATACCACATTATATAGTTTTTTATGTTCTACTGCTTTTACACAATAAAAAATATTGTATAGAAAAAATAATTGTTTTCTCATTGCTTTATTCTGTAAGCTATAACTGTTATTTTTCCTCTGAAGGAGCTGTATGTCAGCTGTTTTTTTGTGGATGACATTTTCATCAGTACCATTTTTCTTTCCATTTGACTTTTTGATCGCATTCTATTCCACTTTTTGTTTGACAGTGTGATAAAAAAGCAAAGCTTTTTTTTTTTTTACGGTATGCGCAAAAGGAGTTAACTAGTGTGACAGTTTTATAGGTCAGGCTATTCCGGACGCAGCGGTACCAAATATGTGTACTTTTTTGTTTTTACATAAATATACGTATTTATTGGTTTAATATTTTTCTTTTTTTTAACTTATTTTGTAATTTTTTTAAGAGTTGTAAAACTTTTTTTAATACTTTTTTATTTAGTCCCTATATAGGACTTCAATTTTTATTTTTCTGATTACTGGTCTCATGCATTGCAATACAGATTTACTGCGTTGCATAAGACTTGTCACTTTTTTACACTGGCAGATCGCCTGTGAGTCTAACAGGTCACCATAGCTGGCAGGCACGGAGGTCATCATGTGACCTCCGGCTGCCATGACAACCCTTGGCTCCTCCCGTGATGTGATCACATCTCATCATGGGGGGACATCGGAGGGGTGAGCGAAGGAGCGCTCGCTCTCTATCTTCTAAATGCTGTGATGGCCGCATCTAGAGGATAGCAAAGGGTTAACATCCAATCAGGCCCCAATGATGTCACCTGTCAGAGCTACTGCTCTGCACCGGACCTGCAGACCATAGAAAAAATCCCTCCAAGTGCTAATGTTTATGTACAGTGGGCGGTCGGGAAGAGGATAATACATTTGTCTTATCTTGGAATCTTTTCAGGTTTATTTTGAGTCTTTAAAGACCATTATCAAAGAACAAAACAGGGCAGTTTTGGACAAAAATCATCCAAAAGCTTTGTCTTGGTTAAAAGAAAAATTGTCTTCCCTTTGTTCGTTGGTGAATCCAAAAATACATACAGTCATGGCTGAAAGTGTTGATACACTTGAAATTATTCCAGAAAATGAAGCATTTCTCCCACAAAATTATTGCAATTACACATGTTTTGTCATACACGTTTATTTCCTTTTTGTATAATGAAACAACACAAAAAAATGAGAAAAAAAGACAAACTGGACATAATTTCACACAAAACTCCAAAAAAGGGCTGGACAAAATTGTTGGCACATTGCCAAAATTGAGGGTAAACAACTTTGTTTCAAGCAAGTGGTGCTCGTTCAAACTCATCTGTTGAAAGTAACAGGTGTGGGCAATATGAAAATCACAGAACAACACAAAACAGCTTAGTAAAAACAACGTATAAAAATACTCTGCTGTAAAAACAATAAATAAATAAAAGTAAACAGCAAGTGCTAATAAAAAGATGAAAAAAACAGGGTATTTGGTTAATACGTTTTCTGCAAAAAAATGTATATTAAGCCGCTCTACCAAACTTCAAGGTATGCCCGTATCAGAGCAGTCCCTGACTAATGTATTTAATCCCTATCTGATGTATTTAAAAACCTGGTCATGTGTATAACACCTGTATGAGCAGGATTCAGAAAGGTAATGTCCAATGTGGACACGCTGCATAGAACGGCTTTTATGTGCAAGGCTCATAAAGGAGGGGTGGAGACCTCCCTAGTCTTGCAGAAACAAGAACACAAATAATTACAAACAGAAACACATGAGCGGTACGATACGGGTATACCTTGACATTTGGTAGAGCGGCTTAATATACATTTTTTTGCAAAAAATGTATTAAACAAATACCCTATGGTTTTTCATCATTTTATTAGCATTTGCTGTTTACTGTTTTTTTTTACAACAGAGTATTTTTATACGTTGGTATTACTATGCTTTTTTGTGTTGTTCAGTCTTCTGGTGGTGTGAGCAATGTCAATATGAAAACCTCACCTGAAACCAGATAAAAAGGGGAGATGTTGACTCAATCTTTGCACTGTGTGTCTGTGTGCCACATCAACAATCTCAAGGCTACAAGTCCATCTCCAGAGATCTGGATGTTTCTTTGTTCACTGTACACAACATACTTTACAACCCATGGTGCTGTAGCTAATCTCTCTAGACTTGGATGGAAGAGAAATATTGATGAAACGTTGCAACAGAGGACAGTCTGGATGGTGGATAAGCAACCCCAATCATCTTCCAAAGAAATTCAAGCTGTCCTGTAGGTTGAGGGTGCATTAAGGTACTGCCACACTAAACAATCCCGCTAGCGATCACGATAACGACGCATACTAATGCGATCGCTAGCGGGATTGTTTCTATATCGCTAAGTGCGGCCACATTTAGCGATATAGTTAACGACGCTATCGCCGTTAGCGATCTTCTTAACGACTTTAGCGGTACAAAAGTACCGCTAAATCGCTAAGAAAAGGTGCCACACAGCGATAAGATACTTACCCAGCGGGAGCGCCAGCGATGAAATAGGGTCCGGAGCGATTCCAGCGACGAGCGAGATCACAGCAGGAAGCTCGTCGCTGGAAGCTGCCGCACTGAACAATATCGCTAACGGGATCGCTAAATAGTGACGTTTTTTAGCGATCCCGTTAGCGATATTGTTTAGTGTGGCATACCCTTTAGTGTAAGCACAAACTATCCGTCAACATTTGGATTAGACCCAGGAGGACCCCACTGCTGACACAAAGGCATAAAAAGCTAGACAGCAGTTTGTAAGCCAAAACCCTTCTGAGAAAAGTGTCTAGTGGACAGATGACACCAAGATAGAGCTTTTTGGAACAGCACATCATTCAACTGATTACCGAAAATTGAATGAGGTCTACAAAGAAGAGAACACAGTGCCTACAATCAAATATGGTGCAGATTCAAAGATGTTTTGCTGCATCTGGCACTGTCTGTGTGAAAGGCATCATGAAATATGAAGATTACCAAAGGATTTTGGGTGCAATGTAGTGACTAGTGTCAGAAACTTGGGTTTGCTTCCTAGGTCATGGGTCTTCCAGCAGGACAATGACCCCAAACATACTTCAAGAAGCACCCAGAAATGGATGGAAGCAAAGCGCTGGAGAGTTCGAACCTGACCAGCAATGTCTCCGGGTCTAAATCACATTGAACAACTGCAGAGAGATCTTAAAATTGCTCTTGTGAGATGGCACCCTTCAAATATGAGATACCTGCAGTAGTTTGTATGAAAAGAGTGGTCCACAATTCCAGCTGAGAAGTGTAAGAAGCTTGTTGGTGGTTATACTCGTAGGAAGCGATTGACTGCATTTATTCCAAATGGTGTGCAACCAAATATTAAGTTGAGGGTGCAAACAATTTTGTCCAGCCCTTTTTTGAAGTTTGGTGTGAAGTTATGTCCAATTTGCTTGTTTTTCTTCTGGTTTTTTTTTGTGTTGCTCCAATACACACAAAGGAAACAAAAGTGTATAACAAAACAAGTGCAATTGCAATAATTTTCTGTGACTGTGAGAAATACGTAATTCTCAGGAACACTTTCAACAGTACCAACACTTTCGACCATGACTGCACCGGCTTGCTTATCATCCTGGATTCCTCTGTCGCTTGTTAGGCTCTTGCGATGGCATGAAAGCATATGAGGGCTGTTGACTAGTGATTAATAAGCTACAGGGGGGCCCAGGTTGCTGTGCAGAGGATTGCTGGCACAGAAGTGAACACTGCGCCGATGTAACTGCCATGGAGGACTGAACTGGATGTCGGACCAAGGCAGTTTTAATTTTTGTGTTCATTCCTAATTCACACCCAAAACAACAGGAGGAATGAAATGTCAATATAGACAATAACTGACACAACATGAAAAGTTTAATCTAAAAGTTCAAACCCAAAACAGCTTCCCATACCTGTATGAAGAGTCGCATCTTATTGATTACTTGGTTGATGATGACATTGGACCCTCGGACTTTAACTTCAGGATTGTTTACTTGATCTTTAAAATCACTGGAAACGACGAGGTTGGTGTAACTATGGAAAAAAAAACAAATAGATAACCAACTGTGATGTGAAAGTACTGAGGAGTCCAGTGCAAAAGCGCTGTCAAACTAGAATTGATTTATTTGCTTGTTCATGTGCTCATAAAATCATATTTTCCATTTGTATTGCATACAGTATATACACACCATGTGATCCTGACAAATGACATAGCTTCATTGAAACAGAAATAGAATATAATAATAATGATGATGATGATGATGAAGATAGGCTCATTATAAAATCCATCCTCCCCCTTTCCATTGGCCGGAGCGATCATAGAAATGCATAACTGGAAGTGAAAAACTCAAGACCACAACCTCTAGTACTCTTATCGTATTGGCACTGAAGGCATAATAGCAAGCATCAGTCTCCAGGCTCCTTCCAACCAAATGCAAAATATGTCAGACCTGTTTCCTATTGTGATCTGCAAAATAGGCCATAAAGTTGGTTGGTGAGGTCTTATACTGGGAGCCCTCCTAGTCCTGAGAATTTAGTGCACACTCTTGAAGAAGAAGTGGCCATGCATTCACAGTCATTATCCAATATACAGTAGATAATGGGAGCTACAGAAAAAGCAGGATGTTTTTGTTAGCTGCTAATAGCATGTTTAGATAGGATCAAGATATGAAACATAATCAGGTTGATGTCAGCTGATCTAATTTCTGTCATTGTTAGAGGTGTCAGAGCTGCCATGTGCCAGTAGACCTAGCAGACACATACCATCTCTGTGACATCATGGTTATGTAGGCGGATAAGAGACCTCTAGATCATCAGGGCCTGCACACTATTCTTGTGATATGCAGTTTAATTTGTTTTCTTTACACCTTGAGACCTTGTAGAGGAGAAGACCGGGCTGTGGGTGCTGACAAGGCACCGGGTCCGGAATTGCTGGGGTCGGACCTACTGTTGCAGGGGGGAAGGAGATTGAGGACAGAGCTGACCCTTGACCTGTGTAGAGGGGACGTGGTGAGCCAGGGAAGGATAAGAGGGTGTGCGCGGGAAAAGAGAGGGGCTTCCCGCCAGAGAGAGGAGTCAGTGAGGTTCGGCGCTGTGCTGCGGGTAGAGATAGGCCACACGGCAGCGTATACGGCCAGGTACAGCAAGGACTCTCAGACCTCATAGGGCGTGTGGAGGAACGTACGCTGAGGGGAGGATCGTAGTGGATTACTCTATGCTGCGCTCCAGCATAACAGACTAGGGGCTCAGCAAGTCGGACCGATGACTGCTCGCTGCCGCCAGAAGTGATACCGACTTGTTAGGCGGGGAAGCCGGAAGAACTCAGCACCAGCCTCAGCCGGCCATCCAACCGAGAAAGAGAGAAAGACATCTGAGTTACGCTAAGTGAAATCGACATCTATAAACTTCCATCTTGAGTTACTTTTCCCTTTGTACCCATCAGCTTTCACCTTGTGTATTCCCTGCTGCTCTTATGTTTTGGTAGCTGAGGAGAGCAGGCAAAAACGGCAATACACCAGAGAGGTTGGAATCTACTGGATTGCAGTACCCTGACTAACCATCCCAACTAAAGGCAGCCGTGGAGCGTACCTACGTTGGTCCTAGACGCCTCGTCACAGCCTGAGAAGCTAACTACACCTAAAGATAGAAAGAGGAAAACTATCTGCCCCGGAGTAGATCCCCAAAGAACATAGGAAGCCCCCAAACATGTAATAGCGGTTAGACAAGAAGAAATACAGACACAGACAGAAAATAGAATGAGCAAACGTTGGGGCCCAATCGACCTGGACAGAAAAGGATAGGAAGGACACTTACTGCAATCCCAAAAAACCCTAAAAAGCACCAACTCTACTAATTACAAAAACACCTGAGATCACACGACCTCTACCACCTAAATTAGTTCTCTGGTGTAACAAAACTAAGCCGCAGCCACTGAAAAAACTGGAAAAGGCAAATGAACAAATAACAGAGGCTCAGATAAACTGAGAGGAGCACAAGCCCCCGGAGGGGACCTCGCTGACCTCCAAAAGAGTGCAGGAAACAATGCAAAAAGCAAGCACAAAAATACAAGCAGAAAAAAACTTATCTGTTAGCAGAAGATGCAGGCAAAACACAGCAAGCTTCCAAATGAACCAGGAACCAAAGTTGAGACAAGAACAATAGATCACCGGCAACCCTGATGGGAGGGAACCTCCCTTATATAAGACCAGTCTGTAACTCCTGATCGCCAATCTTCACAATCTTCATTGAATGGTTCAGTACTGTTTGTAACCACCAGAGGGAGCTCAAGCTCAGAATTCATTTCTAACACATTCACAACAGTACCCCCCTTGAGGAGGGGTCACCGAACCCTCACTTGGGCAACCAGGTCGGTCAGGATGAGCTCTGTGATACGCACGGATCAGTCTCCTAGCATGGATGTCCGAAGCAAACACCCAAGAATTGTCCTCCTGACCATAACCTCTCCACTTAACCAAATACTGGAGTTTCCGTCTAGAAAAACGAGAATCCAATATTTTCTCAACCACATACTCCAGATTGCCCTCAACCAAAACAGGGTCAGGAGGCGCAGCCATAGGTACCACTGGCTCGACAAACCTCTTCAATAAGGACTTGTGGAACACGTTATGGATCTTAAATGTCCCTGGAAGAAGTAAACGAAAGGAAACAGGATTAAGAATCTCCATGATCTTATAAGGTCCAATGAATCTAGGCTTAAACTTAGGAGATGCAACTCTCATAGGGATATTTCTTGAGGACAACCAGACCAAGTCCCCCACTTCAAACTGAGGACCATCAGTCCTATGCCGGTTGGCAAACCGCTGGGCCCTTTCCTGAGAGAGGGACAACCTCTCCACTACCTGGTCCCAAATCTGCTGCATACGCTCCACAACAGAGTCAACACCCGGACAGACAGAAGCCTCCGTCTGTCCCGAAGAAAATCGAGGGTGAAACCCAAAATTGCAGAAAAATGGAGACATCAAAGTGGCAGAGCTAGCCCTATTATTAAGAGCAAACTCAGCCAAAGGCAAAAAAGAGACCCAGTCATCCTGATCAGCAGACACAAAGCATCTCAGATAAGTCTCCAATGTCTGGTTTGTTCTCTCAGTTTGTCCATTGGTCTGAGGATGAAAAGCCGAGGAGAAAGACAATTGAACACCAAGTTTAGAACAAAAAGTCCTCCAAAATCTGGAAACAAACTGGACTCCTCTGTCAGACACAATGTTCTCAGGAATGCCGTGTAACCGAACCACGTGCTGAAGGAACAAAGGCACCAATTCAGAGGAGGAAGGCAACTTAGGTAATGGCACAAGATGTATCATTTTGGAAAACCTATCACAATTCACCCAGATAACGGTCATTCTCTGAGAAACAGGGAGGTCGGAAATGAAATCCATAGAGATATGGGTCCATGGTCTCTTGGGCACAGGCAATGGCATCAACAAACCACTAGAGCGAGAGCAAGGCTTGGAGCGAGAGCAAGTCCCGCAGGACTGCACAAATTCCCTGACGTCACGAGACAAAGTAGGCCACCAAAAGGACTGACTAACCAAGTCTCTGGTACCAAAAATTCTGGGATGACCGGCCAACGCGGAACAATGAATCTCAGACATCACACTCTTTTTCCACCGGTCTGGGACAAACAATTTCCCAATAGGGCAGCGCTCGGGTTTATCCTCCTGACACCCTTCCAGAGCCAGTCTCAAATTGGGCGAGATGGCGGAAAGAACTACACCCTCTTTCAAAATAACAGCAGGATCAGATAACTCAGGAGAGTCCGCAAGGAAACTCCTCGATAGGGCATCCGCCTTAACATTCTTAGTGCCAGGAAGAAAGGAAACCACAAAATTAAAACGTGTGAAAAACAAGGCCCACCTGGCCTGTCTAGGATTAAGTCGCTTGGCTGATTCCAGATAAACCAGATTCTTATGGTCCGTGAGGACCACCACCTGATGTTTGGCTCCCTCCAGCCAATGTCTACACTCTTCAAAAGTCCACTTCATGGCCAATAACTCCCGATTACCCACGTCATAATTACGTTCGGTTGGAGGGAATTTTCGAGAGAAAAAGGCACAAGGGTTACTTTTAGAGGACTCTGGATCTCTTTGGGACAAAACGGCACCTGCCCCAATTTCAGAGGCATCAACCTCCACCTGAAATGGCAGAGAAACATCAGGCTGCCGTAGAACAGGAGCAGAAGTGAATCTCTGCTTAAGTTCCTGAAACGCAGAGACTGCCTCAGGAGGCCAATTCAGTCAATGGTTTAACAATAACAGAGAAATTACCAATAAATTTACGATAAAAATTGGCAAAACCCAAGAATCTCTGAAGAGCCTTTAAAGAAGTAGGTTGGACCCAATCACAGATGGCCTGAACCTTGACCGGGTCCATTTCAATAACCGATGGGGACAAAATGAATCCCAGAAATGAGATCCTCTGTACGCCAAAAAGACACTTTGATCCCTTCACATACAGAGCATTCTGTCTCAAAATCTGGAACACAGTCCGAACATGTTTCACATGAGAGTCCCAGTCATTGGAAAAAATCAAGATATCATCCAAATAAACAATCAGAAATTTATCCACAAAATCCCTGAAAATGTCATTCATGAAGGACTGGAAGACAGAAGGAGCATTAGTGAGCCCAAAGGGCATCACTAGGTACTCAAAATGCCCCTCTGGGGTATTGAATGCAGTCTTCCATTCATCCCCGTGCTTAATGCGAATAAGGTTATACGCCCCCCTGAGGTCAAGCTTGGTAAACCAAGTAGCACTTTTCACCCTGGAAAACAGGTCAGAAATCAAGGGTAACGGATATTGATATTTCACAGTGATATTGTTCATGAGACGATAATCAATACACGGCCTTAATGAACCATCCTTTTTGGCCACAAAGAAAAAACCAGCACCCAAGGGTGAAGAGGATGGTCTGATATGACCCTTCTCCAATGACTCCTTGATATAAGACCACATAGCGTCATGTTCAGGTACAGACAAGTTAAAAAGGCGACCTTTAGGGAATTTACTACCAGGCACTAATTCAATAGCGCAGTCATAGCTCCTATGGAGGGGCAAGGATGCAGATTTACTTTCGCTAAACACATCAGAAAAATCTGTCAAAAAGTCAGGAACATCCTGAGCCTGGGGAGAGGCAGAAAAAACAGGAGTGTTGGCATTAACACATTGGCAGCCCCAACTGGTTACAGACACAGATTTCCAATCCAAAACAGGATTATGAGACTGTAACCAAGGGAAACCTAGTACAATTATGTCATGCAGATTATACAGCACCAAAAATTTGCAACTCTCCTGATGATCAGGTTCAACCCTCATTATCACCTGAGTAGAGAACTGGGGTTTATTCTCAGCCAAAGGGGTAGAATCAATCCCCAGTAGGGGAATAGACTTCCGTAGGGGTATCAAGGGAAACCCACAACGTTTAGCAAAATCAAAATCCATCAGGTTAATAGCTGCTCCCGAATCAACAAAATCCTGAGCAGAAAATGTGGACAGGGAGCAAATCAGGGTAACAGTCAACAGAAATTTAGTCTGAACACTACCCAAGACAACTGAGCGTGCAAAACGTCTTCCCCGCTTAGGGCAGACTGAAATAGCATGAGAGGCGTCACCACAGTAGAAACATAACCCATTGCGTTTTCGAAACTCATGACGCTGTGCCCCAGAATCCACTCTATCACACTGCATGGGTTCAGAAGCTGGTTCACAAGGCAACACCATTCCACGCATACCTCTACGCTCACGCAAACGTCTGTCAATTTGAATCGCTAATGACATAGAATCATTGAGACCAGAGGGAACAGGGAAACCCACCATAACATCTTTTACATTCTCTGACAGACCCTTCCGAAAAAGGGCTGCCAAAGCCTCATCATTCCATTTGGTCAGGACTGCCCACTTACGAAATTTCTGACAGTATAACTCAGCGTCCTCAAGCCCCTGATTTAATGCCAACAAGGTTTTTTCAGCTTGATCAGTGACATTAGGTTCATCGTACAATAACCCCAGAAAAAATGCATCGACATTACTCAAAACAGGGTCCCCAGGTGTCAGGGAAAAAGCCCAATCCTGAGGATCGCCGCGCAGGAGAGAGATGACAATTTGAACCTGCTGCGCTGCGTTCCCTGAGGATTTAGGTTTTAAGGCAAAAAACAACTTACAGTTATTTTTGAAATTCAGAAATTTAGCTCGATCCCCCAAAAATAAATCTGGCATGGGGATCCTAGGTTCCACAACCGGCAACCCTGCAAGATAGGTAGCAATACTCCGAACTTCAGAGGCAAGCTGATCCACACGGCCAGACAACTGTGCAAGCTCCATTGAGAGAAAAAAAAATCCTCCTCAGCATTCAGAGAAACAGAGGGAAAAAAAAAAAATCTCTGACAACTCCGACAATCCCTTTTTTTTTTTCCACACTATTTTTCCCTTCTGTGAGTACCATATAATTTTCAGTTTGGCCGGTGATACTGTTATGTTTTGGTAGCTGAGGAGAGCAGGCAAAAACGGCAATACACCAGAGAGGTTGGAATCTACTGGATTGCAGTACCCTGACTAACCATCACAACTAAAGGCAGCCGTGGAGCATACCTACGATGGTCCTAGACGACTCGTCACAGCCAGAGAAGTTAACTACACCTAAAGATAGAAAGAGGAAAATTATCTGCCCCGGAGTAGATCCCCAAAGAACATAGGAAGCCCCCAAACATGTAATGGCGATTAGACAAGAAGAAATACAGACACAGACAGAAAATAGAATGAGCAAACGTTGGGGCCCAATCGACCTGGACAGAAAAGGATAGGAAGGACACTTACTGCAATCCCAAAAAAAACCCTAAAAAGTACCAACTCTACTAATTACAAAAACACCTGAGATCACACGACCTCTACCACCTAAATTAGTTCTCTGGTGTAACAAAACTAAGCCGCAGCCACTGAAAAAACTGGAGAAGGCAAATGAACAAATAACAGAGGCTCAGATAAACTGAGAGGAGCACAAGCCCCCGGAGGGGACCTGGCTGACCTCCAAAAGAGTGCAGGAAACAATGCAAAAAGCAAGCACAAAAATACAAGCAGAAAAAAACTTATCTGTTTAGCAGAAGATGCAGGCAAAACACAGCAAGCTTCCAAATGAACCAGGAACCAAAGTTGAGACAAGAACAATAGATCACCGGCAACCCTGATGGGAGGGAACCTCCCTTATATAAGAGCAGTCTGTAACTCCTGATCGCCAATCTTCACAATCTTCATTGAATGGTTCAGTACTGTTTGTAACCACCAGAGGGAGCTCCCACTCAGAATTCATTTCTAACACATTCACAACACTGCTCCCTGCGAGGAGGTTATCCCTGTACTTATTAAACAAGCAATTGTTTTCCCCTGTTAACCCTAGCTCTGTGCCTCTGTGTCATTGCATCCTAGTATCTGTGTTACAACCTCATTCACATGTACAGTACGTGAAAAAATGGTACTGGACACAATCAGTGTTTTGCATTAGTGTGTCATCCATGTATGGTCTGTTTGCCCGTTTTTACCATCAGCGTGTCATCAGTGTATGGTCCGTGTGTCCATTTTTACCATCAGTGTTTTTAATGGATGGATAAAGAAATAAATTACAAATCTTCACCTTTCCTTGGCAATTTTACACACGGACAACACACGGATGCCATCCATGTGTTGCATGTGTGTTTCACGGGCCCATAGATTTGCACGGACACATGTTCCATGAAAAAACACTGACACGTGAATAGGACCATAGAGTATAATAGCATCAAGCTGTATCTGTGAAAAAAATGGATACGTACGTGCAACACGGAAGTCTGAATGGTGACTAATGAGTACTAACATAGGTTTACCGGGGACTATCAATAATTATCAGGCATTATACTCTTTCTCATTTGCTTCGCAGAGACAATTTCCAGCCTTGCTGAGAATAGCCAAAACAAGACACTGCTCAACAACACGTAACAGTAAGTAAGGTAATCAATAATGCTGCACTGATCTTATAGATTTTGCCACTATTGTCAATAGTATGTTATAATTAGTGATGAGCAAACGTGCTCGGATAAGGATAAGGTGTGCTAACCGAGTGACTTTGGTATGCTTGAAAAATATGTTCGAGTCCCCGCAGCTGAATGTCTCGCGGCAGTGATTATTACCTATTAAACAGGCTATCCCTGCATGTGTTGCAGCTGTATAACACAAGCGAGACATGCAACCGCGGGGACTTGAACATATTTTTCGAGCACGCCGAAGTCACTCGGTTAGCACACAAGCATGGTGGATAACACCTTATCCGAGCACGTTTGCTCATCACTAATTATAACATACTATTGACAATAGTGGCAAAATCTATAAGATCAGTGCAGCATTATTGATTACCTTATCAAGGGCATCAGAAAGGAGTACGCTATAAATCAGTGTTTGTGCTGATCGCGGAGGAAAAGATCACCCTCATCATTGTACTATTTAGGTATAATAGGCAACTTAAGACTAAGAAAAAACAGTAAAACAAAGAAAACCGATAACCAATTGCCTATTCTGTAGGCAAAAAAAAAGGTAGAGGGAGGCCGTAGCACACAGGCAGCTCATCTGTTTTCCTCACTCTGTGTAGCTTATATTGTTCTAGTGGTAATAGTATAATGATAGAGGCACCGCAAACTGGCTACTGGTAATTGATGGGAGGTCATCTGGAGGTAAGCACAAGTAGAAGAACTGGCCATTTTGCTGGTGTCTGACCTTATGGTCAGGAAGAAACAGTCTGCACACACCATCAGCAGATGTAATTACACATGGATTCCCATCATGGAGGCTTTTGCAGTCTTCTGTCTTGGAGAAAATGATGTGACATTTATGTTTCAGCCTTGGAGGTAGATTGTTTGCTTTGTCTACGGCGGCTGATCTTTGTGTTGTATCCATAAAGGACTAATATAGATATTTGGATCGTTTATTACTGAGAATCCCACGCAGAGCGAGCGCCATTCACCTGTTCTCTTGATCTGTAGCGGATATCATTATATGTACTGTAATGTGTATAGACTTCAACCATGACCACGTAGAGATGGAGAGATTTACACTCCCTACCTCCCTGTTAATGTAAAGGAAACTACGGTAATAGGATTTCTTTGAATTAAAGTTTTACTTCATAGGAGGGAAGGAAAGAGAATTTATATATTTGAATTGGAGTTAAAATAGCAATAAAAAACTGGACACTTACGAAAGTTATGCTGCACTGAGGGTATGTGCACACGGAGTCTTTTAGGTTTTTTCCTGATATGCTTTAAATCTTCTCCAATACCTTCGCCGCCAGTGTTTTTTTCTTTTTGAAATGCATGAATTCATAGTGAGCGTCTTCCAAGCAGAAGCTGCCAGAAGAATGGTCAGGTCACTTCTTTTAACCGCTTCGAGATTTTCGAAACCTGAAGCGGTTAAAAGAAACTCCAAAGACTGATCATTTCCACAGCAATTCATTTTGATGTTGTTGTGCATATGTTCATTCTTTCTGTGTTTTTTTCTAGACATCGACTGTACATACCCTAATGGTTCAGGTCATATTGTAAGTTTCTGATCAAAAGGGAAAATGTTTTCTGGCCATTGATGTGAGCACTTAAGAAGTGTATGGACAGGTCTTTTAAAATGATGAGAATCTAAACAATGTATAGAAAAATATACAATAAAAAAGAAAACGTTTTTTTTAGCTACACACTCCTACTGTGTCCTATCATTGCTCGTTGGTCAGGTGCACACAAAGATGAGAGTATTGGCCAGTTCCAGGTGAGATAACCAAAGTAGACTGTAGTACTCCAGCACCATAAAAAAATGTTAAAAATTAAAAAATGGATTCTAATCAATTAAATACATTATCGTTTGTACCTATTTAATAGCATTACTTACACATGTCAAACCTAGTTTAGGTGCTTAATCATAGCAGGCTTGAAATGCGTTGGAAAATCATTGGAAAATCTGACATGTATTTGTTCAGGAATCCATTGTTGAAATTCTGAATGAGGATTATCCACAAGCCGCTACCCAAATGCAATGTTCAGGCCGAAACCGCACGGAATAAGCAACATGTAACTTGAACTTGTTACTGAAGCTGCACTGGAAGAAAGGCATCTTTACGAAGGAGCATAGCTTTCCCATTCAACACATTTTGCAGTTGCTTCTCATGATGATATTTGACCTGAATCTTCTGCACCGAATGTAGTGTGAAAAATCGCTATGTGAACAGTCTCCTACACAAAATCTTTTTTCTAACAGATAGATGATTTTATAGTAGTTAGCAGTCAACCAGAAGCTTCCAGTAAGTCCACCAGACTCACATTAGAACCACCAGAAGATTATAGTAGGTCCATCAGAACCACCAGAAGATTCCATTAAGTCCACCAGACTTACTCCATAACCACAAGAAGATTTCAGTAGGACCATCAGACTTACACCAGAACCACCTGAAGATACCAGTAAGTCCACCAGACTTACACCATAACCAGCCAAAAATTCCAGTAGGACCACCAGACTTTCATCAAAACCTCCCAAAGATTCCAGTAAGTTCACCAGACTTACCTACACCAAAACCACCCAAAGATTGCAATAATTTCACCAGACTTACACCAGAACCACATGAAGATTCCAGTAAATGAAATCAGATTTTTGTTTTCAGTATTATATTATGTCTTTAGACATGACCGCCATTCCTGGAACCTCCAAACCTTCACATGCCATGCTATGAGTGTGAAACATTGCTTATACAAGGTATTAGTCTCTTTCCTCATGTCCTGAGTTCATGTCTACATCCTATGTCTGCAGATTCTACCACGTACTAATCATTTCTCATACTCTACATCTGTGAAAAAGTCAATGTCAGCTGAGTGTTCAGACAAGGTGGGGCATGCTTTTCTACATAGAAAAAACATAATTCTCAAGATATGCAGAAGACTTTCATAAACCACAGCCACTTAGGTTTTTTTTCACTATGTTCGTTATACATGACAGAAAGTGCTCAGCCCATAAACTGAATATACTGATAGGGCCCCGTTCATGCTGAACAGGTATGAGTTGGCCTTTCTATTGGCATTTTCCCCCCACTGTATAGGAAAGTGTTACACTACTGCACTTTCTGTTTTAGAGTCATATAGTGAAAAAAGTATAAAGCAAGGTTTATTTTTATTTTTTTTTATAATAGGAGCCTACTGTCGATGTATGCCACTTCATGTTAGTATATTTGCGTGCCTTGTATTAGAGGCATATATTGGAAAAGAGTCCTGATATATAACTCCGATGGAAATCATAAATGAGGCGTGAAGAAAGCCTTGCTGACATACTATTAATTCTTGTTACTCAGCAACACTCTTCAGCCAGGGAAGAACCTATAGCTCTATTCATCCTCATCTTCCTTGTTTATGAATAAAATGCAGCAAGGGTGTTGTACTCGTGGTCATTAACAGGGTTGTCACATCTTCTATCTTCAGTATCACATCACTCCCCAGCTTCCGGCTTTCTTCATGCGCTCCTGAACACTGACGGTACAGACCAGAGACATGGCTGAGCCGCTGGACCAAACTGCACTCTCTGATGCTCCTAACCGAGGCAGCTTTAACTCTGCAGCATCGGAGGACCTCGGGGGCAGTGAGGCTGGACGGATCCAACCATTTATAGCAGAAATCTTGCATGCGCTTGCTCCTTACCTAGGAATCTGGCCTCCTCCGAACAGTAGAAGGAAAATATTTTGAATAAGTGGTAGGTTGCTTGTATTTTCAAGCGCTTTACAATTTTACCCATTTAAAAAGATGAGACAACCCCTCTCATGGTTTTTAGTAGCATGATACCTGTAACTCGGAAAAAGATGAACTGAACATTGAAACACGTCACATAAGAGGTTTTTGGTTCAACATTTTTTTTATTGTCAAGTTAATATTGTTATTGTTATTATATGTTTTGCGCTCTAAAAACATTGGACTTATAGCTCTATTTATCCTCAGCTATAAGTAGGCTAATTGGCTTCTTAAGGAATTGGTTCTGTGTGTGTGTATAAAGCTGAATTCACACATCCATGTGAATGTCACTATCCAAGTCAAAACATTTTCTTGGGTGTCATCCTATGTGCATCAGTTTTTTCTCTTTTGTTTTTTTCCCACTGAACCAGGTAGACTGTCTGAACTTTTTCTATCCATTGACTCTTTAATGCATCAGTTTACCCTTTAACATATTTTTACTGACCCGAAATAGAAGAGAATAGCATCCATTGATGGTTCAAAATGTCTTACACCCCACTGCATCAGCCAAGATGAGTGTTGGTACCAACCATGGCCGTTTAACCCCTTAGATGATGCTGTTATTAGTGACAACAGCATCCAAATAGTTAATGAGTGTGGGGGCTCTCTGTAACCCCATCAGCACCCTGAGATCGTGATTGATGGTGTCCATAGTAATCTATGGCCAAATAATGGCTTTAGAGTCTGCCAGCTATAATGTCTTATTAGTAACACGCTGGTGGCAAAAATACATTTTTTCATTCTTGTCATTGTACTTTGCCTTAATTCCTGAAAAGTTAATAAACTACTTGACTGCAGTTTTGAATATGTTGAGGGTGCTGTTTTTAAAATAGTCTCACTTTTGGAATTTTTCCAATATATACCGTATTTTTCGGACTATAAGACGCACCGGACCATAAGACGCACCCCAAATTTTCAGAAGGAAAATTGGGGAAAAAAAATAATGTGTCAAATGGGGGTCCGTCTTACAGTCCGAATTTAGCTTACCACTGTGTGGGGTGGTTGGGCACTGTGGGGTGGCTGTGTTATGTGGGGTGGCTGTGTTATGTGGGGTGGCCAGGGTGGCCATATACTCACAAATCCGGTGGTGGCAGCGGCGCTCCCAATGCAGCTTGGCTGCGATGCGGTGGTGGTGTCCGGGCAGCAGCGGGCCTCTGGGCTGCGTGGGGGGCTCTGCCGGCATCTCGTCCCAGCCGGAAAGCCCCCCGCAGCTGCGGTGCCGGTGCCTCCGGTGGCAGTCCCGATCCAAGGTGCGGTGGTGGTGTTCGGGCAGCAAGCGGGCCTCTGGGCTGCGTGGGGGGCTCCGCCGGCATCTCGTCCCAGCCTGAAAGCCCCCCGCAGCTGCGACGCGGTGCCGGCATGAGGAATGGCCGCCTGGGGCCTCTGGCAAGATGGCCGCCGCATACTCTCGTTCAAATCTCGGCAATGAGATCTCTTCCCGAGGACAAGATCTCGTTGCCGAGATTTGAACGAGAGTATGCGGCGGCCATCTTGCCGGAGGCCCCAGGCGGCCATTCCTCATGCCGGCACCGCGTTGCAGCTGCGGGGGGCTTTCCGGCTGGGACGAGATGCCGGCGGAGCCCCCCACGCAGCCCAGAGGCCCGCTTGCTGCCCGAACACCACCACCGCACCTTGGATCGGGACCGCCACCGGAGGCACCGGCACCGCAGCTGCGGGGGGGCTTTCCGGCTGGGACGAGATGCCGGCGGAGCCCCCCACGCAGCCCAGAGGCCCGCTGCTGCCCGGACACCACCACCGCATCGCAGCCAAGCTGCATTGGGAGCGCCGCCGCCACTGAACTTTCCGGTATGTTGGGACCATAAGACGCACCCCCATTTTCCCCAAAAATTTTGGGGGAAAAAAGTACGTCTTATGGTCCAAAAAATACGGTAGGTCCTCCAAAGGACATATATATACAGTACAGACCAAAAGTTTGGACACACCTTGTCATTCAAAGATTTTTCTGTATTTTCATGACCATGAAAATTGTAGAATCACACTGAAGGCATCAAAACTATGAATTAACACATGTGGAATTATACATTACACTTTACAAAAAAGTGTGAAACAACTGAAAATATGTCTTATATTCTAGGTTCTTCAAAGTAGCCACCTTTTACTTTGATTACTGCTTTGCATGTGGAAAAGGTGAACGGATGGACTCTACATGCCTGGTTCCCACCGTGAAGCATGGAGGAGGTGGTGTGATGGTGTGGGGGTGCTTTGCTGGTGACACTGATGGGGATTTATTCAAAATTGAAGCGGTGAGCGGTCCAGCTCACCCCAAACCATCTCGATTGGGTTCAGGTCTGGTGACTGTGGAGGCCAGGTCATCTGGCGTAGCACCCCAACACTCTCCTTCTTGGTCAAATAGCCCTTACATAGTCTGGAGGTGTGTTTGGGGTCATTGTCCTGTTGAAAAATAAATGATGGTCAAACTAAACGCAAACCGGATGGAATAGCATGCTGCGGCAAGATGCTGTGGTAGCCATGCTGGTTCAGTATGCCTTCAATTTTGAATAAATCCCCAACAGTGTCACCAGCAAAGCACGCCCACATCATCACACCTCCTCCTCCATGCTTCACGGTGGGAACCAGGCATGTAGAGTCCATCCGTTCACCTTTTCTGGATGCAAAGCAGTAATCAAAGTAAAAGGTGGCTACTTTGAAGAACCTAGAATATAAGACATATTTTCAGTTGTTTCACACTTTTTTGTAAAGTGTAATGTATAATTCCTCATGTGTTAATTCATAGTTTTGATGCCTTCAGTGTGATTCTACAATTTTCATAGTCATGACAATACAGAAAAATCATTGAATGAGAAGGTGTGTCCAAACTTTTGGTCTGTACTGTATATACAATGACCTACAAATCACTTGAAAACTGATTAAGTCTCTAATAAAAATAAGTTTTGTAAATTTCTTGATCAAATTAAAAATTGGGGCTAAATTTGCAAACCTTCTAACAGCTAATAAAAGAAAAATACACTTTACAAATGGTGTTGATGTAAGGTAGACATATGGGACATGTTATTTATATCTATTTTGTGGGATATGACTATCAGGATTAAAGGTATAAAAATTCAAAGTTTGAAAATTGCTAATTTTTGGAAAAGGTTGTCAAATATCTGACATTTTTATAAATGAATGCAAAACATATCGTCCTAAATTTACTACTAAAATAAAGTACCTTTTGTCACAAAAAAAAAAAAAACAATCTTAAAATCACAGGGATATCTTGAAACATTCCAGAGTTATTGAAACAAAGTGACACATGTCAGATTTGAAAAATTTGCCCTGGTCAATATGTGGATGAAAACGGATGAAACTTGATGGAACGTTGAAAAAAATTGTCTCCCTAGATTAATTTGTGTCTCTTGGATCCTCATAGACTTTAATTACCAAGTCTAATCCGCAATACTGAGGAGAAAAGGTAATGCAGCTAGACTCACGGTCCAGAAACAAGGACCCATTTTTAAAACTGATGTGTGTATGGATTAATGAAACTCTATTGGTCCGTTTGCTGTGTGAGAAAAAAAACAGACAGTGCTAGGGTGTGTCACATGAATGTGTGAATGTAGCCTAAGTGCGCAGTCAGACCGCCGTATAACATGGACGACAATCGCATCGCGGTGCACGGACTGGCCGGCAGCTCTCCGGATCTGAATATGACAGCTGCATAGAAATACATGCTGTCCCTCTAAGGTCAGGAGAGCCAGTCCGAGCATTGCAATACAATTGCCATCGGTGTTAGTCGGCCATCTGACTGTGCCCTAAGGGAAATCATTTTGGCACTGTGTAGGTGAATAAACAGTACATATTCATAATTCATTGTCCCTATTTATTTTACTTTTCTAAAAGCTTAGGATTTACCATCAGAACTTGAGATGAGGTGTCCAGTTTTCCTCCAATTCTGCTCCTGTTCTGAAATAATTACTGAATCTGGATCCAAACATCTGATTAATTCGGCTTACGGGTGTAATAAAGACATTTCACTATAAGAGCTTTGAAGTCATTCTTGGTATAAAGTCAGAGGAGGAACTTGAGGCTCCAGGGCCTAAAGGTAAAATCTGTAACAGAGCCACGGATCTGCCAAGGGTCATTTACAATCCTGCACAGGCTGCTGCTGCCTCTTTTTACACCTACTACATATGGAAGAAATGCATCTACGACCCTCTAGCCCTATTATTGTGCTTATACCAAATTTCCTTCAGAGTTTACAATCTGCAGTTTCCGTCTCTAGCCAAACACTTCACTTGGTTAGTACAACGCTGTTCGTTTTTGACTCGGTCAAATGTATCAACATGTCAGTAGTAGTTCACTGCTCGGTGAGAACGCCAGCGGTACAGTATGCAGTGGTCACATCATTTAGGCAACCTTGTGGGAGCATTCTTCATCCATGCACTAATTGTTAGAGGCAGGTCGTTCCGTCATTAAGACGTGAGCTACAAGAACTGGATCCCCCGCTCCTCTAGCCCTGCCAGACGTTGCTTCTGTACAATGTCTATGTTTCAAGAACATAGTTATTGATTGGAGAGAGGCATTTTCTTAATGTGCACTAATTCATCTCAATCAGCTGATCTGTTTCTGCTGAACGCAGCACTCATCCAAAATAGCAAGACAATTAGAGTCCGTCTGTATCATGTGAGGCCATGTTTGCCTTTAAAGCCACCAGATCACCACAAAAATCAGGGCCTGGGATCGAGGGAAAAATAGCATTCTAGGGCACGTTCACAAGTTGCATATTTGCTACAGATTTCATTTACAGATTTGCGTGCAGGGAATCCACAGAGTAGTACAGTACCAGATAAATCGGTGAGAAATGGAGAATCTCTTAACTCCAGGTGGCGGCAAATTTCTGAGCAGAATTTAGTTTCATCACAAATGTAACTCTTTGCAATGGAAAGGGTGAAATTTATGGCAAAACCCATAGGCTATAGTCCCCCGATGAGTATTCTGTGAGTTTTTCACGCTGCTTATTTTTGAAAAAATCCAAATAATCTATTTTACTTAATGGGTGCAAAAAATCTGCAAAAATAAAAACTCATCAAAATTGCATTGTAGGAACATAGTCTTACTCCAAATTCACAAATACCCAGAGCATATTATTAATTACATTGTTATCAATAATAGCTTCAGGACATGATGACTAGCTTCCTTCAAAAAGAACGTGTCATCAGAAAATGACCTATTGTGTAAAATGTTCGATAATCAGGAACGAGTATTCCTACCTCGTTTTCCAATGATCAGCCCATCTTAAGGAAAAGGAAGAATGAATAAAGTGCAGAGCCTTGGATTCCTGGAGAGCCCCTGTGAAAGAACAATAGATGGGTCCTTCCCAGCTCAATAGTTCATCATAATGCACCCCTTTATGCATCTGTTACAGAAGGTGCTCCTTGTTTTGGAAGTGGAAATGGCCTCTCTTACCTCTCTGGCCTCTGTGCAATTGAACAAGTTGCACCAATGGTATGTCCTCCCCCATTAGATACAGTGCTATAACATATCCAGTCATCTCAGGGGGATAGCGCATGTCTCGTCATCAATCAATTTGCCACATATGCTGTCAGCCAAGTAACGCCTCGTGCATATTGTAAATCCATGTGCAATTAGTCTATACATGGGAGCATGAAGTCCACCTGGATATAGGAAGCATCGACTACAAGAAGTATCGCGGACCTGTGGTCATATATTTTATAGTGACTCAATGAAGTGTTAAAGCCACAGAGATCGCATAGCGCCTATTTTGAAATGTGGGTGGGAATATGGACATCGTTAGCTATGCAAATAGACTGCACGGCAGATTTATGAATTGCAGCTTTTTAAAAAGTCACCAAAAAGTTAACATTCTCCTTCCAGGAAAAGGTGGATTAAAAACAGGATAAACATCTCTAGACAGAAGTCTTATATGTAAAAAAAGGGTTAAAAGTTTCTGCTGCAAAGAACGTCAACGCAGTCTTGAGTAAAAATGAGAGTCCTTCAGCCGTGTTCCAAATAAAATGGTAAACTTTATTCCAACAAATTTAAAAGGCAGACATCTTCAAGTACCGTATATACTCATGTATAAGCCGACCCGTGTATAAGCCGACCCCCCTAATTTTGCCACAAAAAAACGGGAAAACTTATTGACTCGCGTATAAGCCTAGGGTGAAAAATGATTATGCCCCCATATGATGCTCCACAGAATATGCCCCCATATGCTGCACAGATTATGCCCAATATGCTCCACAGATTATGCCCCCATATGCTCCAGATTATGCCCAATATGCTTCAGAGATTATGCCCCCATATGCTCCAGATTATGCCCCCATATATTCCACAGATTATGCCCCCATATGTTCCACAGCTTATGCCCCCATATGCTCCATATTATGCCCCATATGCTCCAGATTATGCCCCCATATGTTCCACATCTTATGCCCCCATATGCTCCATATTATGCCCCCATATGTTCCACAGCTTATGCCCCCATATGCTCCAGATTATGCCCCATATGTTCCACAGCTTATGCCCCCATATGCTCCATATTATGCCCCCATATGCTCCATATTATGCCCCCATATTATGCCCCCATATGTTCCAGATTATGCCCCCATATGTTCCAGATTATGCCCCATATGCTGCTGCAAGAAAAAAAAAATGACATACTCACCTCTCGTCGCTCAGGACCCCGGCACCTGAGATATTTACCTATCCTCTCTGCACCGCAGCGCTGCTCCCTCTTCCTGGTCCTCATCAGTGAATGATCAGGCAGGGGCGCGGCGCTCACTAACGACGTCATCGCGCCCTCTGCCTGATAATTCACAGCCAAAGGAGTCAGGGAGCAGCGCTGCGGTGGACTGAGGGACAGGTAAATATCGCTGTACTCACCCCTCCGCCACGCGTCCCTGCAGCCTCTCCTCTTCTCCCGGCGCTCTCCACAGCGCTTCCTTCCTACAGCGGTCACATGGCACCGCTCATTTAAGTCATGAATATGTGCATATTCATGACTTTAATGAGCGGTGCCATGTGACCGCTGCAGGAATGAGCCGGAGATCGTGGGAGAAGCAGGGGGGCTGCAGAGACCGCGCCGGCGGAGAGGTGAGTATAATCCGACACCCCCTCTCCCCCTCCCTGTTAGAACCCTCTTGTTAGATTTTGTTTCAGTTTGCTGGTCACATGACCTTTTTTCCCTATTTAGTCTGGCTCCGCCCTTCTGGCTTTGCTGGACTTCATTGTATTATCTACTCTTAAGCTAGCCGGGTGCTTAGGTGCCTTACTCTGTCAGTTTTGCTTGATCTTAGGATCTCTTAGTATTTGTTTTCTGTTTTATATTCCCTGCTACACTTTCTGTTAGGAGGTGTCCACCTTTTCACCCAGTCCCTAGATCTTGTAGGGATTCCTTCCTCGCAACTATAGGTCTTCGTTCAGACTAGCTGAGGACTTTAGCGGGTCTGGTCGCAGGATCAGGTTCCCCGTTACATCGTAGGGATCCAGCTCAGTCCTATTGTAGGGACAGAATTCCCACCTTTTCTTAGTGCTTGTAGCAGATCATAACAAACAAAAAAAAAAAAAAATCTCTAAGGAAAGATTTTCAGTTTCTATTATGGTGTCGGTTCAGGATTTGGCTCAACACCTGCAGCGACTCTCTCTGGAGGTGGCTGAAATCCAGCAACACGTGAGTAGTTGTTCTGGAGCTGATTTCGTGGAGCCAAAGGTACGTTTGCCTGATTTATTTTTTGGTGAACAACAAGATTTTTTTTCTTTTAAAAATGCTTGCTTGTTGTATTTCCGTTTGAGACCCAGATCCTCTGGTGATGAATCACAGCGCATAGGGTTCATAATGTCACTTTTGCGCAGAGAACCTCAGGACTGGGCCTTTTCTCTGCAGCCTAGTGATCCATGCTTTAGATCAGTGGATAGTTTTTTTTCTGCTTTGGGGTTATTGTATGACGATCCGGATCGTGTTTCATCAGCTGAGACAGAATTGAGACGTTTGAGACAGGGATCAGGTAATGTGGAAAAATATTGTACTCACTTCCGAAGGTGGTCCGCTCAGGTGGGCTGGAACGATTCAGCTTTGAAAAGTTTATTTCTTGCAGGGTTAAGTGAAAGGGTTAAAGATTTGCTGATTGCTTATCCCATACCTGGTAACTTGCAAGAGGCTATGCAATTAGCCATACGGGTGGATAGGAGACTGCGTGCAAGGGTTAATGAGAGTAAATCTGCCTTGTCAGCTCCAAGTTTGGAGAAGGACTGTACTGACATTGCAGAGCCGATGGAAATTGGAGCAATGACACCTCACTCTCGAGAAAAAGAACGCAGATTTGCTCAAGGTTTGTGTTTCTACTGTGGTAAATCTGAGCATTTCATTAAGAACTGTGCGCTTCGAATGAATAAAGAGAGAAAAAAAAATGAGGTCAGTTTTGCCCGCATAGCTTGTTTAAACAATAAAGGTGTCTTTCTTTCTGCTACCACTGTTGTTGAGGAGGAATTAATAGAGTTTCGGGTATTTGTGGATTGTGGTTCAACTCTCAATGTGATTGATGGGAAATTTTTGGAAAAACTAAAATTAAAACCCAAACTTCTATCTTCTCCTATTAATGTGGTGTCTGTGGATGGTTCTCACTTGAAAAATGTTACTCACCATATCTGTGAATTTCCTCTTACTATTAATGGTGTTCATCAAGAGAATTTGGATTTGGTAGTTTTGAATAATTTACCTTCTCCGGTGATTTTGGGGTTACCCTGGTTAAAATTGCACAATCCGGTACTGGATTGGTCTACCAATGAAATTAAGTCCTGGAGTCCTAAGTGTTATGACAAGTGTTGTAACGGGCGTATTGCTGCTGTAGTTAAGGGGGAGTTACCTGTACCTATTCAGGATTTTTGGAAAGTTTTTTCTGATAAGGAATTGCAGGTATTGCCTCCTCATAGAGATTATGATTGTGCAATTGAATTTGTCCCTGGAGCGACTCTTCCTAAAAGTCGTTTATTTAATTTGACTATTCCTGAGAGAAAGGCTTTGGAGGAATACATACAGACAAGCTTGGCCGCCGGTCACATTAGGCCTTCCAAATCTCCTGTGGCGGTTGGATTTTTTTTTGTTAAAAAAAAGGACGGCGGTTTACGGCCTTGTCTAGACTTTCGTGAAATTAATAAGATTACTGTACGCAATCCTTACCCACTGCCATTGATTCCTGATTTGTTTAATCAGTTAGTGGGGGCCAAGTGGTTCTCGAAAATTAATCTTCGAGGGGCATACAATTTGTTGCGCATGAAGGAGGGGGATGAATGGAAGACTGCGTTTAACACTCCACTGGGTCATTTTGAGAATCTGGTCATGCCCTTTGGACTTTCCAGTGCTCCGGCATTTTTTCAGAATCTTATTAATAACATCCTTAGACCTTTGATCGGCAGAAGTGTGGTTGTGTATTTGGATGACATTTTGATTTATTCACCGGATTTGGAGTCTCATTGGAGGAGTGTGCGTGAAGTATTACAGTTACTGAGTGATAATTCACTTTTAGCCAAACTAGAAAAATGTGAGTTCGCTGTACAGAGACTTAGTTTTTTGGGCTACATTGTCTCCAGTGAAGGTTTTGAGATGGACCCGGTGAAAGTGCAAGCTGTGCAGGATTGGCCTAGACCTATTGGTGTGAAATCAATACAGAGGTTTTTGGGGTTCGCCAATTATTATAGAAAATTCATAAAAAAAATTTTCTGTGATTGCCAAACCTCTGACCGATCTCACCAGGAAAGGTGCTGATGCGGTTCAGTGGACTACTGAGGCCACTGAGGCTTTTGTGTTGCTAAAGGAGAGGTTCAGCTCTGCTCCCATCCTTACGCAGCCTGATGTGACTAAACCATTTTTGGTTGAGGTTGATGCTTCTTCTGTGGGGGTCGGCGCGGTGTTGTCTCAGGCAAAGACGGATGGAGTACATCCCTGTGCTTTTTTTTCAAAGAAATTTTCTGAGTCTGAACTAAATTATGATATCGGTAATCGGGAATTGTTGGCAATTAAACTCGCATTTGAACACTGGCGTCATTTTTTGGAGGGAGCGGAATTTCCCATTCAAGTCTTCACCGATCATAAAAATCTGATCTACCTTGATGCTGCCAAATGCTTGAATGCCCGTCAGGCTAGGTGGGCACTGTTTTTCTCACGGTTTAATTTTACCGTTACTTACATCCCAGGTACTAAAAATGTTAAAGCTGATGCTTTGTCTCGCAGCTTTTCTCCTATGGTGGGTACTGAGGAGGAGGAGGAAAACATCTTGCAAGAGGGGGTTGTTATTGCTGTTTTGGACTCTGTGTTGGAAGATGAGATTCTTAAAGCACAGGAGAATGCCCCATCTAACACGCCGCATGGGAGGTTGTTTGTGCCTGGTACCCTGAGGAGAGATTTGTTTGATGAATGTCATGACTCTCGGTTGGCAGGTCATCCTGGAATCTCTGAGACCAAGAGACTTGTGGGTCGCAGTTTTTGGTGGCCAGGATGGCAGAAGGAAGTCATTAAGTGGGTGCGCCAATGCACTGTGTGTGCTAGATCTAAGTCTTCTCATACTCCTGCTGCGGGGTTGCTTTGCCCTTTGGAGGTCCCTAGTGCACCTTGGACACATTTGACTATGGACTTTATTACTGACCTTCCCCCCTCTGAGGGTTTCACTGTCATCTGGGTGGTCGTGGACCGTTTTAGCAAGATGTGTCACTTGGTTCCTTTCATCAAACTGCCCTGCGCTAAGACTCTCGCTAAGGCCTTTGTCAAGGAAATAGTCAGACTACATGGTGTTCCTACTGACATTGTTTCTGATAGGGGACCTCAGTTTGTGGCTCGTTTTTGGCGCGCCTTTTGTGACAGGTTCGGAGTTCATTTGTCGTTTTCATCCGGATATCATCCTGAGTCTAATGGCCAAACAGAAAGGAAAAACCAGGATGTTGAGCAGTTCTTGCGTTGTTTTGTGACTGATAATCAAGAGGGGAGGTCTGAGTTTCTGCCACTTGCTGAGTTTGCTCTTAACAATCATACATCCGCTTCTGCTGGTTGTTCGCCTTTTTTTTGTTGTACTGGGAGACATCCGTCTTTTGGGTCATTTTCCAAGTTGGGATCGGCTGTACCTGAAGAGGAGAATTTTTCTGGTGTTTTGGAGAGAGTTTGGACTGATGTACGTGGTAATCTTCAGGAGGCTAACAAAAGATCCAAAGTGTATTTTGATAGAAAACGACAAGAGGTTTTGTTTGCTATTGGTGACATGGTTTGGTTGTCCTCTAAGAATCTGCGCTTGAGGATTCCGTCTAAGAAATTGGGTCCCAAGTTTGTAGGGCCCTTTAAGGTGCTTCAGGTTATTAACCAATCTGCTGTTAAGTTGGAGCTTCCTACCTCCTGGAAGATTAATCCGGTGTTTCATGTTTCTCTCTTGAAAAAAAACTGAGGTCTCAGATGGAGACGTCTCGGCCACTGTTCCCCTGGTGGTGGAGGATGGGCAATATGAGATTTCCCGCATCCTAAATTCTAGACGGTATAGAGGGAGTTTGCAGTACCTCGTCGCTTGGAAGGGTTATGGACCCGAGGATAACTCATGGGTGAGGGCGGATGATGTTTCTGCGTCTAGACTTGTCAGAGCGTTTCACAAGAGGTTTCCGGATAAGCCTAAGTCCTAGGGGATCCGGAGGATCCTCTTAGAAGGGAGGGTACTGTTAGAACCCTCTTGTTAGATTTTGTTTCAGTTTGCTGGTCACATGACCTTTTTTCCCTATTTAGTCTGGCTCCGCCCTTCTGGCTTTGCTGGACTTCATTGTATTATCTACTCTTAAGCTAGCTGGGTGCTTAGGTGCCTTACTCTGTCAGTTTTGCTTGATCTTAGGATCTCTTAGTATTTTTTTTCTGTTTTATATTCCCTGCTACACTTTCTGTTAGGAGGTGTCCACCTTTTCACCCAGTCCCTAGATCTTGTAGGGATTCCTTCCTCGCAACTATAGGTCTTCGTTCAGACTAGCTGAGGACTTTAGCGGGTCTGGTCGCAGGATCAGGTTCCCCGTTACATCGTAGGGATCCAGCTCAGTCCTATTGTAGGGACAGAATTCCCACCTTTCCTTAGTGCTTATAGCAGATCATAACACTCCCCCGCCGACCCCCGTATATGACCCGCGTATAAGCCAAGAGGGGGACTTTCAGCCCTAAAAAATGGGCTGAAAATCTCGGCTTATACACGAGTATATACGGTATATCCAAATGTATAAGTTGTTTTTCTTTGAGTTTCAGACTACAACTCAGTCCTCATCCACAAATAAGGACTGAGTTGAAGTCTGAAATACGTAGGAAAAGAACTTCTATGGATATGGAAATACTTGAAGATGTCCATCTCTTAGATTTGTTAGAATAAAGCATACTATTTAATTTGGGACATGGCTGGAGGACTCTAGTTTTTTGAGGACTCTAATTCTCCATGCCGAGAATTTGTACTAGCCTCAGCAAGGGTGAGCTGGTTTTCCTATATCATTGGTCCAGTGAAAATGACCCTGATGTTGCATTATGAAAGGTAGTGGCATTTGAACTAATTATGTGGGTCAGGCTGGATTATATACAATACACTGGGTACATAGGCCCGGTCATTGTACCATGGCCGGTTTGCAAGGTGACGTATATGCAAATTATAAATGTCACGACCCACAGGGTTGGTCCAGCGAATGGCACAAATAAACACTAACAACAGGATGGAAAAAGGTAGAGGAAGGCCCCAACAGTAGGGTGCGAGGGATGGGGCACCTCCTAACACAGCCTGAGCCTATCCCTAAGCTCCCCTAACGCCCTATGCGGGTCCTTCCCCCACGCTGCCATCATGTGCCTAGTCCCTGTCACTTCACTATGCCGTGGCTAGTGCACTGGCTAGCAAGGAAGCTAGCCTAACCACTGCAGATGGTATAAACACAGGGGATAGTGACAAGCTTGAGACAGACAAGGAAAGAGAACAAGAAACTTAGCTCCAGCCACTGCCGCCAAGCTCCATACAGCAAAGGACACAAAATCAGGTAACCGAACTCTATAGAGGTAGCAGATAAACCGCTGGCACCAGAGAGCTCCAAACTCCTAGGCTCGTCTTCATAGAATAACTCTATTACCAACAATCAGCTGATGCGTCATCTGACTATTTAACGGATGGTGGGAGTGGTCACCACCCACATCAGCTGACCAGCAACAAATATAATCCAAAAAGCACTAGAAGCATATTGCCATAAAATACACACTTTATTTGAAAACAGGTCACACAGATAGCGAAAAACATTTAAAAATGCAATAAAAATCCAATAAGCTCCCATAAGTCCGTATATGTGAGCAGTAGCTTATCTCCAAAAAATCATACAATTGCCTACAGATATATTCCCTCTTTACACAATGCAAATGCATCCATTGACAAAAATATTGGTACAAGTCCAAATGTTAGGAATGCGCACAATCAGATGCAGAGATTAACACAGATAATAGTAAAAAATCCAATATTCCCTCAGTACACAGTGCAAGTGCATCCGTTGACAGAAATATTGGTACATATCCAAATATTGGAAATGCGCACAGTGTATGCAAAGATTAACACAGATAATGGTAAGAGTCCAAATGACACAAATGGCCTAATGATGAATATTACACTGTGTACATGACATGCTAATGGTGTCCAGCAAAGTTGCTGACAACAATATATAGGTAGAGAAATAGATGTATAGTAAGGAGATTAGGAACATCATTAAATAAGATGCTTTAGTGCAGAAGTCCTGAAAACCTCCAAATACTAAGGCATAGAGGAGATAAGTGCAAACATAGTAATTAGAACATATACGACCTTATGAATGGAGCCTGGGTTCCCCGACGTGCGTTTCGCGTTAGCTTCGTCTTAGGGGGTATGTAGATACAGGACTTCTGCAATATTTCTGTCAACGGATGCACTTGCACTGTGTACTGAGGGAATATTGGATTTTTTACTATTATCTGTGTTAATCTCTGCATCTGATTGTGCGCATTCCTAACATTTGGACTTGTACCAATATTTTTGTCAATGGATGCATTTGCACTGTGTAATGAGGGAATATAGCTGTAGGCAATTGTATGATTTTTTGGAGATAAGCTACTGCTCACATATACGCACTTATGGGAGCTTATTGGATTTTCATCGCATTTTTAAATGTTTTTCACTATCTGTGTGACCTGTTTTCAAATAAAGTGTGTATTTTATGGCAATATGCTTCTAGTGCTTTTTGGATTATATTACATGGTGGGAAGTGCCATTTATCTAGGCTTATAATTATAGGATATATTTTGACCAGCAACAAAGCAGCTTCCAGCAAGAAAACTGACATTGACCCTTGCTGGCACGAAAGCAAAAAACAACTTTTAAATTAAAGCAGAGACAGAGCTGTCATGAATCCAAAATGAATCGTGACAATAGTATTGAGCTATATTAAGGAATGTCTGGAGACACTATTTATGGAGGGTAAAGTGGCTTCAAGAATAGGTTAAGGCATACACCCAAGTAGTGCGTTTATCTGTGACCAATGAAAAACCTCCAGGAGATGCGGGATGGAGGGAGGATTCAAACTGACCACAGCAGAAGCAGTGGCCATGCAGTGTTGTGTTAATGGATCACTTTCACCCAAGAGCCAAGATATAACCAGGCAGATAGAGATGTAACCTTAAGGCAGCTTACATTAGTGGACTGTGATGGGTAGTAAGATGCTGCTGTCTTGTGAGCCCTACAGACCCAGTGCAGGTGGACACAGCTGTCCCATGGCCTTCATGACTGACGCTACTACTGAAATGTAGCCAGTAGGGTTGAGCATTCCGATACTGCAAATATCGGGTATCGGCCGATATTGGCTGTATCGGAATTCCGATTCCGAGTTCCGATATTTTCGTCATATCGGATACCGGAATCGGGATGTCACTGTCACTGTCAGTGTCCGTCTGTCGGGTCTGTCAGGAGTCAGCGGCACTTACCTGGCAGAAGATCTCCGGCGGTCACGTCCTGGACTGCTTCATGGCCGTCATCCTCTTCTCCCCGGCGGTCACTTGCAGTTTCTCGCGATAACTGCAGTGACTGCTGGGTAATCCCGGCCGTAAAGCAGTCAGTCCGATGACGTCACCGCCGGGAAAGCAGGTAATCAGCTGTGCTGCGTTGCAATGACAGGCTCTGCCTGTCATTGCGATGTAGCAGAGCTGGATCGTCGTGGGACTGTCGTTATGGACTGCGTCGGACAGGTGGTATACTGTTGGTTTGTTTTTTTTCTTTTTTTACAGGAGATCGATGGCGTCGCAGGAATGAGAGTACAATAAAAAAAATGAAAACTGTGTTGTCTCTTTTATTTCATTAAAAGACTTTTTTCTTGCTGTGTCTTTTTTTACACATTTAAAAACTTTGGGATTAATAATGGATCGGTGTCTTATTGACGCCTCTCCATTATTAACTGGGCTTATTGTCACCGTGCAATCAACGGTGACATTAACCCCTTATTACCCCACTTGCCACCGCTACAGGGCAGTGGGAAGAGCCGGGTAAAGTGCCACAATTGGCACATCTTTTGATGCGCCAAATGTGGGGCTGCTGTAGCCTGGTATTATCAGGCTGTTGAGGGCCAAAATCCATGGGCCTTGACAGTCTTTTAATACCAGGCCGCAGCAGTCTGCATTTTACTTGGCTGGTTAACAAAAATAGGGGGACACCTACGCCGTTTTTTTTTCGAGGGGATCCCCTATTTTTGTTAACCAGCCAAGCTAAGCAGACTGCTGTGGCCTGGTATTATCAGGCTTGCAAGGTCCATGGATATTGGATCCTTACCAGCCTGAAAAACCAGGCCTCAGCGGTCTGCTTCATCTGGCTGGTTAACAAAAATAGGGGGGACCCCATGCCAATTTTTTTCGAGGGGATCCCCTATTTTTGTTAATCAGCCAAGATATGCAGACTGCTGTGGCCTGGTATTATCAGGCTGGCAAGGTCCATGGATCTTGGCTCCTTAACAGCCTGAAAATCCAGGCCTCAGCGGTCTGCTTCATCTGGCTGGTTAACAAAAATAGGGGGGACCCCACGCCATTTTTTTTTCGAAGGGAACCCCTATTTTTGTTAATCAGTTCCCTCTGATGTCACTGATGGTGTCCCTGGCTGACCTGAAGTGAAAGTGGGAAGCAATCAATTAAGCTTTCCACTTCCTCTCTGTCAGCCAGGAGAGGAGCTCATTCATTTGGGGGTTTACTGTGAGGCTGCAGCATTAGCTGCGGTCCCTGCAGTAAACATTAACCCTTTCTGAAGGATTACACCATGGGACCTGACTGTGCATCGGATTGGTAAGAATAATTTTGCTTTATTATTTTATTTTTATTACAGGAAATGGTTTTAGCAGGTAAATAAAATATGGTCAAAAACTGTGTGATTATTTCATTAAACTTCTTTTTTATTAAAGTGTGTGTGTTTGATTTTTCTTTCATACAATAGGATTAATAATTGATAGTTGTCTAATTGACAGCTCTCAATTATTAACCTGGCTTAAAGTGACCTTTCAATTGCAAGGTCATTTTATACCCCTTATTAACCCATTCGCCACCGCTACAGGGCAATGGGAATAGACGGGCAAAGTGCCAGAAAGGGCAAATCTAATTAGAGATTTGCCCTTTCTGGGGTGTCTGGGGGCAGATGTTAAGTAGCCGGGGGGGGCCAAAAAAAATGGTTCCTCTCTGGGCTATTATTATCTGCCCCCACTCACTGGCTTTGTCTGTCTGGTCGCGAAAATAGGGCGGGAGCCCACGCATTTTTTTTCAGCAATTTTACACCTCATATATATATATATATATATATATATAATATATATACACATGTCATTGAATTTGTGACACATATATATATATATATATATATATATAATATATTTAATATATATTTATAGTTCATACACTTCTACATAGTATAATAGCCGCTAATTCAATTGCCGGCTTTTGTGAAAATGCAGAACCCGACATGAAATGACACTTGGTGTACATAGGGTTAACCATGTATTTTCATGTCGTTTGATATCTGATTTGTACAAACAATTACATGAGTGTAAGTGTGCAAAATTTCACACCTGTAGGGGTTAATTAAAGGTGTAAATTCGTAGCAAAAAAGTCCGTTTTTTTACAACAAATTTACACCTTTAATTAACCCCTACAGGTGTGAAATTTTGCACACAGCCACTCATGTAATTGTTTGTGCAAATCAGATAGCAAACGACATGAAAAGACATGGTTAACCCTATGTACACCAAGTGTCATTTGAAATGACACTTGGTGTACATAGGGTTAACCATGTCTTTTCATGTCATTTGCTATCTGATTTGCACAAACAATTACATCAGTCTATGTGTGCAAAATTTCACACCTGTAGGGGTTAATTAAAGGTGTAAATTCGTAGCAAAAAAGTCCGTTTTTTTTACAACGAATTTACACCTTTAATTAACCCCTACAGGTGTGAAATTTTGCACACAGCCACTCATGTAATTGTTTGTGCAAATCAGATAGCAAACGACATGAAAAGACATGGTTAACCCTATGTACATCAAGTGTCATTTCTAGGGTTGAGCATTCCGATACTGCAAATATCGGGTATCGGCAGATATTGGCTGTATCGGAATTCCGATTCCGAGTTCCGATATTTTCGTCTTATCGGATACCGGAATCGGGATTGTCACTGTCACTGTCAGTGTCCGTCGGTCGGGTCTGTCAGGAGTCAGCGGCACTTACCTGGCAGAAGATCTCCGGCGGTCACGTCCTGGACTGCTTGATGGCCGCAATCTTCTTTCCCCGGCGGTCACATGCAGTTTCTCGCGATAACTGCAGTGACTGCTGGGTAATCCCGGCCGTAAAGCAGTCAGTCCGATGACGTCACCGCCGGGGAAGCAGGTAATCAGCTGCGCTGCGTCGCGATGACAGGCTCTGCCTGTCATTGCGATGTAGCAGAGTTGGATCGTCGTGGGACTGTCGTTATGGACTGCGTCGGACAGGTGGTATACTGTTGGTTTGTTTTTTTTTTCTTTTTTTACAGGAGATCGATGGCGTCGCAGGAATGAGAGTACAATAAAATTAATGAAAACTGTGTTGTCTCTTTTATTTCATTAAAATACTTTTTTCTTGCTTTGTCTTTTTTTTATGCATTTAATAACTTTGGGATTAATAATGGATCGGTGTCTTATTGACACCTCTCCATTATTAACCGGGCTTATTGTCACCGTGCAATCAACGGTGACATTAACCCCTTATTACCCCGCTTGCCACCGCTACAGGGCAAGTGGGAAGAGCCGGGTAAAGTGCCACAATTGGCACATCTTTTGATGCGCCAAATGTGGGGCTGCTGGTAGCCTGGTATTATCAGGCTGTTGAGGGCCAAAATCCATGGGCCTTGACAGTCTTTTAATACCAGGCCGCAGCAGTCTGCATTTTACTTGGCTGGTTAACAAAAATAGGGGGGATCCCCACGCCGTTTTTTTTTTCGAGGGGATCCCCTATTTTTGTTAACCAGCCAAGCTAAGCAGACTGCTGTGGCCTGGTATTATCAGGCTGGCAAGGTCCATGGATATTGGATCCTTACCAGCCTGAAAAACCAGGCCTCAGCGGTCTGCTTCATCTGGCTGGTTAACAAAAATAGGGGGGACCCCATGCCAATTTTTTTCGAGGGGATCCCCTATTTTTGTTAATCAGCCAAGATATGCAGACTGCTGTGGCCTGGTATTATCAGGCTGGCAAGGTCCATGGATCTTGGCTCCTTAACAGCCTGAAAATCCAGGCCTCAGCGGTCTGCTTCATCTGGCTGGTTAACAAAAATAGGGGGGACCCCACGCCAATTTTTTTCGAGGGGATCCCCTATTTTTGTTAATCAGCCAAGATATGCAGACTGCTGTGGCCTAGTATTATCAGGCTGGCAAGGTCCATGGATCTTGGCTCCTTAACAGCCTGAAAATCCAGGCCTCAGCGGTCTGCTTCATCTGGCTGGTTAACAAAAATAGGGGGAACCCCACGCCATTTTTTTTTCGAAGGGAACCCCTATTTTTGTTAATCAGTTCCCTCTGACGTCACTGATTGTGTCCCTGGCTGACCTGAAGTGAAAGTGGAAAGCAATCAATTAAGCTTTCCACTTAAGGGCCCGTCTGACATAGCGATATCGCTACCGAGATCGCTGCTGAGTCACTAGTTTTGTGACGCAGCAGCGAGCTCACCAGCGATATCGCTGTGTGTGACATTCAGCGACGATCAGCCCCCCTGCCGGGTATCGCTGATCGTCGCTGAAATGTCAGGACCTTTTTTTGATCGCTGGTTTCCCGCTGACAGGCACGCATCGCTGCGTGTGACAGGCGGGAGACCAGCGATCCGCTGGTAACCAAGGTACACAGCGGGTTTCCAGGCATGGGGCTGTGCCTAGAAACCCGCTGTGTACCTTGGATACCAGCGCCCTGATGCAGGGAGCTGGTATCCAAGGTACACAGCGGGTTTCCAAGCGCTGCGCGGTGCCTGGAAACCCGCTGTGTACCTTGGTTACCAGCGGATCGCTGGTCTCCCGCCTGTCACACGCAGCGATGCGTGCCTGTCAGAGGGAAACCAGCGATCAAAAAAAGGTCCTGACATTTCTGCGACGATCAGCGATACCCGGCAGGGGGGCTGATCGTCGCTGAATGTCACACACAGCGATATCGCTGGTGAGCTCGCTGCTGCGTCACAAAACTTGTGACTCAGCAGCGATCTCGGTAGCGATATCGCTATGTGAGACGGGCCCTTAAGCGATGTTACCCGCAGTGTCGCTGTCCCAGATCGCTGCCTGAGCTGCCTGTTTGGCAGCTCAGCAGCGATCATGTAGCGATACACCAGCGATCCTGACAAGTGCATATCGTTGTCGGGATCGCTGGTGTATCGTTATGTGACACCCAGCCTTTACTCTCCTGTCAGGCAGGAGAGGAACTCATTCATTTGGGGTTTACTGTGAGGCTGCAGCATTAGCTGCGGTCCCTGCAGTAAACATTAACCCTTTCTGAAGGATTACACCGTGGGACCTGACTGTGCATCGGATTGGTAAGAATAATTTTGCTTTTTTATTTTATTTTTATTACAGGAAATGGTTTTTGCAGTAAAATAAAATATGGTCAAAAACATGTGTCTTTATTTCATTAAAATGATTTTTAATTAAAGTGTGTGTGTGTTTTATTTTTATTTCATGCAATAGGATTAATAATTGATAGTTGTCTAATTGACAGCTCTCAATTATTAACCTGGCTTAAGGTCACCTTTCAATAGCAAGGTGGCTTTAACCCCATATTAACCCATTCGCCACCGCTACAGGGCAATGGGAATAGACGGGCAAAGTGCCAGAAAGGGCGAATCTAATTATAGATTTGTCTTTCCTGGGGTGTCTGGGGGCAGATGTTAGTAGCCGGGGGGGGCAAAAATAATGGTCCCTCTCTGGGCTATTATTATCTGCCCCCACTCACTGGCTTTGTCTGTCTGGTTGCGAAAATAGGGCGGGAGCCCACACATTTTTTTTCAGCAATTTTACACCTCATATATATATATACATGTCATTGAATTTGTGACACATATATATATATATATATATATTTATATTTGTAGTTCATACACTTCTACATAGTATAATGGCCGCTAATTCAATTGCCGGCTTTTGTGAAATGCAGAACCCGACATGAAATGACACTTGGTGTACATAGGGTTAACCATGTATTTTCATGTCCTTTGCTATCTAATTTGCACAAACAATTAAATCAGTCTATGTGTGCAAAATTTCACACCTGTAGGGGTTAATTAAAGGTGTAAATTCGTAGCAAAAAAGTCCGTTTTTTTTTACAACGAATTTACACCTTTAATTAACCCCTACAGGTGTGAAATTTTGCACACATAGACTGATTTAATTGTTTGTGCAAATCAGATAGCAAACGACATGAAAAGACATGGTTAACCCTATGTACACCAAGTGTCATTTCATGTCGGGTGCTTCTGTCTTTTCACTGAAGCCGGCTTTACCCGGCAATTGAATCAGAGGATATTTTACTATGTAGAAGTGTATAAACTATACATATATGTATATATATATATGTCACAATGACATGTATATATATATAATATATATATTATATATATATATATATATATATGTATCTATGTGTGTATATTTAGTGTTTACAAGGAAAGAATGGGGTTTTTTTAGTTGCGATATTTTGTTCCCATAGACTTACATGGGACTTCCGGTATCGGTATCGGGTATCGCCGATATTTTAGTGATATCGGCGATACCATTCCGATTCCGATACTTTAGGATATCGGAAAGTATCGCTCAACTCTAGTCATTTCATGTCGGGTGCTTCTGTCTTTTCACAGAAGCCGACTTTACCCGGCAATTGAATCAGAGGATATTTTACTATGTAGAAGTGTATAAACTATACATATATGTATATATATATATGTCACAATGACATGTTATATATATATATATATGTATTCTATGTGTGTATATTTAGTGTTTACAAGGAAAGAATGGGGTTTTTTTAGTTGCGATATTTTGTTCCCATAGACTTACATGGGACTTCCGGTATCGGTATCGGGTATCGCCGATATTTTAATGGTATCGGCGATACCATTCCGATTCCGATACTTTTGGATATCGGAAAGTATCGCTCAACTCTAGTAGCCAGGCAATAAGAACCAAGTTTACTTTTGTCAGGTCGTGCTGACTGTTGCGCAGACTTTACTTCAGTTGTTGTTTTTGCAATAGAAAGTCTGTAGCTTCTCCTGAGCATGACCACTAAGCAATAGAAAGTCTGTAGCTTCTCCTGAGCATGACCACTAAGCTTGGCACCTAGTAATGAGCCGTGACCACTAAGATTAGTGTCTTCTCGTGAGAAAGTGAAGGCTTTGTTAAGTCATAGAATTTTCTGTATTTGTGTCACTTCTATTCAAAACAAGACAACCCCACACCAGTCCCTCACCACTCGCTCATCTTATACATGGGTCCTCATTTAGAAATGCATAAACTTGGTCCATATCTACAAGTATTATGGACGAGAATGGAAGTTCAGAAAATGTCATCCGGGTGTGTTCCAAGTTTTTCACGGACTCAGATTTGCATTGCCGACATTGATCTGTCCCTCGGATCAAAATCAGACATATCTCTGCGATTTTCGACGGACTGCAAAAAATCACTGACATGTGAATAGACCCATAGAGCATCATAGGTAGCAATGCTATCCATGAAAACCACAGATAGCACTCGTACGTGAAAAACAGACATCTTAATGAGTACTAAGGGTATGTTCATACTGTGTTTTTTGTTTAAAAAAATTTTTTTTTGTATAAGAAGACACTTCGGGAAACTGCACAGAAAAGGAGAGTTTCCTGGACAATCTACTGCTTACTTTTTAGTTTTCTGGTACTTTTTCTGCCATTTTTTGATCTTCATAAAGAAATGAAGAAAACACTAGCTTTTTGCATTAACAATGCTAAAAAAAACAACAAAAACCTCACAATAAAACACTCAGGTATCTTCTGGGAGTCCTTTTAGCCTTCCCATTGACTAGTAATATTCAGCGTAGAGTATGTACACGTTACTTCTTTTAAACGCTGGCCATTTGCTGAACGTCTCAAAGACTGAACATATTGCACTACTGTTTTAACATACAAAAAACATGCTTTTTTAGTGTTTTTTTGCCGATTTCCACAATAAAGGGATTTCATGAATAATAAAAATTCAAAATCCACTTCACAACCACCTTAGCAAAAGAAAAACTCCTTTGAAAGCGCCAAAAAAAAGAAA